>CM042147.1:14881042-14884699 GCA_023376005.1 Doryteuthis pealeii | reverse complement strand
TAACTCATTTAACCTGTGTTTTTTCAATTTTTATTATACTACATACCGTCAGATTCACTTCCTTTTATTCACACACACACACAGACACACACACACGCACACACACACACACACACACACATATATATATATATATATATATATATATATATATATATATATATATATCTCACTGTAAGTTTTAGTTGTCTAAAACGGCCATTGTGGACTAAATTGAAAACGAGATACCATCCGAATCACTGTCCCTCTCACACACACAAAAAATACGAAACAAAAAATATAAAAAAACGACTCGAAGTAATATTACACCAATAATCACTCCCCTCAGATCACGCAACATACAAAAATATATAAATTCAATTACCGACAACTCTACAATTTAAAAAGTATCCTACCGTTATATATATTTACCAAACCGCGTGGTGTAATGGTTAAAGTCATGGGAAATGGACTCGTTGCCCTGAGTTCAAATCCTGGACAAGGTTATTGCATTTCACTTAGCGCTAATACTCTTGGGAAAGGTATGAATCCTACTCTCCCTCCAGCTATGGGTAAATAGCAGGGCAGACTGGGTTCTTTAACATGACTAGGTAACCAGTCTAGGAGAAGGAAAACTCTTAATTCAAACCTGTTGAACTCCGCTTAAGAAATTACCCTTGTGTCGTATCCTGCTCGTGCGGAGGGGTTGGTAAATATATATATATTTACCAAACCCTCCTCAGGAGCAGGATGCGACACAAGGTCAATTTCTTAAACGAAGTCAAGGTTAAGAGTCCAGTCTGCCCAACTATTTACCCGTAGCTGAAGGGGGAATAGCTGAATCCATATCTTTCCCAAGGGTATTAGTGCTAGGTAAAATGCAAACAACCGAGTCCAGGATTTGAACTCGACCCTAACCCTTACACCATGTGCCTTGATAGCGGTCATTCAATCATAATAACAATTTATTTAGATACTATTAAACTTTATGTGTATGTGTTGCGTGCTGGCATCCGTCCGTCTAATAAAGACGATGGCGTAGTGTCCACTTTTTTCTGCAACTGCGTGAGTGGCTGAACAGACCAATTTTTGAATGTCAATCTCTGGTGCAGGGACTGCAAACAAACAGTGAGGCTTGCTGGAGTTGTTGTTGTCTCTCCTTCCTTTTTGGCTATCTTTTCTGCAGTGGCTACTTTCATTTAAATCAATTAATTAGTTCATACCTTTCCCAATGGTATTCGAGTAATGTCAAATATAACCAGCCTCGTCCAGGATTGTCATCGTCTTGTCATGCCCATCTCTCTCTCTCTCTCTCTCTCTCTTCTTCTCTCTCTCTCTCACTCTCTCTCTCTCTCTCTCTATATATATATATATATATATTATATAATATATATATATGGTATTTGTGGAAAAAGTAACTTACAGGTGAAACAGGTCACAGTGGTTAGTTGATTCAAGTTTCACAATGATAAGACAGCGATATAACAAATATAAAGTGCTCAATACGTTGGTAGAGCAAATTTATTATCATAAAGTTGCACGGTAATAACCTACTCGAGTTTCACTATAATGATCTTCAGGGTTAAATCCACTGGATTAATCAAGACTGATTAATTGCAGTCGATTTCACGTGACACATGAAATCGACTGCAATTAATAAATATCTTTATAATATGATTATTTTTTATAGATATAAATTTATTTTTCCTCAAACTAACGAAAGCCCTGATGAAGATCCATTGAAACAGATCGAAACACTGCAGCGCAGGCGAAATAAACTTTACTCGTTTTATGAACTTGCGTGTTTTTCAATATTTCATAATATATATATATATATATATATATATATATATATTTGTATCGATATCACTGCCCATTCACCAACTTAGCGTGACCTCATTAGGCAGAGGTCAATTTTAGATGTATCCCAATGAAGACCAAGCCTCATCAGGTCACGTGCATTCAAGTATACGTGTAATTAAGACTTATTGAGAATGTTTGTGCATAACATTCGATATTCAGTCATGCGGAGTCGGGGTGGGGGGTCGAGTAGTAGACCATCAATAGAAAGACAGAATGGACCAAACAGGACCATTCGAGCGGTCAGTGGTCACCAGACAGACAGGGACGGCCAAATTGGGCAGTTTCACGTTGGGGTCAGCTTCAGTAAGAATCTGAAAGTCAATTTTTATTTGTGTGTTCTAGCGGCATAATGGTGGTGGGAGGATTTGGGAGAAAAGGGATATCTCATTATTTTTATACTCTCCCTTCAACTCTTAAAATTGTAAAAAAGAAAATAGATGTTTCAGTGGTAAGTATTTTCCCAGCCAATCCACTACGAGCAGGATGTGGCACAAGGTCATTTTTAGCAGAGTGAAGGTGGTTTGAATTCAGAAACTTCTAAAAAGATAAAAGAAAAATGGTTGAGTTGTACCCAGCCCATCCGCTACTGACAGGATGTGATAATTTTTTAAAGTGTAAAGCTGATTTAAGTTTTCCCGCAATTCTTGTGTTCGAGAGACGGAACTTGGGTCAGACGATTTGACTGAAAAGGGAAGCCTCGTCCTTTTTAGACTCTCCCTTGTTAAGTATCTGGCCGCCATCCTTGGCCAGTTGTAAAGAACTTAAAGTAAATAAGTAAGTCCTGTGATATAGAATCCTTTGGTAAGTGAATAAGTCCTGTAATATAGAATCCTTTGGTAAGTGAATAAGTCCTGTGATATAGAATCCTTTGGTAAGTGAATAAGTCCTGTGATATAGAATCCTTTGGTAAGTGAATAAGTCCTGTGATATAGAATCCTATGGTCCGTCGTCCAAGAAGATCCAAGTAGTAATGCTTAGGTATGACCAGAAAAGGCCAGTATAAATAATAATATCAGCAGCAGCAGAGCACTGCCAGTGATTGGACAAGAATATGGTCACATGACTATCGCCCAGTCTAAAGATAAGAGTGGGCGTCTAGCACTCACCTTATATCATAGAAAAGTCAATTCTAAAAATTGTAAAAAAGAAAAGAAATTGAGTTGTATGTATTTTCCCAGACAATCCACCACACAAGGTCATTTTTTTAGCAGAGTGAAACTGGTTTAAATTCGGAAACGTCCTTCTCCTAGACTGGTTGCCTATTACTTAATAGCTGTATTGTGTAAAACGGTTTGGATTCACCCGACTCCTACCCCAATGGAAGAATGTGACACAAGACCAATTTTTAATATGTCACGCCGGTTTGAATTCAGAGTTTTCCTTCTACTAGAATGACCGCAAAGCCAAGACTAAATAACCCATCATCATCATCATCATCATCATGAAGTCTTGCTGGTAGTACGGATTCCCTTTTCACTCCTGTGTTCTAGCGGCAGAGCGGTGGTCAGGCGATTTGACTGAAAAAAGGAGCGTCAGCCTTTTTTTATACTTTCCCTTCGACTTTAATTAAAATTTTTAAAAAGCAAAAGAAAAGCGAGAACCAAATTAGTAAAGGCCGTTAATGTTGGAATTTTATGTATTTTCTCAGCCCCTCCATCACGGGAAAAAGAATGAGTTTATATCACATATATATATATATATATATATATATATATATATATATATGAGATATATGTTTATATCTGTATCCGTTGTTGGAAATACATATACCAGGTTTGGGCATAGGTGTGAAGCATTATTATGCTAATGTTGTTA
>CM042147.1:14853542-14876042 GCA_023376005.1 Doryteuthis pealeii | reverse complement strand
AATCTGACCTACTTTTTACGCATAATTATGTTACGGTTGTCACAGTAGCATAATTTTATGGTCTACCGAGAATTCGAGATTAAAAATGAAACGATATTCAGATTTCTAGAAAAAGAGAGAAAAAAGCAATAAAAACAAATATAGGTTAAAATTTGAACTCAATGACCGAAGAATGACCCCGGAAATAGATTTGAAAATAAAAATGGACGTCCCGGCTTTTGACCGGAAACGGATGTGACCAGTGGACGAGAAACGGGAGAGGAGAAAAATCTGCCCTTTTTCGCCTTGACTCTGGTTGGAGCCAGACATGGCTCCTGATTCCACGCATGGGTCTGACATAGCAAACATGATTTACGACAGAGTATTTAGACCGTGCCCCCCTCTCTCTCTCTCTTTCTCTCTCTCTCTCTGAAAAAGAACCCACGTGCGTCAAAGAAAAAACAGCTCCCTGTGACTATACAACCTGTGTGTGTTGTGCCTGAACTAATGACTATTACTACTACTAACGGCGACTACTATTACAACTTGAATTGGCCTATGCGACATACATCGTTCTGGATGCTACAGTCCCATTGAAACTGTACTAGATCAAGTTAAGCAGCAATTATCCCATTCCGTACTGACCATTTAAGCAACAGCATGTAAGGGAAAGGATCTGATTCGGCTTTTAATGACCCGAAAAGGTTGATATGCCGTAAAACCAACAAGCCAACCAACCAAACCATCATTGTGAGGGAATAAATGGTTTCATACATTTCTCAAGGGCATTAAGCTAAAGCTACAACCAAACAGCCTCGTCCTGAATTCAACCAGCACGCTGAGAAAAGCCAAAGAAAGAGAATGCGAATATAACCAGTAAAAGCATTGTGTGTACCGGTTCCAACAAGGATCGGAACTGATCATTCAGAAAAAAAGTTGTAAGATTGAATTAACAAACAGTTGTTTTTTGTTTTTTTTTTGTTTTTCTTTCTTTTTAGGATTTTACGGCAGGTCAAGCCTTGTTGGGTTATTTTACACCGAAGACATTTTGTTTAATCATTATTCATTTATGTTGAACATTCTTTTTTAACTCAATCTTTAAACACATTTCGTTAACTTTTAAGTTTTTAGATTTTTAACTTTTAAATTTTGTTACATTTTCTTCTACTTAACCAATAGATGGACCATAAAATATACTACCTCTCCAGGATAGAATGAACCTGGGAATAATGTTGAATGTGGTACTCAGAGCTCTGGACTTGGAACTTCACCATTAGATGCAGTTTAACGTCATACCCAGGATATTAAAACCCTCAGCCACCGCCTTTAAACACATCTTATTATAATGGAGATTGTGTGTTTTTCTGTCTGTAACCGAAACTATATTCCTACTCAAGTCACAATTCTCTTAGTTATTGACATCACATTCTCCATGATTTTATTTTTATCTAAACCTCAATTATTAATAAAATTGTCTTACATTATTAATACTGTTAACTATATCTACATACTAACAACATGCAATTATATTTATATATACAACAAAATAGCGGTTTACAATGTGAATGGGAAGGCTAATTTGCATATTAATATTAAAAAATCGAATTTAATAAATATGTGCTTAGTATTATTGATTTCTAACTGTTTGGTTTTATTTTAATGAATATAAGCAAAAATCTCTTCAATGAATCTTAAATGAAATCCATTAACAAGATAAAATAACTTCACTTCCTCTTTTAACTAAATACTTAAATTAGAAAAAATAACAATGAAAGACGAGACTGATGGAAGAGTAAGTTTCAGTTGTTCCATTTTTTATTATACTCCCTCTGTTTCAAATCTTTTATTATACTCCCTCTGTTTCAAATCTTTTTATCTGTATTCTTATTTAGTTTCATTAACCTTTCTAATTTAATACAATATTTTATTAAAACTTAAATACTTGCACCCGGAGGGTGCATATATTTGCTAGTATATGATAAAAAAGGTTAACTGTTGCCATAAGGGCAATAGTGTCAGGAAAATCATATAGGTGTTTGAGGTTGATGTGACCAGCCGATTGATCAGAGAGTCTTCTCTTCCCGCCGGTCTAGCCCAAGTAAGGATTAAAGTGAAGTGTTGCAAGTCATGGATTCTGTCCTTAAGCATCATGGGTATTCAACCACGGCCAACATTTGGCCCCATTGCGGAAGATCTTACCCTTCTATAGAGGCGCAAACGGTGTATTCTACAGCCCCAGCCAACAGGGCGGTTTTTCTTTCCTTTTTTAACAAAAAGAAATAAATAAAAACTAGCCATTTATAGCAATAAGAAGGAGAGGGTTAAAGGAAAATAGTAAATGAAATCGTGGAGGGAAAACATGTTTAAAAAGAGAATCTGAACATATAACGATCATTGTTAGACGGGCAATGATATATTTTCGAAGGATTTTTATATGACTGTGAATATTGTGTAATAATGGATGTTCTCTTCGCACGAACATGGCGAATTTCCGTTTTTATCTCTGCTTCCTTGGCGGGAAAAGCTGCTTAATGGTGATATCTTTTAATAAACCAAACATTTATGCTTGTACGTCTGGCGGCTTTAAAAGCATAAAGCGTATCAACGAGCACCTCAAGGTGACATGAAGCGATAAACAATCTTCTTTTATTGCTATTTCTGTATCCTTGCTTTCCAAAAACAAAACAAAACAAAAAAAATAACGATCTTTATGAAACTGATGTTAATTGACACTAGACGTTACAGTTTAATATAGGAGAGATTCTATGTACATCCAAAATTGTTTTCCACTCAGTCGCCGGGTCTAAGGGAACAATGACTGCATACCCTGCCGAAGGGTAAATCACAGCCTCCCAAAGAAACTGATATTAATTGACACTAGCAGGATCTGGATTAAGTAAACATATCAAACATTGTAATAATCAAATTATGATACTGTGATATATCCACAGGTCAATATATTAATATACATGTTAAAAAATCATATATTGTTGTTGGGTTGTTAAGGGTCACAAATAAAGACAAATGACTGGTGAAAATTGATACAAGTGTATTGAACAAAGAAAGTAGAATTTACAGAAGGAAAAGTGAAGTTACGTCCGACAATACAGTCTGGAACTGAATCGCGTCGCTTGTTCTTCAAAGCTACAATTCTTAGCTACTTATAGTAGTAGTAGGATCATTCCATTAAGTAGATTGGTTATATCACCTATAAAATATCTATTGATAATGGAGATTTGCTTCCGGTTTTTGTCTGTAACAAAAATTACGTCACTGCTTACGTCACATTACCCTAAATAGTCAACGTCATAATACAGGATAAATACACTCAAAATTTGAACATGCAACATTAGACAGTCCTCATTGTTTTTTAAAACAAGTTTTAATAAATACATGACTGGTATCATATATTATATAGTTTGTTTTATTTTAATACATATTTAAAGTTTACATTTCAAATTGTTTTATTTTTTAATCCTTTAATGAATTTGATGATTTTACTTACTTAGGGTACAAACTCGTTGACATTGAATTTTTTACTCCCACCCCTCAGGCAATATGTTTCAAAAATCTATTCTTACATCGCCCGGAGGGTGTTTTTAATTTTGTACTAGTATATATAAGCAAAATTTTGCATTTAATAAGCTACAAGTGTTGATATGCTATTAAACACCAACAAACCAAACATTAATACACATGAAGTTAAAGAAAATTATTTCTATATCCATATAAGACCAAATTATTCGCTTACAAAACATTATATAGAAAAACAAGATTTGGCATTAAATATCCCACAAGGGTTTATATACCATTTAATAAAATACCCAACCGACTAAATATTCACCAAACAGTTAATTTAGTACACTAAGAGGAATTAAGCAACTTACGACAAACTCGTTAGAAATCGAAGGCTACTATATTACCAAAACCCAGGCACATTATCCTTCTTCTTACATGAATAACAACTTACTTTAAATATATTAATACTCGTGTTCCACAGTTGTACGACTGTTATCTTCTTGCAACACCCTGTGGTTAAAAATGAGTTCGTCCAAAATAAATCAAAAATGTAAATCCTGATTATCTGGTGCGCCGGATTCTTATTTCTTATGAGTTTCGTCACAATAATGTACCATTCCGTTTATATCATAAATAATGAACGGGAGGAAAAAAAACATGCAACTGAAAAAATATAATAAGAAATAGAGTAGGGGAAAGATAGAGAGGGTGAGAGCGCGGAAGTGTTAATGCTTCAATCGAACATAAGAAAAATATGAAAAGAAGGAAGAAAGAAAAGAGTGAGAGAAAGAGTTAAATCAAGATTATTATACTTTTTACATACTTGACTATTTAGCAATAACTCCAAAGTAACTTATTAAACGGTGTAATAATTAAATTACCATACTGTGGTATATCCACAGGTCCGGCTAGTAAACTATAAATTCCCCTTAATCATCATCCCGTTCAATATCAGTATGATAATGCCCATGACAATAATGAAATATCTTCATCCTTTCTGGCATGAATACATTTCCCCCGAGATATCTATTCATCCGGTTTGGGATGACAAAAATATCTCGCACGATATATCTTCATCCATTCTAAGATGAAAAAATCTCGTGAGATATTTCTGCATTCACTCCGGAATAAATAATTTTCTCTTTGGGATTTCGCCTCTCGGGTTGGGACAATAATTCTTCATTCGAAACGAAGAAAATTTCCCGTGAGTCCTTACCAAGAAGTTACAATCTTACGATTGGCTGTGTGATTAAAAGAATCAATTATTCCTTCCAGCTATACTTGCTGTTAACCACCACTGAATCTGATGCCCGGTTGTGTGACCGACAACAAAGAGTCAGCCGCAAAAACCCTCAGGTTAGATGCGAGAAACAGTCATACGAGAGTTGGGATTAAAAAAAAGGGTTTTGGTTTAGTTTGTTTTGTTTTACGGCATATCAACCTCAGTGGGTCATTTAATGCCGATAAAGTTTTGAAATAAATCAATTCTTAATGGATAATACAATTTTTTATAAATACATTTTTTTATTTAACCCATAGATGGGACCCTAACAAGTACTACCACTCCGGGTCAGAGTGGACCAGGGAGCAATGGTGATGAAGGGGTGCTCCACATTCCCTAAACCTCCAAAACTGGAACCTCACCATGAGATAGAGTTTAACGTCATTTCCAAGACATGTAGACCCCCAGCCATCGCCTTCTAGCACTCAGATCATGAAAAGTGTTGGGGCTTGCTATAAGAGAAATAGGGTTGGGGCAATCATATAGGTGCTAGGGCTTGACGTGATCAGCCGATTGATCGGAGGGGGCCTCTCTAACCGCCCGTCTTGCCTAAGTAAGGTTCTAAGTGGAGTAATGCAGGTCATGGACTGCTCATCCACCAAGACTCTGTCCTTAAGCATCATGGTTCGCCACCCACAGCCAACAGGTGGCCCCATTTGGGGGAATCTTAGTCTTCTGCAGAGGTGCAGTCGGGGCATTCTAACGCCCCAAAAGGGTTAATTAATTAGTAAAAGCCAGTGCGACAAAGAATGCCTTCAATTTTGGGGATAAATATATCTTTCATCGACGAAAGAATACCCCTTTTAGTGTCCATTTTTTTTAGATCAGTTCAGCGGGAGGTTGAAACATTCGTCTTCATCTCTTCATCTCCTCTTTGTTCCCGCCAAATTTATTTGAGACTCCGCAAAGTCACACTTGCCTTACAAATCCAGTGTTGCATTGACTTACGAGTTTATTTCATTCCATTACCAAGCTAGTTACTCAATTTCCACGTATATCAAATTGATTTTATCCATTGAAATTAACTAGAATGTCAATAATCCGCTCCAGCATCCCCCCCCCCAAAAAAAAACTCTATCCTTTTTATTGGGTGTTTTCAAATAAGTCAAATAACAGTGTATCCTATGAAAACATGATAACATGTAAAAACATTATAGAATATAAGAAATAAATTGGTTTTCGTTCATTCCTACAAGTTTATGTGAACTGAACGAATAAGCAAGTGGTGCATGGAATGCTGGAGGGATGTTGTGGCATTCGCTGCGTCAACTGAAGCTCGCTCCTACCTCAGATTTTATCTTGCAACACAAAGCAAAAAATAGACCAAATTAACTAGGAAAACACGAAAGTTGTTGCAGTTGTAATTCAAGGAATTACTTTACTGTACTAAAATTTCCAAAAGTCTTTATATATATATATTATATATATATATATATATATATATATATATATATATATATATATATATATGAAAGTAGGCATAGAAAGTTATTAGAAAAAAACAAAAGATGTTATTAGTTTGCTGACAGATCTGTTTCGACCTTTTAATAAAGTGGTCTTTTTCAAAGCAACTATATTTATGAGGAAAGACGGAATAAATAAACCGTTAATCACGAGGTACAAACAAACGCTCGTTCAGGGTCAGAATTTTAAAAAATTTTTTTGAAAATGCGTATTTTATTTTTAACACAAAATACGCATTTTCAAAAAAAAATTTTTTTTTTTAATTCCGTCCCTGAACGAGAGCGTACCTTGTGATTAACGGTTTATTTATTCCGTCTTTCCTCATAAATATAATTGCTTTGAAAAAGACCACTTTATTAAAAGGTCGAAACAGATCTGTCAGCAAACTAATAACATCTTTTGTTTTTGGTTTATATTTATATATATATTAATTAAGATCTACTATATGGTGAATTCGTAGACGGCACCCGACCGGTAGGGAGACCACGCCTGCGCTTTAAATATTTCTACAAGAGAACATGAAGACATGCCACATCAACACCAACACATGGGAGGTTTGTGCGAAAGACTGTGCGACCTGGCGCCTCCCCGTCAAACAAGGAACGAAAAGGAATGAAAAAGAGAGGAAAGAAGCTGCTCCAGAAAAGAGAGCCAAAAGGAAGGAGAGACAATAACAACTCCAGCAAGCATCACTGCTTGTTTGCGGTCACTGCACCAGAGATTGCCATTCAAAAATTGGTCTATTTAGCCACTCACGCAGTTGCAGATAAAAAAAACAAGGGAATATATATATATATATATGCACGAGCAGCATGCAACACCAGGTAAATTTCTTAAGCGGAGGTTTGAATTTAGTTTTGATCATCCCCAACTGGTTGCCTAGCAAGAATGAGACGGCCCAGTTTGCCCTTTTATTTATTCCGAGCTGTAGGGAGAATAGTTAGATTCGTACCTTTCCCATACGTATTAGCGCTATGTAAAATACAAACAGCTTCGTCCAAGATGTACTATTTATTTACTAATATTTACCCATAGCTGGAGGGAGAGTAGGATTCATACCTTTCCCAAGGGCATTAGCGCAAAGTGAAATGCAATTACCACATCCAGGATTTGAACTCGGGACGACGAGTCCATTTCCCATTACTTTAACCATTAGACCACGCGCTTCGTAGGTATAGTCCATTTACTTTTGTGCCTCATAGTCTTGGGATTGGATATGCAACATCTACATCTAGGCGACAGAGACACTGTATGCTTAATGGTCGGCTGGTGAGTACTGTTCTCAACGTGTTCATTTCCTACAATGGTAACCATTTTACCACGCGTCTCCACGTCTAAGGTTACCGACCACCGTACGGAATATGGAGGTCATGTTTTATTTAAGAAAAAGAGTTTTTTCTAAATTGAGTGAACTTCTGTACTATGTGATTAGACAGAATTGATAAATAAGTTTTCTTGAATCGACAATCTCATTGTATTAAGTTCTGTTTTTGATTAATGAAAATTAAATGAACATTTCATTAAATGGTTGATTAGTTTTATTTCGATTTACGAGACATTTTGTCTCTTTAAAGCCATTTTGGAATTTTCAAGTTGTGTTCACTCATAAATTGTAGCGACTTCTATTGTTGTTTTGTATTGTAAGCAACATAAAAAGAAATTAACCGCTTTAAAGTTTACATTCACACTAGAGACTTTTCACTGACACTATATCACTTTCTTTCTTTCTTTCTTTATATATATATATATATATATATATATATATATATATATATATTATTTCATTCTTTCTTTATATATATATATATATATATATATATATATATATATATTATTTCATTCTTCTCTCTCTCTCTCTCTATATATATATATATATATATTCACATAGCGCTAACACTATTGGTAAAGGTATGAATCCATATATTCTCCCTCCAGCTAAGAGAAGGAAAACTCTGAATTCGAAAATCCTGAGGTCATTCGTTGATTGAGTTTGTGACATTCCTTTTGCACAAATTCTTTACTATCAACTGTGCCAAAAAGTGCGGAATGGTCCAACAGAAGCCTTCACCACTATAAACAAAACACTCTGTTGGTTGTTCACTGAATGAACACTCATGCGTCGATAATCGATGAGCGAGTCCATTTTTTAATTTATATATATATATATATATATATGCGTGTGTGTGAAGCGTATATATATTGATCTTTCTATATATATGTATGAGTTTTTTTTTTGTGTGTGTTTTTGTGTTTGTATGTATACACCGGGTCATAATGAACTTTAGAAAAGTACACACTCCCCAGAGCTCTACAATTGGAACCTCAGTTCTTGATGCAGCTTAGTGTCATACCCAAGATAGTAAGACTCTCAGTCATTGCCTTATGGCACATATATGATTTAAAAAGTGTCTGGTGTTTGCCATAAGGGCAATAGGCTTGGGTCAATTATACTGTATTATGTGCTGTAAATGCAAGATAATTATCTCCCTTGCTTTGCCCGGCCATCCTATTGCGTGGGTACAAGCACCGTTCGACACCGGTAAAAGTCACATGTGCGTGTGGCGCTAGTTTCAATCCTTTTACCAGGCAGGAAGTGAGAGGACAAGAAGTTTGACGTTGAAAACCAGTTGTGAAACAGGAGGACAAGTGACAACTGCCGTATTTTAAGAAATAAAAATGTCTTCACCAGTCGACTCTTTTCATATTCATTCCTTGCCTGGCTTTTGCCGTCACAGTGAAACTTCTTTGCGAACGAAAGATAGCCGGCGGACGAATATACAGAAAGAATGGAAAGTCTTTCAACCTGCGGATGGTAACCCACTAAGAACCCAAATCACGTATTGCGAGAACAGATTTAGATTCCACAGATTTTGTTACGAAAAAATTTGGTTTTGGAAAATATACGCCATAACCTTATTCTTATTTTATTTTAAGTTGCTGTATATAGTGTTGAAATTTCTGCGAACTTTACTACACCTATTTGTTTGAACATTCCCTTTGCGAACATTATTATTTGTCTGCGACAATATTTTGGTCAAGCTGAAAATTTGTATAAGAATATGTGCCATACTTTCTAACGTCAGTTACTTTAGAATTTCCAACTCTCAAGAATTTCACCATTTCTAAAATTTCTCAGGAAATTTGTGTGTGAAAAAATATTTGCTATTATTTTAACATTTTATTTCAGCTACTTCAAATTTTTGTGAACTTTGTATTGTTTATTTTGTTAACCTTGCTATTTTTGTTTGCGAACTTTGCCATTACTGTACTTTGTGAACTTTGCCATTACTGTACTTTGTAAACTCTGACCTTATTTGAATTTTGACCCCTTTTGAACTTTCGACATTTTACTGTCACTTTCTGCGAACTCTTTTGGTTACAAATTTTGTTTTAGTGGAATTAAATTTGCCTACACATTTTGCCTTTATTTCAGATATTCAAACTTTCGAACATTTTGCGAACATTTTTCTGTGAACTTTTGCCATATTTCGGAACTTTTGTGTCATTTCTTTGATTATTTAAGCGCTCATGTGCGCACTTGTTTTTCCCTTTCTGTTGCCTAAGTTGTAACTTTGTTTGTGCACATGTTCCATATTTAAGTGAGTTTTTGGGTGTTTGTCCACCTTTTTGTCAAACCTCTCCCTTCGTCCTGATAATTTAGTTTGGTGTCAAAGTTTTTTTTGTATTTTGTGCCTGCCGTTCATTTTATTTTAAGCTGAGTTTAGGCTACTCCTTGCGAGACATTAATATTTAGAGTGCTTAATAAGCCAAAATGGAAGGTCAGCAGCACACGACACAGCATGAGGAAAATTTGTCCCAAGGTAGCAGTGCCCGTAAAATGACTGATAAGGGTTTCCACTGGAAACTTGAAACCCTTACTAAGGATTTCAAGGCATATGTCAGCAAGTGGAGTAGTCAGACGTGTTCTATTCAGGTGCTTCTGACGGATTCGAAATGAGGAGCAGTCGCAGCACCTTAATGGACATTAAAAAGGAACTGGAGGCTACATATACAAGACTGAACATCCACCTCAATGACAACCATGGAAGGGTGGAAGACGAGAGACTTTTAGAGAATTCCATAGTAGGTACGATGAGATAAAGAAAGAACATTACAACATTATGAAAAAAATCACTTCCCGCTTACTAGAATTGAAGTTTGATGCAGCATCCAGAGGTTCTAGCAGAACAGCAGGAAGTCATTCATCAAGGACGTCTCGATTGTCTCACCTGTCTCACACTTCAAAAAATTCTACCGAGGCAAAGTTGAAATGTTTGGAGGTGGAGGCATAGGGCCGATTTGGAAAGCGTGAAAGCGCGGTTGCAAATTGACGTCACCCAGGCTGAGTTGGAGGCGCTGGAAAGTGCATGGAATCCAAGCTTGCCAGCAAATCAAACACACATTCCCATACCAGAAGTAGCAAAATCATAGCCACACCTGGAGAAGATAGCTAAAGTGATTCCAACTTTGCAAGACTGTGAGGTTGGCGTATTGATTGGGCACAACTGCATCAAGTCGTTAACACCCAGGGACGTTATTGCACCAACTGGAAATGGACCGTATGGACAACGAACTGATCTGGGGTGGGGGCATAGTAGGCCATATTAATGGCATTTGGCAGGATGCTGACGGTGACAATTAATGGAATTAGCCAGTGTATTGTAGTTACGGATGTGACTAACGAATTAGCTGTGCAAAATGGTGACATAGACAGTGAACCAATTACATACCGAATGACTAGACACTTAGTATGTTCTGCGTTATTCGGACTATTGTCCCCATCTTCATTGTTATTTGTACAACGTTTCGGCCGATATGCCCTCCGGCCTTCTTCGGGTATTTCTTGTTGGACTCGGGAACCTTCTCGGACTCGGGAACCTTCTTTTCTAACTCGGGAACTTTCTTGTCGTAATCGGGAGCCATCACGGAACTTCGAACCTAAACCTTTTATTTAGTCCACGGGGGTATCCTGTTCTCATTCCGCTAACCATAGCTGGGGTAGGAGTTTTGTTAATTATTTTTCTAACTGCCTTCACTCAGGATTGAACTCGGATTCTAGTGATAACTGTCACTTAGAACTGTCTTAACCTAACTACCTTATCAACTAGGCCATGTGTCCAATTGGACAATTGAGTGTGAATTTTGGGGACATATAAAACTAATGTCTTGATTTGGTTAGAATATCTACCTATTTATTTATGTATGATTTTTTACCTAGACTCATATTGTGTGTTTTTTTTTCCTCAATCTGATCTAGCCTTCTTAATTATGGGTTCCCATATTGTATTCATTTCTATGCTAGGTCTACTTAACAGCCCAGTAGAGACTATCATATGTATTGATTCGTTGAGGCGTCTTTTCTTCCAGTGTTCTTCTCTATCTATTATTCTAACTTCATCCCATAAGGGCAGCTGGTTTCCCTTTTCATTCCATATATGGTCAGCCATACCCGACTTTTCTATTTCTCCTCGGACCACTGCTTTACGATGTTCTTCTAGTCTTACTTTCAGTGGGCGGCATGTTTCACCTTTGTATTCTTTGCCACAGCTGCATGGGATGGAATACACACAATTTTTGGTCATGTTGTATTCGTTTGGGGCTTGACTAATACTAATCTTCAAGCCTCATCTCAAACATTCAGAGAAATAGACTAGACACTTGTTTGGCGGAACATCATCCCCTGGCTGTGCAAATATTGCACTCAAGAAAGCTGTGACTGAGGGGGAAACCTAATTTGGAAAAGACTTCTGTGTGAATGATGGACTAAAATCAGTTTCTACCCTAGATGATGCAATAGGTCTCATTAACAGAAGTAGATCTCTATGTGGGAGATATGGCCTGAATTTACATAAATTTCTGTTAGATTCTAAGGAAGAACTGAAGGGTATTCCATTAAGTGTGCGAGCCAAAAGGACTCTTCAATATCGATCTCCATAACGACAAGCTGCCTATCGAAAGAACTCTACGAATTCAATGGTGTGTTGAGTCAGATTCCTTTCAGTTTAGGATTGCAATGAATAATCATCCACTCACTAGAAGGGGCGTGCTGTTTACTCTTAGCTCAGTGTACGACCCGTTGTGATTTGTAGCGCCATTTATTTTGATTGGGAAGCAGATATTGCAAGAAATGGCAGGAGAAACAAACCATTATCAACTGTAGAACGGCCAATTCACAAAATTGTGCTACTGCATGAATTGGAGACCGGGGAAGTCCCCACCGAGGAGCTATAATTTCACTAATGATTTTTGGTTTAAAATAAGTGAACCTTATTTTGGGGAGCCATATAAATGCAAGATAATTATCTCCCTTGCTTTGCCCGGCTATTTTATTGCGTGGGTACAAGCACCGTTCGACACCCGTAAAATTCACATGTGCGTGTGGCGCTAGTTTCAATTCTTTTAGCAGGCAAGGAGCGAGAGGACAAGAAGGTTAGTGTCAGCGTGCAAACTTTTCCTTCGTTTTCGATTTATTAGTTGTGTATAAGAGAAACTACATAGTCCTTTGTATTCTTATTGTAGTTTCCCGTTGAAGACCAGTTGAAATAGGAGGACAAGTGACAACTCCCGTATTTTAACAAATAAAAAGGTCTTCACCAGTTGACTCGGTTCTTACTCATTCCTTGCCTGGGTGTTGCCGTCACAGGTGCTATGGATTGGCAAGACCAGCCGATTGATCGGAGGGGGCGTCTCCGACCACCCATCTAACCACCCATAGACTGCTCAGCCAACAGGAATCTGTTCTTAAGCATCACGGTTTGAATATTAACCTACTGTGCTACACTGTTCCTTGAATGAAGCAGTAAAACCTAAGGTAGACATTTTTATTTTTATCTTTATTTTATGTAGGGAAGTCCCCGTGATGTAGTGGCTAATGTGCTGGACTGTGAAATCTTAGTAAACGCGTTCGAATTTCAGTTTGCTTAATAACGTTCACATTTGGTAAAGGCATGAACCTGCCCCTCCCAGCTATGGGTTAAATAGTATTATTTCAGCTCTTCTATAAGGACATGTGTGGCATTAAATAAGCCACAAATACTGATATGAAGTAAAATAATTTTGTAGAGAAAGGATAATACCACTTGATTATTTTATTTGAATATACCGTGCTTCTCCGAAAATAAGACTGGGTTTATATCAATGTTTACTCCGAAATATAACACTGGGACTTATTTTCAGGAGATATCGAATGTATGCGCCGAAAATTGTGGAGAATGTTTATTTCTTTCGTCTGTCTGTCGTTCTCAACTAGGGCTAATTCTAAGGGGAGCACACCCTGAAAAATCTCACTCGGTATTATATTGCATGTTTTATCTTCTGTGAAACACGGTAAACATTGACGCTGTTGGTCCCAGTGGCCTGTTTTCCTACCGAGACTAGTTAGTAATATACTAATGTTAACACGTTCTTGTTAAGATAAACCTTTGAATTTGTAAGGGACGATAACATTACAATACACAAAGAAACACAATCATGTATTTTTATGAACTTTTTTAGACAACTACTAAACGACATGAAATATCTAATAAAAATACTATGAAAATTAATTATGTATGGATAATGTGCGTAAAATCCTACAAACACGTAACCAGAAAATTATAAGAATAAAAACAAAACACCATAATTAGATGGTCATCTGAGGAATTGGTCAATCTGAGGGATTAAAGAACGAGTGAGTGCCCATTAGAGTATAAATGATTGATCAAAATTGTGGTTTTCCAAAACGACTTTTAAAAAAATTATAACGGATGTGGTCTATAAAATATCGAACAATTGATGCTTCATTCAAGCAAATAAATATTTACATCAGAGACGTGGGGGTTGTTGAGAATTCCCGATATAAGGTGTGTGATGGATGCCTGCTCCTACTTATAGACTAGGCCAGAATTATGTAATCTAACTCTTGGCCAATCACAGGCAGTACTCTGAGGTTGATACTATACTTAACCGACCCTACTGGCCATAATTACTACAGCATTCATTGACGACGTACATAGGATTAAATCACTGGACCTTTATCAATACGTAGGATAGGAATTATACGCTTACCAAAGGATTCCATAACACAGGACTTTCTTTAAGACTTTTTCAACAAGGATGCCATTTAGAAACGTTACAGTGTGTAGCGAGTTACAACGTGTAGCGAGTTAAGCTAGCAGACCATTGTTAGTGAGTTCGATTCTTACTGAGTGCCTCATTTTCGTGTCCTTGTGCCAAACTAAGCTAAGCTTAGTAAATTATATCTGTACACTCGTGTACAGCGTATCAGCTCAAATCGAAATGGATTGTCTACGTAAAGCTGTACTCAATTTTTTTAGTATATTTAGTAAATATACTAAAAAATTACAAAAAGTTTAAACGTTCAGTTGACAACTTTGTCCAAATTTAATTAATTACTACTTAAAATAAATTAAAAGCTTTAGTAACCCTTTAATGATTGTTTTGAGACTGTAGTATTTGTCCAGAACATCCCACAGAGGAGAAAGTGTCGTACAAATGCAGAATAGCGCGCAAGAGATAATATCATTAGAATCGCATTTTATGTATAAATAGTATAATTATTATTAGATTATGGGAGAATTTGACGAGAAATAGTGAAAATAAATTTTGGAGGATAACATAAACTATGCAGCAGAATCGGGAAATAAGTTTTTCATTATAAAGTGACTGCCTGCTTGCAATAAGGAATAAATACCTAGTGGAAGGTTTTTTATCATATTCAACCACCCGACAGTATCCAAAATAACCGGATATATTCAATAGCACTTAAGATATATATATATATATATATATATATATATATATATATATATATATATATATTGATAGATAGATAGATAGATAGACGGAACTAACTGAAATAAATAAATAGATAGATAAATAGATAGGAATAGTCTGAAGTAAATTGATATAGATACATATAGATATGACTAACAGAAGAAGGTAGGAACTGACTGATGTCGATAGATAGATAGATAAACAGATAGATATATATGATTAACTGGTTTAGATATATATATATATATATATATACATATATATATATATATAATATACCAAGCGTGTTGGTAGATCCTTGCGGAGAGAAAAAACCCGGCAGAGAGTTTGATTGTAAAAATATACTACCAAACATCAACCAGGAAGAAAAAAAAATTTTTGAAAAAAGAAAAGACCAAGATATTCGTACCAACAAAAAATAATCTATTGGTATAGTATTTGGCCAAAAGAAAAAACAATTTATATGCATATATATGTATATAAGATATATATATATTCATATAACCGCTAGGAGAAGCTAATTTGTAAAAAGTGCTCGATACCTAAGTAGAGCCAAGTCAGATTTTAGCCCTGAAGAGCTTTATGCGAAACTAATAGTAGGTTCGTCTGACTCAGTAGATATCCTTATTACTTGGCTCTACTTAGGTATCGAGCACTTTTTACAAATTAGCTTCTCCTAGCGGTTATATGAATATATATATATCTTATATACATATATATGCATATAAATTGTTTTTTCTTTTGGCCAAATACTATACCAATAGATTATTTTTTGTTGGTACGAATATCTTGGTCTTTTCTTTTTTTCAAAAATTTTTTTTCTTCCTGGTTGATGTTTGGTAGTATATTTTTACAATCAAACTCTCTGCCGGGTTTTTTCTCTCCGCAAGGATCTACCAACACGCTTGGTATATTAAATTTAGCTCTAGTTTTAACTATTGAGCACTCCCTTAGCTTTGTTTGTAATGGAGCAAAAAAATATAAACTATTCGTACAAAAATATCCCGATCCCAGAAAATCATAAATATAGGTTAGCCCTACTTAGAAAAATTGAAACTTTCATCTCAAATATGAGATGGAAAGCATATTTTTTCCTAAATGCTAAACAAAATAAACAAAAAAATTATGAGGTCTATGGTTTTAGAACCAATAAACACCCTCCCCAAATTAAAGAATTGAGTAGGTTTGAGCTAGAATTAATAGACATTGTAAAAACTATTAAATTTAAAAAGAAAATCCATAATAAAATACAAACAGAAATAAATAATGATATAAAAGAAATTAAAAAGAACAAAGAGGTATATATTAAATCGGATAAAACCGATAATCTGTATAAAAATAAAAAAAAATAAATATAGGCAGTTGCTACATAGAGAAGTAGTTAAATATTATGTAAGAGCCCCGCCTAATTTAGAAAAAGAAATTAACAAAGAGGCCAGTACCTTAGCTACTAATTTAAAAATTGAGGATAGGGTAGCAAAGTATAACATTAAGGACTGCTTCATTACTCTAAAAGACCATAAAAGCGGCTTTAAGGTAAACCCTGAGTGTAGGTTAATAAATCCGGCCAAAACTCAAATAGGAAAAATTAGTAAAGTTATACTAGAAGACATATGTGCTACGCTCAGAATAGCGTTAAACATTAACCAATGGCGTAGTACATATGACTGTATTAAGTGGTTTAATGAGTACGGTGATAAAAAGGGTTGTACCTTCATAAAATACGATATTAAAGAATTCTACCCTTCCATAACAGAGACTATACTCGATAAAGCTATTGAATTGGCTAAGGATTATATGGCTATATCCGATGAAAAAATTAATATAATAAAACATTGTCGGAAAACTTTATTGAGTCATGATAATAATTTAT
The DNA here is from genome assembly GCA_023376005.1 of Doryteuthis pealeii. Taxonomy (NCBI): domain Eukaryota; kingdom Metazoa; phylum Mollusca; class Cephalopoda; order Myopsida; family Loliginidae; genus Doryteuthis; species Doryteuthis pealeii. The sequence continues at coordinate 14,859,150 of CM042147.1, read as the reverse complement.
GGATAAAAAAGGGGGAAAAAGGGAGCTTTGACACGCCCATGGGTGGATTCGACGCCTCAGAGACTTCTGAAATTGTGGGGTGTCTGCTCCTATATAACCTAAATAAAATGATCGATCCCGCTAACCACGGACTTTATCGTGATGACGGATTGATCATTTTAGATGATAGTACCCCCCAAAAAAGTGATATTTTAAGAAAAAAGCTACACTCCTTCTTTAAAGAATTTGGTTTTGGTATAGAGGTCGAAACTAACCTTAAAATAACCGATTATCTAGATATAAGTCTTAACTTATATAATAACACGATATCTCCATATAGAAAAAATAAATAAAAGGCCATGTTATATAAATATTGGGTCTAATCACCCAAAACCAGTTTTTAAACATATACCAAATGGCATCGGTTATAGGCTCTCTACTAATTCTTCCAATATTAAAATATTTGAAAAAAGTAAAACTGAGTACGAGCAAGCTTTAAAAAATAGTGGATATACTGAGAAAATCCCTTATAGAGATATAAATGAAACATCTAGAGTTAATAATAAAAGAAAAAATAGAGCCAGAAAAATTTTATGGTTTACGCCTCCTTATAATATGGCCGTGACAAATAATATAGGCAAGGAATTCTTTAAATTATTGAAAAAGAATTTTCCCCCCTCTAATATACTCTATAAAATTTTTAAAAAATACAATTAAATTGAGCTACAGTTGCACACCCAATGTAGCCAATATTATTAATAAGTTGAACATAAAAAAACTTAGTGATAAACGTAATAACGAAACATCTAAATGTAATTGTATCGATAGGACTAGGTGTCCCCTTAGGGGTAAATGTAAAACCGAATGCATAGTGTATAAAGTTGAGGTCTACGAGGGTGACCCTAAAAAATATAGGGATAAGAAAGTTTATATAGGCTCTACTCAGAATGACTTTAAAGCTAGATTTTATAATCATAAGTGTAGTTTCACTAATGAAAGATATAAATTTAATACTGCACTATCTAGCTATATATGGAAGGTAAAAGCTAGGGGTATTGACCCTATACTAAAATGGGAAATTGTTAAAAAATGCAGGAAATATAAAGCTGGCGATAGATACTGCCAGCTTTGTATGGAAGAGAAATTAGCGATAGTAACTTTCCCTAATAATAAAGAAATTTTAAACCAAAGATCAGAAGTTCTAAACAACTGTATGCATAAAAAAACATGGCTTCTCCGTAGTTGTTAACTTTTATGGATTTAGTATGGGTGAGCGCTCTTCAGTTGTTTTCATTTCCCTAACTTTGCCAACATTGTTCGTAATTTGCTTGTTTAAGCATACGTTGTGTTGCTTCCTTGGGTATAAAAAACCCCGTTCGAATAAAGGGATGCATCCCGACCGTTTTAAACGTGTGCCTTTCTGATTGCTCGCCATATAATGGAGGTAATGGCAGCAGTGGAAACTAACCTCCTTGTCCTCAGGGGTTTGGTAGCAACAGGGGAAAGGTATATTGGCATATGTACCAGCAACGGGAGTCATGCCCAATTCCCTAATTCATTTGCTGCTTCTCCCATGATGGGTTTCGGGATGTCGAGGTTTAAAGAATAAACCCCGTCTCCCTAGATTTAGTCGTATCGATGGATCGTTTAACTACGGGCAAAGAGATGGACATCGTTGGCGTGCTGGGTTCCATTTGGTTGAGGGGATGAGAATGACGACGGGGTGCTTACACTTAATTTTTGTTTCAAATCTGCTTGATTCTAAATAATATATAAATAATAATATAAAAAAAATAAATAAATAAATAAATAAATAAATAGAAAATCAGTTAATATAGAAATTAAATATTTTTTAATTAAACAATAAACTAATGCGTTCAGTGTTTTTATTGGTCAGTATGATTTGATAATTTAAATGATTTATGTGGTTAGTAGTATTTATTGGTCTTGCTCCTTTTCTTCTTCAGTCAGATTTTAGCCCTGAAGAGCTTTATGCGAAACTAATAGTAGGTTCGTCTGACTCAGTAGATATCCTTATTATATATATATATATATATATATATATATATATATATAAACCAGTTAATCATATGTATCTATCTGTTTATCTATCTATCTACCTGTCAACATCAGTCAGTTCCTATCTTCTTCTGTTATCTTATATCTTATATCTTATATATATATATATATATATATATATATATATATATATATATATATATATATATATATATATATATAGAGAGAGAGAGAGAGAGAGAGAGAGAGAGAGAGATAAAATTGAAATATTTAGAGATAGATAGATAAGAACAGACAGAAGTATATTATATATATATATATATATATATATATATATATTATATATAGAGAGAGAGAGAGAGAGAGAACGAGAGAGAGATGGGGGGAGAGAATTAAATGCATTTAAAAGACATTTCAAATATTTCACTTTTAATACAAAGAATTTAAAACTAAACATTTTCTAAATTCTTTCTGGGGCATTATCCATTATTGATGGAGTTATCTCCCTTCAAGCAATTGTTTTCCCTCTCAGAATCATCAGTATTCTCAGACTCCATTTCCTCCTGTCGTAAACTTTTCACCGAATGGTGCAAAGAGGATGGCGTGATTCATTTACTGAAACATAATTAGATCATTGTTCTTAATACAATTGCAAAATTATGCCTCAAAGTCAAATTTATTGAAATTTTAAAAAATAAAAAAATGAAACAATAAAAAATAGAAATAAAGTATTTGATTTTTTTTTTTTTAAATACAGTGATCGAATGACTATTGCATCGAGAAGAAAAAATGTAAATTTTTCATAGTTCATATTTTCTGGACTCATGCAAATAGTTTGATTTTGGTTTTTTTATTGAATTGTTTTGTATCTTTTATTTGAGCAATATTCAATTTACAGTCAGTCATTCATTTCCATATTAATATATAAATGTGCGTATCTCCCTCCCCCTCTCTCTTTCTCTCTCTCTCTCTCTCTCTCTCTCTCTCTCTCTCCCTCTCTCTCTCTCTCTCTCTCTCTATATATATATATATTATATATATATATATATATATATATATACTATAGTGTGAGATGGTCACTGTTTCAGCTTTTGCTGGAATGGTGTACCAAAGGCAGTATTATTGGTCGAGTGCTCAATATAGAATAGAGCTGTTGTATAATATAATAAGATAAATATATAAAGATTTTACATATCTATTTATTTGATGACAAAGGAACATTCAATTTTTGAAAGTAAAGAAATAAAAGACTTAGAGATTTAGCGTTATAGTCTATTTCAGGGAGCTATACTATAATAAATACTATAATACTAAATCTCTAAGTCTTTTGTTATTTCTTTACTTATATATTTGCTCTGTGACTCTAACATTAAGCGCACACATTGAGCTTTCAAACTGCGACAGGTTTTTTAAATAAAACTCTTGTGTCGTAAGGAAGATTTCTTTTCTGGACTTTTGCATTATATATATATATATATATATATATATATATATATATATATATATATATATATATATGGATCAGAGTGGACCAGTGAGTAATGGGGATGATGGGGTGCTCCACATTCCCCAAACCTCTAAAACTGAAACCTCACCATCAGATTTAACGTCATTCCCAGGACATGAAGACCCTCAGCCACCGCCTTCTAGCACCAATATGATAAAAAGGGTTGGGGCTTTTCACATGGAAAATAGGGTTGAGGCAATCATATAGGTGCTAGGGCTTGACGTGACAAGCCGATTGATCGGAGGGGGCCTCTCCAACCGCCCATCTAGCCTAAGTAAGGGTCTAAGTGGAGTATTGCATCACGGGTCGCCACCCACGACTAACAGGTGTCCCCATTTGTGGGAGTCTTACCCCTCTTCAGAGCTGCAGTTGGTGAATTCTAACACCCCACCGACAGGGCGGATAGAGAATCTGAGCATTTTTTTTCAGTAGACTAAAGAGATGTATTTGTCCATGTTGTATCACATGAAACGTCAGATTGATAAATTGCTTCTATCAAGATAGACTTAAGTAATGATGTATTCTCTCTTGTATTGTTTCCTATTGTAAAACCTAATTATTCAACTGCAGATATCACAATCGCTTTATATACAGCTTTTAAAAAAACAGAATTCCTGTCTTTCATATTTAGAAATATAATCATTCATTTCCATTTTTTATGTCTCCGTAAAGTTATTTGTATTATCCAATCCCAAATGCAAGAGAAAAAAAGACGATCAATCAATATGGACGACTTTACAAAATATTCAATCGGAAAGTGGGGTCACCTTTCTTTTTTTGATAATCTAAATAAACAGTTCTCCTCAGAAATATTCGAACACACTAAATATTTTTTTAAATATGAGTTTAAAAAAAGGTTATTTCTCTGAATGTTTGAGTTGAGGCTTGATGTTTAGTATTATCTGCGTTATTCGGACTATTGTCCCCATCTTCATTGTTATTTCTACAACGTTTCGGCCGATATTCCCTCCGGCCTTCTTCAGGTATTTCTTGTCGGACTCGGGAACCTACTCGAACTCGGGAACCTTCTTTTCGGACTCGGGAACCTTCTTTTCGAACTCGGGAACTTTCTTGTCGTAATCGGGAGCCATCACGGAACTTCGAAACTTAACCCTTTATTTAGTCCACGGGGGTATCCTGTTCTCATTTCGCTAACCATAGCTGGGGTAGGAGTTGTGTTAATTATTTTTCTATGTTACTGCCTCTACTCAGGAATGAACCCGGAATCCAGAGATAACTGTCACTTAGAACTGTCTTAACCTAACTACCTTATCCACTAGGCCATGTGTCTAATTGGTTCCCGAGTCCGAGTAGGTTCCTGAGTCCGACAAGAAATACCTGAAGAAGGCCGGAGGGCATATCGGCCGAAACGCTGTACAAATAACAATTAAGATGGGGACAATAGTCCGAATAATGCAGATAATATTTTAAAAAATGTGTTTAGATAAATCGAATTTTAAGAATGAATAAAACAAAACGTCTTCAGCGTAAATTAACCCAACAGGGGTTGACATGCCGTAAAATCTAACCAACTAACTAACCAATATCTACTACTACTAATAGCGAGTTCTATCCTCGCTGGACCCCTAATTCTTTTGACCTTGTGTCACAAGCCACCCGTGCCAATCAGCATGGGTAAATACATACATATTTAACATGGTAGCCAATATCTATCTATCTATCTATCTATAGGTACCAACAATTTTCCCGGTGAAATTTACCCCCACCCAACTATATTTAACACAATGAAATTTTGAGCAAAACTGAAGCAGAAAAATGACATTAGTCCCTTCATATGCTAAAAGCCTAACAGCATGTCCATTTTTACTGAACGCTGCACCCGGAAGTTTTTTCCTTAACGGAGAGTTAGTGTGTTTACACTCCATGTCTTTTCGACTTGGGCTCATAGTAGCAAACCCATGTTTAACCAATGTGTAAACATTTTTTTACTCAAACATTTTTCTCTGTACACATGTCTGTAAACTTCACATTGTTTGCACATTTCAACCACCGAATATCTTATGACAGACCTCTGTTCATGCCTAGAAGAACTTTGAGATTTGATTTGCAGCCATTTTGAATTTGTGTTGGATAAGCTGAGAC
>CM042147.1:14841042-14848542 GCA_023376005.1 Doryteuthis pealeii | reverse complement strand
ACCTGTCGATATACCACAGTATGATAATATAACTATTACAATGTTTTGATACATTCACTTAAGAACTAGTGTATAATACTTCAATAAGTAAAAAGTATAATAATCTTGATTTGACTCTCTCTCTCTCTCTCTCTCTCTCTCTCTCTCTCTATATATATATATATATATATATATATATATATATATATATATATATATATATATATATATATATATATATATATATATATATATATATATCACACACACACATACACACACACACACACACACACACAAACACACACTCACTCACTCTTTTTTTCTTTCTTTTCATCTAGCCGTTATGTTTGTTGCGTCATGTTCGATTCAAACAGATTAGCGTTATCGCTTCAGCCAGCATACCACCTCTTTATATCTTTCCCTTACTCACTCCCTTTCTTTCTTTCTTTCTTATGACATTTTTTCTGTATAACATGTCCTTTTTCTTAGCTTTCTTTCTTTATAATAAGACAAAAATTGTCCATTATTTCGCTGAGGTGATGCCACTCATACGAAATAAGAATTCGGTGGATAGGTAAGTCCAGATAATCAGGATTTACATTCTTGCATTTCATCTTGGACGATTTGGACGGTCTCAATTTTAACCAGAGTGTGTAACGAGATGATATCGGTCGCACCTTTAAGGAATACGAATATTAATATATAAATCTTAAAACTCCACCCCAATAATTTAGGAATAATGATTGTGATGAACGAACTCTTTGAAAAAGTAGATAAATATTCAACTTAGTTACTTTCACTTCTGGAATCAACACATAACATATGTTATCCCACTACCTTCAGTTTTTACCAACCCTATCAACTATCTCCTCCCACGTCCCGACAACGACGCTTCAAGTTCTTCCATGCGCCCAGAAATCTACACCGGCTAACTTTGATTTCCGCTCTTCTTCATATACGTGCATCACTTTTCATATTCCACAAGTACCTCACCATCTCCACATAAGATTTCACCATGTGTCCTGATGAAGGTTGCAAAAAAAGTGAAACGTTATAGCGTCGACATTACCGCCAAGAATAAATTTAACTTCTTGAACACTTCGTGTTTTTCGATTTTGTCGACATGCTTTCGTATTGTATTCCACATATTCCCATAGATAGATAGATAGATAGATAGATAGATAGATAGATAATGGCTCATATATAAGTATACCCCTAATAAATTATTTTCGTTTTAAACTCAAAACACATTTTTTAATGGTAAACTTCATCTCATTTTAGAGATTTTGTGCAATAATATTTAGCAATCGTTCACATAAATTTTTAACCCGATCCATTAAGCGATTTTTTTTGTCTTTTAATCTTTTTTGGTAAAGAACTGTTTTATGTGTCAATTGAAGTCTTCGAGTGAATTGAATTTTAGTTGCAGAAAAAGAAAAGAAAATTCTGTAAATAGCGAAGTAAATGGTAATTCCAAGATGCTGAAAGATTTATTTGAAGTCATCAAACATCCGGTCTCGTCTTATCATCATTGAAGAGTTTTCTTTAAAGAAATAGACACCGGTACTCTTTTAACTGACTGCCGCTTCTTATCTATCTATATCTCTCTCAGTTCCTGTCTGTCTGTCAGTCTCTCTGTCTGTCTTTCACAACACCTAAAATTACATTCATGCCCCCACTCTAATTACCGAAATATTCTAACGGAAAATACACACATTCTGCAAAATGAAAATAAATAAACAAAAACTTGAAGCTTTATACATAAAACAATACAAACCATCCTTAAACAAAATTAATTTCCAATGCAGTACACACATTTTAAAATGCCTATAACACCTTTCTCACCAATTCTTCTCCTACCAGCCTCTACATTAATATAATTTTTTAAAAACTGGAACACATCACCCCTGATGATGGCACTTCGAAGTGCCGAAAGTACTCGGGACTTGAACTTTGGTGGACTTATCAACGAATTCCACCCAAACATTAAAACGTTGGCCAGAAAACTCGAAAAGATCAAAAATAAAATTGTTAAACAGATGTGTCTTTTGTTTAATTATATATATATATATATATATATATATATATATATATATATATATATATATACATTTATATATAATATAATATAATATATATATGATATATATATAATATAATATATAATTAATATAATATATATATATATATATATGAATTACTCGCACTACCACTAACTTGAAAAAACTGGAACGTAAACACATCACCCCTGATGATGGCACTTCGAAGTGCCGAAAGTACTCGGGATATGAACTTTAGTGGACTAATCTACGGATTCCATCCAAATGTAAAAAGTTGGTCAGAAAGCTTGAAAAGATTGTTAATAAAACTGTTAAACAAGAAACGTGCCTTTTGTTTAATTCTACACACACACGCACACACACACACACACACATATTATAATATATATATATATATATATATATATATATATAGGAAAAGGTGACTTACCGTGAATATGGACACGATGGTTAGTAAGTCGAGAATTCAGGGAGGGGGGGGTAAGTCAGCGATATAACAAATACAAAGTGCTCAATACTAAGTAGAGTAAATTTATTATAAAATGGGTACAAGAGATAACCTACTCGAGTTCACCATAAGGATCTTCAGGTTTAAAATTAAATGTTAAAATTCAATGAATTTTACCCTGAAGATCCTTATGGTGAAACTCGAGTAGGTCATCTCTTGTACCCATTTTATAATATATATATATGTGTGTGTGTGTGTATGTGTGTGTGTGTGTGTGTGTGAGAGAGAGAGAGAGAGAGTACGAGTAGTAATAGTAATAGTGGAACAGAGTTAAGTGTCTACCATGGTTTTGATCTAAATGATCTCATCAGAACCCTACCTCATACTTGACTAGGTCGATGTCAATTCTTAATTAAACTGATACACGCTTATCTCAATTTACCTAAGTAATGACATCGAATTAGTCAGATATAGGCTAAGGTCATGATGTGATCCTTTAGATCGAAACCATAGTAGACAATCAACCCGGTTAAATCGAACTTAACGGGCATAAATTCTACCATCGTGTGTCACCGAGAGAAAGAAAATACCAAAAATCAGGGAATTAACCGAATTTAATGAAATTTTCAGTGTTGATATATAAATGAATAAAAGATATAATGCACTAGTTATTTTATTTTAAAAAACACTTTTACATTTTTTCAGGTCAGTTAACTTTGAACCACGTATCTTTGAGAATCTGTGTTACGCCTCAAAGATTCGTGGTTCAAATTTAACTGACCTGAAATAATGTAAATGTTTTTAAATTCCCTGATTTTTGGTATTTTTTTTCTTTCGGCGGGGTGACATATGATGGTGAAATTTAGGTCTGTTAAGTTCGATTTAACTATTTACTAACGTCACTGCAACGTTAAAGTTAAAGCGACAATTTGATACTACACACACACACACACACACACACACACACACATATATAATATATATATATATATATATATATATATATATATATATATAATGGGAGAGGACGAAAGAATAGACATTTAAAAGTTGGTAGATTAAAATATATCAATTCCATATATATATGGGGGGGCTGTATGTGGGTGTGTGTGTATGTGTATGTGTGTGTGTGTGTGTGTTCATTCAAATCTTTTTAAACCTCGGTTTTTTAAAGACATTCTTAACGTCAAGTTTTCTATTAAACTGAAAGATGTTGCTCGTGCGTGTACGTGTGTGGTTAATTATATATATATATATATATATATATATGTGTGTGTGTGTGTGTGTGTGTGTGTGTGTGTGTGTGTATATACTTATATATATATAAAGAGAGAAAAAATGCGAGAAAAAGGGAGAGTGAGAAATAGCCCATGGTGTAATATCATTTTAATTATCTACTGAGTTCCATCTCAATCTATATCTTATATATATATATATATATATATATTATCAAACTCATCACACCCATCTCTACCTCCTTCTCTCTCTATCTTTTTTACTCACCTCCTCCTCCTCTCTCCCTCCCTCCCTCTGTCTCTCTCTCTGTCTCTCTCTCATTTCCCTTGTGTTCATAAATGTCTAAGCACCTAAAAGCCAGCATTTGTTTGATAGCATCCCGGGTGTTTTCTCTGTTCTGTTTGTAAAAGCCTCTTTTTATTGATTTATCGATCTCACACCTCCCACCCCGACCCCCCACACACAACCCACACATCTAAACACACGACCACCAAATGGAAATATTGACTTAACATTTTTTTCCTATCAAACTTTTTTGTAAAAATCGGATAAATATCATTCACATAGTCTTTCTATTGAATAACACATTTTATTCAATTCTATTAGCTTTTCTCTTTTCTTTTTTGAGGCTGAGAGAGAGAGAGGAAAGAGAGAGAGAGAGAGAGAAAGAGAGAGAGAGAGGGGACAAGAGAACAAGAGAGAGAGAGAGGGGGAAGAGAGAGAGACGGAGAGCGATGGAGAGAGAATGAGAAAGAGAAAGAGAGGACAAGAGAGCAAGAGAGAGAGAGGGGGGAAAGAGAGAGACGGAGAGAGAATGAGAAAGAGTGAGAGAGAGAGGACAAGAGAGCAAGAGAGAGAGAGAGAGAGGGGGGAAAGAGAGAGACGGAGAGAGAATGAGAAAGAGAGAGAAAGGACAAGAAGAGAGAGGGGAGACAGACGGAGAGAGAATGAGAGAGAATGAGAAAGAGAGAGAGAGAGGACAAGAGAACAAGAGAGAGAGGAAGAGAGAGAGAGGGAGAGGAAGAGAGAGAGAGGAAGAGAGAAAAGAGAGACGGAGAGAGAAAGAGAAAGAGAGAGATAGGACAAGAGAACACGAGAGAGAGAGAGAGAGAGAGTGGAAGAGAGAGAGAGAGACGGAGAGAAGAAGAGAGAGAGAGAGAGAGGAAGAGAGAGAGAGAGAGAGAGAAGAGAGAGAGAGAAGAGAGAGAAAGAGAAGAGAGAAGAGTGGACAAGAGAGAGAGATAGGGGGGAGACAGAGACGGAGAGAAAGAGATAGAGAGAGGGGGGAGAGCAACAGGCGGGAAATAGGATTTCTATAGAAATATAGGTTAACAGAAGAAGCAATGCGTGAAATCTATTGATATCATTATGGATCCTTGTATAGTCCTAATATGAGAGGCGCTCGGTGCAAAACGGTTACCATCGTTGGAAAATGAACATGGTGACCTGAGTTCAATTCTGGGACAAGATTTTTTTACATAGCGCTAATTCCATTGGCAAAAGGTAGGTGTTTACCCAAGCCGTTCACCGTCAGTAGGATGTGACACAGTAAAATAATGAGATGCTGAAATATGGCAAGCACCAACCACTTTTATCATATATGTGTTGGAGGCCTTGATTAAGGGTCTTAATATCCTGGGTATGACGTTAAACTGCATGTAATAGTAATGTTCCAATTTTGGAACTCTGGTGAATGCGGAGTAGGCCTTCATAATCAGTATTCCCAGGTCCACTCTGATCCAGAGTGGTAGTACCTGTTAGTGTCCCATCTATGATGCAGTTTAACGTCATACCCATGACACCAAGGCCTTCAGACACCACCTTTTAGCACATGTATGATAAAAAGAACTAGAGCTTGCCATATGAGCAAAAGGGTAGGGACAATCATATATGTATTTACCAACCTCTCCGCACGAGCAGGATGTGACACAAGGTCAATTTCTTAAGCGGGGTTCAACAGGTTTGAATTCAGAGTTTTCTTTCTCCTAGACTGGTTGTCTAACCAAGGTTAAAGGGCCCAGTCTTCCCTACAATTTATCCATAGCTGGAGAGAGAGTAGGATTCATACCTTTCCCAAGGGTATTAGCGCTAAGTGAAATGCAATTACCAAGCCCATGATTTGAACTCGGGGCGACGAGTCCATTTCCCATGACTTTAACCATTAGACCACGCACTTCCATAAGGACAATCATATAGTTGCTTGGGATTGACGTGACCAGCCGATTGACCGGGGTTGCCTCTCCCACCGACCGTCTAGCCTAAGTAAGAGCCAAAAGTGGAGTGTTGCATGTCGTGGACTACTCAGCCACCAGGGTTCCATCCTTTGGCATCACAGGTATCTACCTTTGGCCAACAGGTGGCGCCATTGTGTGGGTATTACCCTTTAGCAGAGGTGCAGTCGGAGTATTCTACAACCCCCGTCGACAGGGATGTAAAAATTAAAAGATTTTTAGACATGGTTGCTAAATGTTTCCAAAATGTTTCTTTTACACAAAACATGATCCTGTAGCAAACGAAAACAAGCATATTTTAGTATTATCTGCGTTATTCGGACTATTGTCCTCATCTTCATTGTTGTCTGCAGAAGCTTTCGGTCGATGTGCCCTCCGACCTTCTTCAGGTATTTCTTATCGAACCCGGGAACCTTTTCGGACTCGGGAAACTTCTTTTACTATTTCTCTGAATGTTTGAGATGAGGCTTGATGATTAGTATTATCTGTATTATTCGGACTATTGTCCTCATCTTCATTGTTATCTATACAACGTTTCGGCCGATGAGCCCTCCGGCCTTCTTCGGATATTTCTTGTCGGATTCGGGAACCTTCTCGGACTCGGAAACCTTTATCCAGACGTTAACCAAGATGTTAATCCAAATGTTAATTCAATATAATTACTAAAGGTTACTGCAATTGTTACTGCAAAAACGATTGATAAACGTTGACTATGAATTATTCCATTTCTCAAGGAGAGAGAAAGACATGCGACATCCCATAATCTATACGGGCAGTTGTGTATGTATGTATGTCCGGAGGAAATTCTGAAAATAAAACAATCAATGACAAAGTAAATATATATATCTACACATTAAATATCACCAGGGCTTGGTTTTCAAACAAAAATAATGAAGATTTGATTTATATTCGTGAAGATAATTGAAAAATAAAATTTGAATGATAACAGTATGGATTTTTTTTTTTTGCATTTAGTATTTAGAAATAGGAGGCATTAATTTTTTTTTCAGAGTGTCTGGATCAATGTAAATTGTTTTTTACATAGTGATTTTAATTTTCACCAAGCAACGCTGGGTAGCCGCTTCTAATAATCTATAAAGACTTCACATAAATAAAATGTAAAATGTTTTAGTCNCAAAGGAGAGATTCTTGCTGGGTGTTTTGCCGTCACAGGTGCTATGGATTGGCAAGACCAGCCGATTGATCGAGGGGGGTGTCCTCCGACCACCCATTACCACGCCATAGACTGCTCAGCCAACACGAATATGTCCTTTAGCACCAGGATTGCCCCCAGGCCAACAGGGGGCTGAATTGGGGGAATGTTAACCTACTGTGCTGCAGTGTTCCTTGAATGAAGCACTAAAAAGCGAAGGTAGACATTTTTATTTTTATCTTTATTTTATGTAGGGAACTCCCCGTGATGTAGTGGCTAATGTGCTGGACTGTGAAATCGTAGTAAATGCGTTCGAATTTCAGTTTGCTTTATAACGTTCACATTTGGTAAAGGCATGAACCTGCCCCTCCCAGCTATGGGTTAAATAGA
>CM042147.1:14808542-14831042 GCA_023376005.1 Doryteuthis pealeii | reverse complement strand
ACACTCACTCTTTCCTTCTTTTCATCTAGCCGTTATATTTGTTGCGTTACGTTTGATTCAAACAGATTAGCGTTATCGCTTCAGCCAGCATACCCCCTCTTTCTATCTTTCCCCTACTCACTCCCTTACTCACTCCCCTACTCACTCCCTTTCTTTCTTTCTTATGACATTTTTTCTGTGTAGCATGTCCTTTTTCTTACCTTTCTTTCTTTATTTAAGAAATGGTCCATTATTTCGCTGAGGTGATGCCACTCATACAAAATAAGAATTCGGTGGATAGGTAAGACCAGATAATCAGGATTTACATTCTTGCATTTTATCTTGGACGATTTGGACGGTCTCAATTTTAACCAGAGTGTGTAACGAGATGATATCGGTCGCACCTTTAAGGAATACGAATATTAATATATAAATTTTAAAACTTCACCCCAATAATTTAGGAATAATAATTGTGATGGACGAACTCTTTGAAAAAGTAGATAAATATTCAACTTAGTTACTTTCACTTCTGGAATCAACACATAACATATATTATCCCACTACCTTCAGTTTTTACCTACCCTATCAACTATCTCCTCCCACGTCCCGACAACGACGCTTCAAGTTCTTCCATGCGCCCAGAAATCTACACCGGCTAACTTTGATTTCTCCTCTTCTTCATATACGACTCTCACTTTTCATATTCCACTAGTTCCTCATCATCTCCACATAAGATTTCACCATGAGTCCTGATGAAGGTTGAAAAGAAAGTGAAATGTTATAGCGTCGACATTACCACCAAGAATAAATTTAACTTCTTGAACACTTCGTGTTTTTCTATTTTGTCGACATACTTTCGAATTGTATTCCACATATTCCCATAGATAGATAGATAGATAGATAGATAACTAATGGCTCATATATAAGTACACCCCTAATAAATTATTTTCGTTTTAAACTCAAAACACATTTTTTAATGGTAAACTTCATCTCATTTTAGAGATTTTGTGCAATAATATTTAGCAATCGTTCACATAAATTTTTAACCCGATCCATTAAGCGATTTTTCTGTCTTTTAATCTTTTTTGGTAAAGAACTGTTTTATGTGTCAATTGAAGTCTTCGAGTGAATTGAATTTTAGTTGCAGAAAAAGAAAAGAAAATTCTGTAAATAGCGAAGTAAATGGTAATTCCAAGATGCTGGAAGATTTATTTGAAGTCATCAAACATCCGGTCTCGTCTTATCATCATTGAAGAGTTTTCTTTAAAGAAATAGACACCGGTACTCTTTTAACTGACTGCCGCTTCTTATCTATCTATATCTCTCTCAGTTCCTGTCTGTCTGTCAGTCTCTCTGTCTGTCTTTCACAACACCTAAAATTACATTCATGCCCCCACTCTAATTACCGAAATATTCTAACGGAAAATACACAGATTCTGCACAAAGAAAATAAATAAACAAAAACTTGAAGCTTTATACATAAAACAATACAAACCATCGTTAAACAAAATTAATTTCCAATACAGTACACACATTTTAAAATGCCTATAACACCTTTCTCACCAATTCTTCTCCTTCCAGCCTCTACATTAATATAATTTTTTTAAAAGCTGGAACACATTACCCCTGATGATGGCACTTCGAAGTGCCGAAAGTACTCGGGACGTGAACTTTGGTGAACTTATCCACGAATTCCACCCAAACATTAAAACGTTGGCCAGAAAACTCGAAAAGATCAAAAATAAAATTGTTAAACAGATGTGTCTTTTGTATTATATATATATATATATATATATATATATATATATATATATATATATATATATATATATATATATATATAATATATATATATAATATATATATATATATATATATATATATTAATATATAATATATATAATATATATAAATTATATATATATATATTATATATATATATATGTGTGTGTGTGTGTGTGTGTGTGTGTGTGTGTGTGTGTGTGTGTGTGTGAATTACTCGCACTACCACTAACTTGAAAAACTGGAATATAAAAACATCACCCCTGATGATGGCACTTCGAAGTGCCGAAAGTACATGGGATATGAACTTTAGTGGACTAATCTACGGATTCCATCCAAATGTAAAAAGTTGGTCAGAAAGCTTGAAAAGATTGTTAATAAAATTGTCAAACAAGAAACGTGCCTTTTGTTTAATTCTACACACACACGCACACACACTCACAGACACACACACACACACACACACACACACACACATATATATATATATATATATATATAAAGGAAAAGGTGACTAACCGGTGAATATGGACACGATGGTTAGTAAGTCGAGAATTCAGGGGGGGGGTAAGTCAGCGATATAACAAATACAAAGTGCTCAATACTAAGTAGAGTAAATTTATTATAAAATGGGTACTAGAGATAACCTACTCGAGCTTCACCATAAGGATCTTCAGGGTTAAAATTAAATGTTAAAATTCAATGGATTTTACCCTGAAGATCCTTATGCTGAAACTCGAGTAGGTCATCTCTTGTACCCATTTTATAATATATATATATATATATATATATATATATATATGTGTGTGTGTGTGTGTATGTGTGTGAGTGTGTGAGAGAGAGAGTACGAGTAGTAATAATAATAGTGGAACAGAGTTAAGTGTCTACCATGGTTTTGATCTAAATGATCTCATCTGAACCCTATCTTATACTTGACTAGGTCGATGTCAATTCTTAATTAAACTGATACACGTTTATCTCAATTTAACTAAGTAATAACATCGAATTAGTCAGATATAGGCTAAGATCATGATGTAATCATTTAGATCGAAACCATAATAGACTATTAACCCGGTTAAATCGAACTTAACGGACCTAAATTCCACCATCGTGTGTCACCGAGAGAAAGAAAATACCAAAAATCAGGGAATTAACCGAATTTAATGAAAATTTCAGTGTTGATATATAAATGAATAAAATATATAATGCACTAGTTATTTTATTTAAAAAAACTTTTACATTTTTTCAGGTCCGTTAACTTTGAACCACGTATCTTTGAGAATCTGTGTTACGCCTCAAAGATTCGTGGTTCAAACCTAACTGAACTGAAATAATGTAAATGTTTTTAAATTCCCTGATTTTTGGGTTTTTTTTTCTTTCGGCGGGGTGACATATGATGGTGAAATTTAGGTCTGTTAAGTTCGATTTAACTATTTACTAACGTCACTGCAACGTTAAAGTTAAAGCGACAATTGGATACTACACACACACACACACACACACACACACACATATATATATATATATATATAATGGGAGAGGACGAAAAGAATAGACATTTTAAAGTTGGTAGATTAAAAAATATCAATTCCATATATATATGGGGGGCTGTATGTGGGGGTGTGTGTATGTGTGTGTGTGTGTGTGTGTGTTCATTCAAATTTTTCAAACCTCAGTTTTTTAAAGACATTCTTAACGTCAAGTTTTCTATCAAACTGAAAGATGTTGCTCGTGCGTGTACGTGTGTGGTTATATTATATATATATATATATATATATATATATATATATATATATATATATATATGTGTGTGTGTGTGTGTGTGTGTGTGTGTGTGGTGTGTGTGGTGTGTGTATACTTATATATATATAAAGAGTGAAAAAATGCGAGAAAAAGGGAGAGAGAAATAGCCCATGGTGTAAATCATTTTAATTATCTACTGAGTTCCATCTCAATCTATATCTTATATATATATATATATATATAATATATATATATATATATATATATATTATCAAACTCATCACAACCCATCTCTACCTCCTTCTCTCTCTATCTTTTTACTCACCCTCTTCTCTCTCTCCCTTCCTCTGTCTCTCTCTGTCTCTCTCTCATTTCCCTTTGTTCATAAATGTCTAAGCACCTAAAAGCCAGCATTTGTTTGATAGCATCCCGGGTGTTTTCTCTGTTCTGTTTGTAAAAGCCTTTTTATTGATTTATCGATCTCACACCTCCCACCCCGACCCCCCACACACACACATCTAAACACACGACCACCAAATGGAAATATTGACTTAACATTTTTTTCCTATCAAACTTTTTTGTAAAAATCGGATAAATATCATTCACATAGTCTTTCTATTGAATAACACATTTTATTCAATTCTATTAGCTTTTCTCTTTTCCTTTTTGAGGCTGAGAGAGAGAGGAAAGAGAGAGAGAGAGAAGACAAGGAACAAGAGAGAGAGGGGGAAAAGAGAGAGACGGAGAGAGATGGAGAGAGAATGAGAAAGAGAAGAGAGGACAAGAGAGCAAGAGAGAGAGAGAGAGAGAGAGAGAGAGAGAGACGGGAGAGAATGAGAAAGAGATAGAGAGAGAGGACAAGAGAGCAAGATAGAGAGAGGGAAGAGAGAGAGAGACGGAGAGAGAAAGAGAGAGAGAGAGAGGACAAGAGAGCAAGATAGAGAGGGGGGAAGAGAGAGAGACAGAGAGAGAATGAGAAAGAGAGAGAGAGAGGACAAGAGAGCAAGAGAGAGAGAGAGGGGGGGAGAGACAGACGGAGAGAGAATGAGAAAGAGAGATAGAGAGGACAAGAGAACAAGAGAGAGAGAGAGAGGGGAAGAGAGAGAGAGAGAGGAAGAGAGAAAAGAGAGACGAAGAGAGAAGAGAAAGAGAGAGAGAGGACAAGAGAACACGAGAGAGAGAGAGAGAGACGGAGAGAGAAGAGAAGAGAGAGAGAGAGTGGACAAGAGAGAGAGAGAGGGGGGACAGAGACGGAGAGAAAAGAGAGAGAGGGGGAGAGCAACAGGCGGGAAATAGGATTTCTATAGAAATATAGGTTAACAGAAGAAGCAATGCGTGAAATCTATTGATATCATTATGGATCCTTGTATAGTCCTAATATGAGAGGCGCTCGGTGCAAAACGGTTACCATCGTTGGAAAATGAACATGGTGACCTCAGTTCAATTCTGGGACAAGATTGTTTCATATAGCGCTAATTCCATTGGCAAAAGGTAGGTGTTTACCCAAGCCGTTCACCGTCAGTAGGATGTGACGCAGTAAAATAATGAGATGCGGAAATATGGCAAGCACCAACCACTTTTATCATATATGTGTTGGAGGCCCTGATTGAGGGTCTTAATATCCTGGGTATGACGTTAAACTGCATGTAATAGTAACAATCCAATTTTGGAACTCTGGCGAATGCAGAGTAGGCCTTCATAATCAGTATTCCCAGGTCCACTCTGATCCAGAGTGGTAGTACCTGTTAGTGTCCCATCTATGATGCAGTTTAACGTCATACCCATGACACTAAGGCCTTCAGACACCACCTTTTAGTCTATGTATGATAAAAAGAACTAGAGCTTGCCATATGAGCAACAGGGTAGGGACAATCATATATATATTTACCAACCCCTCCGCACGAGCAGGATGTGACACAAGGTCAATTTCTTAAGCGGGGTTCAACAGGTTTGAATTCAGAGATTTCCTTCTCCTAGACCGGTTGTCTAACCAAAGTTAAAGAGCCCAGACTGCCCTACTATTTATCCATAGCTGGAGGGAGAGTAGGATTCATACCTTTCCCAAGGGTATTAGCGCTAAGTGAAATGCAATTACCAAGCCCAGGATTTGAACTCGGGGCGACGAGTCAATTTCCCATGACTTTAACCATTAGACCACGCACTTCCATAAGGACAATCATATAGTTGCTTGGGATTGACGTGACCAGCTGATTGATCGGGGTTGCCTCTCCGACCGACCGTCTAGCCTAAGTAAGAGCCAAAAGTGGAGTGTTGCATGTCGTGGACTACTCAGCCACCAGGACTCCATCCTTTGGCATCACAGGTATCTACCTTTGGCCAACAGGTGGCGCCATTGTGTGGGTATTACCCTTTAGCAGAGGTGCAGTCGGAGTATTCTACAACCCCAGTTGACAGGGATCTAAAAATTAAAAGATTTTTAGACATGGTAGCTAAATGTTTCTGAAATGTTTCTTTTAAACAAAACATGATCCTGTAGCAAAGGGAAACAAAAATATTTTAGTATTATCTGCGTTATTCGGACTATTGTCCTCATCTTCATTGTTATCTGTACAACATTTCGGCTGATGTGCCCTCCAGCCTTCTTCAGGTATTTCTTATCGAACCCGGGAACCTTTTCGGACTCGGGAACCTTCTTTTACTATTTCTCTGAATGTTTGAGATGAGGCTTGATGATTAGTATTATCTGTATTATTCGGACTATTGTCCTCATCTTCATTGTTATCTATACAACGTTTCGGCCGATGAGCCCTCCGGCCTTCTTCGGATATTTCTTGTCGGATTCGGGAACCTTCTCGGACTCGGAAACCTTTATCCAGACGTTAACCAAGATGTTAATCCAAATGTTAATTCAATATAATTACTAAAGGTTACTGCAATTGTTACTGCAAAAACGATTGATAAACGTTGACTATGAATTATTCCATTTCTCAAGGAGAGAGAAAGACATGCGACATCCCATAATCTATACGGGCAGTTGTGTATGTATGTATGTCCGGAGGAAAGTCTGAAAATAAAACAATCAATGACAAAGTAAATATATATATATACACATTAAATATCACCAGAGTTAGGTTTTCAAACAAAAATAATGAAGATTTGATTTATATTCGTGAAGATAATTGAAAAATAAAATTTGAATGTTAACAGCATGGATTTTTTTTTTTTGCATTTAGTATTTAGAAATAGGAGGCATTAATTTTTCTTTTCAGAGTGTCTGGATCAATGCAAATTGTTTTTTACATAGTGATTTTAATTTTCACCAAGCAACGCTGGGTAGCCGCTTCTAATAATCTATAAAGACTTCACATAAATAAAATGTAAAATGTTTTAGTCCACTGAGAGACAAGAGAAAGATCAGGTTAGACTGTAATATGCAACAAAAGAGAAGGAAAAAACCTGCAATGATACAGCTCGTCTAAGGCAAAGTCAATAAAAGCAATACAATGTATATGCGTGACTGTGTGATTACGCATTTTGTAGTGTGATTTGGGGTGGTGTATGTAAGAGACAATGAGAGAGAGAGGGGGTGGAAGATAGGAGTGTGTGTGTGTGTATGCGTCAGTGTGTGCATGAGTGTGTGTGTGATTGTGATTGTGAGTGTGAGTGTGAGTGTGTATGAGGCAGAGAGAGAGAGAGAGAGAGGGTGGAAGATAGGAGTGTGCGTGTATGCGTCAGTGTGTGCCTGTGGAAAGAGAGGGGGAAGATAGGAGTGTGTGTTTGAGTGTGAGTGTGGGTGTGAGTGTGTATGAGGCAGAGAGAGAGAGAGAGAGATAGATAGATAGATAGATACATGATGGAAAGAGAGGATTGCAATGTGTGCGTCTGTTAGCGTGTGTATTCGCGCGCCTGTGTGTATGTGTATATGCGTGTGTGTATGTGTGTGTGTGCATGAGTGTGTTTGTGAGAGAAAAGGAAAGAGAGGGGGAAGATAAGAGTGTGTGTGTGAGTGTGAGTGTAAGTGTGGGCAGAGAGAGATAGATAGATAGATAGATAGATAGAGGGTGGGAAGATAGGATTGCAATGTGTGCGTCTATTAGCGTGTGTATTCGCGCGCCTGTGTGTATGTGTGTATGTGTATGTGTGTGTATGTGTGTGTGTGTGTGTGTGTGTGTGTGGTGTGTGTGTGTGTGTGTGTAATATGCAAAACAGAAAACAACTACAATTATACAGCTAGTCTAAGGTAGGACCAATACAAGCAGGAATATACATGTGTTGTCTCTATGTGTTTACGCATTGTGTGTGTGTGCGTGTGTGTGTGTGTCTTTGTGTGTGAGTGTGTCTGTGTGTCTGTGTATGTGTGTGTGTGTTTCTATCTATATGTGTGTGCATATCTTCATATAGATCTCCAATGTACTTATTCATAGATATGCAATGGGTGACTATGTGTTTACACGTTGTATGTGTGTCTGTGTCTGTGTCTATATGTGTGTATGTCTTTCTATGTTTGTATGTGTGTGCGTGTGCATGTGTGTGCATATCTCCATACAGATCTCCAATGTACGTACACATAGATATATGCATAGATATACTTATATATTTAGTGTCTAATTATGTTTCTGAACCCCTCCTCTTACCGCTCCTCTTGTACATCCGAAAAGGTGTCCCCTTTCTTTCGTTCTTTCTTTCGCCCACCCACCCCCTACACACCTTCCACTTTACCCTTTTTTTTGTATCCCCATTTTTCTCCCCTCCCCTTACTCGTCCGATCATATATATATATATATATATATAATATATATATAGTCTCCATTTCCTTCCTCCTTCCTCTGTTCTTTCCGCTGCAATGACTCCGCCTCTAGAAACACCCCCCTTCCACCTCACCCACCCTCCACAAACCCCACGCACCCCACCATCATCATCATCATCATCATGATCATCATCCCCCTTCTCTCCGTTCATCTTTGTACAATCTCACAAATTGAAAGTGACCTTTCTGTGCTGCCATATCGCCCTGGCAACAAATCATGCGTCGGCAAGGCTTCTGACTGATTTGCGTATCGATTACCACGTCACGGTAGTCATGGCAACAGTGTGCCAAAGGCGGGCCACAGGAGATATATATGCGATAATGATACCGAACGTCCAATATGCGCAACCTCCGCTCATTGCAGAGGAAGTTGTGCCCACACTAACTTCCGGTGTTATAGATATAAAACTTTTCGGTACCATGGTACTTCGATTTGGAGTCGTCATTATTTCTATGGCAAGCATCAAGATTGCAAAACTAACAATTTTCATAAATAATTTAGTTCTCTTTTCAGTGACAAAATAATTATAAATATTCCAGGCAAAAACTTATTAACGCTTTGAAGATTGGACTTACAACTGTATCATACCAGTTTGAATGTAGTTTAGATTTAAACTCAATTCATGACTAATCTATACATGTTAGTTAACTCTTTTCTACCTGGCAGCTTGAATATGCTGCCTGCATTTGCTGCGGAGGAGGGGACACCTCAACTGTAATTTCTAGCAATTATACCTTCGACTAACAATTATTGATAATTCCTTATAACGATTGCTGTTTAAACAGTAGCATTGCATCAAACAAGTGTTCATCGGATGATGACTGGTTTCTAGCATGGTTTCAGGGCTGAAGCATCACTACCACTAGACTAGAGAGCCTCAGCAGTATCTCACTATACCACTAGACTTTGTTAGTTTAGGATTGCCATCTCCACGCTGATGCGGTTAGAGCCTTATCCTGGATCTTTTTTAATTTATTTCCTCTTGTCTGGCGGAGAAAGTCCAAGTTTAGTAAAAAATGCGGAGGTTGAGTTGGTAATGAATCATCGGCATCCAACTTTGATAGGAAATACATCCGTTATCCATCCATTTCTAATACATTATTCACGTAGATCTTCATATTTTTCTAACTTACGCTGATCTGCCCAGTCAAGATTTTCCTCAAAAGAGACTGTTAACGATGAAAACTTTTTTATATCAACAGAGCAGATTACAATATCAGGATGTGGTGCTGTTAACGTTATTTCAGTCGCAATCCGAGTTGATGTTCTAAATCACTTCCAACGTCCAGTCCGTGCAGCCATCAAACAATGACAATATGAGATCTTCATATTTTTCCAACTTACGCTGATGTGCCCAGATATATGTATTTGTCAAACCTTCCACAAAACGGAGTTTAACAAGTTTGAATTCAGAGTTTTCCTTCTCTTATATTGGTTACCATACCAAGGTTAAAGAGTTTAGTTGGTCCTAATATTTACCCATAGTAAGAGGTGGAATGTTTGGATTCATACATTTCCCAAGGGTATTAACGCTATGTGAAATGCAAACAGTCTCCTCTAGAATTTGAACCTGTGCTTCCCTATCCATTTTCTATTATTGATCTGATTAGTTTGCACACAGATATAGGTTTCATGTATTCTGATCTGATACAAAATAACAAAATCCTGTGGCGTAGTCACTAAGATACTAAACTGCAATATTATAGTCGGAGAATTCGAATTCCTGTCACGATATTTTGTTCACTTTCGAACTAGATCACTTCTAAAAAGTATGAAACCCCTCATCCTCAAGAGCTCTGACTTAAATAGTACAATTACTCTTCTTCTACAATTATGTCTTTGGAATTAAATAACCCACGAAGATTGATATGCCATAAACAAAAAAATTCAAATTAAACCAACTAACCTGTAACTAGTTATATGGGTTCAAGTATTTGTATCTAATACAAATAGTTTGTCTGCGAATGTTCCCAAGTTCGACAAGAAACACCTGGAGAAGGCCGGAGGTCACATCGGATGAAACGTTGTGTATATAATAATAAAGATGAGAACAACTGTCCGAAAAATTTTAACAGTGCAAATAATTTGTACGCTTGATTGGTTGGTTGTTATATTTTATGGCATATCAACCCTTGTTGGGTTATTTTATGACAAAGACGTTTTGCTATATTCATTCTTGATGGGTATTCAATTTTTTAAAACAAGTTTTTAAACACATCTGGTCAAGGTGGACATGGGAGCAAGGGTGATAAAGTAGTACTTCACATTTCTCAGAGTTCCAGAATTACAACTTCACCACTAAATGCAGTTTAATGTCATACCCAGTACATTACGACCGTCAGTTACCGCCTTGTTAACAGGCCCTGTTGTTGAATTCAAGCAACCACTGGAAAAATACGTGACTGTTGGTAACCCTGACCCCTAGATTTCACGCGTAAGGAGAAACACGTGATTAGTTAGTTCAGAGAATTAGATTCAGCTGGACTTTAAAGCAGATAGGATGTGCTTCTCTCTGCTGAGGTTGATATTCCATCCGGGCGGAAAAAAACATGGGCTAAATAAAAAGCTTGATCAAGAAATAAAATGTCTTGTTAATTCAATTAATTGCAATGACTGAAAAAGCCCAAAAGAAGCCCTTAGTTAAGAAAGCAGACCTTAGTTAGAAGTGAAGTCAACTTGACAAGATGACATCTAGAGAAGATAGCAAGAATCAGTAGAAGCAATAAAGAGAAATGAAGTAACCAAGTAAGTCTTTCTCTCTCTCTCTCTCTCTCTCTCTCTCTCTCTCTCTCTCTCTCTCTCTCTCTCTCTATATATATATATATATATCTATATCATTCCCGTTTATATACCCGATGTTCGATGTACGATGTCAATGTGGGTATACAACATATTAATAAAGGAGATTCGTCTCCATTTCTCTGTAACCGAAACTACATAACTGCTTACGTCACAATCCCCGAAATGGTAAAAACATAGAATAAAGAATAACCTTGCAATCAGCGCTTTTTTCAGTAACAAGAGGTTAAATTAATGTGTAAAATATTTAAAATAATCATTTAGTTAATTACACTGGTTTACAAAAAAATATTTTTGTCTGAGGCAAGAATTTGAATAGGTGTTTTTTTTTTACTAATTTGAGTGTGCTGAATTCAAATTTATAAACAGTTTTTTTCTCTAGTTTTCTGTCTTTTAAATCGTCTCATTTTAGTATATACAGACTATATACGTGCTTATTTCAACAGTTGCAGCAGATTATTACAGAGAAAACAGGATAGATAAAGAACATTGACAGAATAAATATACTTGAATGACACAATGTACACAATTCATAGTACCGCAGACAGTTAGAAGTAAAAATGAAGACATAAGTCACACAATATTAGAAATTAAGCCTGAATGCATATACGCCTTATGTACAGTATGTGTACAAAATGAATGTACAGTATGCATATCTAAAAAACTAGAGGTGATGAGTACAAACGGATTTCAAATCTGAATTCAGCTGCACCCCCAAATTAGGTTAAAACAACTATTTTTGTGCTTGCCTCAATTTCTTTGTAAACCAGTGTAATCAATAGATGAACGCAACATTTTATTGGATAAGTATAGAACTAAGTTTCCATTTCAAATTGTTTTGATTGTCCCAATCTTATTGCCCTTATGGCAAGCCCCAACCCCTTTTTATCATATAGGTGCTAGAAGGCTGTGGCTGAGTGTCTACATGTCCTGGCAATGACGTTAAACTCTCTGATGTTGAGGTTCTAGTTTTGAAGGTTTGGGAATGTGGAGCACCCCTTCATCACCATTGCTTCCTGGTCCACTCTGACCCGGTGATGGTAGTACCTGTTAGGGTCCCATCTATGGGTTAAATAGAAAAACCTGAGTTTATAAACAAAATTTGATTATCCATTAAGAATGACTTTATTTCAAGATTTGATTATCCATTAAGAACGATAATTCAAAACTTTATCGGCATTAAATGACCCACCGAGGTTGATATGCCGTAAAACAAACAAACCCAACAAAATTGTTTTATTTTATCTTATATTATTTTATTTTTCTTACTCCGTTAATGAATTTGATGATTTCTACTTATGTTACAAACCCAAGGGGGTTTGAATTTTTAACTCCCATACCCTCCAGACAATATCTTTAAAAAAAAATTTACACCGCCTGGTGCGCGTTTTTTTTTTTTTTTTTTGCTAGTGAATGTTAATAAAGATAAGAATATCAACGGAGCAAACAATGTTGCTTGAACGGATAATTATCGATTGAATATCGAAAGTGACATTAAGTTTACATAAAAATCGATTATAAATGCGTGAATCGTTGGATCTAAATAAATATGGAAGAGAAATAAAACTGTTGTTCAAAGGAGAAATTCTTTGAGCATTCGCATTTATCTGAACGTTCCTTTTCATGTCTGTCTCGTTGATCAACCTGACAATGAGAAATCGATACTTGACTCTTCGATTTTATTCAATACACTCGGCTTGTTATTTCCCTTTGAAAACGATATTCATGCTGATTTCTTTTTCTTGATAACACCGTTTTATTTTTCCCGGTCTTAACGCCAAAACAGAAAGGATAAGATTCTTGGTAAATTCATCATGTGGTAAATTCATATAATGCACGCGTGGTTTAATGGTTACGGTCGTAGGAAATAGACTCGTCGGTCCGAGTTCAAATCCTGGACGAAGCTGTTTGCATTTCACATAGCGCTAATACCCTTGGGAAATGTATGAATCCAATCCTCCCTTCAACTATGGGTAAATAGCAAGGTAGACTGGGCTCTTTAACCTTGGCTAGGTAACCAGTCTAGGAGAACGAGAACTCTGAATTCAAACCTCTTAAACTCCGCTTAAGAAATTGACTTTGTGTCACATCCTGCTCGTGTGGAGGGGTTGGTAAATATATATAATGTGCACATGCGCGTGTGTATGTGTGTGTTGGTTGATTAGTTATTATGGCATGTCAACCCATATCGGGTTATTTTATGCCGAAGAAGTTTTGTCTTATTCATGATTGACTCAATATTTTTTTAAATCAATTTTTAAAGACATTTTATTTCATTTAACCCATAGATATGACCCTAAAAGCTACTACCACTCCAGGTCAGAGTGGACCTGGGAGTAATGGTGATGGAGGGGTACTCCACATTCCCCAGAGCTCCAAAATTGGAAGATCATCATCAGATAGATTTTAACGTCTACACAGGACATTAGGACCCTCACCCATCGCCTTCTAGCTCATATATGAAAAAGTGTTGGGGTTGCCATAAAGGAAATAGGGCTGGGATAATAACGTAATCAGCCGATTGATCAGAGGGAGCATCTACGACCGCCCATCTAGGCTAAGTAAGCTCCAAAGTGGAGTGTTGCATGTCATGGACCGGTGTCACCGTCCTTAAATATCTCGAGTCGCAACTCATGGCCAACATGTGGCCCCGTTGGAGGAATTTTACTCCTAAGCAGCGGTTCAGTCGACGTGTGTGTGTGTGTGTGTGAGAGAGAGAGAGAGAGAGAGAGAGAGAGAGAGAGAGGGAGAGAGAGAGAGAGAGAGTTTGAGTGTGTGCATATGTCTGAACAGGGCGAGAAAGGTATTCTTTCTTACCTGCTACTAGTACTATGAAAACTAGTACTACCTGTTCCATGGTCGGTTTGCTGATGACTAAACTAGCACCCCCAATCAGGTACACATTGGCTTATTTGGTAAGGTAATGAACTATATTAAATTAGAAAGACTAATGAAGTTAAATAATAACGATTATAAGAAGAATACACTTGTTTAAATGTTATTTTAATTGATTTCTATATAAAATTATGTATAGGATTGTTTTTAATACGTTTGAGAATAATATGATAGTATTAGAAATCAGTAACAGTAAATAATTATTTATCAAACCCAGTTTTTTTATTATCAATATGCAAATTATTCCCACCATATACTATGTAAATCCTTCTTTCTTAGGTATATATAACACGTATTTCAGGATTATAAATGCATTAATAAGATGGGCAGTTTTGCGGCAAATCTATCTCAGCTAGACTTTAATAGAGGTATCGTTGATAAATAAGATGTTAATTAAGATTAAATAATGGTTGAGAATATAACTTAAATAACTAGGGAAATCCTGACGACAGTGGTGATGTAGTTGCGGCTACGGACAGACAGTTACATAATCTTCATTATAATATGTGTGTGAGCATTATCGCAATCCATAGAAACTGCGCATCATAGAATCTGAAGGGGTGGTAGCGAGTAGTGAATTCAATTATGAAAGTGAACAATCAATGGATGAAAATGAAAAAAATATCTGACAATGAATCAGAAGAAGAAAATGAGCTCAGACCTAAGTCCCCTATCATAAAGAAATCAGGATACTCTCTCAGAAATTCCGTTTAGATTTCCTCATACGTTAAGTTTTATAGTATTTTGGTGATACACCCTAATTTATATTTTCTTTATGGTTTCACATTCTGCTGAAGCCAACAATGTTCTCCCCACCGTAGGCTTTCTGGTCTTTCAACTTCGCCCTAACCAACGCTGCGATACATCTAATCCAAGTGTGGACATATCCGGTGTCTTCCAACCAGCTTAGGAATCTTATCTGCAACGCCATATTTACAAAAATAAAAATATTTCAACAATGAATTAAATTTTGTACAAGTTTTTAATTCTTATTGGGGTTTTTATTGAATATTTCATATTTTTTAAAGAAATATTTTATTTTTATTTTTTGAAAATAAAATAGTTTTAATTTCAGATTGCAATTAAGTTTTAATATGGAAAAAGAAGACAAAAAATTTATGATGACAATGAAAGCTTAAACCCAAATATTAAGACACTAATAGAGTGGAGGACAATTACGTTACCGAGAATCTAAATGATCTACTTTATGATTTTTTGTTAACTAATTATTTTACATTTTAGAAAATAAATAATTCTGACTTTAATATTTAATTAATTGCAATTAAGTTTAATGTGGAAATAAAAGAAAGAAAATTCATAATAATAATTTATTTTATGTAAACGACTGCACCTCTGCATCCGAACCCACGAAACAAATACTCCTCAAGAATTTTATTTACAATAAGGTCGGTACAGAGATGAAAATTCATAATAATAACTAACGCTAAAACATGAAAACACTGATAGAGGACAGAACAATTATTTTGCAGAGAATCTATATAATGTTTCATTTAAGTGGGACCATTTTTCTTTAAATGTACCAGTAATTATTGTTAATGAATAAAATATGAATAAAAACAACAACTATCTAAACAATGTGTATTGATTTTAAAACACACAACTCAAAATATGAAGTTAACTTCTTCACATCCGGAAGAAGTAGTTTGAAGGTGAAGGTCATCTGCAGTTTGTAGGCAATTATATATAAAAACAATATTTTAGGGTAATTATCTTGAATATATTTATTAAATTCTTTGATGAACCTTATTTAAATAGGTTTTCAATTGCAATTGACTCAGTTTTATATTTCAAAAGCGTATAGATAATTTATAATAGTTATAAAAGCTACGAACAAGATGTGCGAACTTGTTAGGCTCATCGTGTATATATCAGACAGGGAACCTGTGGAAATAATTAAAAATCTCATGCTTTCCGGTCATTAGTAACGGATAAATCTTTCGCCTTTTACTAAAGATTTCCGTGGCCGGGAGCAATTCAATGAGTCTATAGACTTATTTTTGAAGCCCCACTTAATTGTGGGGTAATAATAAATCCAAAAACAGACTTAAATTATCTCTCTCGCTTTTTGCGCAGAGTAACTTTTGTAATAGCGTTACCTGTGGATATACCACAATATAATAATTACAGCGTTTGATATTTTTATTCAATATGTACAAAATATAATAATATTGATGTACTTACCTCTCACGCTTCTTTCTTTCATTCTTTTCATTACGTCAGATTGAAATAGATTAGCGTTATCGCTCCGCTCTCTATCTTTCCCGGACCCTCCTTTTTTTCTTTATTATCAGAGATTTATCTTTATTATTAGAGTTTCCTCTGTAGCTTGACCCTTTTCTTCCCTTTCTTTCTTTATAATAATAAACGAAATGGTCCATTATTTAGCTGAGGTGACTATCATAAAAAGTTCGGCAGATGAGCTACACCAGATAATCAGGATTTATAGTTTTAACTTGGACGGTGTCAATTTTAACCAGAGGGTGATGCAAGATTATAACAGTCGGAATATTAAGAAACAAGAGTATTGATTTATAGATCAGAAACATGCAAAATTGAATTTCGTTTTGTTCCAGAAATCTGAACCGAAATAAAAATGTTTTTTGTTTTTTTGAATAAATCATTCAAAATAATTTCTACAATAAACAAAAAACATTAATTCCTTTAATAAAAAACATTATTCGGTGTATTGGCTCAAGTACTTTTTGTAAGACACACACACACACACACACACACACATATATATATATATATATGTGTGTGTGTGTGTGTGTGTGTGTATTCATAATTCGTGGTTATTATTGTATTAAAATTAGTATTTTTATTTTTTATATTTTTATCTCGTTATATTTTTATATTAAATATTAAATATTAGATCTATATACTAATTTCTAACTTTTATTAACTTGAAAATAAAACCCCATTTTGATCATTTCAATTTTTTTATTTTTATAACCAAGTCTAGACAAAAATGTTTATTTTATTTTTATAATTTTCTTTTACTTATAAAAAATATACATATACATATTTATTTTGTTTTTGAAAAAGTCAGTTGAACAGGAAACTCTTTATACTTTGTATCTCTTTCTTAGACTTAGAATTTTAACCTTAGACTTGCTGTCTGACCTGAATTTTCTGGTGAAATTGTCGTTAGGTAAATTCCTTCATTTCATGAAAACCGTCTGAAGAGGCTAACCTCTTAAGGATATTTAGAAATTAAAAAAAATTTTATAAAGCCTTTTGAGTTTTTGTTCGAAATAAATTTATTACGGAATGACAGTTTGTAATGTTTTTTCTTTCTTTGAAAGTTAAATATTGCTCTGTATTTAATCTAATTTATTGATTACTATACATTGAACTCTCTTTAAGGATTCATAAAAATCCTTATATGAATATATGTTTGCACCTACAAGAGAATACAGTATGGTTATACAGTGAGATTTTGAGGATCCCAGATGGAATCATCCCTTACTACCAGTCATTTGGATACCTTATATATATATATATATATATATATATATATATATGAAGATGAGAGGGTTGGAGTAAATCCGATAGAATGTGGTAAGGATAAAGGGAAAATGGACAAAAAAGAATAAATTGACTGAAGAAGTACTTCTTATCGCGGAACGAAATATATCTCTCCACATCTAGTTGTTTTGAGTTAATCCTTTTTTTCCATTTTCCTTTATCCTTACCATATATATATATATATATATATATATATATGTATATGTATATATATATATATATATATATATATACATATTATAAAATGGGTACAAGAGATAACCTACTCGAGTTTCACCATAAGGATCTTCAGGGTTAAATCCACTGAATTAATCGAAACACCGATTAATAGCAGTCGATTTCACAACGAACATTTTAATGCAATGGCGATGTTCTACACACCGAACGATCCTTTGCCGGGATTCACTTGTCATGATTATTTTCTATAATCATCGAATTTTATGCGATATACGCATTGTAATTGCCTTCAAGCAAAAATATAGATAATAATAATAATAATAATAATAATAATAATAATATATATATATATATATATATATAATATATACACATGCTTATATACTTTGTAACCTGGACGCGGCTGTTTGCATTTCACCTCGCGCTAATACCTTTTAATCTTGGCATGGCAACTTGTCTAGGAGAAGGAAAATTCTGAATTAAAAACTAAAGGGACTCTCTTCTTGTTAGTCAAATTTACTTTAAGAGCCGCTTTCCACCCCGCTTTTTTTTAAATTAGAAATGTCCATTGCTCTAACAAAACACCACTATGGTGTGCTGTTAAAACTCGTATCATTATAATATATATATATATATTTACCAATCCTTTCGCACGAGCATGATGCGACACAAGATCAATTTCTTACGCGGAATTAAACAGGTTTGAATTCAGTTTTCCTTCTCCTAGACCGGTTATCTAGCCAAGATTAAAGGGCCCAGTTGTCCCTACTATTTTACCATAGCTGTTCTATTCTGTCTCATTCAGGATTTGAACCCGCGTCGATGAGTTCATGTTCCTACACAACACGCCTACACGCCTATCATTATAATATAGTTTCCCGAAGTTTAAATTAACAACCGAAGAATTAATTAACTAAAAATGATAAGATAGAAATACAACAACAACAACAGTAGTAGTAGTAGTAGTAGTGGTAGTAGTAGTAATTGTTGAAACTATTTCTAACGGAAGTTGCTTCCTTATCTAAATACTCAACAAAGTCGAAAGTCGAGAAATCTCTCTTTTTCTCACTTTTAATTCTGTTTTGAAATCTTTTGTACATACACACAAAGCCTAAGTAGTTTTATCCTCGCTGATAATTACCTTTTATTCAAGAGATTATATCAGAAAATTAAACCATAATTGATTTGAAAATAAAACTAATAATCGTTGTGTTTGTATATGATTACAAATTTCGGAAATCATTTTCTCTAATTAAATTGTTTTTCCTTCTTCGCCTTTCCAGACGTGATTCTACCACCACAAGAAAACAGAAAATATGTTTTATTTTTATTGTGAAAAGGTACAAATACAACAACAAAATAAAAAAGAAGTTAAAAAAACAACATATTCTCACTTTATCAAATAAATACTGGGATTATTTTCTGGAGATAATTACTGATGAAGGAGATGAAGTTGTCGAAATCTCAGCCCACAAAAATATCTACAAACTGATTGTAAAGTAATTCTCTATTTTAAAAATCTTATAATTTATTTCTGAATCATTAATTTTTATAAGAAATGAATATGACACGAACACACATAAAATGCAGTTTTATCTAAAATTCTATATCCGCCCTGTCAGCTGGGGCGTTAGAATGCACCGACTGCACCTCTGCAGAGGGGTAAGACTCCCCCAATGGGGCCACCTGTTGGCCGTGGGTGGCGACCCGTGATGCTTAAGGATAGAGCCCAGGTGGATGAGTAGTTCATGACATGCAATACTCCACTTTGGCCCTATCTTGGGCTAGACGGGCGGTCGGAGAGGCCCCCTCCGATCAATCGGCTGATCACGTCAAGTCCTAGCACCTATATGATTGCCCCAACCCTATTATCCTTATGGCAAGCCCCAACCCTTTTCATCATATGGGTGCTAGAAGGCGGTTGCTGCGGGTCTACATGTCCTGGGAATGACATTAAACTCTATCTGATGGTGAGGTTCCAGTTTTGGAGGTTTGGGGAATGTGCAGCACCCCTTCATCACCATTGCTCCCTGGTCCACTCTGACCCGGAATGGTAGTACCTGTTAGGGTCCCATCTATGGGTTAAATAGAAAAATGTATTTATAAAAAATTGTATCATCCATTAAGAATCAATTGATTTCAAAACTTTATCGGCATTAAATGACCCACTGAGATTGATATGCCGTAAAACAAAACAAACAAACAAAATTCTATATGGGCACCAGCATTTGCCTCCAGCCTCTCAAGCCGCTCATTTTGATCTTATTTAATCCATAGATTGGACACTAACAGGCACTACCACTCTGGATCAGAGTGGACATGGGAGTAATTGTAATGAAGGGATACTCCACATTCCCCATAGCTCCAGAACTGGTACTTCACCATCAGTTAGTTTAACATCATACCCAGGAAATAAGTCCCTCAGTCACCGCCTTCTAGCACATATATGATAAAAGGAGTTGAGGGTTTGCCATAAGGGCAAAAGAATTGGGACAATCGTATAGGTACTAGGGCTTGACATGACCAGCCGATTGATCGGAAGGGGACTCTCCGACCGCCCATCTAACCTAAGTATGGTCCCAATTGGAGTATTGAGTGTCATTGACTGCTCAGCCACCAGGATTCCATCCTTAAGAATGACGTAACGCTACCCAGGGCCAACAGCTGGCTCCGGTGATGAAGGAGTACTAAACTTTCCCCAGAGCTCCAGAACTGAAACTTTATCAACAAATAGGGTTTAACGTCATACTCAGGACAATAAGATCCTCAACCTTTCTTGCATATATTTAATAAAAAAAAGCATATAGCAAGGATCGAACTGGCTTTTAATAGTAATAATAGTATTAGATCAACGAAACATGTGAATCCGTGCTATAAGCACGGCCTGATGATAATGATGATGATAAACTGACATCATACAAGGAATGAACTTGCAAATCAGTCAGAAAATTAAAACATATTACAGGGTTACCCAGAAAAAAAACAGAACCCAATTTATTTATTTATTTTCCCAATGAACTAAGTCTAAACCCCAACCCTAAACCTAACCCTACCTCCCCTAGTTAAAATGAACAGTTTTAAAATTTGTGGGTTCTGTTTTTTCTGGGTCACCCTGTATACATAGTGACCCAGAAAAAAACAGAACCCAATTTATTTATTTTCCCATTAAACTAACCCTAAACCCCAACCCAACCCAACCCCAACCCTAACCCTAACCCTAAACCCTAACCTTAAAACCCCCTCTTTAAAATGAACAGTTTTATTACAAAATTTGTGGGTTCTGTTTTGTTTTTTTTGGTCACACTGTATACATTGTGACCCAGAAAAAACAGAACCCAAATTATTTATTTTCCTATTAAATTAACCATAAATCCCAAACCCCAACCCCAACCCCAACCCCAACCCCAACCCTAACCCTAACCCTAACCCTAAACCCCCTAGTTACAATTAATAGTTTTATTATAAAATTTGTGGGTTCTGGTTTTTTTTTTTATACCCTGTATATATTGTGACCCAGAAAAAACAGAACCCAATTTATTTATTTATTTTCCCATTAAACTAACCCTAAACCCCAACCCAACCCCAACGCTAAACCCTAAGCCTAACCTTAAACCCCCTAGTTAAAATTAACAGTTTTATTACAAAATTTGTGGGTTCTGTTGTTTTGGGTCACCCTAATTTTCAAACCGATTTGCAAGTTTAGCCCATACTAGTACCTAACTGAGATTTGCATTTTTCTTTAGATTTACAAAAAGTTTAAGTAAATAATTCCTTTGTCTTTGTTAGAGATTAATCTGTCCCGAGTCTGAATCCAATTTTTTTATTCTTTTATTTTATTATGAGTTAATCCGTTCAATAAAAAACAAAATCACTCGATGTCTGATTATCAAAGTCAACTTTTTGTGGGGTTTATCCCTTTCCTGGACAACTGGAAATTCCCTTGATGTTTTCCGAATTAGTCTAAATCAGACGGAAGACAATCACTCGAAGTAACCACATTATTAGTAGTAATAGTCGCTTAAGCAAAGACTTCCTTTCTCTCTTTCTTTTAAAAGAAGAAATAAGAAGAAATCTTTCACCAGATATAACAATATTAGCATTATATATATATATATATATATTATATATATATATATATATATATATATATATATTTTTACAAACATATATATATATATATATATATATATATATATATATACTTTTTACATTTTGATATCTAAGTTGGACTTAAATATTAACCATCGAGGCATTATTAGCTAAAAGATCTGTCGGTAGGGCTTAGGAAAAACAGAAACAGAGAAAGAAAAAAAAGAAAAAAGAGAAAAGCGGGGAAAAAGAAAGAAAATGAAAGAAAGAAAAAAGAAAAGAAACAAATAAAGAAAAAAAGACAGAGAAAGTAAAAAACTACTAAGGCATTCTCTTACGATTGATCCAAAGGTTATAATTAACGTTTTAAACTATGCGTAAAAAGATTCCCCTGAAAATGGACACGGCGACCCGAGTTCAAACCCTGGACAATACGGTTTGTATTTCACATATCGTTAATATTCGAGGGAAAGGTTTGTATCCAACAATTCTCTAGTAAGGGGTAAATAGCAGGACAGACTGTGCTATTCAATGTTGGTATGGCAACCACTCTAGGAGAAGGAAAATTAAACCCCGTTAAACCTCGCTTGAGAAATTGACCTTGTATCATATCCTGCTTGTGTACAGAGGTTGTTAAATACATATATTAACTATTCTTTTTTTATCTTCAAATCGAAATTATTTAGTTTTATTATTAACATAGTTTTTA
This sequence comes from Doryteuthis pealeii, assembly GCA_023376005.1. Taxonomy (NCBI): domain Eukaryota; kingdom Metazoa; phylum Mollusca; class Cephalopoda; order Myopsida; family Loliginidae; genus Doryteuthis; species Doryteuthis pealeii. The sequence continues at coordinate 14,808,551 of CM042147.1, read as the reverse complement.
TTCGCTTTC
>CM042147.1:14778542-14803542 GCA_023376005.1 Doryteuthis pealeii | reverse complement strand
TCAGGCATTGTATTTTGATTTTTACTTTTCTATTTTTTTTTTTTTTTTTTTAATATCATCGGTAGTGAATGCTCGACGTAAATTATTTCAGGTATGTAAACGGACAGAGCAATATAATGAATAAATGAAGGAAAAACTTTAAATGTGCTTCCTGTAATAATTTATTTCAACTGCAACAAGCTTATCTCGTTTGTTTTGGTTTGGTTTGGTTTTATGACATATCAACCTCAGTGGGTCATTTAATGCCGATAAAGTTTTGAAAATAAATCAATTTTTAATGGATAATACAATTTTGTTTATCAACTCATGTTTTTCTATTTAACCCATAGATTGGGCCTTAACAGGTACTACCACTCCGGGTCAGAGTGGACCAGGGAGCAATGGTGATGAAGGGAGTGCTCCACATTCCCCAAACCTCCAAAACTGGAACCTCACCATCAGATAGAGTTTAACGTCATTCCCAGGACATGTAGACCCGCAGCCATCGCCTTCTTGCACCCATATGATAAAAAGGGGTTGGGGCTTGCCATAAGGGCAATAGGGTTGGGTATCATATAGATGCTAGGGCTTGACGTGACCAGCCAATTGATCGGATGAGGCCTCTCCGACCGCCCGTCTAGCCTAAGAAAGGGCCAAAGTGGAGTATTGGAGTCAAGCTTAGCTCATTACAGTATCTTCGCACATGGGTCATAACCTGGGTAGTACTATTTTTGCTCAAGTCTGAACTAAGTCTGTTGCAGTTGAAATTGAATTAAGCAAATTGAAATATTTTCATTCCTTTTTAAGCAAATTTAAAATATTTTCCTTCATATATTATATATAGTCCTATATTCTTCCAGGGAAATTCAAACCGCCTCGTCTAAGATTTGAACACGGTTCGCCTTGTCCCTTTTTTTAATTTTTTTTTTTACTCTTACAATTTCACCACGGGCACCTCCATTACCTACCTAAAATATATCAAGAAAGCAGGATTGTAAATACAATTTTAGAGTCTGGCACTGATACATAACGTCTATACTTACTTGAGTAAGTTTCAGAGATTAATGTGATAGGTAAGACCATAAAAAAGCAAGTCAAAGATTTATTATACCGACGTGGACTAATATTTTCGACAAATTTGGCTTTGTCTAATGTTATAATAATTTTGATTCAGTCATAAATCTTAAGCTCTCAAAAGTATTATCTACATCAGATTTGAACTCACAGAGATTTTTATGTACATTTCCTGTTTCTTTGGAATAATGCCGTTTCGAAAAGAAAATCAATAATGTTATTGGATAAATATTCTATCCGGAATAGTATCAGGCGATGAAACATGAAATGATGACGAAAATCAAAGAAAAACAAATCGCAAAACAATTAATTTTATATATATTATTTATTATACAATGGATACAATAGAAACCTACTCGAGTTTCACCATAAGGATCTTCAGGCTTAAATCCACTGAATTAATCGAGGTACCGATATTACGTTGCAAAGGACTTTGTAACGTAATATCTAATACAATGAACACACACGTGTGATCGACTGCAATTAATCGGTACCTCGATTAATTCAGTGGATTTAACCCTGAAGATCCTTATGGGGAAACTCGAGTAGGTTTCTATTGTATCCATTTTATAATAAATTTGCTCTACTTCGTATTGAGCACTTTGTATTTGTTATATCGCTGACTTAACCCCTGAATTTTGCACCTTCAATGATCGTGCCCATTTTCACCGGTAAGCGACGTTTTATCTTTATATATACTAGCAAATTTCTGCACCCTCCGGGTGCAAGTATTTAAGTTTTAATGTAATGAAATATCGTATTAAATTAGAAACGCTAATGAAACTAAATAAGAATACAGATGAAAAGATTTGAAACAGAGGAGGGTATAATCGAAAAAAATAGAACACTGAAATTTACTCTTCCATCACTCTCGTCTTTCATTGTTATTTTTTTCTAATTTTATGTATTTAGTTAAAATACGAAGTAAAGAATAAAATGACACTTATCTTTTCTTGTTAAATGGATTTCATTTAAGATTGATTGAAGAGATTTTTGCTTATATTCATTAAAATAAATCAAACAAACAGTTAGAAACCAATAATACTAAGCATATATTTATTAAAATTACATTTCTAATATCAATGTGCAAATTAGCCTTCCCGTTCACTCTGTAAACCGCTATTTTGTTGTATATATAAATACAATTGCATGTTATTAGTATGTAGATATGGTTAACAGTATAAATAATGTAAAACAATTTTATCAATAATTGAGGTTAAAATAAGGATAAATTCATGGAGAATGTGACGTCAATTACTAAGGGAATTGTGACTTGAGTAGTGATTTAGTTTCGGTTACAGACAGAAAAACACACAATCTCCATTATAATAAGATATATAGAGGGAGAGGGAGAGAGAGAGAGGGGGGGTCAGGGGATAAAGATTGTTACCTCTACTTTTCTCTGTCTACTTCCTCGCTCATTTTCCTTTGGCCTTTCTTCTGTGGATTGATTTCTTGCTCACTGAGCTGGGTAGTCTGTAGATTTCTTGTTGATTAATTTAGCAAGCAAGACTTTGTTGTTTTTATAGTCAATAGCCTTTATTAAAAACAACCCCAGTCCAAAAATTTCTCGAGCCGCGTGGACTAGTTTTTGTTCACATGCTTCTAATGGCGGGTTTCGTAAGGGGTCAAGTAGATGTCACCATCTGCCAATCATAACAGTCGACAGTCACTTTCCAACTAACTCCCTCCAACTTTGAATTTCTTAACGAACTCAATTTAAATTCTAACTACACTACTTACATAATTCATAGGCTCTCCATGAATTATGTAACATTAGGCCAGTCTTTAAAAAACGTTCGAAATTATATCCGGAATAGCATCAGGTGACGTGACATGAAATGATGACACAAATAATATAGTGAAAATAAAAGAAAGTGACCAGATACATAAAGACTTGGATCTTGCCAGAGAGCTAAAAACCTTGAAGAACATAAAGGTGATGGTTATAGCAGTTGTAGTTGGTGGCCATGGGATGGTCCCCAAAAGTCTGGAAAAGAGACTGGAGAAATTGGATATCAGAAGAAGAATCGAGAATACCCAGTGTACAGCACTGTTAAAATTAACTAGAATACTTAGATGAGTTTTATGAAGAAAACAACAGTTAAAACCGACGTGAAACCCCCTCATAGCAATTATTATGACTAGTACAAAATAAAAAACACCCTCCGGGCGATGTAAAAATAGATTTTTGAATCATATTGCCTGAGGGGTGGGAGTAAAAAATTCAATGTCAGCGAGTTTGTACCCTAAGTAAGTAAAATCATCAAATTCATTAAAGGATTAAAAAATAAAACAATTCAAAATGTAAACTTTAAATATGTATTAAAATAAAACAAACTATATATAGATATATAATACCAGTCATGTATTTATTAAAACTTGTTTTAAAAAACAATGAGGACTGTCTAATGTTGCATGTTCAAATTTTGACTGTATTTATTCTATGTTACGACGATTTTGGGTAATGTGACGAAATCAGTGACGTAATTTTTGTTACAGACAAAAGCCGGAAGCGAATCTCCATTATTAATAGATAGCTATTAGGCAAATCTTAAAAAAAGATATCCAGATTCTATCCTGAACAGCATCAAGCGACGGAACAGGAAATGATCACAAAAGTATATTTGTATAGCAATTAGGTCATGCATTTAATGCCGATAAATTTTTAAAATAAAATTTATTCGGAACGCACGGTGCGTGATTATAACTAATCATATCTAAAAAAAAAAAAAACACAAGGATACGATATTAGCAAGATTGAGCTACTATTACCACTTTCCTAACTTCACTTGCATCACACAGCTGACAGTTTAAAATGTCGGATGCATTTCTGCCGTACACCGTATAATGTATTCCTCGTATTTTTCTTTCCAATAATGTATATCTCACCATATATATATATGTAAAATTTTTGTCTCTTTTATTTTACATAAATTGAATTTTAATTTTTTATCTTTCTTTTGTAAGAATTCATATCGAAACTTTAATGATATCAATTTGTGTTGTTTTGTTTTTAGTTTAAAGAAATCTTTGAAATCAATTTTCGTTATCGAAATTGGTATTTCTAATCGTAAACAAAAAATATTGTCCCAGTTTTGTTTTTTTTAATCACGTCGCGTTCTATCTAAGTCGAATCTACAGAATTGGCAAAGTTCATTGGAATAAATCACCTGACTCTTGGACTTTTAGATTCATTAATCAACCAATTCCACCTTCCGTCAAAAAATGGTTATTGAGAAAAAAAAACCAGTAAAAGTTCCAGATAATAATTTAACTCCAAAGACTTTGGAAAGGGGGAAGAACTAATATTTGGTTGTGTTGTCACATTGTTTGCAAAACACTTTGATGGTGTATTTGATGTCATCAAATTTTTTCTTTTTCTTTGTTTGATTCTTTTGCTCGTAAGTCTTACTAATGAATGATTACTTTCTATTGATCTCAGCAATTTAATCTTCGAGATGGAAGAATTAATTTTTCTTTCTTTTCATCGCCTTCATTGATCTCAATAAATTCATATCAACCTAAATTCTGACTTATCAATATTTACTAGACAAAGCACATTGGCAACGAGTAAAAAAAAACAACATCTATATATATATATATATATATATATATATATATATATATATATATATATATATATATAATTTAATATACCAAACTTGTTGGTAATTCCTCGCGGTGAGAAAAAACCAGCAAATAGTTTGATTGTAAAAATATACTACAAAACATCAACTGGGAAGAAAAACATTTTTGGAAAAAAGAAAAGACCAAGATAATCGTACCAACAAAAAATAATCTATTTGTACAATACTTTGGCCAAAAGAAAAAACAATTTATATGCATATATATATATATAAGATATATATATATTCATACAAAACCACCAGGAGACTAAAGCTAATAAGTAAAAAGTGCTCAATACTTAAGTAGTGCAAATAATAAAGATAAATCTAATGAGTCAGACGAACCTACTAAAAGTTTCGCTTAATGCTCTTCAGGGCTAAGATCTTAAGCGAAACTTTTAGTAGGTTCGTCTGACTCATTAGATTATCTTATATATATATATATATATATATATATATATATATATATATATATATATATACGGGCAGATGTGTGTATCTGTATGTCCGCAGGAAGTTTTGAAAATAAAAACATTAACGACAAAGTAAATATATACATTAAATATCACCAAGGCTTGGTTTTTTTGAGCAAAATTGATACAGACTTGATCTATATTCGTGAAGATAATTAAAAGATAAAATTTAAATGAAAACATGGACTTTTTTTTCATTTAATATTTTAGATAGTAGACATTAACATTTCTTATCAGGGTAACTGGATCAATGCAATATCTATTTTTTTACATAGGGATTTAAATGGGGCATCCCACGAGAATTCAACTCACGCTTCAGTAATAATGGATCTGCGGGACTAACTTAAAAAAATTCCTCCTCTACCCAGACGACGCCGAGTAGTCGCAGCTAGTACCTATATAAAGGGAAGTTGTGTGAATCTGTATGTCCGGAGGAAACTTCGAAAATAAAACAGTTAACGACAAAATAAATATATATACACATTTAATATCAAAAGGGCTTGGTTTTTTAGCAAGAATAATGAAGATTTGATTTATATTCGTGAAGATAATTAAAAAATAAAATTTAAATGGTAACAGCATGGAATATTTTTTTGCATTTAATATTTCCGATGGTTTCTTTTCAGTGTATCTGGATCAATGCAAAATCTTTTTGGCGTAGGGATTTTAATGGGGCAACCTACGAGGATCCAATGGTGCATCCCTCGAGGATCCAATTCACGATTCAGTAATAATGGATGTGCAGGACTAACTTTAAAAAATCCCTCTCTACCCAGTCGATGCTGGGTAGCGACTTCTAATGGTTTTCTAAATAAATTGTCAACCATTTCTCCATAACTAGACATTTTATGCTTTACTAGAAGAACAAGTGGACATACCACAGTACGATGATTAAATTATTAGAGCTATTGCTAAATAGTTCAATATGTAAAAAGTATGATAATCGTGATTTAACTATGTCTGATTCTTTTTCTTTCTTTCTTTCTTTCTTTCTTTCTTTCTTTCTTTCTTTTCATCTTTTCGTTATGTTAGATTGAAACAGATTAGAATTATCGCTTCCGTGCGTCCACCCCCTCTTTCTATATTTACCGTATTTTCTTTCTTTCGTATTATATTTTTCTTTGTAGCATGTCGTTTTTCTTCCCTTTTTTCTTAAAGCTAAAAACGGAATGCTCCATAGCTAGCGTGACGACACTCAGAAGAAATAAGAATACGGTGAAGAAGCAATACCAGATTATCAGGATTTACATTTTTTTTATTTCTACTTGAACAAATTGGATGGTTTCAATTTTAACCAGATTGTGTTCCAAGATGATAATGGATGGAAGATTTAGGAACACGAGTATTGATATATAAAAGATATTTAAAAATCTATTGTAATCCACGTATATATAAAAAAAATCAAGTCTGGGTTATTTAACCTTAGTTTTGCAACCAGTCTAGGAGAAGGAAAAGTCTAAATTCAAACCAACTTTACTCTGATTAAAAGTTGACCTTTTATCTTATCCTGTTCATGGGAGAGTGGTTGCTAGATACGTATCACTAGATGAAGTCAATCAGTTTCTGTTTCATGAAATTCGTTTCATTTCCTTTGTCTAAAACTGAACAAAAACTATCATAATTTATTGAGTTTCAATTAATCGAAATAAACAAAGAAGAAAGAGAGCTGATCTAATTGAAACTTTCAAAATAATTAATGGAATTTCTAATTATGGTAGACATTTTTTTTATATTTCTTCTCGAACTGGAAATTTATATTCAAGGCAGATTTCTAAAAGTAAGTTTAAAAACCAATTGGATATTTTTGTTAATATTGTAATTTAATTCTTAAAACAAATTGACTAATCAGATTAAAAAGAGCAATGAACTGAAAAACGAGGCGCTTAGTGTAATGGTTATCGTCGTAGGAAATAGACTAGGTGAAACGAGTTCAAATCTAGCTAGAACGGACTCTTTAGCCTTGGTCAGCAACTCATCTCGGAAAAGGAAAAGTTTTATAAAACCACCGTTGGCTTGCGACTCTACCTTATCGCAAGGCTAAGGGAGTAAACCCCGAAAACAAATCCCGAGCTGGAGTCCCTAAGGTGGGTGGTGCTGAATCTCAGTAATTCCCACCAACTCCTGTGGCACCGTCATTGCCAAATCGCACTGGTTCCTACCTTTCCTTTGGACCACAACGACTGTGTGGAGAGGGAGATCTGCTGCTTGGGCGACAGCTCATCCTCCTTAACAACCTGCCCAAGCTACGTAGTTTTCCACTACAAACTGGGGAGGACACTCCAAGGCATGTGTCGAGGTTGTTTGCATTTCACATAGCGCTAATATCCTTGGGAAAGGTATGAATCCAACTATTCTCCCTCCAAATATGGGTAAATAACAGGGTAGACGATTTAATCTTGGTTAGGCAACCATTCCAGAAAAATGAAAAACTCTGAATTCAAACCTGTTTGAATCCGCTTTAGAAATTGACTTTGTGTCACATCTTATTCGTGCGGAGGGGTCGGCTGGTTGGTAAACATATATAGTGTAAAAAATAAAGAAGGAATTTGATGATTTCAGAAATAATGGTAAGAAAAAGAATTTAAGAGTGCATTTTTGGGAACTGTTAGATGAATTATTAAAGAGAATTTGATCTCTATACAGATATTGTATTTATGTTATACAGGGTGATTGTAAAGTAAATTTTCCATATTTTGAAAATCTTATAATTTATTTCTGAATCATTATTTTACAAAAACTGAATATGAGAAAACACATTACATGGAGTTTTATTTAAGATTCAATAGGGGCAGCAGAATTCGCCTCCAGCCTCTCAAAACGCTCGGGAATGGCACTTATGAAATATCAGAAACGAATTTTCGTGTCCGTCCTTCAAGTTCCTCCAAAGTCGGTGGTTTCGTTAAGTAGACTTCCTCCTCCGGACAACCCCAAAGAAAAAAAGTCGCTGGGTGTTAAATCAGAGCTTCGGACCAGCCACTTATGCTGACCATGTCTACCCATTCATCTCAAAGGAAAATTGTGATTCATCCATTCATGAACAACAATAGCAAAATGTGGAGTAGCACAAACACCAACACAAATTTAATTGCCATATATTAAGGAATATACATTCAGGAATTGAGAAAAATATAACTGCATATAAAGAATATAAAATATAATTTTAAAACATTTTTGTTTTACTTTTAAATCTCCCGGTAGACAATTATAGGGTTTGAAATAACAATTTCTAATCAATAATATTCATTTGTTCGTTGACAGTTATATGGTATCAAGTATTCCTATCCAATAGTAATAAGTTCAATTGGCCCCCTCCGATCAATCGGCTGGTCACGTCAAGCCCTAGCACCTATATGATTTTCCCAACCCTATTGCCCTTATGGCAACCCCCAACCTCTTTTTATCATATGGGTGCTAGAAGGCGGTGGCTGCGGGTCTACATGTCCTGGGAATGACGTTAAACTCTATCTGATGGTGAGGTTCCAGTTTTGGAGGTTTGGGGAATGTGGAGCACCCCATTCATCACCATTGCTCCCTGGTCCACTCTGACCCGGAGTGGTAGTACCTGTTAGGGTCCCATCTATGGGTTAAATAGAAAAATGTATTTATAAAAAAACTGTATTATCCATTAAGAATTGATTTATTTCAAAACTTTATCGGCATTAAATGACCCACTGAGGTTGATATGCCGTAAAACAAAACAAACAAACAAACAAAAAACAAAACAAACAAACAAAAAGTTAAATTCTACTCAAGCAGGTACTACCACTCCGGTTCAGAGTGGAACTGAGAGTAATGTTTGGTAATGAAGAGATGACTCAACATACTGAGTCAATGTTCGAAAACTATAGGCTCACCACCAGATGCTGTTATGGACAAAGATGATCAATTTCTTTTCTTTTTTAAAGGTTGATATTAAAAAAGGAAAGATGCCCTTGGAGGCATAACAAACAATAATCAGAATACATTGTTTTCCTTATCTTAAAAATCTTCACTGCAATAATTTATTTGATAGGTGTCAGGTTTTTTTTCTTTTTAAATTTCAGAAGGTTATACATTTGATCAATGCTACTTATGATCAGTTTCTATAAAGTATGGTGTAATGTCGGTGTAATAAAAAGCCGCTATTAACAATGATTAATAGGTTTTAGTTCAATTCAAATTGTCCATAAACATTAGAACGTAATGGACTGTCCTTTCAGATTTCAGCAAACCACCAGCTTTCTACCCTCCGGAGGAATCATGTATCGCTACTCATATTAGCTGACATCCGATAGATGTAATTCTCGAGAGTCGGAATCTGGCCGATAAATACAATTAGACTTTTATCTTGAATTATTTGTAAAATAACAGCCAGGGGCAGTAACTCTTGTAATGTTCTTGACGTCCAGACCCGAGGAAAATTTGTAAAACCGCCTATTATTTCACACTGAAGTTGGCCTTTACTCTCTATACATGAGTGTTTAAACTTTTATATTGCGAAAGTATCCATTTCCTTTCTGTGTTTTATCAAAACAATTTACCAATTATTTATCTCCTATGTACTTTGAGTCGCACTTAGCTTCTAGCTAGACTTTCTACACATCTTATCATCTCAAATGATAAAGGCGAATGTCAGTGTGTCCGTGTGTCACATTTTTCAACTTTACTCCTAGAGGCCGTTGCCCAACATATTATACCATTTTGGAATTATTGAGGCGCGTGGTCTAATGGTTAGAGTCGTAGGAAATGGACTCGTCAACGCGAGTTCAATTCTTGGACGAAGCCGTTGGCATTTCACATGGCGCTAATACCCTTGGGAAAAGTATGAATCCAATTCTCCCTCCAGCTATGGATAAATCGCAAGGCAGACTGGACTCTTTAACCATGGCTAGGTAACCAGTCTAGGAGAAAAGAAAAATCGGAATTCAAACCTGTAAAACTTCGCCTAAGAAATTGACCTTGTGTCGCATCCTGCTCGTGCGGAGGGGTTGGTAAATATGTATACCATTTTGGAATCAGGCCCCTGTAAGAAAACTAAAACCATTCCAGGCCAAATTTGGACCCATAATAATGAGATTTTGGGTATCCACATTTTCGGCGATTCTTTACGTGTTTTTTTCGACGAATATTTTTCTACCATGACAATCGATATATTAATACGCATGTTCCTAAACCTTCCGTTTGTTATCATCCTGCAACACCCTCTGGTTAAAATCAGACCGTCTAAGATCAAATTCATAAATGTAAATCAAGATTATCTGGTGTCGTTTATCCACCGAATTCTTATTTCTTATGAGTTTCGTCATTTCGACTAAATAATGGATTATGCCTTTTTATCATAAAGAAAGAAAGTTTATGCAAATTCAAAAATATAGTAAGAAACAAAGAAAGAAAGATAAAGAGAGGGAGTTGAGAACGCGGAAACAATAACGCTAATTTGTTTCAATCGATGATGAAAAGAAGAAAAGAAAGAAAAAACGAGTGAGAGAGACAGAGCTAAATCAAGATTACTATACCGTTTACATATAGAATTATATGCAATAGCTCTTAAGTAATCATATCAAACGTTGTAATAATTAAATTATCATACTGTGGTATGTCCCCAGGTTCTGCTAGATAGAATTATTTGAAATTTATATAAAGAAAGAAAGGGAATAAGGAGATGCTACACTGAAAACTATAATAAAAGGGAAAGAGGGTAGGGAAAAGAGAGAGAGATGGGTTGAAAAGATGAAAAAAATGAAATAAAGAAAAGAGAGTGAGAGTTAACTCAAGATTTTTATACTTTATACATATTGAAGCATTTAGCAATATCTCTTAAATGAACAGATCAAACGTTGTAATAATTTAATTATCATATCCTGTGGTATATCCACAGGTTCTGCTAATCTTTATAATTTTCTAATAATAATACATGGGAATATCAGTATGTCCGTGTGTCTCATTTTTAAACGTTTCTCCTAGAGTTCGTAGCCCATTATGTCACACAATTTTAGTAGCAGGCCAACTCTGTATATTTCATTATATTTTGGGTCTATGTATCTCATTTGTGGCTAGGGAGTAGGAAGACGCTGAAAAGTAGCTAGTGTCTGTTTTTTACAGTTGTGATGGGGGATCAGGATTTTTTTGTTTTTGTAAAAAAACGACACCAACTTCCTCCTCCCCTGACTTTCAATAACCCTGAGCGTACCGTTTTGAAATGACACTTTCTCTTTCTCTCTTCTCTTCATTTTTCGCCACACCTTTCGACACATCCATCCCCCTCCTCTTCTTGAAATATCAATTGAATGAAGTTGTTTCATGCTTTATCCGTTTTTCCTCAATTGTCAATCACACACACACAGACTTGATAAGTCGAAACACGTGTCTGTGGATGACTCTATATATGCTCACCATAACCCTAGGGTTAAGCACTCTGGGGGGATTTTCGCTGAGGGCCACCAACTCAAGCGTAAACGCAACGCTCTCCTATATAAGGGATGGAGCACTCTATGAGGCCTTTACATACAAAGCGGTGTGGGTATGAAAACAGTTAAAATCCCCTTCGCATTCAGCCTAATGGTTAAGGTGTCGGACTGGCACCGAACGGATCGGATTTCAATTCTGTGCTGTAGGTAGCTTACAATGTCTAGCCACACTGAAGAGACATGAAGTAAGTCGAAACACGTGTCTGTGGATGACTCTCTCTCTCTCTCTCTGTATATATATATATAATATATATATAGAGAGAGAGAGAGGAGAGGGAGCGAGGGAGAGAGAGAGTCATCCACAGACACGTGTTTCGACTTATCATGTCTCTTCAGTGTGGCTAGACATTTGTAAGCTACCTACAATCGGAATTGAAATAATATATATATATAATATTATATATATATATATATATATATATATAAGAGAGAGAGAGAGAGAGAGAGAGAAGAGAGAGAGAAAATAATAATAAATAATATCTTATTATAATGATTATGGAGATGTGTGTTTTTCTGTTCTCCTGTAACCGAAACTATATACTATCCAAGTCACAATCTCTTAATTATTTACGGCAAATTCTCCAGATCTTCATTCTTTCTAAACCTTCAGTATTTAAAATTGTTTACATTATTAAATACTGTTGACCATATCTACGTACGAATAACATGCCAATATGTACTATATTGTATACAAACAAAATAGCGGTTTACAGAATCTGAACGAGAAGGCTAATTTGCATATATGATATTTTAGAATATCTTTATTTTAACTAATTATGTGGCTTGGTATTATTGATTGTTCTAATCTGTTTGGTTTTATCCTTAAGAAGGAATATACTAACAAAATTCTCGTGGATACAATCCTTAAAACGGATAATCTTGCCTATTTTACGAAGAAAGAACATAACTGCAATATTATCCTTTTACCTTCTATTTTTAACTAAATAGTTAAATTAGGAAAATTTACCAATGAAGAGGGGAGTAATGGAATGAATGATGGAATAGTTAGTTTCCAAAGTTGTTCTATATTTCGATTATACCCCTCTGTTGCAGATCTTTTTTCTGCAGTTCATAGTCCAGTTTCATTAGCCTTTCTAATTTAAATGATATTTTATTATATACAAAACTTAATACTTGCAACCGGTGAGGGTGCATAATATTTGCTAAATAATAATAATAATAATAATAAGAAGAGAGGGAGAAGAGGAGAAGGAGAGAGAGAAGACGAAGAAGTCTCTTTCAAATGAGGTCAAATGCGGTGAAGCAAGAGTGGTTTATAAAATAAATTCACTTTCGGACCCAGACATACCGGAGACACAAACCGCGCACGATCACTTAAACAATAGTTTTTTTTTCTTACTATTTTTCTTCTGGTAAGACACAGTACTTTTCGGCCAGTGTACATGCTGGGCCTGTTATCAAGGCGAGTGCATTCATCTTATACGCCTCCGCGTGTGTTCTTTGAAACCTTTGATATATTAGACGGAATCCACAGCATGATTCGGGAAAGGACTGATTAATGTTTGTTTCTCTATGATAATTCGTTGCTACTTTGTAGACGTACAGTATTTTGTTGCAATCGTGTTTTTATGCGCGGCTCATTGTCCCAACGACGTTTACTTCTAGTATCTAATCGCATATATGATATATGTTCTTTGACTTTTCCAAACTTGATTGATATATTTAAATGCTTTCACACGAATCCACACACTAGATGAATTCTTTGATAATGCGCGATCTGTGACTGGTTGTACTTAGCTTAATATGACTTGTTAATATTATGTATCACTTGCTGTTTTCTATGTCTACTCCAAACCACTTACATCTTATCATGTACATATATATAGTATTTACACAGTATTCTTTTCACACAAACACACAATTAGATATATAATTATATATTCTATTTTAACACACTAACATGTAATTTATGTATCTTAAATATATAAAATGCAATCTTGTTAACGAAATAAAGGAGAATGTACTTATTCAGTTAACAGGCAATTAACAATTTATTTCATCCGGAGACCTACATGCGTCGAACTACGACTTATTGCGTACCAACAATGTGCAATTGAGTAAGATCTGTCAACATCACCATTGGGGATCTTGCTCAACGATCCTGTCGATTGCCCTGTGGATGAACTTGCGGTCGTTGTTTATAATGAATCATTGATCTGTGACAACTGGCTGTAAAATAAATAACTATCTAGTCTCACAATTTAGATTGAGCACTGTATTGTCTTGGTTGTTTCTCCACCAAGAAAGTTTAATATCCGATGATTTTACATTATCGAACTATGTCTTTTGCTTCGATTTGTTAGCTTATGTATAGTTATTATCCGCCTAATTAATTATTTATATTGAATTAATTCAATAAATAGGTTCGACTCATTTAAGCACATATTCTCCCATATACCTAATATATATATATTATATATATTATATATTAAATACTGAATATTGAAGGTTGTTAAGTGGCTCCACAGGGAGAAAAATGTTTAATATTTTTATTAAAAACGAAAGTGCACGCAACAGATGTGATTTATGTTTTGTTTTTAATTGTAGTTTTATCTTAACATTGGACACGTGTTTCACGAGTCTCTGAATATCTTCTGTCGGCCCCTTGATTAAACATGTGAAGAGAGATCAGAATATTCTAAACTATATATGGCAATGTAGATTCATTATCGCGCCCATTGTCGTTTAATTATTCATTTTTTGGGAATATGTCATGATTCCTGTCAGGGTGAGACTGAGAATAAGTCCGACATTTCGATAGTCCAGCCCTACGCCACGCCGCATTTTAGCTATTTCTTCACGCACATATGATTGATGGCCCTCAAGTATAATTACTCGTGCGCGTAAAATTGACAACATATGAAATGAATGTGCCATTTGAAAGAGACATTACTGCTAGAATATCATAATGAAATCAATTATCTGTGATGTAATAATTTCTTTGTCGCTGTTGGCGAGCAAAATAACCGTCCAAAATGACACATCGACGTTTAATACTACTGGATAATAATATTGAGTTGGCTTTCCTTTGCTTTCTCTTCGTTCTCTCTTTCTTTTTTAATTGTCATTTTATACTAAATGAAGATTAATGGAAACGTACTGTATTTTGAACACACTCTGCTCATGCGTCTACCCATCATACCTAACTCGCACACCACATAACACACATCACCACACCAGCGACGTTTATTATTATATTATATTACTTACGTTTATTTATATGCAAAGGTTTTAGTAGGTCTCCCTAAGTTTCTAGGCTTTGCGTCGTCATGGATACCTATAATCCTTTCTGGTGTGTCCCGCATATAGCTACTACTCGTCCGACGAAGGCAAAAGCCTGACCGTTTAGGTAGATGCCTACTTAACCTTTTGTATATATGAACGTTACATATTGATAAATAAAGCTCTGTACATCTTTAGTAATTGGAGCACTTTATTTTCTTATTTCATCTCGGAAAATTACCAATATAATATACTCTTATATTTAGATCATTATATATATAGTAGTATATATAATATTGTTGTGTGTTGTGTGTGTGTGTGTGTGTGTGTTGTGTTGTGTGTTCTTTGGGCAGTTCATTGTCATATTCAGGACATGTGAATTAGACAAAAGTCACTACTCTTCTGTTTACAATTTCTTATTTCAAGATTTCTTTCAACTTTCTGGCCAACTTTTTACATCTTAGATGGATCCCTGGTTATATATACTATATACCAACCCGCACGAGCAGGATGGACACATGAATATTAACTAGTCAATTCAGTTGACAGGTTTGTAGAACCCGGTGCTATCCACAGGTTGAATCAGAGCAGTTTATGACCTGCTAGACTCGATTTTATTGCCGGGATAACCAGAAAGGAGCAGTCAGGATTAATATTTTCATAACGGTGGATTGTATTTATATGTTATTACGCGCTAAGTGCAAATGCATTATCATGCCCTAGAGTTTTGAAATATATCTATATTCATATTATAATATATTAATACTATATATTATGATTAGTGGGTGGTGTGTGTGTGTTGTGTGGTGGTGTGTGTGTACAGAAATTATGAAAACGAAAGAGTTAAAAAAACGAATTCGATTTTCATGTTGATATCGACGTGTTAATACGTATTGGTTTACCGTTACACTTTTTTCAGGAACAATATTAGACAAAAGAAAAAATAATTTTTGAATGCGCAACACTGGTAGAATGTTTTTAATGACTTTAGTTGGCAATGAGTAGCCAAAATAGTTCATACCTTTATTGAGTCAGCAACGCACACGGCACACACACGACACCCAACACACATACCGCGCGCGCCCACGCACACACACACACACGTGTAATGTATATTATGATTTAAAAATAGAATAAAGGAAAGCAAAAGTATTGGAATGAGTATTATATATGGATAGTTTAATCAATTTTATTTTACACTGTGTTTCAGTCAGATGAGTTTTTCATTGTGTACATCATATTCAAACTTATTATATTTTTTATAACCAAATGAAATTGAAATAAACTAATAGAAAAAATGTGAAATGTTCCCGGCACACAATTTAGAGATAATTCACCTTCATCAGAGTAAATCTCTGTATGTTCAAATGAAACTTCGTTGGAAACAGGGAGAATTTTGTTTGAAATGGTCAACAAAGAACTTTAAAAAACAAAGGACGCGACTGAGAAAGACCTGCTTAATGACCGGATAAATATATGACGCGAAACACGGTAAGTAAATTGATCAAAATTCCTATTTTCCATTCTATCTTTCTTCTTTATTCATTTTTTCAACATACCGTCGCCAGATTACTCCAGTTTCATTTTTACACTATGTAGTATATGAGAGAGTTGACATGATACGATATGTCGGGTGTCATATATATATACGTATGAAGATTATTGAGGAAAATGTAAAAACACAGGTTTTAAATGGTATGTGGCGAGTTTGATTGGCCGCGCTCCGCAGTGTTCGAATCTATTAATTACGATACTTCAGGGCATTTGTTGGTATATGGAAAGTGATAATAAATTCTTTATCAGCAGAATATACGAGAAAAGGGAGTGGTGTTTATGTGGGATCTAGTTTAAATTTTTTGTTAGAGTTTGTAAAAAAGAACGGTTTTGGAAATGTGACGTCAATGTTCTATTCTAGCGGCGTTAGTATAGGACTTGGTGTATGTGTGTGTATCGAAGTGCAACATTGTGCAACGTATATATGTTTATGTAACGGAAGGTGGCATAGTTTTAACTCAGACTATGAATTTGCACGCATAGGACCGGGTAATCTGGCAATGTGCGATAAAGTTATTAATCTGACAGTAGGATGTAGCACTCCAACCCACAACTAAAATGATCCCCTGGTTTTCGCAGAAAAAATAGGAGATAGACTCCCTCGCTGTCTACGCTAAATTACCTGACAATAGGCCTACTTCGTTTTTTTTTTACTCATAGTGAACAATTTGCCAATAGCTTCTTAATGAACTTCCATCAAAGTTGTAATTTTAGTATTTATTGATACAGTGGTTATAGTCACTAGCGCTGCTAGGTTATAGATGATTTTGTTTATCTGCATTTGGTATGGAACTAGCAGGTGCATTTGCATAAAGTTTATTTTATATCGGCTCGATAAGCATATATGTATTCTAATATTCTATGCTTTGCGGCTTTAAGAAACTAAATACCGTTAATCGTTGCGGTTGCGAAACTAAAAGAAGAGGGCAATTTTGCTGCTGTGCTTCACTAATATGAAAAACAAGATTGTCACTGAGTTTGAGCGGCTGCGGCTTTTTCCGCACTAGTTTTTGCATCTGGAGTTGGCAGTCTGACCAGTATTTATAGAAAATATATGAGCGGATATTGAGTCAATACTGATTGTAAGTGGAATTTTGAGAACTCATGTACAGTGTAGAGAAAGTTAAGTCTGATAGAAGTATTGATCAGCATATACACCATAAACAAGCTTGGGCTAAAAAGATTTCATATTTTCTTTCAAGAAAGACATATGATGAATTTATTGAGGTCTTTAAGGGTAAAGATAAGTGATATCTATATAGTTAAGGTATAGGATTAGGATAGATAATAGAGAGATGAGAGAGACGAGGCAAAGAACAGTCGCGCTGAATATAGATAGAGAATATTATATATGATAGATAGATAGATTAGATAGATAAATGAACATAGGTAATATTATTGTAAATATATCTTATTATAATGGATGATGATATCCTTGTTTTTCTGTCTGTAACCGAAACTATTACTATCTAATGTCAGTCAATTCCCCTAATTAATTTACGAGCTGCAAATTCTTCCATGATTTGCATTCTTTTAAAACATTCCAGATTATTAATAAAAATTGTTTTACAGTTAGTTAATG
Source organism: Doryteuthis pealeii (assembly GCA_023376005.1). Classification (NCBI taxonomy): domain Eukaryota; kingdom Metazoa; phylum Mollusca; class Cephalopoda; order Myopsida; family Loliginidae; genus Doryteuthis; species Doryteuthis pealeii. Next base: position 14,785,562 of record CM042147.1, on the reverse strand, counting down.
TTGACCATATCTTAACTATTACATATAATCACATGCAATTGTATTTCTATAGTGATACAGCACAAAATAGCGGTTTAACAGNTAATAAAGAAAAAAGTTACACTTAAAAAGTTAATAAGATTAATAATAATGTTATGCTTACATGCAATTTGTAAAAAAAATTTTTTTTTCTTTTTTTGAATAATATAATTTACAATGTAATTTAATCATTTATATATATGAATAAATAAAGTTATTTATCATGTTCAACATGTAGTAAATTACTAAGGATATTATATATATATATATATATATATATTATATATATAGAGAGAGAGAAGAGAGAGGACAGACAGACAGACAGACAGACAGACAGACAGAGACAGAGAGAGACAGAGACAGAGACAGACAGATAGATAGAGAGAGGAGGGAGAAAAAGGGGGCGAGTGTGAGATAAAAATATCCAATTGAGTGGTAAGATGGGGATAATTCTATTTGGAAGAAGCTATATCCTCGGTGTATCCACAAGGCATGCCCATGCAGATGCACACCAATAGATTTGTACAAGGATTATTTCAAATCCCTCAGAGAGCTCAATATAAGATAATAAATGAATTATATACAGAGCAACATTTACACCTTCAATAAAGAAAAACAGAAAAAAACACCCTTTGACTGTGCAAAAAATTATTTCGACCGGTAAATCGTAGTTTCGCCTGATAAACATTACAAAATAAAGAAGAAAACATATTAGAATATAATGTGTGTGTGTGTGTTTTGGAGAAATGAAAATAGTGCTCGATTACTGGTGTAAGACCTGTATTTATTTGTTATAGTGTACAATACAATTAAAAGGTGATTGTTACCATTGATTTCAAAGCAGCGTACTAGCTTCCTATCATTAGGAAAACGCACCCGTGAAAAATTTTACAACACATTTCATTTTTTAGTTATACATGTATATATAAAGTTACTATAAGAGGAATATAACCTACTTCTAAACAAAACGTAAAATCTAGGAAAGTCCGGTTGGTGTAGGGGTTACGGTCCTCGCCTGTCAGCTTGACAATCAGGGTTCGAATCACGCACAAGGTGGTCTTCCTATCTATAACTCTGCTGATGAGGCCTAATAGGCCGAAAAGTACATACAGAGATTGATTTTTCTCGATTTGTTTAGCTTTACATTTGAATAGGTATGCCCGCCTAATTAAGGTCCGCAAAATGTATTATGTTTTCATAAAAAAAAATTATTTTCTTTATCTTACATATGCGAGACGTGTTTCTGATCTATTGTCTTCTTCAGGCATTGAGTTATTATTTTGGCAGAATATGTGTTTTTGTAACTTTTTAATTATAATATAATAAAAAAGTTACAAAAACGCAAACAACCTATCAAATATCGGACATATTCTGCCAAAATAATAATTCAATGCCTGAAGAAGACAACAGATCAGAAACACGTGTCGCATATATATATATATATATGTGTGTGTGTGTATATGTAAGATTTTTGGATGTTTGTTTAAATTAAAAATTTCCATTGCTCTAACATAACACCAGTATGGTGTGCTGTTAAAACTCGTATCATTATAATATATATATATATATTTACCAATCCTTTCGCACGAGCATGATGCGACACAAGATCAATTTCTTACGCGGAATTAAACAGGTTTGAATTCAGAGTTTTCTTTCTCCTAGACTGGTTACCTAGCCAAGCTTAAAGGGCCCAGTTGTCCCTACTATTTTACCATAGCTGTTCTATTCTGTGTCATTCAGGATTTGAACCCGCATCGACGAGTCCATGTTCCTACACAACACGCCTACACGCTTATAATTATAATATAGTTTCCCGAAGTTTAAATTAACAACCGAAGAATTAATTAACTAAAAATGATAAGATAGAAATACTACAACAACAACAACAACAGTAGTAGTAGTAGTAGTAGTAGTAGTGGTAGTAGTAGTAATTGTTGAAACTATTTCTAACGGAAGTTGCTTCCTTATCTTAATACTCAACAAAGTCGAAAGTCGAGAAATCTCTCTTTTTCTCACTTTTAATTCTGTTTTGAAATCTTTTGTACATACACACAAAGCCTAAGTAGTTTTATCCTCGCTGATAATTACCTTTTATTCAAGAGATTATATCAGAAAATTAAACCATAATTGATTTGAAAATAAAACTAATAATCGTTGTGTTTGTATATGATTACAAATTTCGGAAATCATTTTCTCTAATTAAATTGTTTTTCCTTCTTCGCCTTTCCAGACGTGATTCTACCACCACAAGAAAACAGAGAATATGTTTTATTTTTATTGTGAAAAGTACAAATACAACAACAAAATAAAAAAGAAGTTAAAAAAAAAACATATTCTCACTTTATCAAATAAATGCTGGGATTATTTTCTGGAGATAATTACTGATGAAGGAGATGAAGTTGTCGAAATCTCAGCCCACAAAAATATCTACAAACTGATTGTAAAGTAATTCTCTATTTTAAAAATCTCATAATTTATTTCTGAATCATTAATTTTTATAAGAAATGAATATGACACGAACACACATAAAATGGAGTTTTATCTAAAATTCTATATCCGCCCTGTCGGCTGTAGCGTTAGAATGCACCGACTGCAGAGGGGTAAGACTCCCCCAATAGGGCCACCTGTTGGCCGTGGGTGGCGACCCGTGATGCTTAAGGATAGAGCCCAGGTGGATGAGCAGTTCATGACATGCAATACTCCACTTTGGCCCTATCTTGGGCTAGACGGGCGGTCGGAGAGGCCCCCTCCGATCAATCGGCTGGTCACGTCAAGCCCTAGCACCTATATGATTTCCCCAACCCTCTTGCACTTATGGCAAGCCCCAATCCCTTTTTATTATATGGGTGCTAGAAGGCGGTGGCTGCGGGTCTACATGTCCTGGGAATGACGTTAAACTCTATCTGATGGTGAGGTTCCAGTTTTGGAGGTTTGGGGAATGTGGAGCACCCCTTCATCACCATTGCTCCCTGGTCCACTCTGACCCGGAAGTGGTAGTACCTGTTAGGGACCCATCTATGGGTTAAATAGAAAAATGTATTTATAAAAAATTGTATTATCCATTAAGAATCAATTGATTTCAAAACTTTATCGGCATTAAATGACCCACTGAGGTTGATATGTCGTAAAACAAAACAAACAAACAAAATTCTATATGGGCACCAGCATTTACCTCCAGCCTCTCAAGCCGCTCATTTTGATCTTATTTAATCCATAGATTGGACACTAACAGGCACTACCACTCTGGATCAGAGTGGACATGGGAGTAATTGTAATGAAGGGATACTCCACATTCCCCATAGCTCCAGAACTGGTACTTCACCATCAGGTAGTTTAACATCATACCCAGGACAATAAGGCCCTCAGTCACCGCCTTCTAGCACATATATGATAAAAGGAGTTGAGGGTTTGCCATAAGGGCAAAAGAATTGGGACAATCGTATAGGTACTAGGGCTTGACATGACCAGCCCATTGATCAGCAGGGGACTCTCCGACCGCCCATCTAACCTAAGTATGGTCCCAATTGGAGTATTGAATGTCATTGACTGCTCAGCCACCAGGATTCCATCCTTAAGAATGACGTAACGCTACCCAGGGCCAACAGCTGGCCCCAGATATGAAGGAGTACTAAATATTCCCCAGAGCTCCAGAACTGAAACTTTATCATCAGATAGGGTTTAACGTCATACTCATGACAATAAGATCCTCAACCTTTCTTGCATATATTTAATAAAAAAAGGCATATAGCAAGGATCGAACTGGCTTTTAATAGTAATAATAGTATTATATCAACCAGACATGTGAATCCGTGCTATAAGCACGGCCTGATGATAATGATGATGATAAACTGACATCATACAAGGAATGAACTTGCAAATCGGTCTGAAAATTAAAACATATTACAGGGTTACCCAGAAAAAAAAAGAACCCAATTTATTTATTTATTCTCCCATAAAACTAAGCCTAAACCCCAACCCTAATCCTAACCCTAAACCCTAAACCTAACCCTACCCGCCCCTAGTTAAAATTAACTGTGTTATTAAAAAATTCGTGGGTTCTGTTTTTTCTGGGTCACCCTGTATACATAGTGACCCAGAAAAAACAGAACCCAAATTATTTATTTATTTTCCCATTAAACTAACCCTAAACCTCAATCCCAACCCCAACCCTAACCCCTAACACTAACCCTAAACCCTAACCTTAAAAACCCCTATTTAAAATGAACAGTTTTATTACAAAATTTGTGGGTTCTCTTTTTTTTGGTGGGGGGGTCACCCTGTATACATTGTGACCAGAAAAAACGAACCCAAATTATTTATTTTCCCATTAAACTAACCCTAAATCCGAACCCCGACCCAACCCCAACCCCAACCCAACCCTAGCCCTAACCCTAACCCTAAACCCCCTAGTTAGAATTAATAGTTTTATTACAAAATTTGTGGGTTCTGTTGTTTTTTTTGTCACCCTGTATACATATTGACCCAGAAAAAACAGAACCGAATTTATTTATTTATTTTTCCATAAAACTAACCCTAAACCCCAACCCCAAGCCCAATGCTAAACCCTAACCCTAAACCCCCTAGTTAAAATTAACAGTTTTATTACAAAATTTGTGGGTTCTGTTTTTTGGGGTCACCATAATTTTCCAACCGATTTGCAAGTTTAGCTCATACAAGTACCTAACTCAGATTTGCGTTTTTCTTTAGATTTACAAAAAGTTTAAGTAAATAATTCCTTTGTCTTTGTTAGAGATTAATCTGTCCCGAGTCTGAATCCAATTTTTTTTTTTTATTTTATTATGAGTTAATCCGTTCGATAAAAAACAAAATCACTCAATGTCTGATTATCAAAGTCAACTTTTTGTGGGGTTTATCCCTTTCCTGGACAACTGGAAATTCCCTTGATGTTTTCTGAATTAGTCTAAATCAGACGGAAGACAATCACTCTAAGTAACCACATTATTAGTAGTAATAGTCGCTTAAGCAAAGACTTCCTTTCTCTCTTTCTTTTAAAAGAAGAAATAAGAAGAAATCTTTCACCAGATATAACTATATTAGCATTATATATATATAAACTTTTTTACAAACATATATATATATATATATATATAAACTTTTTTACAAACATATATATATATATATATATATATATATATATATACTTTTTTACAAACATATATATATATATATATATATATATATATATACTTTTTTACATTTTGATATATCTAAGTTGGACTTAAATATTAACCATCGAGGCATTATTAGCTAAAGATCTGTCGTCGGTAGGGCTTAGAAAAACAGAAACAAGAAAGAAAAAAAAGAGAAAAGCGGGAAAAAAGAAAGAAATGAAAGAAAAGAAAAAAGAAAAGAAAAAAAATAAAGAAAAAAAGACAGAGAAAGTAAAAAACTACTAAGACATTATCTTACGATTGGTCCAAAAGTTATAATTAACGTTTTAAACTATGCGTAAAAAGATTCCCCTGAAAATGGACACGGCGACCCAAGTTCAAACCCTGGACAATACGGTTTGTATTTCACATATCGTTAATATTCGAGGGAAAGGTTTGAATCCAAAAATTTTCTAGTTAGGGGTAAATAGCAGGACAGACTGTGCTATTCAATGTTGGTATGGCAACCAGTCTAGGAGAAGGAAAACTCAAACCCGTTAAACCTCGTTTAAAAAATTGACCTTGTATCATATCCTGCTTGTGTACAGTGGTTGCTAAATACATATATTAACTATTCTTTTTTTTATCTTCAAATCGAAATTATTTAGTTTTATTATTAACATAGTTTTTATTCGCTTTCCATTTTCTTTTGGCAGTCTGTCCTTTTGTATTCACACCACGATTCAAATTTCAATCAACAAACTAATGTTTTGACATGACCTTTCCACAGCACCAAAAATGATATTACGTTATATGATATATAATTAAAGATGTTTACTAACATGAAATAGACAAAAAGAAATGGAGGACGGCCTTATAAAACTTTGGGAAAAAAAACATCGTCAAGGCATACCGACAGATGCTCCATGCTTCTCTGGAGGCTCGTGGTTTCATACGAAATGGATACGTTCAAATCTGGGACGAGGCTCTTTGAATTTCCTATATCGCTAATACGCTTGGGAAAGGTATGAATCCAACTATTCTTCATCCAGCTATTGGTAAATAGTTGAGAAGACTGGGATCTTTAATTCTGATTAAACAACAGGTCTAGGCGGAGGCAAAAGAAAACTCTGAATTCAAACCTGTTAAACTCCGCATAATAAATTGTACCTGTGTTACATCCTTACTCTTGCAGGGGGGGGGTAAATATGTATTTCCTCAAGCTATAAATATTTATTGTGGAAGGAATCATCCTCATCACGTTTTGTTGATAGCACGGATTTTCTTGGCTTTCTCCCTATCTTTTTCCTATCCATCTATCTATCTATCTATCTATCTATCTATCTCTTGCCATCCGTCACTATTGGGTATTGGTCTTAAAAAGTCCGATAAACTGCATCCAGTTCCCACACAGAGCTTATAAACGAAAGTTTTTTTCCTGGTCGGCCAACGCTGGTGTGTTCATGTGTAAGGGTCCATTGGAGAACGTTGCTTCTGAATTCGTGTTTACTTCTTCGGCAATGCACAGCATGACTTACTCGTCTTACTTGGCTGGTTTGTCAGATGAGAGAGATAAGTCAGTAAGTGGCCTAACAAATGTTTCTAGTCATGGAAAATAAACTACATCCAATTTCATAGTCTAATTACGTAATACCAACTCTACATAAATAAACAATATTTGGAACAATAATGAACTATTCCGATCTAGAAAGCAGAAACTTTACCAGATCCAGTCCAGATAGAGGTTGAATAGTATAAGATAAGTGTATGACGAATATTACAATTTACATTCCCACTAATCTGAATTGACAATACACACATTTCCAAATACATCTCTTCACGTCTGTCTCTCTCATCCGTCTCTCTCTCTCTCTCCCTCTCTCTCTCTCTC
>CM042147.1:14758542-14776042 GCA_023376005.1 Doryteuthis pealeii | reverse complement strand
TTCCAATAAGAAACGTTACTTTAAGATATTTAGATCATTTATTAATTTAGATCATCCTTAAATGGTTTGAGAATCAAGTTAAATATTATGAACTGACATTAGAATATTAAAATGAATATACTATTTCTCTGAATGTTTGAGATGAGTCTTGATGATTAGGATTAGAAGGTTACCGACTACAACAAGAAAATTCCCGAGTTCGAAAAGAAGGTTCCCGAGTCCGAGAAGGTTGCCGAGTCCGACAAGAAATGCATGAAGAAGGCCGGAGGGCATATCGGCCGAAATGTTGTACAGATAACAATGGAGATGAGGACAATAGTCCGAATATCATTCTTTCTTAAAAGGAGGAAGGGGTTATAAAATATGTACACTGATTTGCCGATAAAAAATCTGATTTAGAATTTCTACATTAACAAAACAGTGACAAAAACATGACTGGGAAAATATCTAAGTTGGGCCGGAAATTCGCCTGATGCTGGCTCGGTAAAACATAGCGTAAATTAAGGCAGGAGGCTGGGACGACATAAGATCAAAATTACCAAAATATATTCCGTAATTTACAATTTCAATATTACAAATATAACAAACATATATCTTTTTTTTTTCAATTCATTTTAATTTTACTTTGGACATTAATAGGACGCAAGATCATTTGGAATGTTTAATTTTTTTATAATTGGGTGAAATAAAATGGGACAAATAAGAAATATGCGATTGAGTGACACCAGATAATCTGGATTTATTTTTGTGCATTGCATCTTAGACGATTTGGATAGTCTCATTCTTAACCAGAGGATGTTTATGGATGATATCAGACGGAATATTTAGGAACAAATGTATTAATATATAAATAATAACACCTATACAAATAAATACCTGGTAATACTGGAACTCGCTTAAAAAGTGAACATCCGGGTCTCTTCGGTCAGAGCGTTCTTTTTGTCAATGATAATTCAATTCTAATTTTAAATTTATTTTTCAAAAATCCATTTCTTTAGATAAGAATTAAAATTTCGGGCATTGTATTTTGATTTTTACTTTTCTATTTTTTTTTTTTTTTTTAAATATCATCGGTAGTGAATGCTCGACGTAAATTATTTCAGGTATGTAAACGGACAGAGCAATATAATGAATAAATGAAGGAAAAACTTTAAATGTGCTTCCTGTAATAATTTATTTCAACTGCAACAAGCTTAGCTCGTTTGGTTTGGTTTGGTTTTATGACATATCAACCTCAGTGGGTCATTTAATGCCGATAAAGTTTTGAAAATAAATCAATTTTTAATGGATAATACAATTTTGTTTATCAACTCATGTTTTTCTATTTAACCCATAGATTGGGCCCTAACAGGTACTACCACTCCGCGTCAGAGTGGACCAGGGAACAATGGTGATGAAGGGGTGCTCTATATTCCCCAAACCTCCAAAACTGGAACCTCACCATCAAATAGAGTTTAACGTCATTCCCAGGACATGTAGACCCTCAGTCACCGCTTTCTAGCACCCATATGATAAAAAGGGGTTGGGGCTTGCCATAAGTGCAATAGGGTTGGGGCAACCATATAGGTGCTAGGGCTTGACGTGACCAGCCGATTGATCGGATGAGGCCTCTCCGACCGCCCGTCTAGCCTAAGAAAGGGCCAAAGTGGAGTATTGCAAGTCAAGCTTAGCTCATTACAGTATCTTCGCACATGGGACATAATCTGGGTAGTACTATTTTTGCTCAAGTCTGAACTAAGTCTGTTGCAGTTTAAATTGAATTAAGCAAATTGAAATATTTTCCTTTCTTTTTAAGCAAATTTAAAGTATTTTCCTTTATGTATTATATGTAATCCTATATTCTTCCAGTGAAATTCAAACCACCTCGTCTAGGATTTGAACACGGTTCGCCTTGTCCCTTTTTTTTTTTTTTTTTTACTCTTACAATTTCACCACGGGTACCTCCATTACCTACCTAAAATATATCAAGACAACAGGATTGTAAATACAATTTTAGAGTCTGGCACTGATACATAACGTCTATACTTACTTGAGTAAGTTTCAGAGATTAATGTGATAGGTAAGACCATAAAAAAGCAAGTCAAAGATTTATTATACCGAAGTGGACTAATATTTTCGACAAATTTGGCTTTGTCTAATGTTATAATAATTTTGATTCAGTCATAAATCTTAAGCTCTCAAAAGTATTATCTACATCAGATTTGAACTCAGATTTTTATGTACATTTCCTTTTCCTTTGGAATAATGCCGTTTCGAAAAGAAAATCAATAATGTTATTGGATAAATATTCTATCCGGAATAGCATCAGGCGATGAAACATGACATGATGACGAAAATCAAAGAAAAACAAATCGCAAAACAATTAATTTTATATACGCGTTCACACCCGATATATATATATTATTTATTATACAATGGATACAATAGAAACCTACTCGAGTTTCACCATAAGGATCTTCAGGCTTAAATCCACTGAATTAATCGAGGTACTGATATTACGTTGCAAAGGACTTTGTAACGTAATATCTAATACAATGAACACACACGTGTGATCGGCTGCAATTAATCGGTACCTCGATTAATTCAGTGGATTTAACCCTGAAGATCTTTATGGGGAAACTCGATTAGGTTTCTATTGTATCCATTTTATAATAAATTTGCTCTACTTCGTATTGAGCACTTTGTATTTGTTATATCGCTGACTTAACTCCTGAATTTTGCACCTCCAACGATCGTGCCCATTTTCACCGGTAAGCGACGTTTTATCTTTATATATACTAGCAAATTTCTGCACCCTCCGGGTGCAAGTATTTAAGTTTTAATGTAATGAAATATCGTATTAAATTAGAAACGCTAATGAAACTAAATAAGAATACAGATGAAAAGATTTGAAACAGAGGAGGGTATAATCGAAAAATAGAACAACTGAAATTTACTCTTCCATCACTCTCGTCTTTCATTGTTATTATTTCTAATTTAAGTATTTAGTTAAAATATGAAGTAAAGAATAAAATGACACTTATCTTTTCTTGTTAATGGATTTCATTTAAGATTGATTGAAGAGATTTTTGCTTATATTCATTAAAATAAAATCAAACAGTTAGAAACCAATAATACTAAGCATATATTTATTAAAATTACATTTCTAATATCAATATGCAAATTAGCCTTCCCGTTCACACTGTAAACCGCTATTTTGTTGTATATATAAATACAATTGCATGTTGTTAGCATGTTGATATGGTCAACAGTGGCTGCGGCCTCTGGACCATTGATATAATTAACAGCGTCGATCCCAGGGGGCCATCCCCCAGACAACACCTGCCCCCTTGATTTAAAGGGGCAGGGCTGGGTTTATTGCCCAGTGCCTGAGGCGCCCCTCTTGAGGGGGAATGCCGACGGGATCGACGCAATTTTTCACTCGCCACTCCATGAGCTTCGGTTTGTGGGTGGTCCCACGTTAATAGGTCCTTGTGCCTGACCCGTACAAGTGGGGTACGTGGAAAATATCATGTAGATATGGTTAACAGTATAAATAGTGTAAAACAATTTTATCAATAATTGAGGTTAAAATAAGGATAAATCCATGGTGAATGTGACGTCAATTACTAAGGGAATTGTGACTTGAGTAGTGATTTAGTTTCGGTTACAGACAGAAAAACACACAATCTCCATTATAATAAGATATATATATATATATATATATATATATATATATATATATATAGAGAGAGAGAGAGAGAGAGAGAGAGAGAGAGAGAGGGGGGTCAGGGGATAAAGATTGTTTCCTTTACTTTTCTCTCTCTACTTCCTCACTCATTTTCCTTTGGCCTTTCTTCTGTGGATTGATTTCCTCCTCACTGAGCTGGCTAGTCTGTAGATTTCTTGTTGATTAATTTAGCAAGCAAGACTTTGTTGTTTTTATAGTCAATAGCCTTTTATTAAAAACAACCCCAATCCAAAAAATTCTCGAGCCGCGTGGACTAGTTTTTGTTCACATGCTTCTAATGGCGGGTTTCGTAAGGGGTCAAGTAGATGTCACCATCTGCCAATCATAACGGTCGACAGTCACTTTCCAACTAACTCCCTCCAACTTTGAATTTCTTAACGAACTCAATTTAAATTCTAAATACACTACTTACATAATTCATAGGCTCTCCATAAATTATGTAATATTAGGCCAGTCTTTAAAAAACGTTCGAAATTATATCCGGAATAGCATCAGGTGACGTGATATGAAATGATGACACAAATAATATAGTGAAAATAAAAGAAAGTGACCAGATACATAAAGACTTGGATCTTGCCAGAGAGCTAAAAACATTGAAGAACATAAAAGTGATGGTTATAGCAGTTGTAGTTGGTGGCCATGGGATGGTCCCCAAAAGTCTAGAAAAGAGACTGGAGAAATTGGATATCAGAAGAAGAATCGAGAATACCCAGTGTACAGCACTGTTAAAATTAACTAGAATACTTAGATGAGTTTTATGAAGAAAACAACAGTTAAAACCGACGTGAAACACCCTCATAGCAATTATTATGACTAGTACAAAATAAAAAACACCCTCCGGGCGATGTAAAAATAGATTTTTGAATCATATTGCCTGAGGGGTGGGAGTAAAAAATTCAATGTCAGCGAGTTTGTACCCTAAGTAAGTAAAATCATTAAATTCATTAAAGGATTAAAAAATAAAACAATTCAAAATGTAAACTTTAAATATGTATTAAAATAAAACAAACTATATATAGATATATAATACCAGTCATGTATTTATTAAAACTTGTTTTAAAAAACAATGAGGACTGTCTAATGTTGCATGTTCAAATTTTGACTGTATTTATTCTATGTTACAACGACTTCGGGTATAGTGACGTAAGCAGTGACGTAATTTTTGTTACAGACAAAAGCCGGAAGCGAATCTCCATTATTGATAGATAGCTATTAGGCAAATTTTAAAAAAAGGTATCCAGATTCTATCCTGAACAGCATCAAGCGACGGAACAGGAAATGATCACAAAAGTATATTTGTATAGCAATTAAGTCATGCATTTAATGCCGACAAATTTTTAAAATAAAATTTATTCGGAACGCACGGTGCGTGATTATAACTAATCATATCTGAAAAAAAAACACAAGGATACGATATCAGCAAGATTGAGCTACTATTACCACTTTCCTAACTTCACTTGCATCACACAGCTGACAGTTTAAAATGTCGGATGCATTTCTGCCGTACACCGTATAATGTATTCCTCGTATTTTTCTTTCCAATAATGTATATCTCACCATATATATATATATGTAAAATTTTTGTCTCTTTTATTTTACATAAATTGAATTTTGATTTTTTATCTTTCTTTTGTAAGAATTCATATCGAAACTTTAATGACATCAATTTGTGTTGTTTTGTTTTTAGTTTAAAGAAATCTTTGAAATCAATTTTCGTTATCGAAATTGGTGTTTCTAATCGTAAACAAAAAATATTGTACCAGTTTTTTTTTTTTTTTTAATCACGTCGCGTTCTATCTAAGTCGAATCTACAGAATTGGCAAAGTTCATTGGAATAAATCACCTGACTCTTGGACTTTTAGATTCATTAATCAACCAATTCCACCTTCCGTCAAAAAATGGTTATTGAGAAAAAAAACAGTAAAAGTTCCAGATAATAATTTAACTCCAAAGACTTTGGAAAGGGGGAAGAACTAATATTTGGTTGTGTTGTCACATTGTTTGCAAAACACTTTGATGGTGTATTTGATGTCATCAAACTTTTTCTTTTTCTTTGTTTGATTCTTTTGCTCGTAAGTCTTACTAATGAATGATTACTTTCTATTGATCTCAGCAATTTAATCTTCGAGATGGAAGAATTAATTTTTCTTTCTTTTCATCGCCTTCATTGATCTCAATAAATTCATATCAACCTAAATTCTGACTTATCAATATTTACTAGACAAAGCACATTGGCATCGAGTAAAAAAAAAACATATATATATATATATATATATATATATAATTTAATATACCAAACTTGTTGGTAATTCCTCGCGGTGAGAAAAAACCAGCAAATAGTTTGATTGTAAAAATATACTACCAAACACCAACTGGGAAGAAAAACATTTTTGGAAAAAAGAAAAGACCAACATAATCGTACCAACAAAAATAATCTATTTGTACAATACTTTGGCCAAAGAAAAAACAATTTTATGCATATATATATATATATATATATATATATATATATATATATATATATATATATATATATATATATATTCATACAAAACCGCCAGGAAACTAAAGCTAATAAGTAAAAAGTGCTCAATACCTAAGTAGAGCAAATAATAAAGATAAATCTAATGAGTCAGACGAACCTACTAAAAGTTTTGCTTAATGCTCTTCAGGGCTAAGATCTTAAGCGAAACTTTAGTAGGTTCGTCTGACTCATTATATTTATATATATATATATATATATATATATATATATATATATATATATAAGGGACAGATGTGTGTATCTGTATGTCCGCAGGAAATTTCGAAAATAAAGCAATTAACGACAAAGTAAATATATATACACATTAAATATCACCAAGGCTTGGTTTTTGAGCAAAATTAATACATATTTGATTTATATTCGGGAAGATAATTAAAAAATGAAATTTAAATGAAAATAACATGGTCTTTTTTTCATTTGATATTTTAGATAGTAGACATTAACATTTCTTTTCAGAGTAGCTGGATCAATGCAAGGTCTATTTTTTAATATAGGGATTTAAATGGGGCATCCCACGAGGATTCCATTCACGCTTCAGTAATAACGGATCTGCGGGACTAACTTAAAAACGTTAGACGACGCCGGGTAGCCGCTGCTAGTACATATATAAAGGGCAGTTGTGTGTATGTGTATGTCCTGAGAAAACTTCGAAAATAAAACAGTTAACGACAAAGTAAATATATATACACATTAAATATCACCAGGGCTTGGTTTTTTAGTAATAATAATGAAAATTTGATTTATATTCGTGAAGATAATTAAGAAATAAAATTTAAATGATAACAGCATGGAATTTTTTTTAAATGTAATATTTCCAATAGTAGAGTTAACGTTTCTTTTCAATGTATCTGGATCAATGCAAAATCTTTTTGGCGTAGGGATTTTAATGGTGCATCCTTCGAGGGTCCAATTCAAAATTCAGTAATAATGGATGTGCGGGACTAACTTTAAAAAAATCCCTTTTTACCCAGTCGACGCTGGGTAGCCACTTCTAGTGGTTTTCTAAAAGAGATTCCCAACCATTGTTTCATAACTAGATATGTTATGCTTTATTAGCAAGACCAGTGGACATACCACAGTACGATGATTAAATTATTAGAGCTATTGCTAAATAGTTCAATATGTAAAAAGTATGATAATCGTGATTTAACTCTGTCTGATTCTTTTTCTTTCTTTCTTTCTTTCTTTCTTTACTTCTTTTCGTTATGTTAGATTGAAACAGATTAGAATTATCGCTTCCGCTTTCTATATTTACCGCACTTTCTTTCTTTCGTATTATATTTTTCTTTGTAGCATGTCGTTTTTCTTCCCTTTTTTCTTAATAATAAAAACGGAATGCTCCATAGCTGGGGTGACGACACTCGTAAGAAATAAGAATACGGTGGAGAAGCAATACAAGATTATCAGGATTTACATTTTTTTATTTCTACTTGAACAAATTGGATGGTTTCATTTTTAACCAGATTGTGTTCCAAGATGATAATGGACGGAAGATTTAGGAACACGAGTATTCATATATAAAATATATTTAAAAATCTATTGTAATCCACGTTTTTATAAAAAATCAAGGCTGGGTTATTTAACCTTGGTTTTGCAACCAGTCTAGGAGAAGGAAAAGTCTAAATTCAAACCAACTTTACTCTGATTAAAAGTTAACCTTTTATCTTATCCTATTCATGGGAGAGTGGTTGCTTGATACGTATCACTAGATAAAGTCAATCAGTTTCTGTTTCATGAAATTCGTTTAATTTCCTTTGTCTAAAACTGAACAAAAACTATCATAATTTATTGAGTTTCAATTAATCGAAAGAAACAAAGAAGAAAGAGAGCTGATCTAATTGAAACTTTCAAAATAATTAATGGAATTTCTAATTATGGTAGACATTTTTTTTATATTTCTTCTCGAACTGGAAATTTATATTCAAGGCAGATTTCTAAAAGTAAGTTTAAAAACCAATTGGATATTTTTGTTAATATAGTAATTTAATTCTTAAAACAAATTGACTAATCAGATTAAAAAGAGCAATGAACTAAAAAACGAGGCGCTTAGTGTAATGGTTATCGTCGTAGGAAATAGACTCGGTGAGACGAGTTCAAATCTAGCTAGAACGGACTCTTTAGCCTTGGTCAGCAACTCATCTAGGAAAAGGAAAAGTTTTATAAAACCACCGTTGGCTTGCGACTCTACCTTATCGCAAGGCTAAGGGAGTAGACCCCGAAAACAAATCCCGAGCTGGAGTCCCTAAGGTGGGTGGTGCTGAATCTCAGTACTTCCCACCAACTCCTGCGGCACTTTCGTTGCCAAATCGCACTGGTTCCTACCTTTCCTTTGGACCACAACGACTGTGTGGAGAGGGAGGATCTGATGCTTGGGCGACAGCTCATCCTCGTTAACAACCTGCCCAAGCTAGGTAGTTTTCCACTACAAACTGAAGAGGACACTCCAAGGCATGTGTCGAGGTTGTTTGCATTTCACATAGCGCTAATATCCTTGGGAAAGGTATGAATCCAACTATTCTCCCTCCAAATATGGGTAAATAACAGGGTAGACGATTTAATCTTGGTTAGGCAACCATTCCAGAAAAATGAAAAACTCTGAATTCAAACCTGTTTGAATCCGCTTAAGAAATTGACTTTGTGTCACATCTTACTCTTGCGGAGGGGTCGGCTGGTTGGTAAACATATATAGTGTAAAAAATAAAGAAGGAATTGGATGGTTTCAGAAATAATGGTAAGAAAAAGAATTTAAGAGTGCATTTTTGGGAACTGTTAGATGAATTATTAAAGAGAATTTGATCTCGATATAATTATTGTATTTATTTTAGGGGGATTGTAAAGTAACTTTTCCATATTTTGAAAATCTTATAATTTATTTCTGAATCATTATTTTACAAAAACTGAATATGAGAACACGCATTACATGGAGTTTTATTTAAGATTTAATAGGGGCAGCAGAATTCGCCTCCAGCCTCTCAAAACGCTCGGGAATGGCACTTATGAAATATCAGAAACGAATTTTAGTGTCCGTCCTTCAAGTTCCTCCAAAGTCGGTGGTTTCGTTAAGTAGACTTCCTCCTCCGGACAACCCTAAAGAAAAAAAAGTCGCTGGGTGTTAAATCAGAGCTTTGGACCAGTCATTTATACTGACCATGTCTACCCATTCATCTCAAAGGAAAATTGTGATCCATCCATTCACAAACAACAATAGCAAAGTGTGGAGGAGCACAAACACCAACACAAATTTAATTGCCATATATTAAAGAACATACATTAAAGAATTGAGAAAAATATAACTGCATATAAAGAATATAAAGAGTTTAATATAATTTTAAAACATTTTTGTTTTACTTTTAAATCTCCCGGTAGACAATTATAGGGTTTGAAATAACAATTTCTAATCAATAATATTCATTTGTTCGTAGACAGTTATAAGGTATCAAGTATTCCTATCCAATAGTAATAAGTTCAATTGGCCCCCTCCGATCAATCGGCTGGTCACGTCAAGTCCTAGCACCTATATGATTTTCCCAACCCTATTGCCCTTATGGCAAGCATCAACCTCTTTTTATCATATGGGTGCTAGAAGGCGATGACTGCGGGTCTACATGTCCTGGGAATGACGTTAAACTCTATCTGATGGTGAGGTTCCAGTTTTGGAGGTTTGGGGAATGTGGAGCACCCCATTCATCACCATTGCTCCCTGGTCCACTCTGACCCGGAGTGGTAGTACTGTTAGGGTCCCATCTATGGGTTAAATAGAAAAATTGTACTTATAAAAAATTGTATTATCCATTAAGAATTGATTTATTTCAAAACTTTATCGGCATTAAATGACCCACTGAGGTTGATATGCCGTAAAACAAAACAAACAAACAAAAAACAAAACAAACAAACAAAAAGTTCAATTCTACTCAAGCAGGTACTACCACTCCGGTTCAGAGTGGAACTGAGAGTAATGTTTGGTAATGAAGAGATGACTCAACATCCTGGGTCAATGTTCGAAAACTATAGGCTCACCGCCAGATGCTGTTATGGACAAAGATGATCAATTTCCTTTCTTTTTAAAGGTTGATATTAAAAAATGAAAGATGCCCTTGGAGGCATAACAAACAATAATCAGAATACATTGTTTTCCTTATCTTAAAAAAAATCTTCACTGCAATAATTTATTTGATAAGTGTCAGGTTTTTTTTTTCTTTTTAAATTTCAGAAGGTTATACATTTGATCAATGCTACTTATGATCAGTTTCTATAAAGTATGGTGTAATGTCGGTGTAATAAAAAGCGCTATTAACAATGATTAATAGGTTTTAGTTCAATTCAAATTGTCCATAAACATTAGAACGTAAGGACTGTCCTTTCAGATTTCAGCAAACCACCAGCTTTCTACCCTCCGGAGGAATCATGTATCGCTACTCATATTAGCTGACATCCGATAGATGTAATTCTCGAGAGTCGGAATCTGGCCGATAAATACAATTAGACTTTTATCTTGAATTATTTGTAAAATAACAGCCAGGGGCGGTAACTCTTGTAATGTTCTTGACGTCCAGACCTGAGGAAAATTTGTAAAACCGCCTATTATTTCACACTGAAGTTGGCCTTTACTCTCTATACATGAGTGTTTAAACTTTTATATTGCGAAAGTATCCATTTCCTTTCTGTGTTTTATCAAAACAATTCACCAATTATTTATCTCCTATGTACTTTGAGTCGCACTTAGCTTCTAGCTAGACTTTCTACGCATTTTATCATCTCAAATGATAAAGGCGAATGTCAGTTTGTCCGTGTGTCACATTTTTCAACTTTACTCCTAGAGGCCGTTGCCCAACATATTATACCATTTTGGAATTATTGAAGCGCGTGGTCTAATGGTTAGAGTCGTAGGAAATGGACTCGTCAACGCGAGTTCAATTCTTGGACGAAGCCGTTGGCATTTCACATGGCGCTAATACACTTGGGAAAAGTATGAATCCAATTCTCCCTCCAGCTATGGATAAATAACAGGGAAGACTGGACTCTTTAACCATGGCTAGGTAACCAATCTAGGAGAAAGAAAACTCTGAATTCAAACCTGTTAAACTCCGCCTAAGAAATTGACCTTGTGTCGCATCCTGCTCGTGCGGAGGGATTGGTAAATATATATACCATTTTGGAATCAGACCGCCCCTGTAAGAAAACTAAATCCATTTCAGGCAAAATTTGGACCCATAATAATGAGATTTTTGATATCCAAGTTTTAATCAATACGATTGTTTTTTGCGATTCTTTACGTGGTTTTGATACGCATGTTCCTAAACCTTCCGTTCGTTATCACCCTGCAAAACCCTCTGGTTAAAATCAGACTGTCCAAGATCAAATTCATAAGTGTAAAGCAAGATTATCTGGTGACGTTTATCCACCGAATTCTTATTTCTTATGAGTTTCGTCACTTTGACTAAATAATGGATTATTCCTTTTCATCATAAAGAAAGGTTATGCTAATTCAAAAATATAGTAAGAAACGAAGAAAGAAAGATAAAGAGAGGGAGTTGCGAACGCGGAAACAATAACGCTAATTTGTTTCAATCGATGATGAAAAGAAGGAAAGAAAGAAAAAACGAGTGAGAGAGACAGAGCTAAATCAAGATTAGTATACTTTTTACATATAGAATTATATTGCAATAGCTCTTAAGTAATCATATCAAACGTTGTAATAATTAAATTATCATACTGTGGTATGTCCCCTGGTTCTGCTAGAATTATTTGAAATTTATATAAAGAAAGAAAGGGAATAAGGAGATTCTACACTGAAAAGTGGGTAGGGAAAAGATAGAGAGAGGGGTTGAGCGCGCGGAACCGATAACACTATTCTGTTGCAATCGAACGTGATGAAAAGATTTTTTTAAAATGGAATAATGAAAAGAGAGTGAGAGAGATTGTTATACTTTATACATATTGAAGCATTTAGCAATAGCTCTTAAATGAACAGATCAAACGTTGTAATAATTTAATTATCATATCCTGTGGTATATCCACAGGTCCTGCTAATTTTTATAATTTTCTAATAATAATACATGTGAATATCAGTGTGTCCGTGTGTCTCATTTTTAAACTTTTCTCCTAGAGTTCGTAGCCCATTATGTCACACAATTTTAGTAGCAGGCCAACTCTGTATATTTCATTATATTTTGGGTCTATGTATCTCATTTGTGGCTAGGGAGTAGGAAGTTGCTGGATTGTAGCTAGTGTCTGTTTTTTACAGTTGTGATGGGGGATCAGGATTTTTTGTTTTGTAAAAAAACGACACCAACTCTATACGGCGCCTTCCTCCTCCCCTGACTTTCAATAACCCTGAGCGTACCGTTTTGAAATGACACTTTCTCTTTCTCTCTTCTCTTCATTTTTTGCCACACCTTTCGACACATCCGTCCCCCTCCTCTTCTCGAAATATCAATTGAATGAAGTTGTTTCACGCTTTATCCGTTTTTCCTCAATTGTCAATCACACAGACTTAATAAGTCGAAACTCGTGTCTGTGGATGACTCTATATATGCTCACCATACCCCTAGAGTTGAGCACTCTGGGGGGATTTTCGCTGAGGGCCACCAACTCAAGCGTAAACGCAACGCTCTCCTATACAAGGGATGGAGCACTCTATGACGGCCTTTACATACAAAGCCGTGTGGGTATGAAAACGATTAAAATCCCCTTCGCTTTCTGTATATGAAGACAGCCTAATGGTTAAGGTGTCGGACTGGCACCCAACAGATCGGATTTCAATTCCGGCTGTAGGTAGCTTACAAATGTCTAGCCACACGGAAAAGACTTGATAAGTCGAAACACGTGTCTGTGGATGACTCTCTCTATATATATTTTTGTAGGATATGTGCTTAATTGAAGTCATACCTAATTTTTGAAAATTAATTAGTTAATAATTAATGAATTTAGGCGGGTATATTAATTATTAACTAATTAATTTTCAAAAATTAGGTATGACTTCAATTAAGCACATATTCTCCAAAAATTGTCGACTAAAAGCCATATCAAATAAACACAATCTTTATTTACGTACTTTCATATATATATTATATATATATATATATATATATATATAGATATAGAGAGAGAGAAAGAGAGAGAGAGAGAGAGGAGAAGTTCATAATGAAGTCAAATGCTCGTGAGTAGAGTGGTTATAAAACTAAAATTACCAACACTCCGAGCCGGCACTTACTACACACTAAAGCCCGACCAAGAGAGTCCACTGTTCTAAAACCAGAAATATTGTGTGGGTTTTTTTTTTTTCTCCTTTATATTCTTGCCTGTTGTAGACAACAGTACTTTTTGGCTCAGTGTTTATTTCATATGTGGCTCGGCTCCATTGCCCAAGCCGACGTTTTCATTCTACTTATATAGATTCCATATATTCTTTTTTTCCCAAACCTTTTGATATAATCAACTGCATTTCACAGCTGCAATCGACACTAGAAGAAATAACTGCATTGAAATAATCAGATTCTGAGCACTGGTTGTATTGAGCGTTAATATTTTGTTTGCAATTCGACTTGCTAGGTTTTATGGCGTACTCCAAACTCACTTTACATTTCTTTATATTTAACCATATATATATATATATATATATATATATATATATATATATATATAGAAATGAAGAAAAACTCTAAACTTGCTTCATACAATAATTTATTTCAACGTATTAATACGGCATCTTCAGGTAATCACAAGAACATGACTCTTACTGAGAATTTCCCAAAGTAACATCTCTTTATATCTATCAATTAGGGGAGGGAGGGTTGGTGTCTTGTTTTGGAATGGGTGGGGTTAGTTTCTTTGGATGAGGCGGGAGGTCTATGTTTTGGATGAGGTGTGGCTTAGCTTGAGGCAGATTCCTTGGAGAAATAGTTGTAAGGTCTATAACAAATGAGCAGAATTTAAGGCTAAAATAATAAAAGAAAAAAGAGAGAAGAAGAAAGAAAAAGAGAAAGATAACAAAATAATATAAAATAAAAAATAAAAAAATAAAAAAAATAGATAAAAAAATAAAAAATTAAAAATTAAAATTGAAATTAAAAATAAAAATAAAAGTAACAAATAATAATGATAATAACAATAAGGTAAGGAATAAAACATAATAATTAAGATTAATAAAATCTCATAAAATAAAATAAAATAAAATAATATTAATTAAAATAGAAAAGAATTAAAATTAGAATAAAGAATTAGAATCTACTAACAAAATGAAATAAATAAAAAATTAAAATTAAAATGAATAAAATTTAATTCAACTAAGAAGCAAATTAGGGGTGGGTGTAGCTTGTGAAGGTAAAGAGTTAGAGAATAAACTAGGATAAAGATAAACTTAAGATTAATATAAGAATATATCTTATTATAATGGAGATGTGTTTTTCTGTCTGTAACCGAAACTATATTCCTACTCAAGTCACAATTCTCTTAGTTATTGACATCACATTCTCCATGATTTTATTTTTATCTAAACCTCAATTATTAATAAATTGTCTTACATTATTAATACTGTTAACTATGTCTACATACTGACAACATGCAATTATATTTATATATACAACAAAATAGCGGTTTACAATGTGAATGGAAGGCTAATTGCATATTAATATTAAAAAATCGAATTTAATAAATATGTGCTTAGTATTATTGATTTCTAACTGTTTGGTTTTATTTTAATGAATATAAGCAAAAATCTCTTCAATAAATCTTAGATGAAATCCATTAACAAGAAAAAATAACTGTCATTTTATTCTTTACTTACTAAATACTTAAATTAGAAAAAATAACAATGAAAGACGAGAGTGATGGAAGAGTAAGCTTCAGTTGTTCCATTTTTTATTATACTCCCTCTGTTTCAAATCTTTTATTATACACCCTCTGTTTCAAATCTTTTTATCTGTATTCTTCTTTAGTTTCATTAGCCTTTCTAATTTAATACAATATTTTATTACATTAAAACTTAAATACTTGCACCCGGAGGGTGCATATATTTGCTAGTATATATAAAGTGTTGTTATGGCTCCAACGGGAGAAAATTTAATATTTTATAAAAAAAAGAAAGTCCGCAAAATGGATTATGTTTTTTTTAATTGTATTTTTATCTTACATTTGCGACACGTGTTTCAGATCTTCTGATATCTTCTCCGGGCATTGATTAAACAATGCCTGAAGAAGATATCAGAATATCTCAAACATATATGGCAATGTAAGATTCATTATTCGCCCATGTCTTAATATCATTTTTGGGATGCATGATTCCTGCAGTGAACTGAGATAAAGTCCGACACGATAGACTCCACCCTACTCCACCCGCATTTATTAGACTTCACGCCACAGAACGACGCCTCAAAGATAATACTCTGGCGTAAAATTGACAACAATGAAATGAATGTTGCCATTGAAAGAGAATTACTCTAAATATCAAATGAAATCATTTTGTGATGTACATAATTTCATTTGTCGCTGTTGGCAGCAATAACCGGTCCAAAATGACAATGACGTTTAATACTTTGGATAATAATAAGGGATTTCCTTCTTTCTTTCTTTCTTTCTTTCGTTCTCTCTTTCTTTTTTAATTTCATTTATAAAATGAAGATTAATGGAAACCGTACTGTATTTTGGAGACACACTTGCCACGCATACATACCATACACACGCACACACACACACACACACACACACACACACACATATATATATATATATATATATATATATAGGTTTTAGTAGGCATCTACCTAATGTTTTAGGCTTTTTGCCTTCGTCAGGATACTATTAATCCCTCTGGTGTGTCTGCAATAGTATCCCGACGAAGGCAAAAAGCCTGAAACCTTAGGTAGATGCCTACTAAAACCTTTGTATAAACAGTTACATTTGATAAATAAAGCTCTTACATTTGTAATTGACCACTTTATTTTCCTTATTTCATCTAAAAAAAATTAATATATTATATATATATATATATATATATATATATATATGTGTGTGTGTGTGTGTGTGTGTGTGTCTTTGGGCAGCATTCTTTCATTTATACATGTAGAATTAGACAAAAGTCGCATCTCCTGTTTAACAATTTTATTAACGATCTTTTCAAACTTTCTGGACAACTTTTTTACATTTGGATGGAATCCGTGGATTATATATATATACCAACCGCACGAGCAGGATATGACACAAGTTCAATTTCTTAAGCGGAGTTCAACAGGTTTGAATTCAGAGTTTTCCTTCTCCTAGACCGGTTGCCTAACCAAGGTTAAAGGGCCCGGTCTGCCCTACTATTTATCCATAGCTGGAGGGAGAGTAGGATTAATACCTTTCTTAATGGTATTAGCGCTAAGTGAAATGCAGTTATCACATCCAGGATTTGAATATATATATATATATTATATATATATATATATATATATATATTGTGTGTGTGTGTGTACAGAAATTTGGAAAAACAAAGAGTTTAAAAAAAAGAATTCATTTTCATGTTGATATCGACGTTTAAACGTATTGGTTTACGTTAAACTTTTTCAGGACAAATATATAGAAAAGAAAAAATAATTTGGTGCAAACCTGGATAGATGTTTTTAAATGAATTTAGTTGGAAATGAGTATGGAGGAAAATAGCTTATAAATCTTTATATCAGTTCACATTCACAACACACACACACACACACCCACATACGCAGCGCTACTGCGTGCGCCCACGCCCACACACACTCACACACATATATTGTATATATGTTTGAAAAAATGATAAAGGAAAGAAAGTATTGAATGGATAATATAGATAGTTATCAATTTTATTTACACTGTTTCAGTCAGGCGTTTATCATGTCATTGTGTAATATTTTCAAACTATTATTATTTTTTTAAACAAAATGAAATGAGATAATAATAATAGAAAAAAATGTAGAAAAAAATGTTCCGCACACAAGGAAAATTCGACCCTTCTTCGGAGTAAATTCTTATTTGAATGAAAATTTCGTTGGAAAAAGCGGAGGAGGGAGAAATTTTTGAAATGTTCAAAAAGACTTTTTTAAAAAAAGACGCGACTGACAGGAGAAAAACACGTTTTAATGACGGATAAAACTCATGGCCGAAACACGTGTAAAGTAAAATTGATCAAAATATCCTATATTATCCATTCTATACTTTCTTTCTTTTATTCATTGTTTTTCAACATACCGTCGGATTCACTTCCAGTTTTTCAT
>CM042147.1:14748542-14753542 GCA_023376005.1 Doryteuthis pealeii | reverse complement strand
TACAATCATAATACACACACACACACACACACACACACACACACGCATGCACACACATACGCATATATATATTTTATATATATATATATATATATAATATATAAGTCTACCAACCCAATTACCTTCTCAATCACTCTCTCATGATATATATATATATGTATATATGTGTGTGTGTCTTTATGTGTGTGTGTGTGTATACATATATAATAAGATTTTATATATATATATAAATAAAATAATATATATACGATGACTGTTTTCCTCAACTTTTACTCGCACCCACACACAACAACATATATACACACACACACACACACATATATATATATATATATATAATATTATATATATATATATATATATATCTGTGTGTGTGTGTGCGTGTGCATATGTGCGTGTATGCGTGTGTATGCAAATATGTATAGATATATAAAATATATGTTATTATTATATATATATATAAACATAATATATATATATTATGTTTATATATATGTATATAATAATACAATGTTGTGTGTGTGTGCGAGTAAAGTTGCGGAAAACAGTCATCGTATATAATTATTTTATTTATATATATATAATAATCTTATTATTATATATGTAACACACACACACACCACACACACACACACACACACACACACACACAACATTATATATATATATATATATATATATATATATATCAGAGAGTGGTTGAGGTGGTATCTATTTGGCACAGAGAGAAAGTTTGCTCCGAAAATAAAAGAAACAGAGAGGAAAAGATGGATTGATTGGTTTTAACGGCATACCAACACATCTAGAGTTATTTCATGCCTAGATGTTTGGGAATTGCTTTCATTGTACATTTATTAGAATTTCCATTATAATAAAATGCGTGTTCTTAGTGCAACAGTGACTGTCAGTTGCTGTTTTATTTAGCTTATCAGCTTCTTTCAAATTGCTACACTGAAGAGGAAAATGTTTTATTGTCCATTTCGAAAAAGATTCTCGCAACGTTTGAGTGGTGAGCCAGAAAGATTCTTCTTATTCTATTGCTCTTTTTTATTACTTTTCCGATGGTCAAATTAAAAATTTGACAAGATGTCCATTCTTTCTTGGAGAATTCTTATCATCTTGTTCGACGTTATTGAAGATTATAATATTGATGGAGATGGTTGATAGTATACGAGCAATAGATTTATGTATAAGCTTAACAATTGTTGTGGGAGGATAAGTGTTAGTATGGATGTAGATGGGTATATCGACTTCCTTTTTATAAGGTCTTTATTATCGCTAAGCGTGTTCTTCTCGTGTTAAGATGTTTGACTTAATAAAACATCAATACAAAGAATTCCTATTATTATTATTATTATTATTATTATTGTTATTATTATTATTATTATTATTAGCAAAATAAAAAAAACGTCCTCTGGGCGATGTAAAATAAATATTGCCTGAGGGGATGGGAGTTGAACATTTAATATCAGAGAGTTTGTATCATAAGTAAAGTAAAATCATCAAATTTATTAAAGGAGTAAAAAATAAAAATTTGAAATGGAAACTTAGTTCTGATAACTTTAAATATATATTAAAATAAAACAAACTATAGATAGATAGATAATACCAGGTATGTATTTATTAAAACTTGTTTAAAAAACCCAATGAGGACTGTCTAACATTGCATGCTCAAATTTTGAGTGTATTTATTCTATGTTATGACGATTTTAGATAGTGTGACGTAGTTTTTGTTACAGACAAAAACCGGAAGCGAATCCCCATTATTATTATTATTATTATTATTATTATTATTATTATTATTATTATCACTCCTTTTGAGTTTTTCACATCAGGGTTAGCTGATGGTATTTCACTGGAGTCTGAGTGAAAGTCTCCTCAGATCTCCAGGACATTTCTGAGTATTCCGACAGATTGCAGCAGTGCAGTATTCTGGATTGTCTTAATTTTTCCTCTGATTTCAAGATTTTCCAGTCTTTTTTCCATGCTTTTTCGGACCGTTCCAAGTGCACCAACCACAATTGGTATCACTTCGACTTTCATATTCCATAGCTTTTTCAATTCTTTGACAAGGTCCAGGTATTCATTTTCCTTCATCTTCACCCTGGGATCTGCTGGAATTGAATTATTATTATTATTATTATTATTTCGAAAGATTATATTAGTCTGGACTAAAGTGATGTCTAATGAGACGATCAGTGAGTATCCATCCAGTGATTTGATCTTTGCAAATATGTTTGACTAAATAACATTTGAATTGATGAAAATAAAGATTATTTGCTTTTGAGGTGACAGATTGAACCATGAATATTTTTGGCTTTTATCGATCATTTTTATTACTTTTTCGATTGTTAAATTCAAATTGGCCATGATGTCCAGTGTGTTGGAACATTCTCATAATCAGGTTTGGCCTCTTTGTATTATTAATAGATATTAGTTTGAGTTCATTGACAATTGCAAGTGAGTTTGATTCTCACTGGGTGGCTCATACATCTCATCTTGCACCAAAATCTAAGTTAAAGATTACTAGATAACAGGGGGTGCCTCACATAATGTAATGGCTAGAGAGCTAGGCTATCTGACAATTGCTAGTGAGTTTGATTCTCACTGGGTGGCTCATACATCTCATCTTGCACCAAAATCTAAGTTAAGATTACTAGATAACAGGGGGTGCCTCACATAATTAATGGCTAGAGAGCTAGGCTATCTGACAATTGCTAGTGAGTTTGATTCTCACTGGGTGGCTCATACATCTCATCTTGCACCAAAATCTAAGTTAAGATTACTAAATAACAGGGGGTGCCTCACATGATGTAATGGATAGAGAGCTACGCTAGCTGACAATTGCTAGTGAGTTTGATTCTCACTGGGTGGCTCATTGTAAGCAATAAATCCATGTAGATGTTAAGAAATTGTTGAAGGATGATCATTGCGAGTTGGTTGATTGGTGATGGTTGGTGGGTTGGTATTTTTTACGGCATGTTAACTGTTTGGGTCATTTTGTGCCAAAGATGTTTTTTGTGAGTCTATCACAAGCCCTTGATAAGAGGAATATACGCTCGAAATGACGGTAAATAGATAAGATTTAAAACCCAGTATTCAACATCTAGTCTCTTATCGTCATTCATTTCATTGATTTTTCCATGCTTCTAAACAGCCAAAAATTATTTTCTCAATATATATATATATATATATATATATATATATATATATATATATATATATATATATACGCACACACACATACACACATACACAACTATATAAACAAGCCACATTTTTTAAAAAGCTTTAGCGTCATAACATTCCATCGCGTGAACACGCTTCACGTTTAGCTAAACGCTAAACAAACCAATGGTTTTTCTAAATATTTTGACTCTCGTCTGAAGATTGTAGTAAGCATGAAACTAATAGTAACGAGATATTAATATCCATTATATAATATAATATTTGATTATAAACCTGCTCTGCTATTTTAGCATTGAGCACCTTTATATGCCAATACTTTTCTCATTCATTCTCTATTCCTTATATATACTAGAAAATATATGCACCCTCTGGGTGCAAGTATTTAAGTTTTAATATAATAAAATATCATATTAAATTAGAAAGGTTAATGAAACTGAATAAGAATGCAGAAAAAAATTGGAACAGAGGGGGTATGATTGAAAAATAGAACAACTTTGAAACTAATTCTTCCATCATTTTCCCTTATTCCGTCTGTCATTGGTAAATTTTCCTAATTTAACTATGTAGTTAAAATAGGAAGTAAAGAATAAAATTACAGTTATTTCTTCTTGTTAAGGGATTTCTTTAAAAATTTATTCCTGAGATTTTTGCTCATATTCAATAAGATAAAACCAAACAATTAGAAATCAATAATACTAAGCACATATTTATTAAAATCAAATTTTTAATATCAATATGCAAATTAGCCTTCCAATTCACACTGTAATCCGCTATTTTGTTGTATATATAAATACAATTGCATGTTATTTGTATGTAGATATGGTCAGAGTGCTTCGGCCTCTGGACCATTGCTATAATTAATGGCGTCGATCCCAGGGGGCCATCCCCCCAGCAACACCTGCCCCCTTGATTTAAAGGGCAGGGCTGGGTTTATTGCCCAGTGCTGAGGCGCCCCCCTTGAGGGGGAATGCGACGGGATCGACGCAATTTTTCACTCGCCACTCCATGAGCTTCGGCTTGTGGGTGGATCCCACGTTATAGGGACTTTGTGCCTGACCGTACAAGTGGGGTACGCCGGTAAATACTATGTAGATATGGTCAACAGTCTTAATGGTGTATAACAATTTTTTATTAATAATTGAGGTTTAAATAAATAAATCATGGAGATTGCGATTTAAATAACTAAGGAATTGTGACTTGAATAGTAATATGGTTCGGTTACAGACAGAAAAACACACCAATCTCCATTTTATAATAAGATATATATATATATATATATATATATATAATAATATATATATATATAGAAGAGAGAGCAGAGAGAGAGAGAGAGAGAGAGAGAGAGAGAGACTCCACCAAGATTACAGATATAAAGAAGCATACATGGAATACACAACAGCAATACACACACACACACACACACACACATATATATATATATATATATATATATATATATATATTCTTTGCATAACTACTTGAATAAATTTCATTCTGAGGCGAAGATATATAGTCGAACAATGAATGAACATTTTGAAAGACCCGTTTGAAATTAAAAAAAAATGATCTCTTGATTTATATCTTTATCACGTTCTCTAAGCTTTTCGTAATCTTTATTGAAGATGTTCCCGGATTGCAAGTGTCAATTGCAGAAAAGGGCTTTTCACTTCAAATAAATCCCCTTATCCCTTTATTCCCTTATCAAGAATCTCTATTCTTCCCCTTTTTTTTTCTCTCTCCCCTCATTACGCATATCTCTAACTTCTTCCAATCCTTTGCTGCAACTGTTGCAAGTGCATCTCTCTCTTTTT
>CM042147.1:14739711-14748442 GCA_023376005.1 Doryteuthis pealeii | reverse complement strand
AAAGAGAGAGATGCACCCTACTAACCGCATTTATTAGACTCACGCCACCAGAATGATGCCTCAAAGATAATACTCTTGGCGTAAATTGACACAATGAAATGAATGTGCCATTGAAAGAGAAATTACTCTAAAATTCAAATAAATCATTTGTGATGTACATAATTTCATTTGTCGCTGTTGGCAGCAAATAACCGGTCCAATGACAAGACGTTTAATACTTTGTGGATAATAATAGGGATTTCCTTTCTTTTCTTTCGTTCTCTCTTTCTTTTTTAATTTCATTTATGAAAATGAAGATTAATGGAAACTCGTACTGTATTTTGGAGACACACTTGCCACGCACACATACCATACACACGGCACACACACACCAAACACACACACACATTATATATATATATATTTATATATATCAAAGGTTTTAGTAGGCACTCCACTAAGGTTTTAGGCTTTTTGCCTTCGTCAGGTACCATTAATCCCTCTGGTTGTCCGAATAGTATCCCGACGAAGGCAAAAAGCCTGAAACTTAGGTAATGCCTACTAAAACCTTTGTATAATACAGTTACAGTTTAGGATAAATAAAGCTCTTACATTTGTAATTGAGCACTTATTTTCCTTTATTCATCTCGGAAAAATACCAATATATTATATAGTATAATAGTATATATATATATTATAATATATATATAATGTGTGTGTGTGGTGTGTGTGTGTGTGTGTGTGTGTGTGTGTCTTGGGCAGCATTCTTTCATTTATACATGTAGCAATTAAGACAAAAGTCATATCTTCTGTTTAACAAATTTAATTAACGATCTTTTCAAACTTTCTGGCCAACTTTTTTACATTTAGATGGAATCCCTGGATTATAAATATATATATAACCAACCGCACGAGCAGGATGTGACACAATGTCAATATCTTAAACGGAGTTCAACAGGTTTGAATTCAGAGTTTTCCTGCTAGACCGGTTGCCTAACCAAGGTTAAAGAGCCCAGTCTGCCCTACTATTTATCCATAACAGGAGGGAGAGTAGGATTAATACCTTTCATAATGGTATTAGCGCTAAGTGAAATGCAGTTATCACATCCAGGATTTGAATATATATATATTATATATATATATATATATATATATATGTGTGTGGTTGTGTGTGGTGTGTGTGTGTGTGTGTGTACAGAAATTTGAAAAACAAAGAGTTAAAAAAGAATTCATTTTCATGTTGATATCGACGTTTAAACGTATTGGTTTACGTTAAAACTTTTTCAGGACAATATAATAGAAAAGAAAAAATAATTTTGTGCAAACCTGGATAGATGTTTTTAAATGACTTTAGTTGGAAATGAGTATGGAGAAAATAGTTCATAAATCTTTATTGATCAGTTCACACGCACAACGCAACACACACACACACACACACATACCGCGCGCGCCCACGCACACACACACACACATGTATGTATATATGTTGAAAAAATGAATAAAGGAAAGAAAGTATTGAATGGATAATATAGGATAGTTTAATCAATTTTATTTACACGTGTTTCAGTCAGGAGTTTATTCATGTGTACATTATTCAAACTATTATTATTTTTATAACCAAATGAAATGAAATAATAATAATAGAAAAAATGTAGAAATGTTCCGCACACTAAGAAAATTCGACCTTCATCAGAGTAAATCCTATTTCAAATGAAAATTCGTTTGGAAAAAGCGGAGAATTTTTGAAATGTTCGAAAAAGAACTTTAAAAAAAAAAGACGCGACTGAGAAAGACCGTTAATGACGGATAAATTCATGACCGAAACACGTGTAAGTAAAATTGATCAAAATATCCTATATTATCCATTCTATACTTTCTTTCTTTTATTCATTTTTTCAACATACCGTCGGATTCACTTCCAGTTTCATTTTACATATGTATATATAGAGAGAGACAGATAGATAGATATGTCGGTATATATATATACGTATGAAGTATATTAGGAAAAATGAAAAAACACAGGTTTAAATGGGTTAAGTGGCGAGTTTATTGGCCGACGCTGCAGTGTTTCGATCTATTAATTAGATCATCTTCAGGGCATTTGTTGGTATATGGAAGGTGATAATAAATTATTTATCACAGAATAACGAGAAAAGCGAGTGGTAGTTATGTGTTATTCAGTTTAAATTTTTTTAAGTTTGAAAAAAGAACGGTTTTGAAATGTGACGTCAAATGTTCTATTCTACGGCGTTAGTATAGGATGGTGTATGTGTGTGTATCGAAAGGCAACATTGTGCACGTATATATGTTTATGTAACGGAGTGGCATGTTTTAACTCAGACTATGAATAGCACAGACCGGGTAATCTGAGCATGTGCGATAAAGTATTAATCTGACAGTAGGTATGGCACTCCACCACAACTAAAATGATCCTCCTGGTTTCGCGCTAGAAAAAAGGAGATAGACTCCCTCGCTGTCTAGCTAATACCGACAATAGGCCACTTCGTTTTTTTTTACATAGTGAACAATTTGCAATAGCTCTTAAGTAAACCCATCAAAGGTTGTAATAATTATATTATCATACAGTGGTATATTCACAGGTCCTGCTAGTTATAGTATGATTTTGTTTATCTGCATTTGGTATTGGTAAACAGGTGCATTGCATAAAGTTTATTAATCCGGCCGAATAGCAAAATATATTATTAAAATGCTTGCGGCTTTAAAACCTAAATACGTAACGTGGCGAAACTAAAAGATAAGAGGCAATTTTGCTGCTGTTCACATGAGAAAAACAAGAAATTCATGAGTTTGAGCGGCTGCGGTCTTTTTCCCGCACTGTTTGCATCTGGAAGTTGGCCAGATCTGAACAGTATAGAAAATATATGAGCGGATATTCAGGTCAAACTGATTGTAAGGGAATTTGAGAACATGACCAGTGTAGAGAAAGTAAGTCTGAATAGAATATTGATGCAATACACCATAAACAGCTTGGCTAAAAAGATTCAATCTTTCAAAAGAAGACAAGATGAAATATTGAGGGTCTTTAGGTAAAGATAAGTGATATCTATATAGATAAATATAGATAGATAGATAGATAGATAGAGAGAGAGAGAGAGAGCAAGAGAGACAGTCGGGGAATATAGATAGAGAATATTATAGATAGATAGATAGATAGATAGATAAATGAAAACATAGGTAAATATATTGATAAATATATCTTATTATAATGGAGATTGTCTGTTTTTCTGTCTGTAACCGAAACTATATTACTACTCAAGTCACAATTCCCCTAATTATTTACGTCAAATTCTCCATGATTTCATTCTTTTAAACCTTCAGTTATTAATAAAAATTGTTTTACATTATTAATGTTGACCATATATACATACTAATAACATGCAATTGTATTTATATATACAACAAAATAGCGGTTTACAGTTTGAACGAGAAGGCTAATTTGCATATTGATATTTAAAATTTTATTTTAATAAATATGTGCTTGGTATTATTGATTTCTAATTGTTTGGTTTTATCTTAAGAAATATAAACAAAAATCTCGTGGATAAATCTTAAAAGAAATTTATTTACAAGAAGAAATAACTATAATATTATCCTTTACTTCCTATTTTAACTAAATAGTTAAATTAGGAAAATTTACCAATGAAAGAGGGGAGTAATGGGAAATGATGGAATAGTTAGTTTCAAATTTGTTCTATTTTTCGATTATACCCCCTCTGTTGCAGATCTTTTTATCTGCATTCTTAGTCAGTTTCATTAGCCTTTCTAATTTAATATGATATTTTATTATATCAAAACTTAAATACTTGCACCCGGAGGGTGCATATATTTGCTAGTACATTTAAACAGATTGAATAAGTAATGTAGATAGATAGATAGATAGATAGAGAGAGAGAGAGAGAGAGAGAGAGAGAGAGAGAGCAAGAGAGACAGTCGGGGAATATAGATAGAGAATATTATAGATAGATAAATAGATAAATAGATAGATAGATAGATAAATGAAAACATAGGTAAATATATTGATAAATATATACATTTAAACAGATTGAATAAGTAATGTAGATAGATAGATAGATAGATAGATAGATAGAGAGAGAGAGAGAGAGAGAGAGAGAGAGAGAAAGATAGACAGTCGGGGAAATATTGATAGAGAGCGAATATTTTAGATAGATAAATAGATAGATAAATAAATAAATAGATAGATAGATATATAGATATATAGATAGATAAATGAAGACATAGGTAAATAGATTGATAAATAGATATATTTGAACAGATTGAATAAGTAATCTAGATAGATAGATAGGTAGTTTTATTTGAAGAGATTGAGTAAGTAATCTAGATAGATAGAGTGAGAGAGAGAGAGAGAGAGAGAGAGAGAGAGAGAGAGAGAGAGAATGAGAAAGATATGGGGGGAAGTAGATAGATAGATACATAGAGAGAGTGAGAATGATGAATAATAGATAGCTAGATTGATAGATGAAAACACTGATAGATTGGTAGATAGATAGATTTGAAGAGCTTGAGTAAACAGAGAGAGGGACCGTTGGAAAAGTAGACTGATAAAGAAGGAGAGAGAAGGAGACAGAGACAGAGACAGAGACAGAGACAGAAAGAGAGAGAGGGACAGAAAGAGAGAGAGACAGACAGACAGACAGATAAAAAGAGGGGTGTAAATTGATAGATCGATAGTTAGAAAGAGATGAAATCATAAAAATATCGATAAAGAGAGAGAGGGAGAGAGAGAGTGAGACGGAGGAAATGTAGTCGGATAGAAAGAGATGAGGATAGATATATAGATAGATGGATAGAGATAGTAAGCAAACTAGATAGATAGATAGAAAGATAGATTGATAATTAGAGGAAGAGAAAGAGAGAGAATGAGTCTGAGTAATGAAGACAGATAGACAGAGATGACGATAGATAGATAGATTGATAGCTTATATATCAAGAAAGATGGATTATATATCAAGATATATCTTGTTATAATGGAGATTGTGGGTTTGTCTGTCTGTAACCGAAACTATATTACTATACAAGTCACAATTCCTTTAGTTATTTACATCATATTCTCCATGATTTTATTTTTATTTAAACCTCAATTATTAATAAATTGTTTTACATTACTTACACTGTTGACCATATCTACATACTAAATAACATGCAATTGTATTTATATATACAACAACAAAATAGAGGTTTACAGTGTGAATGGGAAGACTAATTTGCATATTGATCTTAAAAAAATGATTTTAATAAATATATGCTTAGTATTATTGATTTCTAATTGTTTGGTTTTATCTTATTGAATATAAGCAAAATCTCTCTTCAAAAATCTTAAAAAGAAATCCCTTAACAAGTAGAAAATAACTGTAATATTATCTTTACTTCCTATTTTAACTAAACAGTTAATTAGGAAAATTTACCAATGAAAGACGGGAGTAAGGGAAAATGATGGAAGAGTTAGTTTCAAAGTTGTTCTATTTTTTCAATCATACCCCTCTTGTTCAAAAATCTTTTTATCTACATTCTTATTCAGTTTCATTAGCCTTTCTAAATTTAATATCATATTTATTATAAATTTAACTAAAATACTTGCACCCGGAGGGTGCATATATTTGCTAGTATATATAATATATATATATATACACACACACAC
This sequence comes from Doryteuthis pealeii, assembly GCA_023376005.1. Taxonomy (NCBI): domain Eukaryota; kingdom Metazoa; phylum Mollusca; class Cephalopoda; order Myopsida; family Loliginidae; genus Doryteuthis; species Doryteuthis pealeii. Next base: position 14,742,786 of record CM042147.1, on the reverse strand, counting down.
ACACACACACACACATATATATAATATATATATATATATATATATATAGACACACAACGGGAAAATAGAGGAGTCTAAATAGATAGAAAGATGAAAACATGAATATATGATAGATAGATTTGAAGAGATTAAATAACCCCGAATATTATATATATATATATATATATATATATATATATTGTATATATATATATATATATATATTTGTGTGTGTGTGTGTGTGTGTGTGTGTGTGTGTGTGGTGTGGTGTGGTGTGAAAAAGTGGAAGTGAATCCGACATTATGTGATATTATGAAAAATTGAAAAAAACATAAGTTCAAAAACGAGTAATTTTTATTTCGCCTACGCTGCAGTGACGAACCTCCACGAACGACCGCTTTTCATTCAATAATTTTTAAATAGACTGACCGACAAAACAAAAGAGTCTCGCAGATTTCTTATTCTCTGTGATAAAAATATTTTTCCTCAAACTAACGAAAGCCCTGATTATGATCTATTGGAACAGATCGAAACACTGCAGTATAGGCGAAATAAACATTACTCGTTTTATGTACTTGTGTTTTTTCAATTTTTCATATTACACACACCACACACACACACACACACACACACACACACACACATATATATATATATATATATATTATTTATATTGTCATTGGACACTATTTTATACGAATTGTAATAGCCTTTAAAATATAAAAAATATATACTTTACTTAACTATGCTTCAAGCAAATTATCAAAATACTATTATATATATTATATTATATATATATATATATGTGTGTGTGTGTGTGTGTGTGTGTGGTGTGGAGAGAGAGAGAGAGAGAGAGAGAGAGAGAAAGAAAAGAAAGAAAGCGGAGGGGAATGTAAATAGATAGATAAAAGAGGGGAGTGTAGATACATATTATGTAAACAGAGCTGAATAGAATATTAATGCATCTTACCATATAAACCGTTTGGTCAAAAAGATTCACTTTTCTAAAGAAACGCAGTGGGAATATTATTCTATACTAGAGAAATACTCCCTAGCACAACACTTGCATATTTCACTTAGACTTCAATGAATAAAAGAATAATTCAAAGGCTTTGATAAACAAAATGTTTCACGCATTTTTCCTCTCTTTTTTCTTCAGGAATATACAGACACAACCAGATCTAAAAACAAATATTCTTCTAAGATAAATAAAAAGGAGAAAGAAAAAAAGATAATCTTTTTATTCAAAACACTTTTATTTTATTTATTTTATTTCATCTCAGGCAAGAGAACATTAAAAGAAAACACTTTCCACGGAATTTTTTGAAAAAGGATGGAGGTCCGAAACATTATCTCAGGAAAAAAAAATTTCCATGGAGACTTTTTTTTAAATGATAGAGGTCCAAAATATCAAAGGTAAAATACAAACATAAGTTCTGAAAAAAACGTCTTGTATTTGTTATCATAAACTATGAACGGCAAAAGACAAGATATCCTCAAGAGATTCCCAAGCTGTTCCAGACTCAAACCTCGAGAATGCCATCCGTCCTAACAACATTTCTACAAACGGATACAGCAGAGACCAACTCCGATCCAGCCAAGATAATAGTTTAGCAATAAGGAGACAGGTATAGAATTATACCTATTATAAAAAAAAATGTAACACATTCATATGATATATTGCTTTTTTTAATTTTAAGATTTTCAATAAATCCGGGTCTTCTCGCCTTGAAATTAGTACCAGCCCGATCCTCTTGGGGAATTCTGAAAACCGGATGTATTAACACGACAAGTATCCGAACAAAGGCGATAAAGCCAATGGGAATGCCCACTCCTGCCCATACCCTTACATCCATTTAAGGCGGGAGATCTTTTTCAGTTATTGGCGGGAAAGCCAGCCAAATGCACCCCACCCCAGCCATTTCCCAATTTCTATTCAATGGAACAAAACAAAGAAATTGTATCAATTCAACCTCCTCATTTTACCTCAATTGTTTTGTTTGAAAATTTTCAACCACAAAAAACGCACAAGCACAACATTTACACTATAGTACAATCATAATACACACACACAACACACCACACACCACACACATCACACCGCATGCACATACACAAACACACACACACGCGCCCCACACGCGCACACGCACACACGCACATATATATATATTTATGCATGCCAAACAATTACCTTCTCAATCACTCTCTCATGATATATATATGTACATATGTATGTATGACTTTGTGCGTGTGTGTGTGTGTATACAATATATAATAATAAGATATTATATTATATGAATAAATTAATATATAACGATGACTGTTTTCCTCAACTTTTACTCGCACCACACACACAACATATATACACACACACATATATATATATATATATATATATATATATATCTGTGTGTGTGTGTGTGCATATGTGCGTGTATGCGTGTGTACGCAAGCATGTATAGATATATAAAATATATGTTATAACATATTTATATATTAAAACATAATATATATATTATGTTTATATATATATGTATATAAAATACCATATATTCTATATATCTATTACATACTTGTGTACACAGACACACACACGCACGCACACGCACACACACACACACACACACACACACACACATACATATATATATATATGTGTGTGTGTGTGTGTGTGTTGTGTGTGTGTGTGCGAGTAAAAAGTTGAAGAAAACAGTCATCGTATATATATTATTTTATTTATATATATATAAAATCTTATTATCTATATATGTACACACACACACACACACACACACACACACACCACACACACCACATATATATATATATATAATATATATATTATATATAATATATATATTGAGAGAGAGTTGTTGAGGGATAACTATTTGGCACAGAGAAAGTTTGCTCCCGAAAATAAAAAAAACAGAGAGGAAAAGATGGATTGATTGGTTTTAACGGCATACCAACACATCTAGAGTTATTTCATGCCTAGATGTTAGGGAATTGCTTTCATTGTACATTTATTAGAATTTCCATTATAATAAAAGCGTATGTTTTAGTGCAACAGTGACTGTCAGTTGCTGTTTTATT
>CM042147.1:14732211-14734711 GCA_023376005.1 Doryteuthis pealeii | reverse complement strand
AACAAGAAAAAATAAGATCTCCTCACCAAGTAAATCGCTCTCCCCCCCTCTCTCTCTCTCTCTCCTCTATATTATATATATATATATATATATATATATATTATCTATAAAATGATAAAAAGTAACCTACTCGAGTTTCATCGTCTGAATCGTCAGGGTTACACCAGCTGAATTAATCGAGTTTTCGATTAATATCAGTTGGTACCATGTATGTCCGTTGAACGGACATACATGGTGCCAACTGACATTAATCGAAAACTCGATTAATTCAGCTGGTGTAACCCTGACGATTCAGACGATGAAACTCGAGTAGGTTACTTTTATCCATTTTATAGATAAATTTTGCTCTACATTGTATTGAACACTTTGTATTTGTTTTTTCTCGTCTTAACACCTGATACTGTGCGCTTCCAACGATCGTACTCGTAACCACTACTCATACATTAACGCATATTATAATATATATATATATATATATATATATATATATATATATATATATAATATCTCTCTCTCCCTGAAGAACTTTCTTATCAAAGAACTCTCACTCTCACTCTCACACACACCAATTAGCGATGTCAATGTGCGTATGTGACGCACGCATCACATTTGGTACCGTCGCCAACATAGTATCATATGTGGTACGTGCGCAACATATAGTTTCACAATATACTTTAAAGCCAACCAGCATTAAATTAATAGCAACTAAAGATGGCTTAAAACTTTCTTTTTTTCTTTTTTAAATGTGGCAAATAGGCAGAGTGGATTATGGTCAGTATCAACCGGACCGCGATGGAGTCTATCCCTTTTTCACTAGCACTAAACCAGGGATACTTTTTTTACAAACCGACCAAAACATTTTGGCAATATCAAAATTCACAAAAAGCATGGGCCTGTAATATTATTGAAATTAATTATGATCGATTTGAAAATTATTATTAAATATAATCTTCTTCGTTTAGTAAAAAGGTCAACTTTTGAGAGTAATTCTTCAAGATTTTATTAAATTTTAAATGGTCTTGCCAACGCCCCGCCCCACCATCCGTTTCTTCCTGTCTTTATTAGAATTTTGCCACCTATTCAAATTAATTAACGGAATCTTTTCATGCCAATAAGATGATTACATGGGACGCGATGACATGTCATTGCGCGATGACACATACGTCTATTCTGGGAAAAACTTAAAAGCCGAGCAATTTCAATTCAATGTGGCTAATTTATCACAATTGAATTGAAATCAGAAATATAAGTTTAAAACTAAATTGATTAAATCTATCAATGCAATTAATTAATTGTCTAATTACTTTATTAGAAGAAAATTCCACAGATTTCAATTAATATATCTTTAAATAAAAAACACAAACACAAAGTTTTGATAAGTGTGCTTTTAAGAAAGAGTTGTGATTACCTTCCTAAAATATTTTCTGTATATTTCTCTTTATTTCTTATCTTAATAGACTAGCTGATCCCTTATAAACAGTGCAAAGAAAGAAGCGTATTTTCACACTAAAATAAATCTGGAAATAAGCTGTGATCATCTATGCACTTGTTCCTTTATCTTGCGACCGTTATCATCTTGCAATATACTCTCTGGATAAAAATAAGAAAGTCTAAATGGTCCAGAAGGAAATAAACAAATGTAAATCCTGATTATCTGTTGTCGCTTATCAACCGGATTATTATTTCGTATGATTATTGTCCCCTCAGCTAAATAATGGATCATTTTATTACAAAGAAAGAAAGGGAATAAAAAGGACATGCTACACAGCAAAAAATATAATACGAAAGAAAGAGAGTAGGGAACAGATAGAGATAGGTGTAAGCAGACGTAAGTGAAAATGCTAATCTATTTAAATCGATCTCAAGGAAAAGATGAAAACAAGGGGAAAAGGAGAAAAGAGACTAAGAGAAATAACCAAGATTATCAAACTTTGTACATATTGAAGTATTTTACAATAGCTCTTAAGTATATATATCCAATGTTGTGATAATTAAATCATCATACTGTGGTATATCCACAGGTCCTGCCAGTTTTCGATATTGCATTTGTACATCTGAAATATTTCCGTCTTTGTAACAAATGCCAATATTTCTGGAAATGTATAAATGTATAATGTATCGACACAATATGCAAACATTGATTTAGTATATTATACATGTATATTTGAATAAACTAAATTATATATATATATATATATATATATATATATATTATATATATATATATATAAAGAAGAATACGTGTACTCCACAACATCATATATATATATATTATATATATATATATTATATATATATATATATATATATATAATATATACGAAATTGTTTTTGAAAGAAACCAAATGGTGGCAATAATTGTTCCAATGATAATAAAAAAAGCTAAACCTTTTATTTATTCATTTATTTATCTATTAATGCTCTATTACAGATATTGAGCACTCTTCTAATAACACTGTACATTGTATTACTACCACTTTTTCAAGTATAATAGTGCCAA
>CM042147.1:14719711-14727211 GCA_023376005.1 Doryteuthis pealeii | reverse complement strand
CTCTGATCTGGAGTGGTAGTAACTGTTAGGGTCCCATCAATGGTTTGAATATAAAAAAATGAGTTTAGAAAATATCTAAAAAATATTAAGTTTAAAAAAAAATGAATATCCATCCAAAATGAATGCAACAAAAACGCCTTCAGAATAAAATAACCCAGCAAGGGGTGACATGCCGTAAAACCTAACGAACCAACTCACTCACACACGCGTATGTACGAAAAGCTTTGAGAAAAATCGAGATACGAAGTATACACGGATGCAGCGCGCTCTTGAACAAATCTTGGAAGCAGCACTCACATAAAAGCAGTTGTGCGGCCACTTGCCGCCTATCACACAAACTAACCAAATAAAAGGAAAAAGACAATGCTAGAAAATAAGGATGAACTTATGAGTTTGAGACCCAACTCATGGTTATTTCCTATATCTCCAACATAAACAAAGGGGAATCACTCTAGACTGATGAATTATTTATTTATTGATCTACTAGGAAAAAAGAAGACGGGGTTAGGGTTAGGGTTTAGGATTAGTTTAATGGGAAAATAAATAAATAATTTATCTGTCAAGAGTGGTTCCCCTTTGTTTATGTTGGAGTTATAGGAAATAAGCCAACTCTTTTTATAATGTATATGCTAGAAGGCGTTGGCTTTAAGTATTTATGTCCTGGGTATAATGTTAAACTCTATCTGATGGTGAGGTTCCAATGTGGGAAATCAGTTACCCCTTGGTGATCAATTACCCCTTTATCACCATTACTACCAGGTCCACTCTGATCCGGAATGGTATTAACTTTTAGGGTCACATCTATGGGTTAAACAGGGAAAAAACACTTTAGAAAATGTGAAAAGAATTGAACATCCATCAGATATAAATAAAACATAAACGTATTGATCATAAAATAACCCAATAGGTTGAGATGCCGTAAAATAAAATAAAAACCCAAGTGACCCACTAATGCACGCATATATAAAACGCTTTGAGAAAAAGCGAGATAGGAACTACACAAGGGTGCAGCGTGCTTTCTTGATCAAATCTTGGAATCAACACTCCATAAAATAGCATCTGTATGGTCGCTTGCATCCCATCACACAAACCATCCAAGTAAGACGAACAAGATACTGCTGGAGTGGTAAGGACGAACTCACGAGGGATTTTCTTCTGTGGACACCAATACGTGATTAGGTTATTTCCTACCTAAAAAAGGGGAACTACTCTGAATGAATTTTATATGTTAATTAATCTACCCATTATTTTCTCATTAAACTAACCCTAAACTCTAACTCTAACCCCTAACCCTAACCCGTTTTATTTTTTCCTTAGTAGATCAATAAATACATAAATAATTTATCAGTCAATCAGAGTGATTCACCTTTTTTTAGGTTGGAGTAATAGGAAATAACCCGTGATTATTTTCTGTAATGAAATCAGGCATGCTTTTTCTTTTAGTTTCTTTATGTTCTATAATTGTTAACAGTGATTTTTTTTTCTTTCTTTCGGATTGTTTTTATTCCTTTTTTCCCAGGTGTTACATATTAATTGGATCCCTATTACTTTTTAAGGTAGTATAGAAATCCTTATGGCAATCAGTACAGCTGATGGCCTTGAGAGTGAGTGACAATGCTTGACCTCACTCTGACCTTGCCTTGCGGGAAGGGACCGTGTGAATCGGAAGGCAATAGAAGCCCTTCCGGTTTAAGGTGTAAGGAACTCAGTAAGTGAGTTGCAGTTAGTCAGTTGCAGAGTTAGAAGCTAGCAAGATGTGACTCTCAGCGCGCAGTTGTCTGGCCTGGGTTCCGGAATAAAATAACATCCAAAGTAAATCGAAGTCTTGTTGTTATTACTAAAAGCTAACAATGACACAAGGCTTCTGATAAGAAATGATCCCCAGCAGAACCAGACACGGAATCCCCATACAAGAAGACCAGACGAGACCTGTAGAAGATATACCAGACCATTAGAAGACCATTAGAAGATAGAAGATAGAAGAAGCAGATCCGGCCAGAAGAACAAAAGAGGTATATAACACAGGCTCTAATCCTTTTTCAGGTTATCTGTATCAATTTATTAGCACAGCAAAGAATTTCCTCGAATTCTTTTTAACATATGTAACTCGCTCACTATGATATCAGAGCTCAGCATCTTACTCACTACACCATGGGGACTTCCTCTGTAATGCCCATCATAAATTAAGCCAAAATCAGATAAATATAATCACTTCTGAGCTACATGCTGTAACTAGCTCGTTGGATTTTTTTAATATATTTTTTTCAAGCTCAAAGTCACGTATACTTAAATCACATGATTAGATCACTTCTTCATTCATTTAATCACGTGTACAAATGATGTGTTCTTTTTGTTTCAATAGAAAATATGTTTAGCTGTTTGGTTGGTTCATCTTGTGGGTATAAGATGTATGTCAAATTTTCACTCATATTTATGAACTTTCCCAACATCAGCAGCAGTCATTTCCGGTAAAATGGGCCAATCTAGAACGATATAGAACGCATTTGAGTTGTGGTATTTGTCTTGAAATAAATTGCAGACTGGACTTTCTGAAACCAAGACCTACAGAGGAGGATTTCAAAAAATACAACAGATCTTTTGCTACAAGGAGTATCTATCTACACTCTTTTCTACCTAGGATTTCAAAGAATACAACAGAAATTCTGGCACAAAGAGTATCTACTGAATCGTAAAAATTTTTAAAAATATTCGTGGTGATCAAAAATCTTATTACAATTACATCAAACCCCGAAACGCTACAAGGGGAACTAAACGCCTATAATGGCGACCTGTTTTCTCAAACATTCGAGGTGATCGAAAAAAATTAAGTGTGTTCAGATGTTTGCACGTCGTGTGTAGCTTGATTTCAACTAGTATAAATAGATGTCGCAGCTGATGCCATGAACTACTTTATTCAGATAAAATTCTATTAAGATTCGTTCTGTTTAGGAAGCCCAATAGAATTGGTACAGACAATAGATAACGTCACTATGAGGAATCCAGTGGTTCTTCGATGCCGACGGATATAGTCCATTTAATGCCAAGTACGGGTTCTTCCAATGATATCAAAGACTGGCCAACTTTGTGGGAAAGTTTATTCCTATTCAGATGTCTTCAGCTCTTCTCAAAGAGACTTTCAAAAAGTTTTAAGTTAATAAAGATAAATAATAGAAGGTAAATTGAAAATTGTAATTCTAGAGAGACGGTTGAAATTCAGTATGATTTGCTTTAATGGCATATCAACCTTGTGGGTTATTTAATGCCAAATCTTTATAAAAATGTTCTTTTTAAATTGAAATAGATTGTAGCGATTGTCTATCCCTGTTTGACTGGAAGTTATCTTCCATTGTTTTCAGGTTTGGACCGCTAGGCGCCCTGACTATTTCACCAGGGAAGCGCCAAGTTTATTTCCGGGATAGCAAGCAGCACACATGGGTTAGCCATTTTGCGTTTATACTTTTTTATGGGGGCTTCACCCCCAGCCAGCCTAAGTAAGTGACATTACTTCATGTACACTGTACCACTTCTTTAAGATGAAAGCCTACGTCCTACTTTCTTTGTAATACATTTATGTATCTGTTTTATACACCTTTGTATACCTTCTATTCGTATATGTGTTCATTATATCTACTTTGTATACCGTGTATTTTGGATATTTCTTCCTGTTAAATCTATTTTATGGGCTCATGTAATAAAATCCATGTTTGTTACACTTCACAACCTGTTTGTCGGAATATTACTTGTACTTATACGTACCCACGTGGAAGGTCCCTAAGCCTTCCAAACAAATATAATGATAATTGTGAATCCAACAAGATCACTAAGTAGACCTGAGTCTATTCTAGTAGTGACCAGGTTTGAATTCAGAGTTTTTTCTTCCCTTAGATTGGTTCCCTAACCAAGGTTAAAGACCCCAATCGGCTCTTCAATTTACCCATAGCTGGAGGGAGAATAGTTGAATTCATAGCTTTCCCAAGGGCATTAGCGCTATGTGAACTATGGCTTCTGGAATTGAACTCTGGTTGACGAGTCCATTTCCTACGACTCCAACCATCATCGTGCTTCCTCATATATATATATATATGAGTGTGTGTGTGTGTGTGTGTGTGTGTGTTGTGTGGAGTGATTTATATAAAATATAATATCTATGTATTAATACTCTTGTTTCTTAATCTTCCGACCGTTATTATCTTGCAACACTTCTGGTTAAAAATAAAACTGTCCGAATCGTCCAAGACGAAATGCAAAAATGTAAATCCTGATATCTGGTTTCGCTTATCCGCCAAATTCTTATTTCTCATGAGTTTCAGCTAAATAATTGACCATCCCGTTTTTTGTTAGAAAGAAAGAAAGGAAATAAATAAAACATGCTACACCGAAAAATATAATAAGAAAAAAATGAAAGAAAGAGGCCCCCTCCGATCAATAGGCTGGTCACGTCAAGCCCTAGCACCTATATGATTGCCCCAACCCTATTGCCTTTATGGCAAACCCCAACCCCTTTTTATCATATGGGTGCTAGAAGGCGATGACTGAGTGTCTACATGTCCTGGGAATGACGTTAAACTCTATCTGATGGTGAGGTTCCAGTTCTGGTGGTTTGGGGAATGTAGAGCACCCCTTCATCACCATTGCTCCCTGGTCCACTCTGACCCGGAGTGGTAGTACCTGTTAGGGTCCCCCATCTATGGCTTGAACAGAAAAACATGAATTTATAAACAAAATGGTATTATGCATTAAGAATTGATTTATTTCACAACTTTGTCGGCATTAAATGACCCACCGAGGTTGATATGCCGTACAATAAAACAAACCAAACCAAACCAAACTAGTATAGAATAAGATTTCAGCATTAACCAGTTTCCCCTGCTAGAATATCAAGCTACATTTTGTTACGAACTCGTGTCGTATAATTTGCTAAATTCGCACAATCCTCGTATCAATATCTCTTTTGACAAATATAACGGAAGCGTTTAAGTTGTGCAAATATTATCACCATGAAAAATAGAATTGTCTAACAGGGTTCAATTTTAGCTTGAGGTGACTTGCATTCATCTAACACCTTGGAAGATCTATGAAACTAAATCTAGCCATTTTTACTATTTAGAGAAAATGTTTCCTTGTCTGTTTGCCAGAAATTCTGAAAGAGAAGTGAGCCGAAGGGTGAGTATTTGAGCAGAGATCATTCCCATACTTACAGCAGAATAAGAGTCAAAATATGTTAAGCCCACCTGTTGACCTCGACCCAGGGCAATGAGGTCAAATGAAACGCGAGCGGTAACAATCGAAATTCAAGCCCCTAAAACCATTTCCATAACTGGCACAACATCTTGAAGTTAGAATCTAAAAAAAGCTTTTTCAGTGTAAGATATAATAATATTATCTTTTCAGCTAGATATATATATTTCTGCGAGTATATTAGGTCTGAGACCTGTCAGCTGTTCCTTATATTTAAAACATTTATCTTCTTTTTCACTGGATATTTATATTCTTTTCACAATTCATCCAACTTTACCTTAAAAGAATTCAGAGATAGAGCATTCACTGTTGATGACGGTAGTTTATTCCATGAATCTTCTACCCTGGCTTGGTCATGCCAGGAGGATGGACAAAGGCCGCATCCACAAAGACCTACTGTATGGTGAATTAGCAGAGGCACTTGACCGGTAGGGAGACCACGCCTGTGCTTTAAAGATGCCACATCAACACCAACACATGGGAGGCTTGTGCAGAAGACCCTGCGACCTGGCGCCTCTTCGTCAAACAAGGAACGTGAAGGAGTGAAAAAGAGAGAAAAGAAGCCGCCACAGAAAAGAGAGCCGAAAGGAAGGAGAGACAACAGCAACCCCAGAAAGAATCACTGTTTGTTTGCAGTCACTGCACCAGGGATTGCCATTCAAAAATTGGTCTGTTCAGCCACTCACGCAGTTGCAGATAAAAAAAAAATGTTAATGGACACTACTCCATCGTCTTTAGTAGACGGAAGGATGCCAACAATTTATTCCGAATACGTTTTTGTTTTAATCATTTTTGATGTGTACTCAATTATGTTTAAACACATTTTTTAACTCATATATTTCAATTTAACCAATGGCACCTTAACAGATACTAACACTCAGGGTCAGAGTGGACATGGGAGTAATGGTAATAAAGGGCTACTCCACATTCCTCAGAGACCCAGATTAGGAACTTCCTCATCAGATAGAGTTTAACGTCATACCTGGAAATGAAGCCCCTCATTCACCGCTTTCTAACACATATATGATAAATAGGATTGGGAAGGTTGTCATAAGAGCAATAGGATTTGGACAATCGTATAGGTCCTATGGTTTCACGTGACCTAACCCTATCCCTAAACCTTAACTCTAACCCTATCCCTAACCCCTAACCCTAGCAAAATCTTTTTTTTAATACATTCTTTTTCATTTTAAACTAATATTGTCATTGTTGTTCTTGTTTTTATATTAAAATAGTTTTATTTAATCAGAAGAGAAATGCAGATAAGTTTATTTAAATAAAAATTGTTTTTACAAAGTATTTTTTAGGTTTATTTAAATAAAAGAATGTTCAGAAATGGTATTTACAAAATTTATTTTTCATGTGTCTCTACGTGGATTCCTATCTGAAATGATATTGTTATAATGTCAATAACAATATTAGTTAATTGTCGGTTGAAAATTATTTTTTTAACATATACTAACAACAACATGAAATAACTCATTTTTATTAACTATCCGTAGAGGCACATGGAAAATAAATAAACATATCTTTCGTTTTAAGTTTTATTTTATTTATTTAGTATAAAAATGTTACTGGTTTTTATCGGCCGGCTGTTGATTTTGTTTACTAACAACCAATGAAAAGGAAAATTCAGTTCCTTTCAAAACGGATCTGGGTTGGGGTGCCTATTGGTGTCTTGGTCCAAAAGCTTCTTGGTTGTAAGAGATGAATAAACAGGAACTTGAAGTTTTGCTAATGACGTCCACTTTTCACACTTGTAATAACTGACTTTTGTTAGGTGAAAGGTGTTTGGTCGAAATACTCTTTTAAAGCCACTTTTCTAAAGTGACGAGGTTAAATCATTAGCAAAGTTTCTTTTAAGAGATTACAGCCGACAAGTGAAGACAGAGAAACCAATAAGAGACACTGTACTGACTTTAATGGACGTTTTAGTACGTTGGTTGCTAAAATGGCACCTGCTTATCCCTTCCGAGAGAGCACATGTATCCATCACATTTCACGGTCTGGTTTATATTATTGCCTTCCGTCACTCAGAATTAACACTTAAAATACAAAGGGATAGGTTTCTTTATGTTAACTCTGCAAATGTCCTGCAAAAACTGATAGTTGCTTAAAGTTCATTGTGTAACAAGGTAGGTCGATTTTAGAACTGTAACCTCTCCCATGTGATGAAAGTTGTAAATTTAGGTAAAAAATCATCACAAATTTTAAAAGCTTTGTCATCATTTGTGGAAATGAATTTTAAACAGTAAAATAATC
>CM042147.1:14659711-14714711 GCA_023376005.1 Doryteuthis pealeii | reverse complement strand
TTCCTCATTATTCTGTAATAATTTTTTTTTTACTCTTCCTTATATCAACAAAAGACCTGAAGATCTACTTAATAGATCGAAACACTGCAGCGTCGGCTAATAAACTTACCACTCATTTTCTAAACCTGTGTTCTTTTCAAATTTCTTACTATACTACATACCGTCGGATTCACTTTCATTTCTCTTCATATATATATATATATATATATATATATATATATGTGTGTGTGTGTGTGTGTGTGTGTGTGTGTGTGTGTGTGTGAATGAATGAATTCCGCTATTATATGCCACCTATTTAAAGAAAATGACCTCAGGTCTTAGGTTCTTTCACAAGATCGTTTGCTAGCTAGTATCAATCGGTTGAATCTTAATAGAGCCGATATCTGGGTCCTTTCTCAAGAGTGATCTAAATATAGGATATATATATACGTTATCCGCTTGACGTAAGTGGTTCCAATCTATATTTCTATCTTAGTTTGCTTATTCTCATAATTTACCAGCGTCCCAGTGCCAATAGATAATAATGTATGTCACAATCAGAGGTTTATAAGTAGGTGAGGCTGATACAAATACATTTTGATACGTTGAACACTACACTTGAGAAATATAGAAATATTTCATTGACTTTGATAAAAGGTTAAAGGGATATGAGCAGCTAAAGGTTTTCATGCTAAATATTGTTGTACCGGCCGTTCCTACAGTGGAGAATATACACCGGTTCTCACTATAAATAGTGAGACACCGAGTGAAAAGGTTGTACTGTTACCGTTTATCGGCAAGCTAGCCGTTCTTGTACCTTATTGTAAATACACTTGTCTCATTTTACCCTACCTCGACTTGACTTCTTTTTTTACTGTTGAACTAACATCACAACAAATACAAATCATGGCTGAAAATGAATTGATGAGTGAATAAAATATTTCTTGGAATAGTAACCATATTGTTACGTTTCGCGGGGTCATTTTAGGTTGAAATGCAGTTTTACAGGGGGGGGTATTTGCTGCATAAAGTGTGATCCTGTCTGGAAGTAGAAAGATGTAGTATCAATTTTAATCCTTTTCTGTTGATCTATTCTCAAAGTAGAAAGATATACTATCAGTTTAAATCCTTGTCCGTTGATCTTTCTTTTAAACATTTATCGATTCTTCTTTAGAGACTTTGATAAAAGGTTAAAGTGTTATGAGCAGCTAAAGGCTTTCATGCTAAATACAAATCATGACTGAAAATGAATTGATGAGTGGAAAAAAGTATTTCTCGGAATATTACCTGTCTTTGTGTGCAAAAGTTTTCAGTGAAAATCCAGTTTTTAATTGTATTCCGTCTCTAGTTTACAGAATGGTACTGGAAACTTTTGTTCCCGTCTAATAAGAAAAGTTTTTTTATAATCTCCTCCGTGTAAATCTTTGATTAATGTGTATCAAGCTTTGCATCTTGTTTTTCTGCAAAGTCTCATTCTTGTCTTATCATAGATTTTTTTCCTTTTTTTCCTTCTTATTCCTTGTTTATAAAAAGGTGTTGGCTCCAAAGTTTGGCATAGTTGTTAAAATTCCTAGCATAAAATTGTGTGCGCGCATTATCTGAAATGAACTTAATTGTTATTAAGAACACATTTTATGATATTTTTATTATATATTAAAGCATGTAGTTGTATTGTTTTCGAAAAAGTTTCTAACATTTGTTTAACCATATTGTTACGATTCGCGTGGTCATTTTAGGTTGAAATGCAGTTTTATAGTGGGGATTCTTTTGTGGCATAAAGTGTGATCCTGTCTTGAAGTAGAAAGATGTAGTATCAATTTTAATCCTTTTCTGTTGATCTGTTCTCAAAGTAGAAAGATGTACTATCAGTTTTAATCATTGTCTGTTGATCTTTCTTTTAAACATTTATCGATTCTTCATTAGAGAATATAAGGTATAACATTTTAGAAAAATCGAATTTTTGTCTAAAATTTTAGAAAAGTAGATTTTTTTTATTTATTTTCCTTTAAAAATTCAACGTTATCTATTTTCAAACATTCGCATTAAGAAACACAGAATAAAAAGTTTATATATATATATAAATATATATATATATATAATATATATATATATATATATAATATATTAACTTATATATATATATTTATATATATAAGATTTTATATATATATATATAATATATATGTGTGTGTGTGTAGTATATAAGAAAATTGGAAAGACACAACTGATTTAAATAAGTTGAGTGGTAAGTTTATTAGCCGACGCTGCAGTGTTTCGATCTATTAAAACTTACCACTCAACTTATTTAAACCTTAATATACTACATACCGTCGGATTCACTTCCATCTCTTCACACACACACACACACACACACACACACACATATATATACATAATATATATATATATATATATATATATATATATTACTGATTTTAAGTATTTGAACAGAAAAGATGTTTTTCTCACTGAAAAGATGGACTCGCCACTTCTAATACATTTCTCTGTCCGGATTTTCTGGCCTTTTAAACTTTCTAAAAACAATTAGTTTCACAACAAATGTTCTCCTGGGTTTTACGGCTATTTATCAATTTCATTTTACCGTTATGTTTTTTCTTTGTTTTTTTAACTTAAAAATGTAAATGATATGAATTATCGTCCTCGGAAGGTTTTACGGTGATAAAGGGATATGAAATATAAACAGCCTCGATGAGGATTTGAACTCGAGTAGACCATCCCATTTCCTACGAAAGCAACCATTACGTCACGGGACTATATGGTTCGATAAGTTTTTCTTTGTCCCTAATAAAATTGACTATATGGTGGTGACGTCATGGGACCAGAATCTTCTTTGGAATAAAAAGACCCACCAAGACAGAGGACACCAGATAATTGGTTTAGGCGAATTTATGTTTAAAAGAGAAACTTTTCAAGTTGACTTTCTTTTATTCTATTTGAATTCTGGTTCTTTCTTTTTCTAGTGAAGAAATTGCCTTTGGGCTTTAAGTGAGTTAAAGTGGTTTGTGTCTGGTGTAAAATCTAAAGGAAAATAACAGCTATCTTACCTCCATACACAAGACCTGCTGCAATAGCTTTTTTCTTTACAAAAGAAAGTTTTCAAAATTCTGGTTTACATTGGCAAAGAAAGCCACGTGCATTGATTAGCCAGTCGTCTGTGGCTTACTATAATAAAAGACAGAGAGTAATTTGGAGGAAGAATGGTATGTTTCACACTTCGTATGTTCAGAAACCATGTCCGGCCTAGTGTGTGTGTGTGTGTGTGTGTGTGTGTGTGTGTTAAGATACTTGTCGCCATTTTTTGTGTTTAGGTCCTATTGGAAAATCCAATACTTGAAAAGGGTGTAGTCCCGGCTGTAGAATGACTAGTTGTATTCCTCGAAATCTTAGGTAGCACAATAATATATTAGTCGCTGATAATCCAGTCATTTCATTATTAGAAAGTATAGTTGTATTCCTTGAAATCCTAGGTAGAACAATAGTATATTTGTAGCAGAGAATCCAGTCGCCTCAGCAGTAGAAAGTTCAGTTGTAATCCTTGCAATCCCAGGTAGAACAATAGTCTACTTGTAGCAGAGAGTCCAATCGTTGTCCGTCTTGCATTAAATCTGTAGTGTAATTAGTGTGGTCAACGGGGATTGAAATGAGAAAGAGAAGAAAAAGAAATTAGAACAAACAAAGGTTAAAATTTGGAAGAGTAAAAACTAAGCGGGGTGCCAGTAATTTGACCGGCCAATGACCCCGGAAGTGGATTTAGGGAAAAAACGGAAGTTCCGGGTTTTGACCGACAACGGATGTGATGTTAGGACGAGAAACGGAAGTAGAAAATTGGCCAGCTGTCGTGGAAGACCTTCTCAGTCCCCACGTATGAGTTTCGCATTATAGTACAGGACATGATACTATGTTAGAAGTAATTTGACCAGACCCTCTCTCTCTTTCTCTCTATCTTTCCTTCTCTCTGAAAAAGAACCCACAAGAGTAAAGAAATAAACAGCCCCCTGGGACTATACAACCTGTGTGTGTTGTTTCTGAACTAACGACGACTACTATTACTAACCAGGGATACTACTACAACTTGAATTTGGCCTATGCAACACATATCGTTCTGGAGCCATGCTACAAGTTCGGTTAGGAGTTGGCTTTAGGTGAATTTACCAACGACCTTAATTACATTTTATTTTGTTTTTGATTGGTGAATGCCTGCATCTGCCTTTCGTAAAGTCCATAAATATAGATGGTGATTTTTTGTACAGCTTATACCCCAAAGATAGTCCAACATTGTGTATGTGTAGTCTAGGATCCTCTCAATATTTCTTCTGTTGTAACATATTAAAATGGAAGGTTCTCAGACGAATGAAGGGATAGTAATTATCTCCACAAATTATTGATATTTGTAAAGTTGTTTATATTCTCGACACTTTAAATGATTTAATAGGTTAATCTCAAGCAAACTCATGAATTATCAGTTTGTTCACGATTCATATACGCAGCGTAAATATAGAAATTCTTTGCAGGAAATATCGATTTAATCAAAGCCAACCGATCACAATTGATCCGATATTTACTACAGGCTGATTGACAAGTAACCCCTTATTTTAAACTATTTATGTTGGATTTTCCTCTTGGACATGGGGTCCCCGAACTACGGCCCGTGGGTCGGATCCGGCCTGGGATACATTTTATCAGGGCCCACCGATGTACTTCAATTTGTTTGTTAAAATGTGCGGAACGCCAGATTTGATACCATTTAAATTTAAATATCAAGTTAAGCTTACTAAACCCTCATGGACTTGACTGTGGATTCAACCCATCGAACGAAATTGACAGATAAATATTTGAAATCAATTCTCTTGATTTGATGTAGCAATTCTAAACCAAACATTGACCATATCTTGAAAAGCATATTTCAGTTTCACAAATCTCACTAAACCTTTCTGCTAATATTTGTTCATTGATAATGAATATGTTGGTTAAATTTGTTTTTGTGCATCTTACTCCACTCATCCATGAATATAACATAGAAAGATACATTTTGTTTTACATCTTTTTCTAAGAGCTTTTCGTTTTGGCTAGCAAGTATTGAACACAATAATAAGGTGACCTGCACTCGTATTTTTGAGTTATCTGGCCCACCGTAAAAAGTTTTTGGTGATCCTTACTCTAAGGTATAAACTGTACTAAAAGTCAGGACTTATGCTTATAGACTCTACCAATTAGCAAGAATAGGGCTGTCCAATGAAAAAACGCCAAACATGTACTTAAGATCGTTGATAAATTGTCCTAAAATTACTTGCCTAATGGATTGACTCACCGAAGGATCAACAAACAAGGATTAAATTGATACTACATCTTTCTACTTCATGGAATACTTCAAGGGTCAACCAGTATGGATTAAACTGATACCAGATCATTCTACTCCAAGGAGTACTTCAAGGGTTAACAGACAAGGATTAATATTAATACTACATCTTTCTACTTCAAGGAATACTTCAATGGTTAATAGACAAGGATTAATATCAATACTACATCTTTCTACTTCAAGGAATACTTCAAGGGTTAACAGACAAGGATTAATATTAATACTACATCTTTCTACTTCAAGGAATACTTCAAGGGTTAATAGACAAGGATTAATATCAATACTACATCTTTCTACTTCAAGGAATACTTCAAGGGTTAATAGACAAGGATTAATATCAATACTACATCTTTCTACTTCAAGGAGTACTTCAAGCGTTAACAGACAAGGATTAAAATTGATGCTACATCTTTCCACTTCAAGGGTCAATAGACAAGGATTAAAATTGATTCTAAATTTTACAAAAATTAAAATTAGTCGATATTCCAGTATGCAAAAACTGCTTAGTATGCCACAAAGGTCACTGTGATGTATTTGTCTGCTGGGACACAATTTTAAAATTGCTCGTCGATTCCAAAGTAAAGCGTTATCAAAATGACGACAATTTAAAATGGACTTTTATTTTCAATTTCTAATTTTTGTTTTATATTTATTACTTTACTTAGCCTTTCATTGTTCACTCTTTTTCCTTTTTGTCTTTTTTTTTCAAATCTTTCCATATTTGTAAAATTGTGTTAGTTTCACGACACTTGAAATATTTAATAGTTCAGTTTGAAGTCATGTTCGAAATTATCAGTTTGTTTGAGAATTATAAACTTATTTAAAAATTCATAGAAGTAAATTACAGATTCAATCGAATTGACCCGTTCTCAATTTATTCAATGTTTATAATAAATGACCAATGACCCGGTCGGAAGATGTCTTCATTTAAAGAACGTTAACATTTATTGGAGATTTCGTTGATATTTCTTATTTTAAGTTAATATATGAGACATCTTTAACTCATCTTGAATGATGTTTAGCATTTTACAATAATAACGTGTGAAAACTATTGCTGATATATGAAAAATTTTGATTTCACATCATACACATCTCTTGAAGAATATTCTTGTTTCACAATAAAAGTGGTGGGTGTTTGCCATAAGAGTATCAAACAAATCAATCACAGTCTTCCTTATTTTAATCAATGGAGGATCCGGTGTCTGATGGTTGGGTGGTTGGTAGGTTGGCTTGCTTTTATGGTTTATCAACCATCAGGTTATCTTATGGCGAAGAATAACGTTATTTATACTGATATATTATGAAAAAATTGAGAAGCACAAGTTCATAAACGAGTAATGTTTATTTCGCCTACGCTACAGTATGTTTCAATAGATCTTCATCAGGGCTTTCGTTAGTTTGAGGAAAAAATAAATGTATCACAGAAAATACGAAATCTTCGAAACTCTTTTGTTTTATGGTCGGTGAGTCTATTTTAAATTGTTGATGAAAAGTCTGTTGGATTTTGTGTAAAGTATTCAACTCTGTTACAAGATGAATGCAAGACTAAAACTAGAGTTTGGTAGGTGGCTTATATGGAGCTTTGGATTGTTCCATTATGAACTCAGGCAAGTTCTGAGGGTAGGGTAGGAATTGACACAAGAACACAGGTAAGATGTATCCAACGAGGCTCAAACTCGCTTTTCGGTAGTAACGGATCTGCGAGACTATCTTGCTAATTGTTCCACCACTATGGGACGCCCCGAGTTAAGAATAAATGCATTCATGTAAATGTACAGTGTCTTCTTTAACTTTATTAATAAAATAATTCAACGTTATAATCTTCGAAATTATTACTGATTTTATTTACATATTTTATATCATAAGTTTTCGAATAACCAAAGAATTTTCACTTGACGTAATACTTAAGTAAATTTGCATGGGACATCATTTTGATTTCCATGAGAGGTGATTAAATATTTAATCTTGCTGTATCAACTGAAGCCGTGGAAATTTTAATTAAAAAATTAATTAAAACTTTAGAAATTAAACATACTAAAAGTTAAACAGACTCTCTATATACTTAGTGTTTTTCAGTGAAGTCAATCGGAGTTGTTTAACCCTAAATCAGACACTATAAATTCTAAAAGAATCTCCACCATTACAGGACCATAGTTATCTATGTATCATTACTCTTGTTCTTTAATCTTCCAACCGTTGTCATCTTGCAGAGAAATCTTGAAAAAGGTAAAATAGTAAGCTCTACAAATTCATCAGTAATTTAGTATTGAAGATAGAAAAATAAAAATAAATAAATCTATATATTAATATGTTAATGTTCCGAAGCGTTATATATATTTACCAACCCTTCCGCACGAGCAAGATGTGACACTAGGTCAATTTCTCAAGCGGTGTTCAACAGGTTTGAATTTAGAGTTTTCCTTCTCCCAGACCGGTTGCCAAGCCCAGACTGGCCTACTATTTACCCATAGGTGGAGGGAGAGTAGGATTCATACCTTTCCCAAGGGTATTAGCGCTAAGTGAAATGTAATAAACACCTCCAGGATTTGAAAGGGCGATGAGTCCATTTCCCATGACTTTAACCATTACATCACGCGCTTCCAACTTCTGAGCGTTATAACCTGGCAATCCCCTCTGGTTAAAAATGAGACCGTCAAAATCGTCAAAGATGAAATATAAAATGTAAATCCCAATTATCTGGTGTTGCTTATCAGCCGAATTCTTATTTCTTATTAGGTAAATAATGGACCATTACGTTTTTATTATAAGTAAAGAATATTATAACAGAATCATATAATAAGAAAGAAGTGAACCTCCCGTGGTGTAATGGTTAGCAAGGTAGATTTGCAAACCAGTATTAGTGAGTTCGATTCTCATTGGGTGCCTCATACTGCTGGCCTTGTGCCACATCTACGCTATGCTTAGTAAATAACTATAATAAGAAAGAAAAATAGAGAGGGCGTGAGCGCGCGGAGTCGATAATGCTGAACTGCTTCAATCGAACATAATGAAAAGTTTAAAAGACAGAAAGAAAAATAATCGAGAAAGAGAGAGAGAGACATACATACATACAGACAGACAGAGTTAAATTAATATTATTATATATTAATATTTATATTTTTGCTTGAAGGCAATTACAATGCGCATATTGTATAAAATTCGATAATAGAAGATAATAATGACAAGTGAATTTCGCAAAGAATTACTCGGTGTGTAGAACATCGTACAGACTGTTTCAACTTTATTAAGTCTCATCAGCGATGTATACTAACGATTTCCCTCCGACAGAAATCGAAACCGGGACTTCAGCAGGATAGTCCGAAACTATACTGCTTCGGCCACGATATAGCACGGAGAAATTCCTTCGAAATTAACCTGTCAATGATACTGAGACGTCTCTACCATATGAGGCAAGGGGGAGCTGAGTGAACAATAACAAACCCGAATCTGAATTATTATATATACTAGTAAATATATGCACCCTCCAGGTGCAAGTATTTAAGTTTTAATGAAATAAAATATCGTACTAAATTAGAATGGCTAATGAAACTAAATAAGAATGCAGATAAAAAGATTTGAAACAGAGGGAGTATAATCGAAAAAATAGAACAACTGAAATTTACTCTTCGATCACTCTTGTCTTTCATTGTTATTTTTTCTAATTTAAGTATTTAGTTAAAAGAGGAAGTAAAACATAAAATGGCAGTTATTTGTTCTTGCTAATGGATTTCATTTAAGATTCATTGAAGAGATTTTTGCTTATATTGATTAAAATAAAACCGAACAGTTAGAAATCAATTATACTAAGCACATATTTATTAAAATCACATTTTTAATATCAATATGCAAATTAGCCTTCCCGTTCACACTGTAAACCGTTATTTTGTTGCATATATAAATATAATTGCATGTTATTAGATATGGTTAACAGTATTAATAATGTAAAACAATTTTATTAATAATTGAGGTTTAAATAAAAAATAAAATCATTGAGAATGTGATGTATAATATCTAAGGGAATTGTGACTTGAGTAGTAATATAGTTTCGGTTACAGATAGAAAAACACACAATCTCCATTATAATAAGAAGATATTACCTATTGAACTATTCTTGCAATAGTTCTTAAGTAAATATATCAAACGTTGTAATGATTAAATTATCGTACTGTGGTATATCCACAGGTTCTGCTATTAAATAAATAATAACCAAGGCATGCTAAGCAAAAGCAATAACTATAGATATCTTCTTTCGAGATCTCGGTGGACTGGATCACGTGGTTTCATAAGGAAAGTATTTCTGATTTTTCATAGAAAAGTCAGCTCTTTAAAATATTAAAACCTCGACAAGAGACACAACTGAGTGATGGCGTCGTCACGAGGGTAATGAGAAGATGAAAAACGCCGCTGGTCGTGCACCTGCATTCGGCTTGCTCGGATCAAATATCCCACAAGTCATTGGAATTCTGATAGAAAGAAATAGTTGGGTGGTTGGCGGCGGGGTGGGTGGGTGATGGAATTGAGATTCCTGCGCCACAGACTTGTATGCAGGACAGGACCGAACGAAATACTATGAATTCTTGAATAAATGTCAGGATTTTTATAGAACTTTAACCTTATAAATATTCGTTAGTAATAACTAGTGAGCCACTGACATAAAATACGTATCAATTACATTTGGAGTACTGTATGTTTAGTAGATGAAACTCACTAATCTGAGGTTGGTTGAATTAGCATTTAACAGTTTCTTAGTAGCCTATCTCGATGTTCTGGGATCAGACGTGTTTATCGTGATATTTATACTCGGCAAGGTATCGCTCGGCAAGTAGTCTGAAATATCAGAAAAATAACTGACAATTATATTTTCATCTTTCTCACTTATCTTCTCTTTCTCTCTTCTCTCTCTCTCTCTCTCTCTCTCTCTCTCTCTCTCTCTCTCTCTCTCTCTCTCTCTCTCTCTCTCTCTCACTTTTCCTTACTTTTTCCTCTCTTTGTCATCGTTTTTCTCACTTGTCTTCCTTTATATTTTCATACTTGTAATCCTCAGTGGGCGTCTCATTGTAGTGTGATGGTTAGCAAGCTAATCTCACAGATCTATTACTACTGAATATTTAGTTCGATCCCCGCTGGATGCCGCATATTTGCGACTTTGTGTCACATCCTACCCGTGGTGAAAGGTTCGTGTAAATACCTACTTGTAATCTTCGGCATCCAAACAATTCAGTACAAGGATTAGTTTAGTAACACTTTGAATGTTGGTTAGGTAGTTAGATTTTACGGCAGTTCATCTCTTGTTGGGTCATTTTATGCCGAAGACGTTTTGTTGGGTATTCAACATTTTCTAAAACTTTTTTTTGTTTTTAAACACATTTTTTAGACTTTTTAATCGATAAATGGGACCATAAGCGGTACTACCACTCCGGGTCCGAGTGCACATGGAAGTAATGGGGATGAAGGCGTTCTCCACTTTTACCAGAGCTCCAGAATTGGAGATGAAGGGTACCCCACGTTCTCCAGAGCTACAGAACTTCACTAGAAAATTAAGACCCTGAGTCATCACTTTCTCGCACCTATGATGAAAAGGGCTAAGGGCTTACCATAAAGGCAATTGGGTCTGGACAATTATATTGGTGCTAAGGTTGGTGTGACCAGTGAATTGATCAGAGCGGGCCTCTCCGACCGCCCGTCAAAACTAAGTAAGGGCTAAAGGGTATAGTATTAAACTATAAAGCAACATATGTTCTTTAGTGTGGTTATTCCATATTTCAAGATATACAATTGGTATCTCATACCCAGTAGTCCGGTAGGGGTAGGGTTAGGGTCAGGGTTAGCGTTAGAGAACAAGAATAAATGCTAAAATTAATTTCATCAATACTAGAAGAGACTACCCGGTGTCGCCTGGGTAGAAGGGGTATTTTTAAAAGTTAGTCTCGCAGATCCATTATTACTTATCGCGAGTGAGATCCTCGCTGGTTGACCCATAGATTCCCAGGAAATATATAACAATATAGTAAGAAATTTCTATTCAATAATTTACAATTTAAAAAGATAAGATATAAATGGTGCAATTAATTCGATCAATCAATATTAGATTTAAAAGCGAAAAAGAAAAAAAAACATACAAAAAAAAAAAAAACAAAATAACATGCAAATGACTTTCCCTTCTGTTACTTTTCAAATTTGAATTTTTAAATATAAATCAAATCTTCATTATTTTTGCTCATAAACCAAGCCCTGGTGATATTTAATGTATATATATATTTACTTTGTCGTTAATTGTTTTATTTTCGAAGTTTCCTCCGGACATACAGATTCACACAACTACCCTTTATATATATATATATATATGTATATATATATATATATATATATATATATATATAATATATATATATAGAGAGAGAGAGAAGAGAGAGAGAGAGAGAGAGAGATGACATACCTGTGTGCTAAAATGAATTAATTATTCAGTGCAGAAGATGGTGGGAATGGAGGAGGAGTAAAGAATGTGTAAGTAAAGAAGAAGGAAGAGGGTGGTGAATTGAGCCTAGAAGAAAAGAAAAAAGATGAGGAAGTGGGAAAGAAAGAAGTACTAATAGTAAGCATATGAATAGAAAAGAAGAAGGGCGAGGAAGAGGGAGAAGAGAAGCGAGTATAGAAGAAGAAGAGAAGAAGAAAGAAGAAGAAGAAGAAGAAGAAGAAGAAGAAGAAGAAGAAGAAGAAGAGTATGCATCAAACTACTCGCCGTCCAGTTAGGGGTAAATAGTAGGACAGACTTTAACCTTGGCTAGGTAACAAGTCTAGGAGAAGGACAACTCTGAACTGAAACCTGGTAAACGCTTAAGAAATTGGCCTTGTGTCATATCCAGCTCGTGCGGAGGGATATATATATATATATATGAAAGTAAGTAAACAAACAGTGGGTTTATTTTTTATATGGCCTTTTTAGCCGACAATTTTTGGAGGACATGTGCTTAATTGAGTCATATCTAATTTTGAAAATTAATTAGTTAATAATTAATGAATTTAGGCGGGCATATATGTTCAAATGTAAGGCTAAACAAATCGAGAAAATGACATTTTCGCGATTTGTTTAGCCTTACATTTGAACATATATGCCCTCCTAAATTCATTACTTATTAACTAATTAATTTTCAAAATTAGATATGACTTCAATTAATCACATATCCTCCAATATATATATATATATATATATATATATATATATATATATATATATATATTCCCAATATTTTTCCGTGTTAGTCGTAGGAATATAACTATAAGTTTTAGTACCCATAAGAAATTACTGTATTATTTACATATAGACTGGTTCTTCTGCCTACAATCAGAAAATTGCAACCGCGTTTGGGATTACAAGTACAATATACATTCCTTATCATTCATTTGATTTTCCTGGGGTTAGAAACTAGAAAAAACGCAAAAAGGGATCGTACTGTTGATTTGTTTTGTTTTTTTTTATTTTTCAATTGGATTATATGGGGAAGGTCACAGAAACATGAGGAATTCATAACACCTTACAATGACCTATTCATGAGTTTGAAACCGCAAGCAGGTGAATGGATTAGAAACACACACACACACACACACACACACACACACACACACATATATAATATATATATATATATATATATATATATTAATGTTTTTTTAAAAGCGTTATTACGAAGCATTAAAAATATATAAATGAATGAACTCGATATTATGGAGTATTGGATTCACTTATTTTTTTATTATTTTTTTTGTCATAAATTTTCAGGTTCGTTAGATACCCTTTATCAAATGAATGTTATTACTGTTTAACGGCTTCCTTGTCTCTGTTGTTATCGACAGCGGCAGCGGCTGTGAAATATTTATAATAACGGAGAATTCCGATGTCTGCGTTCAATCTCTTCACGTGTGTTTGTAAACAGGAATAACATTCATTTGATAAAGGGTATCTAACGAACCTGAAAATTTATGACAAAAATAATAATAAAAAAATAAGTGAATCCAATACTCCATAATATCGAGTTCATTCATTTATATATTTTAATGCTTCGTAATAACGCCTAACTTAAAAAAAAACATTTTAAAAAATATATACCGAGAGAAGCATACGGAGACCACCTAAAATACAACATATATATATATATATATATATATATATATATATATAGAGAGAGAGAGAGAGAGAGGGGGAGAAATGATAACATGTGTTAGACAGAAAAAAGCGATATAATAGATTGTGATAGTTGTATATAAACAAACTGAGATAAACAGATAGATAGATAGATACATATATAATATGAGTTAGACATGAAAATAGATTGAGGTAAATAGACTGTGCTAGTTGTATAGGAATAAAACTGATATATATATATATATATATTATATAATATATATATATATATATATATATATATATATAATATACCAAGCGTGGTGGTAGATCCTTGCGGAGAGAAAAAAACCCGGCAGAGAGTTTGATTGTAAAAATATACTACCAAACATCAACCAGGAAGAAAAAAATTTTGAAAAAAAGAAAAGACCAAGATATTCGTACCAACAAAAAATAATCTATTGGTATAGTATTTGGCCAAAAGAAAAAACAATTTATATGTATATATATATGTATATAAGATATATATATATTCATATAACCGCTAGGAGAAGCTAATTTGTAAAAAGTGCTCGATACCTAAGTAGAGCCAAGTAATAAGGATATCTACTGAGTCAGACGAACCTACTATTAGTTTCGCATAAAGCTCTTCAGGGCTAAAATCTGACTAATACCTAATAGTAGGTTCGTCTGACTCAGTAGATATCCTTATTTAATATATATATATATATATATATATATTATATTATATATATATATATATATATATCCCAAAAATTTGGTCGAGCTCTCTAAGGGGTGATTTAAATTTATTTTCAGTGCTAGCATATTTAAAGCAATGATCGTCTGCTCGCAAACTAGATCTCTCTGGTGATCGTAAAATATACACACAAACCTATGGATTTGATAGTTTAAACACCAACCCCGTTACGACAGCTGTCAAAATAGCCGAGAGGTAAGAAACCAGGCTAGCAAAGAATTGCCCCTGGCCATAGTTAGTTGTGTCTAACCACATTGAAGAGGCGTAACACGTGTCTGTGGATGACTTAATATATATATATATATATATATATATATATATATATATATATATATATATATTGGGATATTATGTGCTTAATTAAAGTCATACCTAATTTGAGAATTAATTAGTTATAATTAAATGTATTAGGCGTGCATATCGGTTTAAATGTAAGGCGTAAACAAATCGAGAAAAATCAATATCTGTATGTATATTGCAGCCTATTAGGCCTCATCAGCAGAGTTATAGACAGGGCAGTGCTTTGTGCGTGATTCGAACCCAACCTGCCAGGCTGACAGGCGGGGACTCTAACCATTACACTAGCTGGCTTCTTCCAGATTTTCTCGTTTATTTCAAACTGATATATATATCGCACTTTTCGGTTGACTTACAGCATTAAGTGATAGTATTGCTAAGTTGACTTACAGCATGGCGATAGCCGACAGTTTGTCGGCTATCGCCATCTCAATCAGATTGTTTGTTCACTTCATATATATATATATATATATATATATATATATATATATATATATATATATAACGCTCTTCTATATAAGGAATGGAGCACTCTATGACGGCCTTACAAACAAAGCGATGTGTGTATTAAACAGTTAAAAAAAACCTTCCCATTCTTTAAGTGAGACTGCCTAATGGTTAAGGTGCCGGACTGACACTCAACCGATCGGATTTCAATTCCGGCGGCAGGTAGCTTACAAAATGTCTAGCCATTCTGAAGAAACTTGATAAGTCGAAACACGTGTCTGTGGATGACATAATATGTATGAATAAACTGATATATATATATAATATATCAGTTTATTCATACATATTATTTTTGGCCAAGCCCATTAGATCCTACTGTAATTTCTTATGTGATAATAAATTAGATTCGAGTTTCGTACATTATTTTTGCTGCATTGGATTTTAGAGATATAGTATCCGTCTGTATCACCGGACTGTGGATCTACGCTCAGATATCGACACTCGTTTATGGTAGAGTGTCAGTCATACATACAACATGTGTCCCCTCCCCTTTCACGTACTATACAACTTAGTACTAGTTTTGTTGCAGATTGTTCTAGCAGAGATTGAGAAGAGATAGCTGGTTGGTTGATTGGTTGGTTGGATTTAACGGCATGTCAGTCCTTGGGTTATTTTATGCCGATGGTATTTCTGCTTTAGTCATTCTTGTTTGGTATTCAATTTATTTTAAAAAGACATTTTTAAACTCATTTTTCATCCATCTAACTCAGTGGTTCTTAACCTGGGTCCATATGGATCATCGGGAGCCATATAAAATTTTGGGGACCCAGGCAAGTAAAATGTATTTAACTATAAAAATACAATGGGATTTTAAAACAACGAATGGCTATAGGGGGTCCACCAGAGTAAAATAGGATTAAAAGGGGGTCAATAGGTAATAAAAGGTTGAGAACCATTGATCTAACCCATAGATAGCTGTCTAACAGAGTGAACCCCGGGACAATAGCAATGAAGGGGTATTCACCACTCCCCAGAGCTCCAGAATTGAAACCAAGTAGGGATGGATAACATTTGTGTGAAGTGAAATGTAACCATAGTTTGAACTCGGCTCGCCAATTTTATTTCAACGCAACCAGCACCACCATTGATTAAAATACAAACAGCGGCTACCTGGCGTCGCCTGGGTAGAGGGCGATTTTAAAAGTTAGTCCCGCAGATCCATTAATATTGAATCGGGAATTAAATCCTCGTGGGTTGCCCCATTTAAATCCCTATGTAAAAAAAGACCTTGCATTGATCCAGCTACTCTGAAAAGAAATGTTAATGTCTACTATCTAAAATATTAAATGAAACAAAAAAAATCCATGTTGTTTTCATTTAAATTTAAGTTTTTAATTATTTTCACGAATGTAAATCAGATCTCTATTATTTTTGCTCAAAACCCAAGTCCTGGTGATATTTAATGTGTATATATATATTTACTTTGTCGTTAATTGTTTTATTATCGAAGTTTCCTCCGGACATACAGATTCACACAACGGCCTTTATATATGTATAGAAAACCAAGCCCTGCTGATATCTAATGTGTATATATATATTTACTTTGTCGTTAATTGTTTTATTTTCGAAGTTTCCTCTGGACATACATATACACACAACTGCCTTTTATATATGTATAAATTGGAATACTTTAATCTCATCAATTAATTTGTGTTTGATACATGTAATACTTAAAGATGAGCCATATACACAAAATGTGAAAATAAGAAATATCAACGAAATCTCCAATAAATGTTTACGTTCTTTAAATGAAGATATTTTTCCGACCGGGTCATTGGTCATTTATTATAAACATTGAATAAATTGAGAACGGATCAGTTCGATTGAATCTGTAATTTACTTCTATGAATTTTTAAATAAGTTTATAATTCTCAAACAAACTGATAATTTCGAACATGACTTCAGACTGAACTATTAAATATTTCAAGTGTCGTGAAATTAACACAATTTTACAAATATCGAAAGATTAAAACAAGAAAACAAAAAAAAAAAAACGCAAAGAGAAATAATAAATATTAAATAAAACTGAGAAATTGAAAATAAAACTCCATTTTAAATTGTCGCCATTTTGATAACGCTTCACTTTGGAATTAGTAACCAATTTAAAAATTGTGTCCCAGTAGACAAACACATCACAGTGACCTTTCTAGCAGACTGAGTAAAGATATTACAAGTTTTAGAATTCTGGGCTATCGACTAATTTTGATTTTTGTAACAGAAGAACTTTGAGAATTGTGGTTGGCTGTTTAATTAATTGATGAGTTTTAATGAATATCAACCCGTCTTGGGTTATTTTATAAATAGTGGTTAGGAAATGAGATATGTTTTTATTTGTTTTGTATTATTTACATTTTTCGAACTGTTGTTCGTTGGTTGGTTAGATTTTACGGCATCTCAATTCATTTTGGGTTATTTTATGCCAAATGTTTATTTATTCTTGATGAGTATTTAATTGTTTTAGACTAATTTTTAAACACATTTTTAAAACTCATTTTTTATCTATTTTATCCAAGATGCGGAATGAAATACCACACAAGGGTTAATATACTATTAAACAAAATGAATTAGCTAATAGCTCAGTCAGTAGAGCTTTCGGCTAGAAAACGCCGGCCCTCGCCAACTCAGCGTATGAATAGCACAGGGATCTGTGCGGTAAAGTAAGGGCTGATGGTGTGGCATTCCACCTCAGATGCCAAAACAATCTCCTTGGTCTAGCGCTAGTGAAAAGGGGATAGACTCCCTCGCTGATTGGCTGATGCCGATATTAGTTTTTACATGCGAGTATCTTGGTCTACTTGTTTCATAATCGATGACTAAACCGTTACACGGTAAAGTTTGTTGGGTAAGAAAGGTTGCTGGGTACTTAGTAGAACGAAAACTAAGACTCGTTAAATGGCGGAGGAATCTTTCAGCTTAACGGTCATGTAGTACTTATGCGGGGACGTAGAAATACCTGGTCGGTACCCAGGTGTGTAGCAAGATCACCAAAAAAGAAAAAATATTTTTTAATAATGATAATAAAAAAAATAGATATGAAATTTTGAACATCACCTATAACAAATCAATGAACTATAGTTTATAGATTAAAAATTTCAAATGCTTCAAATATACAAATCAGACGTACTCTTCATAAATATTGCTGTTAAATTTAACTTTTGGCATATCTTATTATAATGGAGATTGTGTGTTTTTCTGTCTGTAAACGAAACTATATTACTATTCAAGTAACAATTCTCTTAGTTATTGACATCACATTCTCCATGATTTTATTTTTATCTAAACCTCAATTATTAATAAAACTGTCTTACTTTATTAATACTATTAACTATGTCTACATACTGACAACATGCAATTATATTTATATATACAACAAAATAGCGGTTTACAGTGTGAACGGGAAGGCTAATTTGCATACTAATATTAAAAAAATCGAATTTAATAAATATGTGCTTAGTATTATTGATTTCTAACTGTTTGTTTTATTTTAATGAATATAAGAAAAAGTCTCTTCAATAAATCTTAAATAAAATCCATTAACAAGATAAAATAACTGTCATTTTATTCTTTACTTCTCTTTATAACTAAATACTTAAATTAGAAAAAATAACAATGAAAGACGAGAGTGATGGAAGAGTAAATTTCAGTTGTTCCATTTTTTATCATACTCCCTCTGTTTCAAATCTTTATTATACTCCCTCTGTTTCAAATCTTTTTATCTGTATTCTTATTTAGTTTCATTAGCCTTTCTAATTTAATATAATATTTTATTACATTAAAACTTAAATACTTGCACCCGGAAGGTGCATATATTTGCTAGTATTTGTGTGTTTAATGATGGTTAATAATAATTAGAATAACTTACTAAAAGTTGTACAACTACTGGAGAAGTTTTGAATAAGTCTCCTGATACTTCCATCCTTCTAGCTCAGTCGGTAGAGCGTTCGGCAAGAAACCACATGGTTCCTAGTTCGATTCCGGTCCTCGCCAACTCAGCGTATGAGTAGCACAGGGATCTGTGCTGTAAAGTAAGGAGCTGATGGTAGGTGTGGCGCTCCACATCAGATGCCCAAAACAATATCCTTGTCTAGCGCTAGTGAAAAGGGAATAGACTCCCTCGTTGATTGGCTGATGTCGACTTTAGGCCGCCCCGACTACTTTACTTTTACTTTATTAGCACCTAAACGTAAAGCTTTACTGCCAATCTGTAAAACCAATAAAAAGAAATGCTACACAATATCACGAAATGAATAGACACCTGCACTGTCCTCCAAGGGAGGAACACAAACAGATGGACAAAAAGACAAGAAAACTGATGACGATGCACAACACCTTTAACCCGAGAGATGAAATCTCCCAGGGGTCTTAGCGCTATGTGACAAAGCCTCTTCTAGGATTTGAACTCATCTCGCCGTGTCCATTTCCTACGACGATAACCATTACACATGCGCAACTAATACCCAAATATTTACCACCGATAGAGAATTGTCCTACAAAAGAAAACACTTAAAAACAACTACACAGAAATGAAAATATGAATATAACTGCAAGTGATCCCTTAACTTCTAGGCATGAAATAACTCTGGACGGATTGGCATGCCGTTAAAATTGATCAATTAATTATTTCAAAACTTTACAAAGCCAAATAATATATTTTGGCGGTTAAATTACCCTAGACTTTCTGTAGCACCTAATGTACATGTATACATACATATACGTATGGCGTTAGCTATATGAGCAAAAGCTGA
Organism: Doryteuthis pealeii; assembly: GCA_023376005.1. Classification (NCBI taxonomy): domain Eukaryota; kingdom Metazoa; phylum Mollusca; class Cephalopoda; order Myopsida; family Loliginidae; genus Doryteuthis; species Doryteuthis pealeii. The sequence goes on along the minus strand of CM042147.1, from coordinate 14,694,927 downwards.
AAATATATATATTTACCAACCCCTCCGCATGATCAGGATGTGACACAAGGTCAATTTTATAAGCGGAGTTCAACAGGTTTGAATTTAGAATTTTCCTTCTCCTAGACCGGTTGCCTAACCAAGGATAGAGAGCCAGTCTGCCCTAATATTTATCCATAGCTGGAGGGGAGTGGGGTTCATACCATTCCCTAGGGTATTAGCGCTAAGTGAAATGCAATTACCCCATCCAGGATTTGAACTCAGGCGACGAGTCCATTTCCCATGACTTTAACCATTACACCACGCGCTTCCATCATATATGAAAATCATATATGTGTGTGCGTGTAAGAATAGCTATATATATATATATATATATATATATATATATATATATATATATATATATATATATATATATATATATATATATATATATATATATATATGGAGGAAAAAATGAGTAAAAAAAGAAATATAGATGATAAAAATGAATTTTATCGATATCACTTTTAATCGATATCACTTACACATGTGTTTCGGTCCGTTTATCAAAATGTATACGGATAATCAGATGGAGTTGAAATGATGATAATAATAATAATAATACATTTCAACTCCATCTGATTATTTTATTAATAATAATAACGTAAATCCGTATACATTTTGATAAACGGACCGAAACACATGTGTAAGTGATATCGATTAAAAGTGATATCGATAAAATTCATTTTTATCCATCTACATTTCTTTTCTTTACTCATTTTCCTCATATCGTCGGATTCAATTCCCTTTCCATTTTACATATATATATATGTATGTGTTGTGTGTGTGTGTGTGTGTGTGTGTGTGTGTGCGTGCTGTGTGTGTGTGTGTGTGTGTGTGTGTGTGTGTGTGTATTGGTCGAGTGTTTACGTGCACACATGTGTGTGCATCAGAGAGTCTAAGAAATGTGCATGGCAGTAATAAAACAAAACAAAACAAAAACAAAACATGAATTATTGCATCGGAACCCCCGAGTGCACCTTAATGTGTATTTCTTTTTACTTTTTTGTTCTCTTTTGCAGATTACACTTTTGACATTTCCATCTCGTCTGGATATTGTAAAGTCTCACCATCATCTTCAAATAACGAAGAAAAAAACCACCGGATCTGACGTCAATCCTTAACGCAAAGAAGAAAAAAAAGGGTTCCTGTCGGAATTGGCAGTACCATTCTCATCTTTGGTCTTGGCTTATTTGAAAGACATTTTTCTAACTCAATGATTTTTTCTTTTTTTTTTCTTTTTTTTTCGCTTTTTCTCCCGCTATTTTCTAATAACACTTATTGACATGGGGAATAGATCAGTTGTTCCCGGAAAGAAAGTTTTACGGATAATTGTTGCAAAAAATGCTCAGTTCTTTGGTTGGTTCACTGGTTGGTTGGTTGGTTGATTGGTTAGATTTTATGGTATGCCAATTCGTTTTGGGTTATTTTATACCGAAGTCGTTTAGTTTTATTCCTTCTTGCTAGATACTGATTTTTCTATCTTATGTTTTTTAAATATATTTAAACTCATTTTTCTATCCTTCACAGCTCCAGACGACTGGGTAGAGTAATTAAAAGACATTTTTCTTATTCAATATTTTTTCGCTCATTTTCTAATACTGATTGACAAAGGGATACATCAGTTGTTCCCGGAAATAAAGTTTTAAGGATAACTGATGCAAAAAATGCTGTGGTCTTTGCTTGGTTCCCTGGTTGGTTGGTTGGTTTGATATATTTTATGGCCAGCCAATTCGTTTTGGGTTATTTAATACCGAAGTGGTTTTGTTTCTAACACTTATTGACAAGGGGATACATCAGTTGTTCCTGGAAATAAAGTTTTGCGGATGATTGTTGCACAAAAGGCTGAGATGTTTGGTTGATTAGCTGATTGGTTTGTTGATTGGTTGGTTGGTTGGGTCGATTTTATGGTATGCCAATTCATTTTGGGTTATTTTATGCCAGTCATTTTCTTTTATTCATTCTTGCTAAATAGTCAATTTTTTAAACTCCTTTTTAAACAAATTTTTAAACAGATTTTTTTTATTTAACCTATAGTTGGGACTCCAAAGCCCCAGAAGACATGGTGGAGTAATTTGAAAGACATTTCTTACTCAAGAATTTTTCCGCTTTTCTCCTTTCATTTTCTAATAACATTTATTGACAAGGGTATACATCCGTTGATCCCCGAAAGAAGTTTATGGGAAATTGTTACCAAAAATGCAGATTGGTTGGTTAGATTTTACGGCATGTCAACCCTTGTTGGGTTATTTTATGCCGAAGTCATAAATTCATTTTAAAATAGATTTTTAAACACATTATTCTATTTAACCCATAGATGGGACCTTCACGGCCCTAGACGACAGGGCGGGGTTATTTAAAAGACATACTTTTCTTTTCTTTTTGCTTGCCTTCCCTAGTTTCTAATAACACTTACAGACATAAGGATACATCAGTTGTCTCCAGAAAAAAAAAACTTTCTCGGATGATTGTTACCAAAATACAAAGAAAAAATGCATGTATTTCGCGATATTCAAACTTTTTGTTTATATATTTTACTATTATCTGCGTTATTCGGACTATTGTCCACATCTTCATTGTTATCTGTACAACGTTTCGGCCGATATGCCCTCCGGCCTTCTTCGGGTGTTTCTATATTTTCTATAGAAATTAATATCCTCTCAATTTCATCTTTTCAACTATTTCATTTTATCTGATTACTAAAAAATTTCATGCTTCTAATTTGAATATTTATTTATTGATACCCGTGTTCCTTAATTGTGCGACCGTTATCATCTTGCAACACCCTCTGTTTAAAAATGAGACCGTCCAAATCGTCCAAGATTGAATGCAAAAATGTAAATGCTGATTATCTGGTGTTGCTTAATCGACGAATTCTCTGAATTGTTGAAATGGCACAACGGATATAGGTGTTGAGTTAATACAGTTCTCTAGGCTGCAGGTTCAATCCTGGTCAATGACGATAGTAACAAGAATAATTAAGACAGCTTAACACTTTCACTCGGTCATGGATAACGGAATGAGAAGTTTACTCCGATGGATTGAATAAAAGGTTCGGCTCGAAGTTCATGAGGCTATTGATTTACGACATGAAGGCTCCTGAGATCGAAAAGTTCCTGGACCTTCTCGAATTCGGGACTGTCTTGTCTAACTCGGGAGCCTTCCGGCAAGAAATACACAAAAAAGGCCGGAGAACACATCAAACAAAACATTGTGTGTATACAAGTAAAGACGAGGACAATAGTCTGAATAATCCAAATAATCTAAATTATCAAACCTCTTCTCAAAAATTCAAAGAAATAGTTTCTTTTGGAGATTTTTAAGAAGCGTTAGTCATTTGTTGTCTGATAAATAAATAAATCGCTTAATTCAAATAATTCAGACGGTCATTTTGACTTGAAAATGTCTCGATTTACATAGGCTGTTCAGTTAATGATTCAGTTTTCCAGGGAAGTCGTTTAATAAGACAGACAAGTGCTTTTTCTTATTCAGTTGAGAAACAACCGGCCAAAATGGTCTAATCTAATTGTATTGACTGTTAACCCTTACCCCCACTGTATCCTATCGGAACTCTCCAATGAAATCAATCAGGAATTATCAGGACTAAACGAAGGGGAAAATGGACTCTTTAAAATCACACCAATTTATAAACTGGCTACATCTGCTTTCTGCTTCATACACTTCCTAGAATAGGAAATTACTGTCCCTTGTGAGGAAAATATAAATTCAATAATACTAACGAATTCCAAATTTTGAAATAAAGAAATAAAAACAGAAGAGTTCGCCTTCTTTCTTGTTTGTTATATGAACTAGCAAGAATATGCGCCCACCGGGCGTAAGTATTTAAGTTGGTTTCAATATAAAATCATTCATAAGATTGATTTTGATACGCTGGAGAATAAAACAATAATAATAGAAATCAATAACACCAAGCAATTATTTATTAAACCCCGCTTTGTTAAAACCAATATGCAAATTAAACACACCATATATTAGGTAAACCTTTATTTCGTAGTGACACATTGTAGGATTTTAAACGCATTAATAACATGGGCTGTTTTGAGGCAACTCTAACCCAGACCTTCATTGCGACGTCATAAATAAATAAAAAATTATTCTATTCTATGTATTAATGATTTTAATAATAAATTAAATGCCCATTCATAAACTTATGCAATTTCTGATGGTATTGTGACGTAAGCAGTGAAGTAGTTTCGGTGACAGACAGACATAATCTCTATTATATCTTTTATTATTATGGAGACTCTGTGTGTGTCTTACTGTAACCGAAACTACACCACCAACAACGTCATAGTTACCTTAGATATTTACGTTATATTCTCAATGGTTATGAAATAATCATTTTAATCTTAATTAGCATGTTATTTATTAACAATGATCTCTATTAAGGTCTGAGATAGATTTACCTCAAACCAGCCATATTATTAATGTTTAAAATCCTGTGGTGTGTGTTATATATCATTAAGAAATAATATTTACATAGTATTTTGTGTGGATAATTTGCATACCGGTTTTGATAAAACAGTGTTTATTAAATGATTACTTGGTGTTATTGATTTCTAATATTATTGTTTTATTCCCAAACGTATTAAAACATTCCTATGTATAATTCAATATTGAAATGAATTAGAATAAAGTAAAGATAAGTGTAATCTTTTTGTGTTTGTATTTAATTTCATAAGTATTTCTAATTCAATATGATGTTTAATTCTATTAAAACTTAAATGCTTGTGCCATGGGCGCATTTTTTGTTAGTAAAGATAATGCCATTCAATTATGAGCGTCGGCAAAAAAATCTAATTTCCACCAACCATAAATGAAAAAGTAAATTTAATCTTTTTTGTGTTCGTATTTAATTTCATAAGTCTTTCGAATTCAATATAATATTCGTTTATATTAAAATTTAGATACTTCTAACCGGGGGCACATTTTTTTCTAGTATAGATGTTATCTAATTATGAGCGTCGGCAAAAAATCTAATTTCCATCAACGATAAAAAAAATATAAGTATGATTTGTTTGTGTTCGTATTTAATTTCATAAGTTTTTCTAATTCAATATGATATTTAATTGTATCAAAATTTAAATACTTTATTGAAAATTCTGGGGTATGGGGGTTATCGTCCTTGTCTGCGAGCCTCTGTTTCGAAGCAACCAATCGCGAGCCATTTTAATCCAGCTTTCACTGGGGACAGACCTAAAACAGGTTCACTCCATCTCTTCCTCAACAACCAGAAGCGGAGTCGGACATCATTCAGAAAGTCTATCAATTCCGAACTATCAGAAGGCCGTAGCAAGGGCTCCGATAATACCCTATCTCAGGACTCAGATAAGTGACAATTTATACATTGTGCAGACGAACTAAAGTTTGCAATCCTATTGTTATTCTGTAATACAGGTCTTTTAGTCCTATTTTTAGTTGTTTGGTTATGTCTTTAACTCTCAGCCTGTCTGCCACACTCGTGATTAACTCCATACTTCAAATCTTAGAGTACTGTCGTTCGTGTCTAATTTCTTTATAACTTGTCCCCGGGGTTGCATTTTTTTTCATCAGAATATGAGCGTGGGCAAAAAATCTAATTTCTCTAACCATAAATCAAAAATAAGTATAATCGTTTTTGTGTTCGTACTTAATTTAAAAATGTCTTTCTAATTGAATATAATATTTAATTATATTAAAACTTAAATACTTGTGCCCAGGGGTGCATTTTTTTTGTTAGTATAGATAATGTCATCAGAATATGAGCGTGGGCAAAAAATCTAATTTCCTAACCATAAATCAAAAATAAGTATGATCTTTTTTGTGTTCGTACTTAATTTTTAAAAAATTTCTAATTCAATATAATATTTAATTATATTAAAACTTAAATACTTGTGCCCGGGGCTGCATTTTTTTTTTTTTTTTTGCTAGTATAGATAATGTTATCAAAATATGAGCGTGGGCAAAAAATCTAATTTCCATCATCCATAAATCAAACTTCTATAACATTATTCTCAATCTTATTCCTGTTATAATCATATGTTTACAAGAAGATAGATCCAGATAACATATTTCGCAAAGTTTTCCTTGGAATCTAAAATATCTGTAGAACGTATGAGAGTTTTAATTCCATTTAGATAAAGTTTGTTGTTAGAATCGGTCTTAATAGCAAACAACTTGAAGCCAAAAAATGTCGATATGGCGATCATACGACATACTGTTAACAAACAATATTGCTGTAATTCTATTTGTACCGTTCTCCCCTGGAAAGCCAGTCTTACAGACCATTAAGTAGGTGTTCCATACTCGTCAGCTTAAAGCAGATTAGAATAAGCCTATTAAAAATTTATAATACGTTCTTACAACTGTTATGAACGACCAAGACAAGCGGAATAAGCAGAAAAATGTTACACGTATATGAATATGTATTAGGCTGAAAGTAACACGCTATTGTTTTTGTTATTTAGAAATATTATTGACTTATAATTAAATACCAATTAGAAACCACCCTGTCACCGGGGGTGGGGGGTTGTAGAATACTCCGACTACATCTCTGCGGAGGGGTAAAATCTCCATAATGAGTCCAACTGGATGTCGGCTCATGATGCTTAAACAGAAATCAATAAAAAGTTTAAGTTCTGTCAATCACTTCTACTGTATTTTTCCATGATTAAAAATTACCGTTATTTTAAATTTCTACTCTACTCTAAAAATTTATAGAGCTCAGTCGGTAGAGCGTTCGGCTAGAAACCAAAAGGTTCCTAGTTCGATACCCGCCCTCGCCAACTCAGCGTTATGAGTAGCACAGGGATCTGTGCGATAAAGTAAGGAGCTGATGGTAGGTATGGCGCTCCACCTCAGACGCTAAAATAATCTCCTTGGTCTAGCGCTAGTGAAAAGGGGATAGACTCCCTCGCTGCTTGGCTGATAACGACATTAGGCCACCCCGACTACTTTACTTTATATCTATTCATAATGGAGATTCTCTTCCGGTTTTTGTCTGTAACAAAAACTACACCACTGCTTACGTCACACTACCTAAAATCGTCATAACATAGAATAGATACACTCAAAATTTGAGCATGCGACATTAGACAGTCCTCATTGTTTTTTAAAACAAGTTTTAATAAATACATGACTGGTATTATATATCTATATATAGTTTGTTTTATTTTAATACATATTTAAAGTTTACATTTCAAATTGTTTTATTTTTAATCCTTTAATGAATTTGATGATTTTACTTAGTTAGGGTAACATCTCGCTGACGTTGAATTTTTTCTCCCACCCCTCAGGCAATATGTTTAAAAAATGTATTTTAACATCGACCGGAGGGTGTTTTTTATTTTGTACTAGTATAAATAAAGAAAAAAAAAGGATTTACAAGAGCAAATAAAACATGACCAATTCCGATTCCAAAGAACCCAAAATTGGCCAATAGACTCCACAGAATCTGGCTGGTTCTCAACTTAATCAGAATGTCAACATTTATTTGTCAAGACATATTACCAAATCGTTTCTGCTATGGATAATCAACAATGATGTAAAGCGCGGCCTTTATAATAATATCAAGTGAAAGCGGTATTGGTGATGATCCAAAGAAAAGGTTGTCCCCTAACAATACGTGATTTAATGTCGTCAACTGGAAGTATTCCAGCATTTTATGGTAAACACTGACCAATCAGAAAGCTCTCTAATCCAGACGATATTCGGTTTTAAGTTGTCAAAATGAAAGATTTAGGACAACGATGGTCACGGTACAAGAACGGTGCTTGTCGCATAGGCCAACTCAAGTTGTAGTAGTAGTAGTTGCCGTTAGTAGTAGTAATAGTCGTTAGTTCAGAAACAACATACACGCAAGTTGTATAGACCCAAGGGATGTATTTATTTCTAGGCTCGTGGATTCTTTTTCAGAGAGAAGAAAAGATAGAGAGAAAGAGAGAGGGTATCGTCAAATTAATCTATCTTCTAACATAGTATCATGTTGTGTTCTGCTGTCCCACGCCCATCCGAGGGACCAGGACCAAAGTCTGACTCCCTCTAGACCCCAGGCGAAAAGAGGTAGATTTTCTGCCCTCCCGTTCCTCGTTCCAGCGTCACATCCGTTTCCGGTGAAAACCCGAACTTCTGTTTTTATTCTTATATCTATTTCCGGGGTCATCCTTCGGTCAAATTACAGGCACCTCGCATAGTGTTTACTCTTCCAAATTTTAACCTTTCTTTGTTTTTATTTCCTTTTCTTCTCTTTCTCTTAGGAAATCCCCAAATTCTCCGTAGACCATAATAATTACGCTACAATGATCAGTCATACCTCACACTTGTCTGTCACATAATGTACGTATGTGTTTAGAATAGAAATTAGAAGGCAATTGACAATGCAATGGAATAGGTGATGAAAATGATGTTTATTTACCTGTTTCCTAAATATTTTCGGGATAAAATCCCATTTTCAGAGGTTTTGGAGGTACTTGTGTTTTTTTAGTACTTATACAACGGCGCTGGCGCAAACGTTTGTTGTTTATTAAGTTAAATAAAGGAACGCCGGTTGTTGCAGTGAATTTGAAAATGTTCGGGAATTTCCGTGGTGAACTGCCGGCCCGTTCGTTCGTGTGCGCGTGCAGTCTCAAATATGGATCTTCGAAATTCTTTTAGTTCTCTGACAGCGCCGTAGTATATGTACTAAAAAACACAAGTACTAAAAAAAACATTGAAAATGGGATTTTATCCCGAAAATATTTAGGAAACAGGTAAATAAACATCACCTATTCCATTGCATTATCATTGCCTTCTAATTTCTATTTTAACATATATATATAATATATATATATATCATCATCAAATACACGGACATCCATGAAATATCACGAAAATCATTCATTGCCCCGGGCTTCCTCGGCAAATCCAGCATCCACACATACAATATAGGTCCTGGCAATACAACTAGAGCCCATTTTTGGCCCCAGAACCATGTTTTTGAGCTCGTCCTTGCTTCTCCAGCAGTGTCCGCATTAATTCCGCTTACACGTATGTTTTGAAGATGGGCAAGTGGTCATAACAGCTGCCTCCTTGTTCCTGTTTCCACGACTTGTTAAGACTGCACGCAGCATTCTGTGCGGTCTCATCTATCTATTTTCTAGGCGATTCGGTAGGGTCCAGGTGATGCATCCATACAGCAATATATATATATATATATATATATATATATATATATATATATAATATTGACAACATTTGCAACAATGAGGCCCAGATAGATAGATGTGTTCACCATTCCCACCTATAAAAATAGCTAAAAGATAACTGTAGATGTAATTCTCTGATAGTAAAAAAAAAATAGATAAATAAACGGCTTGAAACGTTTGTGTCAGAATTACCCGAGGAAAACTATCTATTTTTCTTTCTGTGAGGGTAAAGCCTCGGGTGAAAATATCTTCTAAGAAAACCACAAATGTGTAAGTCCCATATATAGATTTGCGAATCAGAATATCTAAAGGAAAAAGAGGAAGAGAGAGAGAGAGAGAGAGAAGAGAGAGAGAGAAGAGAGAGAGAAAGAAAGAAAGAAAGAAAGAAAGAAAGAAGAGAGAGAGAGAGAGAAAGAGAGAAAAGGAGAGAGAGAAAGAAAAAGAAAAGAAAGAAAAAAGAGAAAAAGAAAGAGAAAAGAAAGAGGGGGAGAAAGAGAGAGAGAGGGAAAGAGAAAGAGAGAAAGAACAAGAGAAAAAGAAAGAGAGAAAAAGAGAGAGAGAAAGAGAGAAAGAAAAAGAGGAAAAAGAGAGAAAGAGAGAGAGAGAGAGAAAGAGAAAAAGAGAGAAAAGAGAGAGATAGCAAAAAGAAAAAGAGAGAGAGAAAGAGAGAGAGAAAGAGAGCAAAAGAAAAAGAGCGAGAGAGAGAAAGAGAGAGAGAAAGAAAGAGAATGAGAGAGAAAAAAAGAGAAAAAGAAAGAGAGGAAAAAGAGAGAGAAAGAGAAAGAGAGAAAAGAAAGAGAAAAAGAAAGAAAGGAAAGAGAGAGAGAAAGAGAGAAAGAGAAAAAGAAAGAGAGGAAGAAGAAAGAGAGAAAAGAGAAGAGAGAAGAAAAAGAGAAAAAGAAAAAGAAGAGAAGAGAGACAGAAAGAGAAAGAGAGAAAAGAAGAGAAGGAAAAGAGAGGAGAGAGAGAAAAAGAAAGAAAAAGAGAAAAGAGAGAAAGAAAAAGAGAAAAAGAAAAAAGAGGAAGAGAGAGACAGAAAGAGAGAAAGAGAGAGAGAGAGAAAAGAGAGAGAAAGAGAGAAGAAAGAAAGAGAATGTGTGTGTTCGTGCGCATGCGTGTGTGTGCGTGTGTATCCCCGTTTCTAAAAGAGTCGTGACTTAAACTTTCTTACGAAGAGATTGCAGTATAGTACGTTTGTAACTCTACCACAAGGAACTACCTCTAAAATTATTGTCTGAAAAATACGATGAAACACATTTTGACAACTTATTTCTTTTTAAATTTTGGCTTGAAGCAAAATACTTAATAGTTGTACACATTTGTCTTGAATATGAAACGTTTTCTTAAGTTTTCCAGTCGCATTTCTCTTCGTTTCGAAATTCTTCTAATGACTTTTGTCTGCTATTTTCTATTTTATCATTCTTTGAAAGTAACGCCCAACTAACGGTTGAGATAATGTCTACCGTGCGCGCCAACCTCATTTGTTAACTTGTACTCTTTTAGACTAATCGATAATTTAGAGCGACTGTGAAGGCTTTAAAAGCCAAAAATGAAGAGGCAGGTGAAAATTTATTACGGCTAGTTTTGTCTGGCATGAGACAGCCGCACAATGGATGCAAGACTTGCCTGCTAAGCATCAATCTATGGCAACATTCCAGGTATCTACAAATTTTTGCATAGAGTGACACAAGGCCAACAAAACTGCCACGCTGTTGGCCTCTGTAAGTAAAATACACCGACGGCAATTTTTGCATAGAGTGACTCAAGGCCAACAAAAATGCCACGCTTTGGCTGTGTAAGTAAAATACACCGACGGTACCTCTGCAGAGGAAAAAAGACACAAAAAAAACAACCAGGTTACCTGTTTGACTTTAGGGCGGTAAAGCTTAAGGACGGAATCCTGGTGTCTGAACAGTCTATGAAGTACAACTCACCACTTTGGCCCTTACTTAAAATAGAATGGCAGTCAAAGAGGTCCCCTATATATATTTACCAACCCCTCCACATGAGCGGAATGTGACACAGGTCAATTTCTTAAGCAGAGTTTAACAGGTTTGCATTCAGAGTTTTCCTTTTCTTAGACTGGTTGCCTAACCAAGGTTAAAAAGCCCAGTCTGCCCTACTATTTACCCATAGCTTGAGGGAGAGTAGGATTCATACCTTTCCCAAGGGTATTAGCGCTAAGTGAAAAAGAGGTCCCCTATATGATTGTCTAAGCCCCATTGCCCTTATGGCCAACACCAACCCTTTTTTATCAATATATATACTAGAAGGCACTGGCTGAGTGTCCTGGAGATGAAGATAAACTGCGTTTAGTATTGAAGTTCCAACTCTAGATGTCTGGAGAGTGTGGAATATCCCTTCATCGCCATTACTCCCAGGTCCACTCTGACCCGGAGTGGTAGTACCTGTTAGGTTAATATCTATGAGTGGAATAGATTTTTTAAATGAGTTAAAAATGTATTTAAAATTGAATTAATAAAATTTATATAACCAACAAGAATGAAACAAAGGAACGTAGATAGATAGATAGATGACGGCAGCAAACTCGCGTTCGAGTATTGCCATTGCTTGATAATAAAAAAATATATAAATAAAAAAATAAATAAATAAATAAAAAGTTCAAAGAATACAACGGTGAGCTTCAAAGGGTTTAACACGTTCAACGGTGAGCTGCGCGAATGTGGCTTTTTAGTCCAGCTAAATTCTTGCACATCTTCCTACATTCACAAGTTATTCCAGGGAGCACAGGGCATTTTATTGGTCCATTTCGTCGATGCACAGTTTGGTGACTCATCAGGCTAGCTCTGCTCAGACACGGCCCTCCGCACTTTTCACATAGTAGACCGATTTGATACATACATACATACATACATACATACTACATACATAGATATGAGCAACCCGATAGATAGATAGATACATACATACATACATACATACATACTACATACATACATATTACCTGCCCATGATAGATATATAGATAGATAAATACATACATACATATGACCATCTCGGGATAGATAGATAAATAGATAAACAAATAGATATAACCAGTCCGTGATAGATATAGATGGATAGATAGATTCCCGTTATTTATTGAATGATCTTATATAATCATTTTTGATAGATTGAGTTACTGTTATATCTTAAGACACATAGTTTTTGTTTGTGTGATCGATCATGTAAGAAAGCTTATATTTATTTAATCGGTTTTTTCAGATTGATTTGATGTTTCAACTGAGAGTGGTGTCTCTGAATTGGAAATAATTTTACAATACATTCCTCTAGTAAAAAATCATTGACACTTGACATATCTATATATATTTACCAACCCCTCCGCACGAGCAGGATGGGACACAAGGTCAATTTCTTAAGCGGAGTTAAACAGGTTTGAATTCAGAGTTTTCCTTCTCCTAGACCGGTTGCCTAACCACGGTTAAAGATCCCAGTGTGCCCTACTATTTACCCATAGCTGGGAAGAGAGTAGGATTCATACATTTCCCAAGGATATTAGCGCTAAGTGAAATGCAATTGCCACGTCCAGGATTTGAACTCGGGGCGACGAGTCCATTTCCGATTACTTTAACCATTACACCACAAATATATACATATCTATAGTTAATCCATTTCCATAGATATAGATATATCTATAGTTTCACCAACGTCTGCCAATGCTTGAAATGTTCAGAATTGTTTTGTTTTTTCCAAAACTAAAATGACTGCTGAAAAATCTTTTCAAACTGAATGGCATTAATATAAACACCCGCCTCTCGGGGCGTGGGTCCAGTGGCTTCGGCCCTGGACCGTACCTACAATTAACAGCTATGATCCCTGGGGGCCATGCACCCAGGCAACACATGCCCACTCGATTTAAAGGGACAGGGCTGGGTTTATTGCCCAGTGCCTGAAGCGCCCTCTTCAGGGGCAATGCCGACGTTATCCACGGAATTTTTCACCCGCCACCCATGAGTCTCGGCTTGTAGGTGGTCCCACATTAATAGGGCCTTGTGCCTAACCCGTTAACGTGGGGTACGATGTAAATACTGAATTAATATGAACATGACCAGGTATCTGATGGCGATTTTGAAAGAACACATTTCTGTCTGTCTCAAAAATGTAAAAGGGAACTGTTTTAAGAGTTTAAAGTCCTTAGAGATGTATTTTGAAAAGGAATGATACGTCAATACACAAAGTAAGGTACTGTTTCGTTGATAATAGATCGTTTCTTTACATACCTGGAATTTGCTAGAGAATTGAAAAAACTATGGGTAGAAGATATACGAGAAGTCATCACTTTTCTTAATAGACTCTTCCAAAATCAGCAGCAGGCATTGACCAATGAAAAACGACAGAATGCATTTAAGATTGTTGGTAATTCCCCCGAAATCATTTGCTAACTGGACTTAATACAGAGAAGAACGACAACTGGATTATCTGCTACAAGTACACTTTGTTCTGCACTTGGAACCGTCCTCAAAAGTGTGGTTTGGTTTGTTTTACGGCATATTAACCTCGATGGGTCATTTAATGCCGATACTTTTGAAAAGTTAAATCTTAATGGATACACAATTTTTTTTATAAATAAATTTTTCTATTTAACCCATAGAGGAGACCCTAACAGGTACTACCACTCGGGTCAGTGTGGACCAGGAGTAATAGTGATGAAGGGGTGCTCCACATTCCCCAAACCTCCAAAACTGTAACCTAACCATCAGATAGAGTTTAACGTCATTCCCAGGATATGTAGACCCTCATCCACAGCCTTCTAGCACTCATATGATAAAAAAGGTTGGGGTTGCCATAAGATCAATAGGACTGGGGCAATCATATAGTTGCTAGGGCTTGACGTGACCAGTCGATTGATCGGAGGGGGCTCTAAGTGGAGTGTTGCTGGCCACGGACTGCTTATCCACCCAGACTCCGTCCTTAAGCCATCACGGGTCACTACCACGGTCAACAGGTGGCCCCTGTCCATGGAGAGGAACGCAACTCATACATTGCTACTTCTATTTGATTCTATAGACTTTTGTACATAACCAGTGCAATGATATTTGGATATATTTATTAATGAATCATGAACAATGCGAAGAACTTGAGAGTTTTTGGCAGAATTCATTTAAAGATTACTTCGCGAAATGAGAGTTTCTGGTGAACGTTCTTTAAAATTTCATACTTGTATCTCTCGTGAATATTTTCCCTCCGCTGATAAAAAAAAATGTTCTTTTAAAAAATCATAATGTGTTGGTTCCAGATGTTTCAATATAAAACGATGAAATTAAACCAAAAACATAATACAGTGTCATACAAAGGATTTAGAATATCGTTTTGTGTGGAGCAATTTGAAATGTTGGTAGCCTAGTGGATAGCGGCATGGAAATGTATAATCCGGTTTGTTTTGTTTTACGGCATATCAACCTCAGTGGGTCATTTAATGCCGATAAAGTTTTGAAATAAATTAATTCTTAATGGATACACTATTTTTTTATAAATACATTTTTCTATTTAACCCATAGGAGACCCTAACAGTTACTACCACTCCGGTTAGAGTGGACCATGGAGCAATGGTGATGAAGGGGTGCTCCACATTCCCCAAACCTCCAAAACTGGAACCTCAACATCAGAGTTTAACGTCATTCCCAGGATATGTAGACCTCAGCCACCGCCTTCTAGCACCCATATGATAAAAAGGGTTGCTGGCTAATTCAGTTATTATAATAGCGATTGTGTGTTTGTCTTTCTGTAACCGAAACTATATCTGCTTTACATTATTAATTCTGTTGGACTTGGCTAAAAACTAATAACATGCAATTGTATTTATATATAGAACAAAATAGAGGTTGACCGTGTAAACAGGAAGGCTAATTTGTATATTGATATTAAAAATTTCTATATTAAATTCAATAAGTATTTGCTTGGTATTATTGATTTCTAATTATTTGGTTTTATCTAAACGAATATGATTAAAAAATCTCTGGGATAAATCTTAACGGGGATCCATTAACAAGAAGAAAAACTGCCATTTTATTTTTTTACTTCCTAATTCAACTAAATTGTTAAATTAGGAAAATTTAGCAATGAAAGACCGAAGTGGTGGAAGAATAAGTTTGCACTTGTTCTATTTTTCGATTATACCCCTCCTCTGTTTCAATTTTTTATATACATTTTTTATTTAGTTTCATTAACCTTTCTAATTCAATATGATATTTTATTATATCAAAACTTAAATACTTGCACCCGGAGGATGCATATATTTGCTAGTTTTAATAAGAACAATTTTTGTTTTGTATTTCTGAATGAAATATTTTAGAATAAAAAAGGAAATGTTGATAAAACAATGAATTTGTCAAATTCATCCGACCGTTGTTCGGTCTTTATGTAGTGTAGTTTAAAAATAAAAGAAATATTGTCAGGGGTCAGGGGTGAATGTACAAATGACAGAATTGGGTTATTTTACGAACAAAATAAATGCAATGCTATTGATTTTTAGAAAAAGGAAATGGCGCTTAGATCATAAATTCATATACACACACACACACACCACACATATATATATATATATATATTATATATATATATATTATATATATATATGGTTTTTATATGTATATTATGTGTTTTATATGTATATGGTGTTTAGATCATAAATTACAAATATACATAAGTTATGGTAGCGTGGCGATAAAGTCAACGGTGCTTGGTGTTATAAATATAAATGTATTTTCAGTTCGTTGAAGGCTTTTTGTTCTTTAAAAGTACGACGGTTATCAACTTTTAACACCCTCTATGTAAAAATGAGAACGCCAAAATCATCAGACGAAATGCAAAAATGTAAATCCTGATTATCTGATGTTGCTTAACCGCCAGATTCTTATTACTTATGATTGCCGTCCCCTCTGCTAAATATGAATCCTTCCGTTTTTATTAGAAAGAAAGAAAGAAAGAAAGAAAGAAAGGTAGACAAGGGCCTGTTATACAGAACAAATTTAATAAGAAAGAAAGAAAAAGAAAGAAGGGGAAAGATAGAGAGAGAATGGTGAGCGCACGCGGAAGCGATAACGCTATCTGTTTCAATCGAGCATTAAAGAAAGATTAAAAGAAGGAAAGAAAGAAAATAAAACGAATGAGAGAGAGAATTAAATCAAAAATTTATATATATTTAAAATTATTAAATTTTTTACATATTGAACTATTTGGCAATAGCTGTTAAGTAAATATCAAATACTGTAATAATTTAATTATTATACTAAAGTATATCCACAGATCCTGGCAGTTTCACAAAAGAAGAAATCCATTGAAAATAAGAAAGACAGATCTGTTAGTTCTGCGGAGATAATGGCGTCATTCCGGGCTATTGTATGTATAATATAAATACACAAGTATCATCACATCCGCGTGATGACACTCGCTCACTCTATCTTTCCTCTACTGACTTTCTTCCTTTCTTTCTTATTATAATTTTCCATGTAGCATGTCTTTTTTCTTCCCTTTCCTTTTTATAATAAAAACAGAATGGGCCATTATCTAACTGTGGTGACGACCCTCGGAAGAAATAATGATTTAGAGGATAATCAGGATTTACATTTTTGCATTTCATCTTTGACGATTTGGACGGTCTCATTTTTAACCAGAGGGTGATGCAAGATGATAACGCTCGTACCAGTTAAGAACACGAGTATTAATATATGGATTATTAATGATTTCATAAAAGAAAGAAATACATTGAAAATCAGAAAGAATGGAACTGTTGGTTCTCAGGAATTAATGGCGTCATTCCTGACAGAATCGGGCTATTATAATATAAATACATTATTAAATTAATATTTTAGTAACATTTCTAGCTTATCTCAGTATTTAACAGATAACAGTTTGTCACAGACGGAGAATTTTGGGCAAGAATATTTAGATAATTCGAAATATATATTTCTATGGATGCTGAGATATCTATTATGTGATGATTCCCGCTAGAGGGAGTAGTAGACATGTCAGAGGGATAATAATTGATGGATTTACAATTACTTTACGAGCCAACAGATAGAAAATAAAGATAAATGAGAAAAAAGCAGTTGCTACGATTTTCTCTTTTGGGGGCTTTTTTTTTACAATCCTCGTCAATTCCTTTTTCTGTAGAAAGACACCCGGCTTCTCAAAAATAATACACCACAAATTTATTATTCATTCTTTTATGTGTGTATCTCATATCTATGACAATCTCTTTCTGGCCGTCCCTATCACTTTATGACTAGTAAATTCCGGTGTTACTTTATTTCAAAGAAAGAAAAACTTGACAAACCGTCATTCCGTAATAATTTATTTCGACCAGAAACTAAAAAAATTTTTTTTTAAATTTTTAATTTAAAAAAAAAATCTTAAGAGGCCATCAGACGGATTTTACAAAAATAATGGGATTTACTGAAAAAAAGAAGTTATACCTTCTTTTTTTCAGTGTATCCCATTATTTTTAAATAATTAAATACTGCTCTGTATATAATCTAATTTATTGATTATTATACATTGAGCTCTCCTAGGAATTTATAAAAATCCTAGTATGAATATATGTTTGCAGTTTGTCTAGGGCAGTTGTGTGTATATGTATGACCGTAGGAAACTTTTATGTGTGTAACTCATATCCATGGCAATCTCTCTCCAGCCGTCTCTATCACTCATCGTTCTTGAGAGTTCCTCTGCGCAGTATACAGTATCCGCACAGAGCTGGTCAATGTACGTCTTTGTATGTCAGCCCACACTGGCGTGCCCATGTGCTGCCTTCCACAGTAGAACGTCACTTATGAGTTCGTCCTTGTTTCTCCAGCGTGTCTTGTCCGTCTTACTCGATGGTTTGGGTGATATGGGGCAGGTGGCCGTACAGCTGTTTTCTCGTGGGGTGTTGTTTCATGATATGTTTAAGACTGCAAGCAGCATTCTTGTGCAGCTCCCATCTAGTTTATTCTCTAGCGCTTCGTTAGGGCCCAGGTGGTGCAGCCGTACAGCAGCACTGACACGACAACGGCTTGGAAGAATTGTCTCTTTAACTTGTCTGTGAGTTTGGATTTCCATATGCCTGATAATTTATTTATAGCGGACCATGCCTTTCCTATGCGTGCATTAACATTATTTTCTGTGGAAGAGATATTACTGTCAAGGTACTTAAATTGTTCTACCGAGTTTAGGACGTTTGCCTTCGAGAGTTGAGATATCTCTTTTGTTTTTAAAAGATATGAATTAAGTTTTATCAGAGTTTACGTATAGGCTGTAAGTGTAACACTTAGTATTAAACAATGGCTGATATGTTATTCATACTAGCAAGAATATACACTCTCCACAGGGTGTAAGTATTTAAGTGTTAATGCAAGTCATCGGGGAGGGTGATAAAGTCGGTATCAGACAGACAACGAGGGAGTCAATCCTCTTTCACTAGCGCTAGACCAAGGAGATTATTTTAGCCCTTGGGGTGGAGCACCAAACCTACCATCAGATCCTCACTTTACCGCACAAATCCCCATTCTACTCAGGCGCTGATTTGGCGACGGCCGGTATCGAACCGGAATCATATAAAAAGATTACACTTATTTTAACAATATTTTAATTGGTTTCTATATCAAATCATTCATAGGATTGATTTTAATACGTTGGAGAATAAGACAATAATATCTGCGATCAATAATACCAAATAATTATTTATTAAACCCGGTTTTGTTAAAACCAGTATCCAAATTAACAACACCATATATTATGTAAACCATAATTTTTTTTAGTGATATAAAAGACTCATTGCAGGATTTTAAACGCGTTGATAACATGGGCTGTTTTTAGGCAAATCTAGATCAGATTTATATTGGGATATCGTTAATAAATAAGATTTAAATCTATGCATTAATGATTGATAAATTCACACAATTCATGAGGGTATTGTGACGTAAGCATTGAAATAGTTTCGGTTTGCAGACAGACAAACACCGAATATCCATGAGAATAAGATCTAGTCTAAGTCTAGTCTAAGTAAGGTCCAAAGTGGAGTGTTGCATGTCATGGACTGCTGAGTCACAAACTGTTCCATTCTTAAGCATCACGGGTGCCACCCCACGGTCAACAGGCAGGCCCCAATGGGTGATCTTAACCCTTCTGCAGAGGTGCAGTCGGTGTATTCCAGAGTTCCTAACGACAGAGTTCCTCTTTATGGAGAATATTTTATACGGACAGATTCGTAAATTGACCTCCGTACAAATCCATCTTTATTTTCAATTCCCCGATTTTAGTTAGGGGCTTTGATGAGCTTTTTCCTGGTGATTAAATCGCGCTCGGTGCGATGGGTCAGCGTTCGAACTTGCTGCTGATTCGTGTTCGCATCTCTTTCGGCTGTCAAGCCCAAAGCAGAGATCATGTCGGATGTGTCACGTGAGGCTTGAGAACGCACTTCGAAATTTCTGGAAGAATGCCTTGCGTTTGAACCATGACATCGAAGAATAAAAGGAAGGCCGGAAACTCGCAAGCTGTGGTTAGGAAGGCTATCATCCCGTTGATCACTGATTTTAAAGACGACCTCTCCCCCCTTCGTGCTTCATCTAATTCCACCTCTCCTAATCTCTCTCTCTCTCTCTCTCTCTCTCTCTCTCTCTCTCTCTCTCTCTCTTGCTTCTCTTTCTCTTCCTCATTCTTTCTATCTTTCTCTGTCTTATCGGTCTGGTTATATATATATATATATATATATATATATATATGTATATATATATATATATATATATATATATATATATATAACGAGAGAGAGAGAAAGAGAAAGAAATAGAGAGAAAAGAAAGAGAGAGAAGAGAAAGGGATTCAATTATATATGTATACAACCCTTTTTTCTCTCTTTCTCTCTTTCTCTCTCTCTCTCTCTCTCTCTCTCTCTCTCTCTCTCTCTCTCTCTCTCTCTTTCTCTTTCTCACTCTCTTGATATTTCTCTCTTCTCTCCCTCTTTGTTATCTCTCTTCTTTCTCTTTCTATTATCTCTCTCTTTATTCCCCGTATGCCTCTTAATGTATTTCTCTCTCTCTCTCTCTCTCTCTCTCTCTCTCTCTCTCTCTCTTCTCGTTCTCGTTTTTTTTTATTTTATATCATCTCTCTCTTGTCCTTTCTTTCGCTTCTTCTCTCTCCTTTCTTTATATCTCTCTCGTTCTTTCACTCTCTCTCTTTTCTTCCTTATTTTCTTTCTCTCTCGTTCTCTCTCTCTCTCTCTCTCTCTCTCTCCTCACCCCTCGTTCTTTTCCTCTATATATTTTCTCATCTCACTTTCTTATTCACACCCTCCTCCCTCTCCTCTCTCTCTCTCTCTCTCTCTCTCTCTCTCTCTCTCTCTCTCTCTCTCGCACCCCTCGTTCTCTTCCTCTATATATTTTTCTCATCTCACTTTCTTTATTCACACACCCTCCTCCCTCTCTCTCTCTCTCTCTCTTCTCTCTCTCTCTCTCTCTCTCTAACTCTTTATTTCTCTCTCTCTCTCTTTCTCTCGTTTTCAATTCCCACCCTCTCTCTCTCCCTCTCCCTCTCTCTTTCGCTCTTCCCTTTGTATATATTTATCTGACCCCTCTGTCTTTTTCTCTCTGTCTTCCTCTTTCTCACTCTTTCTTTCTTCTCTCTCCCCCCTCTCTCTCTCTCTCTCTCTGTCTCTCTCAGTCTTTCTCTCTATTTCCCTCTTTTAAGAAAGTAGAATCTTCAATAAAATTATTCGATTTGTTCTGCATTCTTATCTTAGACTAAATACCGATGAACAGGACATGAAATTGACAGATGAGATCTCGTTCGGCTCTCATGAAT
Source organism: Doryteuthis pealeii (assembly GCA_023376005.1). Lineage (NCBI taxonomy): Eukaryota > Metazoa > Mollusca > Cephalopoda > Myopsida > Loliginidae > Doryteuthis > Doryteuthis pealeii. The sequence continues at coordinate 14,673,925 of CM042147.1, read as the reverse complement.
CGTCCAAACGGAATTCCGCCCACCTGGAATCCCTTCTCTTCCTTCCGTTTTCCATTCTTAGACGAGCAATCCTCACATCTGTTCATCACCGTCCACTTTACCAAACGCTGATCCTTAAAAGCTTACTAAGCATATTCCACCTCATCGTCTTTTCTCTTCAACATAAAACCAATCTTATCCAATTCAGAGAATCAACAGTTATCTCCCTATTTTTGTCATGTTTAATTCTTTCCAAAGATCCGATTAGTGTAAGTTCCCCTTACACATTTTTCAAAAATAAACAAATATTTTATTACAAATTCCCTTTATACAGTGGTAACTTAACTTACGAGTGTCCAAACTCACGAATTTTCTAAGTCGATTACACTGGTTTACTAAAAAATATTTTTGTCTGAGGCAAGAATGTGAATAGGTGTTTTTTACTAATTTGTGTGTGCTGAATTCAAATTTATAAACAGTTTTGCTCTATCACCTCTTGTTTTCTGTCTTTTAAATAGTATATAGCAGAACAATTGAAATAGATCCGACAATATGTTGAAAGGATCAATAAATAAAGGAAGGTTTTCTTTATATACTTAAATATTTTCTATTTTTCTATTATTATTATTTTATTTCATATTCAAAAATAATTAAATAGAATACAATATGGACATGGACAAACTAAGGCCGAAACACGTGTCGCCACTTCATCAAACCATTTTTATCGATTCAACATTTTCTTTCCTTTAGTCATTTATCCTTTAGTATATATATATATATATATATATATATATATATATATATATATATATTATATATTATTATTATTATTATTATTATTATTATTATTGGCATTTCAGTCTCGGAAGACTATAATAAAGTTTTTGTGCTCCTGAAGTTACAGCGCCTCCTGTGACTATGAAGTCCAATGTTTAAAAAGTATTCTCGACCACAGATGTCGTATTTGAAGGCTGTCCCTGAAGATGTTGATGTGCCGGTGATTTGTTGTTGCTGCTTTCTTCTGGACCTCTTGGCTTCATAGTGTTGCGTCACGGTGACTACTGACATGAGCAATCTCCTATGGAGAGTCTGCCGCCACAGAGGTCGGTCCTGAGCTAAATTTTCCCAGCTGAAAGGGGTAATGCCAAAGCATCTGAGATCCTTCTTGCAGACATCCTTGAATCGCAACTGGGGGCAACCAAAATGTCTCTTAGTATATATAATATATATATATATATATATATATATATATAATTTATTAAAGCGATGTGGCCAAATACTATTTAACAAATGCGCTTCCGCTAATGCCAATAATATTTTGAAAGACGCATCAATTTTAAATCCTTAAAAGTCGTATTAATGTAATCGTTGCTTCTCCATCCATCCAAGCGCGATATGTAATGATATATTACACCAAAGTTGATCTATTACATTTGTTATAATTTCGATTACCCCATCAAAGTCATGTCCATCAAGTAAAATCGACTTTTGCATGAATAGATTTGGTAATAACCGTTTTAAATGAACCGAGAATGAAATAATGTTATCGTTTTTAATTTGTATCGTTAATGTTTGAGTGTGACGTCAAATGACCAGCATGTTTATAGAGCTAATACAACAGCAATGTAATTTACTACTGGAAATTTTATTTGCCAAATAAAATGTAATTATTCTAATTTTTAATGTAATTTCCCCCCCCTGCGTTAAGATACACTAATAAATACAAGGTGGGGTTAAAAGATTTGCTATATTTTGGTAACGTGTGGCACATTTCGGCAGTTCCATATGCTTTTTCGGGTTCGGCAATGCATTTGTATAATAAGGATCATTGGTCATTGCATTTTTATTCTAAAATATTTGGAATTCATTTTCATAGTATAAATAATTTCCAATGAATTCTTATAGCAAAAATTATTTCCTATGCATATTTTAGTAAAAATTATTTCCAATGAATTTTTATAGTAAAAATTATTTCCAATGAATTTTTATAGTAAAAATCATTTCCGATTATTTTTATAGCAAAAATTATTTCCAATGCATTTTTATAGTAAAACTTATTTCCAATTAATTTTTATAGTAAAAATTATTTACAATTAATTCTTATAGTAAAAATAATTTTCAATTATTTTTATAGCATGAATTATTTCCAATGCATTTTTATAGTAAAAATCATTTGCAATGTTTTTTTCTATACTATACATTATCTGCTTTGCCTTTTTGTCGTAAAAATCAATTGTAATGCATTTTATAGTATAAACAAGTTCCAATGCATTTTCATACTAAAAATCATTGATCAATGCATTTCATAGTAAAAATCATTTTCTATGCATTTTTATAATAAAATCAGTTGCAATATATTTTATATTAAAACTCATTAGCAATACATCTTATTATGTAGATTCGGTGTCTGTCTGTAACCGAAACTCCATCAATGCTTACGTCACAATACCCTCAGGAATTTTGTAAGTTTATCAATGAGTATTTAGTTTATTGTCAAAACCATTAATGCAGAGAGTAAATCTCATTCATTAATGATATCTCTATGAAAATCTGAGATTTTCCTCAAAACAGCCCATGTTATCAATTGGGTTTAAAATCCTACAATATGTCTTAGATATCTTTATGAAATAAAGGTTTATATAATATATGGTGTGGTTAATTTGCATACTGATTAAAACCGGGTTTAATAAATAATTACTTGGTGTTAATGATCTCTAATATTATTGCTTTATTCTCCAGCGTATTAAAATCAATCCTATGAATGATTTTTATATATAAACCAATTAAAATATTATCAAAATAAGTGTAATCTTTTTATATGCATTCTTATTTAATATCATTAGTCTTTCTAATTGAATTTATCACATTAAAACTTGAATATTTATGACCAGAGGGCGCATATTCTTAAAAGTGTTTTTGTAATAAAACAATTTGAAATGCATTTTATTTATCTGGTCCCTATCTGATGATGCTTCTTCCAGAAAGTTATCCAATGCAGTTGTTTTTATAACAGTCTGTCTTCTTTCCTTTGTATCGGCCGAATCTGACAGTGACAGAGGTGTATCTATGACAAGGTATTAAATCTCATCGTTTTGTCTTCTTGGCGACTATTCCACTCGATATCTACAAACCAAAAAAAAAAAATTTAAATTTAAAAAATATTAAAAATCAGTTGAAATGCATTTTACAATAAAAATCATTTCCTATGCATTTTTATAGTAAAAATCACTTGCAATGCTTTTTTTAAATAGTAAAACCTATTTCAAATTAATCTTTATAGTAAAAGTCATTTGCAATGTATTTTATAGCAATACAGTTTATCTTTATAATAAATTTTGCTGTAAAATGATTTAAAAAAGGATTTTATAGTAAAATCGTTTGCAATTTATATTTTATAGTAAAAATCATTAGCCTATGTATTTTATAGTAAAAGTCATTCCCAATGCGTTTTTATAGTAAAAATTAATTGCAATATATTTCTATTGTAAAAATTATTTATAAATTATTTTTATAATAAAATTAAGTGCATTTTTATAGAAAAAATCATTTGCAATGTTGTTTTTTTAATAATGAAAATCATTTGCATAGCATTTGTATAGTAAAAATCATTTCGAATGCTTTTATATAATAAACTCATTTCCAATGTATTTTTATAGTAAAAATCGTTTTCAATGCATTTTTATACTAATAATAATTTGCAGTGCAATTGTAATGTATATACAATTGTAATTTTATACTAAAATTTTATATTACAATTGTAATTTTATACTAAAATTATTTCCATTGCATTTTTATACTAAAAATGATTTCTAGTGCATTTTTATAGTAAAAAATTGTTTCCAATGAATTTTTATACTAGAAATAATTTGCAATGCATTTTTATACTAAAAAACATTTCAATAGCATTTGTATGGTAATATAATTTGCAATGCATTATTATTGATCTGATCATGCTTCTTCCAGAAAGTTATTCAATGCAGTTTGTCTTCTTTCCTTTGTGTCAACCGAATCTGACATTGACAGAGGTGTATCTATGACAAGGTATTAAATCTCACTTAACACTTTGTCTTCTTTTATTATGAATAACGATTCTCGTCGAAGACACTTGCCTGTTGGTGACTATTCCACACGACATCTACAAACCAAAACCATAAAAGAAACATACATCTTGGTAAAATAGAAGCTGACAAGTGCACGACCCATCCACGGTCGTATCTTCTGCCATCCTTCCATTAAAAGCAAACAAATGAGTCACAAACGTGTCACGTGTACACCGATCAACCAATGAGACGTCTCAGTCATTATTAGTGGCAATGGCTTTGCAACAGTTGTCTCCTAGCGGTAAAGACATGAACTATTTAATGACGACATTACAACATAGAAACCATCGTCACCAACGACTGTTTAATTGTCAGACTTTGCCTTTATAAATATTACATGTTAGCGATATCAGACTGATAGATTGGTTGATTGGTTGGGTTTTACGGCATGTCAACACTTGTTGGGTTATTTTATGCCGAAGACGTTTTGTTTTTATTCATTTTTGATGAGTATTCAACATTTCAAAAAAACTTAATTTGTTTTAGAAATCAATCTTTAGGTAGAAATAATGTAGTAGATCTCCTTGTAATCCTAGTCTGTAGTGTTCCTTAAAATCCTTGGTAGAAAAGAGTGTAGTATCAGTAAATACACCTTGTAATCCTAGTCACTAAAACGATATGCCTTGAGTTTGTCCCGATAAATTATGACAACCTCGGCATATCTTAAGACACTAGTTAACAAAAACCAGAAAAAGAAATTAAGAGGCGTTAGCAGAACCGCCCAGAACCAAAGAAGCCAGTTCATTGTAATCCTAGGTAGAAACAAATGTAGTATCAGTAGATTTCTTTGTAATCCTAGTCTGTAGCATTTCTTGAAATCCTTGGTAGAAAATAGTGTAGTATTGGTAGATCTTGTAATCCTAGTCTGTAGTGTTCCTTGAAAGCCTAGGTAGAAAAGAGTGTAGTATCAATAGATCTCCTTGTAATCCTAGTCTATAATATTCTTTGAAATCCTAGGTAGAAAAAAGTGATATTCTTATCTAAAATCTTTGATATTCTTGGTAAAAAAGAGTTTAGTATCAGTAGATTTCCTTGTAATCGTATTTTGTTGTGTTCCCTGAAATCGTTGGTATAAAATACTGTAGTATCAGTAGTTCTTCTTGTAATCCTCGTCTATAGGTTTTGCTATGAGAAAATCCATTTAGTAATTGATTTCAGGACAGTTACCAACGATCTTAAATGCGTTGTGTATACGTTTATCATAGGTCAATTATTACCGGAAGTACCTGCTGTTCATATTGGGAAAGTTTATAATTAGAAGTGGCAATTTGACGTGCATCTTTACTGATAGATAATCCAAAAGCCACCCAATACAAATATTTGAATCCCAGTAATTTCTGTCTATCGTTGTGTTGATACTTTTTAGATATGAGGTGTGTGCTAGACGCGCGCTCTTTCTTATAGACTCGACCATAATCATGTGATCTATCTCTTGGATAATTACTGGCAGTACTCTGAGGTTGATACTATACTTAACCGACCCTAATGGTCATAATTACATTGATACTCTTTGACGATGGACATAGGACTGAAACACTGGACCTTTACCAATAGGACTTATTCACTTCCCAAAGGATTCCCTAACACAGGACTTACTTTAAGCCCTTTTCAACTGGCCAAGGATGGGATTTAAAAACTTTACGCGTTGTTCCAAGGTTGGATATTAAAAATGAGATTAGTTGAATACGAGGCAGCAGCTGATGGTGATCCAAAAAAGATCTTGAAAAATAAAAAGGATGCTGAGGTAAGCGTGTGAGGTATCGATGAAACTAATCTGAAGGCATCCAAGGAACAATTACCCTAGGTTTACTATTTATCTATTAATGATTTTCTGCTAATATAAGCCTCATATATTTGCCAATTTGTCGAATTGGTCCCTTTCTTTTGTATCGTTGTAATCTACGAACCGAAATCTACCAAAAAAAAGACAATAAGTTTGACAATTTCCGGACAGACCTGGTACTTTTCGAATCGTCTCCAGCAAAAATAACATATGTTTGGATTCTAAACATCTATTATCGATTTTATTGTAAAAAAATATTCGAGCAAATATTTTTGCGTACGTTGGGTGCAGGAAATAGATTGCAAATATCATATCGTCTTGTTTGTTTCCGAACGAAAATTACGAGTTTTTCAAAATAACAAAAAATCTCTTTTTGTGTTTGTCTTAATAAAACCTGATTTGCACCAAAGTGTGGGCATTATCAGTGGCTGGTTGCTTGGGGGAGTTTGTCGGAACAAGAAACGCGAAGTTTGGAGACAATGAAATTAGGTCTGCGATGCAAGAATTTCTATAAACAAAGTTGTCATGTCTACGCAGCTGATTCTCCGAAGAATATAATTTTCATGGTTGGAAAAAAACAAAAAAACAAAGTTAACAAAAGAAAATATTTTCATAACCATCTGTAACGAATCGACTATCAATTTTAGGCCTGTAGTTGAATGTAGTTTTACAATGGAGATTCTTTGTGGCATAAAGTTTGATTCTTTCTTGAAGTAGAAAGTTGTAGTATCAGTTTTACTCCTTGTCAGTTGATACATTGGTCCTTAAAGTAGCAAGATGTGGTATCAGTTTTAATCCTTGTCAGTCGGTCTTTTGGTCCTTGAAATTGAAAGGTGTAGTATCAGTTTTACTCCTTGTTAGTTGATCTTTCCTTGAAGTAGAAAGATGTAATATCAGTTTTACTCCTTGTCAGTTAATCCATTGTTCCATGAAGTAGAACGATGTAATATTAGTTTTACTCCTTGTCAGTTTATCCATTGGTCTTTGAAATAGAAAGATGTAATATCAGTTTTACTCCTTGTCTGTTGCTCTTTTGGTCCTTGAAGTTGAAAGATGTAGTATCAGTTTTAATCCTTATTAGTTGATCTGTTCTTGAAGTAGAAAGATGTAGTATCAGATATAATCCTTGTAAGTTGATCCTGTTGGTCTTTCTTTGAAGCTGTTCATCGAGCAAGTTAATTTAGGACAATTTATCAACGCCGTTAAAATTGTAAATAAAATACATGTTTAGCATTTTATGATAGGTCAATTCAGTCACCACCACTTAGAACTGTTTATAAATATAAGATGTGGCCTTTGGCGCACCTTATACCTAAGGAGTATCCAAGGAGTCACATTGTCACATTTTCTTGCATTTTCAACAAACTTTTCGGAAATGATTTACTTTCAAACTCTTTTTATGGCCCGTAGGGTGTGCGATTTCTTAGATAAATGTCAGAACTTTCGTACCGTATAATATATATAACGTTAGTTAGTTAATATAATGTATATAACGTTAGTTGATATAATATATATAACGTTAGTTAATATAATATATATAACGTTAGTTAGTTAATATAATATATATAACGTTATTTAATATAATATATATAACGTTAGTAAGTTAATATAATATATATAACGTTAGTTAATATCCTGGTTGGTTTGTTGGTTGGATTTTACGGCATGACAACCCCTATTCAGCTATTGTAAGCCGAAGACAGTTTAAGCTATATGGCCCTTGAGCTGACAATGTTAGGGACCCCGGAGTTCAATTTCCGAGCAGTGAAAATACGTGGAAATTGTTGACGGACACAAAATTATGGATATATATGCAGGTATTACTTTATTTATTCTCGGAAATTTGGGATTTCTTTCTCTCCATGCTACGGCCTTAAGTCATTCCTGTTCCCGGCCGCAAAGAGACCGAATCGAAATGATCCAGCTTTTTTTTTAATGCGATTCGCAGAACAGCGAACCCAACTTTCCCCTAGCCCACACAATGAGTTAGATGACTGATGATGTCTTGTATTTGTTTATCAAAAGCTAAATGAAGCTACCATTACCACTTGCCAAAATTCACTTGCACCACACAGATGACCGTTGAAATGTGTGAGGTATTTCTGACACAACCTCTATTTCTTAATCAAAGAACAAAACATTATATAGATGGAGCTACCATTATCACTTGCCTAAATTAACTTGGACTACACAGATGACTTTTTAAAATGTGGTAGATATTTCTGCTATACCCTATATCTGTTTTTCAATAACAATACATTAGATGGAGCTACCATTACCACTTACCAATGTTCACTTGCAGCACACAAGTGAAAGTTTGAAATGTGACATGTATTCGTGCTACACCCTGTATTAGTTTCTCGAGAACAAGATGGAGCTATCATTACTACTTGCCTAATAGTAACTCTTTTGGTGTTCTAGATAAAGCATACTTTATTACATTTAGCCTCTCGGTCAAGACATTTAACTGTCAATTCCTCGCTCTATACATTGATAATTTCACTAGGTAAGAAACAGTACATTTACAAGAGATGTAAGAGTACCTTGTAAGTAGTCGTCGGGGCGGCCTAATGTCGGTATCACCCCGACGGCGAGGGAGTCCATCCCTTTTTCAATAGCGGTAGTCCAAGGAGATTATTTTAGCATCTGAGGTGGAGCGCCACACCTACCATCAGCTCCTCACTTTACCGCACAGATCCCTGTGCTACTCATACGCTGAGTCGGCGAGTGCCAGTATGGAACTAGGAACCTTGTGGTTTGTAGCCGAACGCTCTACCGACTGAGCTAACCTGGTCCTTAATATTACGTGAACAATAGAATATTAATAGATAATAGTATTACATGAACAATAGAACAATAGTGTATACATATATAAAGGGCAGTTGTGTGTATATGTATGTCCGGAGGAAACTTCGAAAATAAAACAGTTAAAGAGAAAGTAAATATGTATACACATTAAATATCCACTGTTCTTGGTTTTTGAGCAAGAATAATGAAGATTTGATTTATATTCGTGAAAATAATTAAAAATAAAATTTAAATCATAACAGCATGGATTTTTTTTTCATTTAATATATTAGATAGTAGACATTAACATTTCTTTTCAGAGTAGCTGGATCAATGCAAGGTCTATTTTTTACACTAGCAAATATATGCACCTTTCGGGTGGAAGTATTTAGGTTTTGATGTAATAAAATATTGTATCAAATTAGAAACTATTTAGAAAATGATAAACTGAGGGGATATAATCGAAAAATAGAACAGCTTTAAATCTAACTCTTCCATCATTTTCCGTCTTCCCGTCTTTCATTGTTCCTAATTTATCTATTTAGTTAGATTATGAAGTATTTAATAAAATTACAGTTCTTTCGTCTTGTTTATGGATTTCTTTTAAGATTTATCCCCGAGATTTTCGCTCAGATTCGTTGAGAGAAAACCAAACAATTAGAAATCAATAATACTAAGCCCCTATTTATTAAAATCAAATTCTTAATATCAATATTCAAATTAGCCTTGTCGTTCACACTGTAAACCGGTATTCTATTGAATATATAAATATACCTGTGTGTTGTTAATATGTAGATTAATCCAAAAGTATTAATAATGTATCACAATTTTATCAATAATTGAGGTTTAAATAAAAATTAATTCATGGTGAATGTGACGTCAATAACTAAGGGAATTGTGACTTGAGTAGTGATATAGTTTCGGTTACAGACAGACAAACACACAATCTCCATTATAATAAGATATGGATTTAAATGGGGCATCCCACGAGGATTCAACTCACGATTCAGTTATAATGGATCTGCAGGACTAACTTAAAAATCTCATTCTACCTAGGCGACGCCGGGTAGCCGCTGCTAGTACTAAATAAAGAGTTAACAAGAAATGTACACTTTTTTTCTGAAAACGTCTGGTTTTCCGTGATAATAATAAATGATAGATATTTACCTTTTGGCATTGAGCGAATCAACCCACAGATTCTCATCTGATAGGAAGCAGGTGAATTTTTAGTAAGACTCTTTTGTTATGTCTGTTTTATGACAAAGAAAATGTTCTCTTTTGAATCTCTGAATTATATTATATATATTGTATAATGATATTATAATTATATCTATGTGCTTAATTGGAGTCGGACCTAATTTTGAAAATTAATTAATTAATAATGAATTAGGCGGGAATACCTATTAAATGTATGGCTAAACAAATCGAGAAAAATCAATCTCTGTATGTACATTTCGGCCTATTAGGCCTCATCAGCAGAGCTATAGATCGGAAGACCGCCCTGTGCGTGATTTGAAACCGGACTGCCAAGCTAAACAGGCCGATCCCATAACCTCTACACTAAACGAACCTCTTAGATTTTATGATTTGTTTAGAGTAGGTTAATATTCCTCTTCTAGTGACTTTTATTACACGACGATATGATAAGTTGTAAACAAGGTTTCAGCTTGGCAGTCCGGTTTCAAATCACGCACAGGGCGGTCTTCCGATCTATAGCTCTGCTGATGAGGCCTAATAGGCCGAAATGTACATACAGAGATTGATTTTCTTGATTTGTTTAGCCATACATTTAATAGGTATTCCCGCCTAATTCATTATTAATTAATTAATTTTCAAAATTAGGTCCGACTCCAATTAAGCACTTATTCTCCCAAAAATTATCGGCAAAAAGCCATTCTAAAACAAACCTTGTTTACAAATTATATCTATATATTAATACATCTTGTCCCTTAATCTTCCGACTGTTATCATCTTGCAACACCCGCTGGTTAAAAATGAGACCGTCCAAATCGTCCTAGATGAAATACAAAAATGTAAATCATGATTATCTAGTGTCACTTATTCACCGAATTTTTATTTCTTATGAGTGTCGTCACCTCAGCTATGTAATGGACCATTCCGTTTTTATTATAAGGAAAGAAAGGGAAGAAAAAGGATATTCTACACAGAAACAATCTAGGAAAGAAAGAAAGAAATAGAGTATGGGAAATATAGAAAGAGGGGTGAGTGTAAGGAGTGATAACGCTAATGTGTTTCAATCGATTTTTTATGAAAAGATGAAAAGAGGGGACGGAAGAAAGAAGATTGAGATAGAATTAAATCCAGATTACATTTTTTTTTTACATATTGAACTCTTTAGTAATAGCTCTTAAGTAAACATATCGAACGTTGTAACAATTAAATTATCATACTATGGTATATAGACAGGTCCTGCTAGTATATAATTATTATTAGTAACCGTCAGTTTCTCACCTATGTGATTTCAAACAAAGTGATACCCTAAATTAGATACATATGCCTAAGGTATGATATTGAGCACTGCAAAGACTGTTTCGATTTTCGCCAGAGCCCCTTTGGTCGGATCGTGGTCATAATACCAATGGGTGCCGGATATGTCGGTCTTGGGTGACTTTACCAGGAACTTAAGTCCCCGGTGGCTCTGACACTACCAAGTTTACACGGCCCAGATGAGGCGGGGTTGGACTCTAGAAAAAGTTGAAAAAACGTCTGCGTCATCGTCAGGACTCGACGGCTTTTAGCGTAATAGTTGCTGCGTCTGTGAAACAGTGGGCATTTCCTTCCTTGACCGGGATATGCATGTGGGGTTTGGGGACCAGTTGTGAATTTTTTTATTCCCGTGTTACTACTTCCATGATTTCATCACAGGTGAATTTGTTGGATGGAGCCGGTTCAATTGAATTCCGTCAAAGAACAGAAAAACAGAAGTTATTTGAACTAGCGTCAAATGATTAATAGCTTCTACCGACCTTTTACAGGTCTTATTTCTCGTCTTGCAAGGTGTATAGCCACCCTTCTCACCAGTAAAAACCTGAGGGGTTATGTTGAGAAATTTTGGTATATAAGGTGTGTGCTAGATCGTCGCCCATACTTATAGATTAGGCGAGATTATGTGATCTGTTTCTTGGCCAAGCACTGGCAGTACTCTGAGGCTGATACAATACTTAACCGACCCTGCTGATCATAATTACTGTACATTCATGGACGACAGACATAGGATTAAATCACTGGACCTTTACCAATACGTAGGATAGGACTTATACGCTTACCAAAGGATTCCATAACATTGGACTTTCTTTAAGCCCTTTTCAACTGGCCAAGGATGGCATTTAAAAACTTTACAGTTTACGGTTTAGTCGCCTATGAAGACTATGAAACAGGTAGTACCGGATTACATAGTACCAGTAGTACATTTTATCAATTGGATCCTAACATACCACTACTCTGGCTAAGATGTCCCATTGTAGTGTAATGGTTACCAAGCTAGTCTCGCATATCCATTACTACCAGTAGCACATTGAACGACCTGACACAGTTTCAAATAACTTTTGGGATAATGAGTAAGGTTTCTCTTTAAGAATTCCAACGAATAATAAGATTGTGGATTGGGCTTAAGAAATAATGTGCTAGATGGCCGTTGAGTCCAGGGCTTCCCCTGCCCTTTTACAGTTTTTTTGTTCTGTAGGGTGTCTAGCCACCCTCCCAACCAGAAAAAATCTATGCGATTACCCGTTTAGTTGTCGATGATCTGACTATGAAGCAGGTAGTACTGGGTTACATGGTACAGTAGTATACTGATGACCTGACACAGGTTCAAATAACTTGCGGGATAATTAGTAAGGGTCCTCCCTTAGAAATCCAAAAATAATAAGACAGAGGAACTGTGTATCATCAGAGTCGAAGAAATTTAGGAAAAAAGAACCGAAAATGTGCAGGCTGGAGCGAATACCGCATGGATATATTTTACATATCCACGTATTTATATTTACAATTACGTATCTTTATGGTTTATTCATCTTTAGACTTACGTACATGATGGGAAAATGGCTCGGCTTGACACCTGCATGCGGTTGAGAATCCTAAGATTTAAGGTCTGGTCCTAATTTCAATAAAATGTGATCACTAAAACGATATGTCTTGAGTTTGTCTCTAAAAACTATGACAACTTTGGCATAACCAGAGAACCTTACCAACATTTCGAAAGATAAGAACAAGAAGTCAAGAGAAGTTAGCAGAACCGTCCGGAACAAAAGAAGCTAGAACCAAAACAATAGAAGAAATATAGACGGAAAGAACACACAAGAAACAGAAGAAAGTTAAATATTAGCGACCCCTGATGCTTTAGGATGGAACCCTGGTGGATAAGCAGTCCCTTACATGCAACACTCCGCTTGGCTCCCGCATGCGGTTGAGAAATCCTAAGATTTAAGGTCTGATCCTAAGTTTAATAAAATGTAATCCCCAAAACTATATGCCTTGAGTTTGTCTCTAAAAACTATGACAACCTTGGCATAACCAGGGAACTTTACCAGCATTTCGAAAGACAAGAACAAAAAGTCGAGAAGTTAGCAGAACCCCCGGAACAAAAGAAGCCAGAACCAAACCAATACAAGAAATACAGACAGAAAAAACACACAAGAAACAGAAGAAAGTAAGATATCAGCAACCACTGATTCTTCAGGGCGGAACCCTGGTGGATGAGCAGTCATGCAAAACTCCACTTGGACTCCGCATGCGGTTGAGAAATCTTAAGATTTAAGGTCTGGTCCTAAGTTTAATAAAATGTGATCACTAAAACGATATGCCTTGAGTTTGTCCCGATGAATTAAGACAACCTTGGAATATGTTAAGACACTAGTCAACAAAGAGTAGAACAAGAAGTTAAGAGACATTAGCAGAACCGCCCGGAACAAAAGAAGCCAGAATCAGACAAATAGAAGAAATACTAACCCGGACCCAAAAGAAGAAACCATGAAGATTGCTACTCCATAATACAAAAAGAAGTAAAAGATTTGATATGGGATGTATAACCACGGATATCTATCATAATACACAAATAAGGTCCCCTTCATAATATATACCTATATAGAGTGTGGGTATACAGGATTTGGACACTACGTTATCATCTCTAGGGTACGAGAGGATGCCAGTTAGAACAGGTGGAGATCACCAGCATATCGAGGCCACGCAACTAAAATCTTAGAAACGCTGGGCAGGACACGTCCAAGAATTATCACAATTTATCATTTGACTCTAGTTCAAATAACTTGTGGGATAATAAGTAAGGTTTATCTTTCAGAATCCCAAAGGATAAAGAAACGGTAGAATTGTGTATATGTAGAGTCGAGTATCGGAGAAATAAAAAAAAACAAAAAGAAAGAATCGAAAATGTGCAGAGTTGAGCGAATACCTCCTGGACATATTTTACATATCCACGTATTGGCATTTACAATTACGTATCTTGTTTTATGGTTTCTTCATCTTTAGACTTGCGCTGTGCATCGCTTTTCTCGTGAGCAAGAATTCTGCCTTAATTTGTTGGGCAAA
>CM042147.1:14617211-14654711 GCA_023376005.1 Doryteuthis pealeii | reverse complement strand
GTATCTTCATGAATATAAACCACATCTCTATTATTTTTGCTCAAAAAACAAGCCCTGTGGATATTTAATGGGTATATATATTTACTTTGTCGTTAATTGTTTTATTTTCGAAGTTTTCTTCTGGCATACAGATTCACACAACTGCCCTTTATATATGTATAGATATAGATTGAATATTTCATATATATATATATATATATATATAATATATATATATATATATATATATATATTATAAAGAATTAGAATTAAATAACCACAAGGTTGATATGCCATTAAAACAAACCAAACAAACCTACGAGATACACCGAACCAGATAACCAGATAAAAGGTAAAAAGATACCAGATAAAAAAGTAAAAGATATAAAAAGTAAAAGATACTAGGTAAAAAGTAAACGATAATAGATAAGGGTTATGATATCTAATGTGTATTAAGCAACAAAAGCCGCTAGCAGGGCTTAACGCAAAGCCGCGCTATGCGAGGCAAATTCGCTAGAATAAATAATAACAACACTTCAGCTCGGAAATATCACGAAGGTTTTCGCAGAGCGATTTATGGAGCTTAGATTCAGAGAAAACAATTATTTCTGACGGTATATTTTATTTCCACGACTTACATCTTCATTGTCTTTTCTTTTCTTTTTTTCTTTTTTCTTTTTTGTTTTCTTATTATTTTTCGTGTTTTTGTATTATTGCAAACATTTGCATATCAGTGCAAATCCACGGCATATAACACATAAGAGGCTTTTAACTATGTAAATCAGAAGCATTAATATTGCTTTCATTATTATTTATACTTTTTCGTTCCCTTCTCCCTGCAGCTATAGGTTAAACTGATTTCGATCTCGAGAGATGACACATTTTCCGCTGCTTTCTGAATTGTAAACGCGCGAAATAGGAAAATAGAAAACGAAGCAAAGAAATAAAATAAAAAATGCCCTTGTTTGTGGGCGGTGTAGGGGGAGAGTTATACATTCCTATCATCGATTCTCATTGATGTTTAAACCGATGAAATAAAATGAAATAAAAAAAGAAAAAGATAGAAGAATTTTAAATAAAAGTCAGGTAGATTAAAGGTATCTGGGGCATTGTAGTACGCAGGTTCGAACCCCAGTCGTGCTATTATGTTCATTTTCGGATTAATGCTCATGATAATTAAATATTAATAGAGGGTTTTTTTTTTTTTTTTCTTTTTCTAATTAAAAAGCTAAAGACAAAAATGTTTCGTTCTCTTTTTTCCTTCTTTCTTTTATCATTTGGATTTTATGATTTTATTGTTTTTATATTTCTTTACTGTTTTTTTTAAATTTATATATAAAGTGCCGGATTAGCTCAGTTGGTAGAGCGTTCGGTTAGAAACCACGGTAATCTTCAACTTGTTCCTCGTAAATTCCTACTATGAAATAAACTGAACCCTCATTTTGTGTCTTTGCAATAAATGTTTTTAAATAAAGAAAATATATTCAGTATTGTAAAATAACGGGTGCAAGAAAAATAAAACATTTATTTGAAAAAACACGGTTCAGTTTATTTTATGGTAGGAATTTACGAGGAACAAGTTAAGGATTACCGAAACCACATGGTTTCTGCAGCAACGTAATCACTATTCATCGATATTAACCCTTGGGCCATGCGACGTTTACTCGTTGTATAATTGATTGACATAGGGATGTCCTATCATGGTGTAATGGTAAGCAAGATAGACTCACAGAACCGTTACTACGAGTTCAATCCTTGCTGGATGCCCTATACTTGCTATCTTGTGTTGGTGGGGGCCCTGTTTACTCGGTGTTTGAGTGGATGCAGAAAATCCGAGTGTCGTATCCTACAATTTAAACACACGAGACGACGGAAGTATAATTTCCGTAGATACAAGAAACAACTTTATATACATAATATACAATTGGTATAGTCAATTGTTCTTTCAGCGGTGTTGCAGACCGTATGTGTCTGTAGGTAGTTGTGTTTGCAAAGTGTGTATCTATTGTTTATGTTTGTCATAGCTAATGTTCGTCTGGAATGTGTCAACATTGTAGCAGTTTTGTTAAAACAAAGTCTGTGATTGAACTTGTGTCGTGTTGAGAAGGCGAGAGAGAAAAAACGAAACGAAAAAGAGACACACCTTTTTTTGTGTCTCCGGACAGGGTCTTCTCCTGGGTTTTATCCTTAAACATCACGGGTCGCCACACACGGTCAAGAGGTTGCCCCATTGGGAGAGTCTTACTCTTCTGCAGAGGTGCAGTTGGTGCATTCTAACGCCCCAGTCGACAGGGCGTACAAAATATTAGAAGTACGAATGACGAATGTAACAGAGTCAAGGGAAACTGATGGAAATCAAAAAGAAAATAGAAAGACAGTCAAACAAGAAATAGAACGAGGATCTCCACAAAATTATCAAAGTTCTTCCCGCCAAAACTATTTTCTGCTATGAAATTCTCATTAATCTTAACTCAATAAAGCAGAAAACGACTAAAGCAAATGAAAAATGTATATTTGACCTCCGGGTAAACAACCCCGTTTGATTTGGCGATGAAAAATATACATTTTAAACAAGCGTAATTGACACTTTAAATATATTCTCGTATCAAGAAATAAGTATTGATCGAAAAGAGTTGGAGAAAGTAAACATGGGCGAATTGGATAATTTCACGAGTTGTCAGTGAAAACAACGCGTGTGAAGAATCAGAAAGATAGATGCAAATTTAATAGAGTAACAATTACCAAAATGCCTCGTTAGTCATCGATTTCAGTCCAATGACGACAATGGGGTCACGGTCATCTGAAAAACAAATTGGTATCAGTTTTAATAAACTTGCCAAGAACATAAAGTTACTACTACTTCTTTAACTCAATCACATTAGTATCCTTGCTTTTATTTCAGCCGTTAAAGTCTTCGGGCTTCCTCAATTGTATACAGTAATTTGTCTCATCTCAGTAGTATTAGGGATCACTGACGATAACGGGGTCACGGACATATTTGAGAAACAAATTCAGTATCATTTCTCTGAATGTTTGAGATGAGGTTTGATGAGTAGTATTATCTGTGTTATTCGGACTATTGTCCTCATCTTCATAGTTATCTGTACAGATAACAATGAAGATGAGGAAAATAGTCCGAATAAGGCAGATAATACAAAATTCAGTATGACTTTTAATAATCTTGCCAAGTCTATAAAAAAAAATTGGCTCAGTGGCCTTTTGTCGGTATTAGCCGGACAACGAGGGAGTATATCCCCTTTTCGCTAGAGTTAAACCAGAGATATTGTTTTTCCTGAGGTAGAGTGCCACATCTACCGTCAGGTTCCCACTTTACTACACAAATCAGATTACCCAATCTGTGCTACCCATGCGCTGCGTTTGCAGCGACCGTTATCAAACCAGAAAACTTGCGATTCCTTGGCGAATGCTCAATCAATTGAGCTCACTTAATCAGATTTATATCCTTGCTTTTCTTTCAGCCGTTTAATTCTACGGGCTTTCTCATGTGTATATTTCATACAGTAATCTTTTGAATCATCTCACTAGTATTGTAAACAAATGTCACCGGAGCGCGACTAAATAGTTTATGGAAGAAAAAGCAAGTAGACAGATTTCCAGATCTCTTCCAGTCTACTAGGTGTAACAAAATATGATTTATCAAACACCCCGAACCTACCTTGTTGTGGTCACCATCTAAACTTCATCTATTTGTCACGGAAGTATATATAATATGTACAGCAATATATAGATCGATAGATTGAAAGGACCAGTCCGAGATAGATAGATAGTGCAAATAAAATGAGATAAATAGATTGATAAATATGTCCAGCACGAGATAGATAGATAGATAGATAGATAGAACCAGTCCAAGATAGATAGATTGATAGTTAGATAGTGCTAGAAAAGCCGAAGTATTAACTCGATCTACTAGGCGTACCGGAAAGTTCTGTCCGTTTTCTTTAACCAAACTAAAACACCAGATTTAGTCTACAGTCGTTCTCAAGATCAATCAGATGCCAGATACTCCGTTAAACTTTACATTTAGTTAAATCTACTGCTGTTGATAGTTTAAAAACATCTATAGCCGATGGAAGACAAAAGTTTCAAAGTGAATCATTTGCGTCATTCCATGTGTATGAATTCCACAAAGGTAGCAATCCAACAACTGCAGTGGAAAAACATAACCGCTGTCTATCCAGAAGATGTGAGTGTTAGAAACTGCCGTAGATGGTTTTGAAATTTAAGACGGCAATTTCAACCTTACTGATGAGCCTTGATCGGTGAGACCCAGTCGTTTGGATGATGAACTTTTGAAAGCTGCAGTGGAAGAAGATCTTCGACAAATAATCAGAACATTGTCCCAAAGATTTGATGCACCTTGGTCTACTGTTCAGGAGCATCTGAAAAAGATTGGAAAAGTGTATAGAGAGGATAGGTGGGTTCATCATGAACTCTCTCCAGCCAACAAAGTAATACGGACAACAATCTGCAATATTCCATTTTAATACTAGACCCCATTCTACCAAACAAACTCAAGAAAAAAATAAAGTCCTTAGGTTAGGAAGTTCTTCCTCACCCTTCATATTTGCCAGACCTTGCTCCATCAGATTCTCACTTATTCCGTTCTTTAGAGCATTTCATCAGTGGAAAAAGATTCATAAATGTTCACGAGATTTAAGCGGAGTTGAATTCCTTTATTTCTTCCAAAGATGTTAATCGTTTTTGAAAGAGGGATTAAAAAGCTCCCAAGTAGATGGACAAAGGTCATATCTAATGAGGGTGACTATTTTGTTGAGCAATAAAGATTTTCAGTAATATTTCTTTCAATTATTATTCCTAACAAAAATAGAGACGGGACCTTCCGGTACACCGAATATTTGATGTTGGTGTTTCCGTTGGACTCTAGTGGTTGTTGTTTGAAACGAAGTAAAACCGGATTTTCGATTTAGTCTGGCTGTTTCATTGAATTGATATCGCAACTCCTCACTACTAAATTAATCTTAGTTAATAATATATATATATATATATATATATATATATATTATATATATATATATATATATATATATTCAGTGTTGACGGGGTGTAGAGGTTTCTTATTTTCCACTAACGCCATCTATCGATGATTGATTGCAGTATGAAAAACCAGGATGACTAAAGTTTATTAATCAAGAGTTTAGACTTTCCCAATTAAGAAAATTGTGGATTCACAAACTTCCGGCTTCCGTTTCTCTTATTTCATCTTGTGACAACATAGGAAGATAATATTGTGTCTCTACTACGATCTACAAATTTTAATTTCATAGGCGTATTTTACAAAATGAATTTAACCCCCTTGATTGAAAAGAATTTACCAAAAATCAGGGAATTATTCAAATTTAAGTGTTATTATAAATAAATGAATTTTATAATGCATTAGTTCTTATTTCAAAATTTTCTTATTTTTTTCAGGTCAATTAATTTTGCCTGCCCTTCCTTATTTTGGGGCGCAAAATATCGGTGGGGTTATGTACTTTTGAAGCTAATTACACAGTATGAATAAAAAGACAAAAGACTGAAAATGTGAATGGAAGAAAAAATTAAGGGGGAGACCCTGGGAGAAAATAAGTACCAAAAATGTGAAAATTAAATGTAAAAAATAACTAAAAAATTATCAAAGATTTAAAGAGTCTTATAGAATATCAGTGAAAAAAATATACATCGATATTTGTTCTGTCTAAAAAGGTGGGGGTCTAACTTTTCAAGTGTGTTTTCTCCAGAAATTATTAACGATACTAAATTAGGCTTGTTATTAAGTAATATTTGTTTTTAGAATCTAAAAATAGGAAATTTGAAACTTAAAATTAGGAGTTTTATATTTTATGTATGGGTTACTCTAACAGTAATATATTTTTCAACAAGTAAATTATTTCATTTTTATCTATTTTATTCATTCTTTGTTTCTTGATAGTGAAAGTAAGTTGAAACAAAATTAATAGAAGCATCTTCATTCATTGACTACTACCTTTGCTTCCGGTCCAGAAAACCATTTACCTCGGTGGTACCGCTGAATAAGCAAAGTGCTGACTGCTTCACCTGAGAATAATTAATGGCTCAGGTGAGAGTGGTCTTCAAGACCAACTATCTTCGCTCCGGTTGATTCGGCAAAGGTTGCAGAAGTTTCTACACCAGTGTTACCAGACTCCAGGCAGGAGTGGGTCGCAAAAGATTATTCTTTTAGCAATCCCGACTCGTCAGCCTGCTCCACCTAGGTCACCACAGTGTCAACCAATTTATTTTCTACATATATATATGTGTGTGTGTGTGTTAGAATAGCATAGATATGAAACTGACTGCCATCGTTGACTATGTCATCGCTATCCTCACTTAATTATATATTTTCTATCACTGATATTGATCACTCTTTTATATTATATATATATATATATATATATATATATATATATATATAT
This sequence comes from Doryteuthis pealeii, assembly GCA_023376005.1. Lineage (NCBI taxonomy): Eukaryota > Metazoa > Mollusca > Cephalopoda > Myopsida > Loliginidae > Doryteuthis > Doryteuthis pealeii. The sequence goes on along the minus strand of CM042147.1, from coordinate 14,648,280 downwards.
ATATATATATATATTATATCTTTTCACCTGATCTTCTAAACTTTTTAATAAACAGTTGATGTTTCTACATGACTTCCGCCCATTCTATTCTGACAGTTGTTATGTCAGCGTGAAAATATTTTTTGAAAAAAAAGAAAAGAAAAAAGGTTGATGCATCTTAGTTTGTTGATTTTAACATTTGAGATGAAATAAAATAAAATAAAGTTTACTCTTTTTTTAAGGAAGGTAAACTATGATTCACCTGAATGATTCACAAGATATTTTATCGGAAGATCATAACTTTTCCAGTATTTACAAAAAATGGATTCTAAAAATAGATAATAAATAAATAAACTTATAAAGATACAATTAAAAAACAATTCTGCGAAAGGCACTTTGTTTTTGTTTTGTTTTGTTTTTTTTTTTTTTACTCTGAAACAGGACGGAGGTTGTTGACAGTCCTTTATTAAGACTAGATGATCCCTCATTTCAACCTGAACCACTCCTTGTTGCTTAACTCTGATGTTTTCAGCCTGTCTTTATTGTGCGAAAAAAAAACGCCAAAATAATAGGGCACCTGGGAAGTGTCCGACCCACGAAAAGTGCTACTACCTGTGATAGTGGGAAAATAAGGAAAAAAGCAACTTCCCTGATGCAGAAGGTAGTAAAAATTTGCAATAATACCTCGTTGCGACCTAAAAAAATTCCATAGGTCTGGCAAAGGTAGCTGTGTCTGCCTACTGACATGAAGATTAGTTTTAAAAAATAACTGCTAACACCAAAAAAAAGAAGAGTTAATATAAAGGTGTCAACCAATCAAAATGAAGAGTAAATTTACATAAGCATGACTAACAAACATATAAAAAGATATTCAACAAGCGGACTAATTTCCCAGCCCCAGAATCGCAGGTAAGCACCTTTCATAATGTTTTCTTTTCTTTTTTTCTCAACAACTGGAACTCAGATACGGAGACCCAGCTATGGGTTAAATAGTACAGCTACTGTTCTTCTATAATAATAGCTTTGGCATTGAATAATCTACAAAGGTTGATGTGCCATTAAACAAGGAAGCAAACCAAAACAAATCACACACAGAGATTAGTTGTTTATTAAGAAAAAAATCAAATTTATAGGAGATTGTGCTATTGGCAAATTTTGATATATGCCAAAAGATAACGAGGGAACAAAATGATAAAAGTTCTATTTAAAATGAATTTTTAATGCAGGGTCAATCAGAATTATCTCCAGGGTGAGGATCATAAATAATATAAGAATGAGCAAAGTGTTAATTATATGATCACCCATCTCAAAACTGAATCGGCTTATCTTTGCTTAATTCCGGTATTTTTAGCGTGTCTTTACAATAAATCAGATACGGAGATTGTCCTTCTACAATGATGACTTTGGCATTGAATAATCTACAAAGGTTGATATGCCATTAAACAAGGAAGCAAGCAACAGCAAATTAGATACAGAGAATAGTTGTTTACTGAAAAAGATAAACTTTATTGGAGACTGTGCTTATGACAATTTTTGATATATTACAAAGATAATGAATAAAACTATAAAAGTGCTGTTCAATAATGTTAAAAAGTTTTTAAAAATAATGGTCTTATAAGAATAGCGTTAACTCAGTAGCTAACATCTGTTTCTTATAATGTGCTAGGTTATTCAAGAGAGGGTAACCTAACGCCGGACATAAAGATTGAACAAATCCCGACTATGTGTTATAATAAATAGACTTTATGTCTGGTGAGTCAAACCACTATGAAGGGGCCGCGTACAGACTCGCATAAGCCTGTAGCTGGGGGTTATATCCTCTCAGCCCAAATGGACGGAGATACAGCTTGTGTCTAGTTCGTTGCTGGAGGATGCAGGAGTAAGAGGATTTAACTTTGGTAGCACTGCCTTTAAATATTCAGGTCGCAACGCCACCTAACGGCAAACTGTAGCAAGCAAAGGAAGACAATCCCACACCTAACAGCAACCTTAGCCAGCTAGGGAAGATACTCGCTACTGTTTCTAATTTCTACTTGTAACCAAACGAAGTTTTTCGTTATCATTATAAAAAAGTAAAAGCACTGTTTGGAATTGTTAGGAACACCTAACGAAACAGATTTAAACAAAAAATAGAGTTGCTTCCCTTCGCTTGGCAAAGCATTAGTTTACACTCGAATATTGGGAACGCCCAGTGTTCTGTTTACTGGTTAAGTCGACTGAGAGTTAGAAGCATTTTTTTACTCTGTGTTTTAAAAATCTTTGTTAATTTTCAAATACCCTTGCGTTAAATTTATCATTCCTATTTCATATAATTTCATCTGTATGTTAAAAACATAACAAGAATTCTATTTTTCTCACTTCAAGACTGACGCAACAACATAATCTTTCTGTACGTTGCTCTGCGTTTTGAAGGTAGAGTAAATAAATATCTATAAAAATAAATTTAAAAAGAACTCACACTGATACTGATTTTTATATATGGAAGCCTTTAACTGTCACACACGTTTTCTTAGTATTAAATTCTTCATGGAATTTAGTTTTGGAATTTTTTGCTTTCTTTCTATTCGACAAAGGCAAATATACGACTTCGTTCATCTTAGAACCTATATAGGCTGCTTTGCACGTCTGTAATTTTGACCTTATTTCACAAGACTCTATCCAACTGTTGGTAATAATGTGTACGATGGCAATGTACTCATTATAACGCTGTCTATTCGCGTCACTTGCTTCATTAAGGAAAAAACAAGAATAGAAATTGAAATTGGAGAGAAACAGCAAAACGCGTTGTCCGCTTAACAAAGCAAATAGAAAAAAGAAAGAGGAAAAGATGAAGAAATCTGAAAATGAGGCAGACACTCAAATTCACTGATTTTATCAGTTTGTCACTTTGATTTATTTATTTATTTATTTATTAACAAGAAGAAAATAATTGTTTTCCGCTCGGTTGCAATTTATTTATTTCGAAAAATATTTTTTTTGTTTTGCGGAGGACCTGACTAACAAATACGGTGCTTTCCGGGATCAAGAAAATGTATCATTTACTGAATTAAAAATTCAGGCCTTTATGGTAACCCCCCCCCCCGCAATCCTTTTTATCCTATATTTGCTAGAGAACGATGACTGAGGGTCTTAGTATAATGTGAAATTCTATCTGATGGTGAAGTTCCAATTCTGTTACACTTGGGAGTCTGGAGTACCCCATCATCATCATTACACCCAGGTCCACGCTGACCAGGAGTGGTAGTAACTGTTAGGGTCCCATCTATCGTTTACAGAGATAAAAATGAGTTTTAAAAATTTGATTTTAAACAAGAATTGATAATTTCTTTGTTTTATTTATTTATTTATTTATTTATTTGTTAACCAGAAGAAAATAAATGTCTTCCACTCGGCTGCAATTTGTTTATTTAAAAATATGTTGTTTTTTTTTTTTTGTTTTTTTTTTTGTTTTTCATTTTGTAGAGATCTGACTTACAGACACGGTGCTTTCTGAGACTGAGAGAATGTGTCATTTGCAGAATTATAAAATTCAAGTCCTGATGGCAATCGCCTCGAACCGTTTTTATCATATATGTGCTAAAAGGCAGCGGCTGAGGGCTTTAATGTTCTGGGTAAGGCGTTTTAACTCTGTTTGATGGAGTAGTTATTTTAAATGAAAACAGCCTCATCCAGGATTTGAACTCGTTTCGTCATGTCTATTTTCTACGATGATAACCATTTGTTACATAATCGCCGCCCAGCACCTATATTTGTGGCCTTGTGCCAGACTTAGAAAAACCTTTAAAAAAATGTACTACCGATCCTCTGATATTACTGGGTGGTCTTTGTAGAATCACCGAAAAAGGAATTAGAAAGATAAAATCTTTTAACGAGAGATTGGAGACAAAAAGTCTATGTTTAAGAAAAATCCAGTCTTTTGGGCGGCAAGGAGTCTTCTGATCTTAAGGCCGTGAACCTTAGTTGTCCAGAGTGATTCGAAATAATGGAATATTCTATTGTTTCGAGTAAGAACAAGATGGATCCAAAAATAGATCTTTCTGGAAAATGACTTTGAAATAGTATTTAAGAGACCCGTCAATAGAGTGAGAGTAAGTCTGTGATCGGAGAGAGTTAGAGTCAGTCCGGAGTCAGGGGCAGTCAGAGCCAGTCAGAGAAGTCGGCCGGAGAGGCAGTGATCGTACGGAGTTTAATAAGCTGTTGTCGCTAAAGACCATAAGAAAAGGTTGTCACCGAGATATTTACGAAGGACTAAAACCCGAAGTTGAATCCAGTTAGAACCCCTCTTGCTAAGATAGAGAATATTAGGGACTCTCTCTCTCTCTCTCTCTCTCAAAGGTTATAGTGAAGTTTTGAATATAATAAACTTCTGAAAAGTAAAAACGGTGTTATTAATTTTCTCTATTTATGACGAAAGAAATCTTTTTATGAATGGGCTCGCTACACAAACAAAATAGTAAAGATACTATCGTAAAGGTTGTGAAACCTGATACCAGAGAAGCACGCGGAGTGAGAAAGGTGATACCCCTTGACCAAGTGTGTGGAAGGATTTTGGGGCTAAAAGGCTGACTGCTAGATCGGTGTTTGTAAACAAACGACCGTACGAGGATACGATTTGATACCGTGAAAGGAACAACCCCGTACGTTACATATCGCTAATGTAGTGCAGTGAAAAGAAAGGCACTACGTTACACATTACATCACTTGCCCATCCATTAAAAAAAGCAATTTCTTATAACATTAAATGAATCTGAATTAAAAGAAAAAGAACAGATTAAAGAAACATCTCTTTTGTTATTTGATTATTCGCACAAATAAAAGCGACGTGTCTCTAGCTATATTATTCATTCAATCTGTCAAAAATGACTATAGATATTTCCCCCCTCCGCACGAGCAACATAATGCCAATTTTTTAAGCTGAGTTTAACATGTTTGAATTTACAGCTTTCCTTCTTCTAGACTAGTTATCTTCCCAAGATAAGAGCCCAGTCTGCCCAACTATTTACCCATAACTAGAGGGCGAGTAGTTGGATGCATACATTTCCCAAGAGTATTAGCGCTATGTGAAATACAAACAGTCTCGTTCAGGATTTTAACTAGGCTCGACGATTTTTTTCCTATAGGATTTATCAATTGTTATCAATTTAGTAATGTTTCGTGGGGATTAAATATTTTTGCTTAATAAAAATGTCTTTAAATGTATTTGTGCGTACGTAAATGTGTGTTTGTGTATGCCTGATAAAATTAGAGTTAGTTTTAAAAAGTTTATTCCTTAAACATGCTTCAGTTTAGCTCAGTCAATAGAGCCTCCACATAGGAAAGGACACGAGTTCTGTGTTCGATACCGGCCCTCACCAACTCAATGCACGAGTATCACAGCTTAGATCTGTATGATAAAGTGGGGGGGGTTGATGGGAGGTATGGAAATCCATCTCAGACACAGAAAACAATATCCCTGGTCTAGTGCTAGAGAAAATAAGATAGACTCCCTCGCTGTCCGGCTGGTACCGATTTTACTTTTAACAATTCCCTCAATGAATGTTTGGGTTCGAGAAATTTCCTTGATTTTTCTTTAATCTCTTAGTTTGATGGAGTTCGTTAAGTGATTTTAATATTTATTGGAGAATTTGACTAAAAAACACAAATGTTCTTAAGGCAGCAATACGACCTCTTGCCTCCTATCATGAAAAACCACCGGCGAGAGACGAACAAGACATGCTGAGCACTGCGAGAGAAGCAAGGACGAACTCATAAGCAACGTTCTTCGGTGGAAGCCAGCACATGGGCACGCCAGTGCAGGCCGTGCAGCAATACCTACATTTACCAACTCTACGTGGATACTGGATGCTGCACAGGGAACCTTCTGGAAGTAGTGACAGATAGGGACGGTTGGCGAGAGATTGGCGTGAATATTCGTGCTGCTAGCGTGACATGATGATCACATGTGTGTCTATGTATGTGTGATAAAATCTTTCTGAGTTACTTTTTAAAAATAAGTTTTGGAAATGCAGACGCGTAGTTGTTTGATTTTATTTTTGCAATCCATGAAAGGGCGGATGATAAACTGGGAACATCACAGCGGGAAGTAAGTGAATTTTTTGTTGGAGACAAGTCTTTTGAAAATGTTATCAATGTCGATGAAGTGCTAGAAGCAGTTACTGAACGAAGAAGACTCCATAAGTTACAAAAAATAAAGAACGAAAAAGAAAAACAAAAAAGGGGAATATTTATGATAGAATCCTGATAAAAAAAATACAAAAACAATTTCCAATTCTGATGTAATGGATGAAATTAATCTTTTAAACGCCTGCTGTGAAGGTGGGATGAAAATGAAGAGATGAAAAAAAAAAAAAACAAGAAAGAAAAAGAAAAAAGAAGTTTATAAAGAGAAAAAATAACGTAAGAAATAGCTGAATTTCATATAATGTAGCTAGGCTTTCACGAAACAGAAAAAATAAAATAAAATGAATAAATAAATAAACAAATACACTATTGTAAAATATATATCCTCACAAGTTTGGTTATCTATACATATATAAAGGGCAGTTGTGTGTATGTGTATGTCCGGAAGAAACTTCGAAAATAAAACAACTAACGACAAAGTAAATATATATACACATATATATCACCAGGACTTGGTTTTTGATAAAAAATAAAGATTTGATTTATATTTGTGAAAAGGATTAAGAAATAAAATTTAAATGATAACAGAATGGAATATATTTTTGCATTTAATATTTTGAATAGTAGACATTAACGTTTATTTTCAGAGTGGCTGGATCAATGCAAGGTCTTTTTTTACAGAGGAATATAAATGGGGAAACCCACCAGTATTCAACTCGCGATTCTGAAATAATGGATCTGCGGGACTAACTTTTAAAAATCCCCCTCTAACCAGGCTACGCTGGGTAGCCGCTGCTAGTACATATATAAAGGGCAGTCGTGTGTATCTGTATGTCCGGAGGAAACTTTTAAAATAAAACAATTAACGACAAAGTAAATATATATACACATTAAATATCACCAGGGCTTGGGTTTTGAGCAAAAATAATAGAGATTTTATTTATATTCGTGAAGATAATTAGACAATAAAATTTAAACGATAACAGCATGGAATTTTTTTTCATTTAATATTTTAGAAAGTAGACATTAACATTTCTTTTCAGAGTAGCTGGATCAATGCAAGGTCTATTTTTTTACATAGGATTTAAATGGGGCATCCCACGAGGATTCAACTCACGATTAAGTAATAATGGATCTAACTTTTTAAAAATTCCCCTTTACTCCGGTGACGCCGGGTAGCCGCTGCTAGTTTACTATATGAAACATTATCGTCGTATGAAATAGACTGGAGATCCGAGTTCAAATGTTACATTGTGAGCTCGATTAAAAGAAATGAAGTTGTAGATAAATCTCTCCAGGTGACATGGCGGGATTTATCTGGATCGGAATCGCGGGAATTCTACATCTGTCGTTGGACTGGAATTTCATCTGTTCTTTTTGTCTGGAAATTACATGGGATTTTCTTGGGTTCTTTCTGGGAGGTCGCGTCTTGTGCCATTGATAGTTTTTATTAACGAACTGTTGTGAACTAGCCTTGCATAGAGAATGAATGCGCTGGGCCAGGGCTATTTAGACACGACTGTCTGAGAATATCGGTGGGATTACTGAGACTGCAAAGATTACGGAACTATTACGCGAACTTCGAGATTTTAGCACTCTGTTGCGGGTTACTATATATCTGGCACACATATAGTTGAATGTGCTTGTATACTGAATACTGTATGATCCAGTATACAACACGAACGCAAGACGTTCTTGTTTCTTTTACCTTTGAACTCCTTTTTTCATTAACCCAAGTGCAAACCTGGGAGGACAGACTGCATCTTTCAGCTGTACTCCTCAAACACTCAGCCCTGACTGTCTCCTCTCACTGTCTCTTTTTCAGTCCTTACCCAATTGGCACGTTTCGACCAATCAGAAGCTAAAAGTACAGCAATTCACACAGCATACTTATTCTAGTTCATAAAGTATAACTAAAATTTTGGGTTTTTACACATCTCATTATTTTACATATCTGATGTAATGGAAGAAATTAATCTTTCAAACGCTGCAATGGTGAGATGAAAATAAAAGAAGGAAAATCAGAAAAACTATCGGTGTAAAGACAAAAAAAAAACCAAAGAATAACGTATGTCCACCCATCCGTTGTACAATGATTCCAACGTGTTCAAAAAGAAGGTTCCCGAGTTCGACAAAAAAAAACAACTGAAGAAGGCTAGAGAGAACATCGGCCGAAACGTTGTATTTATAATAAAAAGATGAGGAGAACAATACAAATAATACATATTTTGTATTATTTCTTTGAATTTTTAAGATGAGGCTTGATAATTTGTATTATTTGTATTATTCGGACTATTGTCCTCATACCTGTTGTTATCTACACAACGTTCCGGTCTTCTTCAAGTATTTCTTGTCAGACTCTGCAATGATCTCGTACTCGGAACCTCATCTTCGAACTTGAGAGTCATCGTGTCAAAATCGGGAACCTTCATGGAACTTCCAACCGTACTTTTCATTCAATCCTCGAGGGTAGTCTGTTCTCATTCTGTTAACCATGACCGGTTACAAGTGTTAAGCTATATTAATTATTCTAGGCTTGTGGTCTAATGGTTAGAGTCGTAGGAAATGGACTCGTCAACGCGAGTTCAATTCCTGTACGAAGCTGTTGGCATTTCACCTGGCGCTAATACCATTGGGAAAGGTATGAATTCCATTCTCCCTCCAGCTATGGATAAATAGCAGGGCAGACTGGACTCTTTAACCATGGCTAGGTAACCAGTCTAAAAGAAGGAAAACTTTGAATTCAAACCTCTTAGACTCCGCTTAAGAAATTGACCTTGTGTCGCATCCTGTTCGTGCAGAGGGGTTGGTAAATATATATATTAAATATTCTATATTCTTGTCATCCTTGGTCAGGATGGAACCTGCATCCCAGAGATAACTGTCTCTTGAAACTGTATTAAATCAACGCTTATATCTGTTGCGACAAGAAGGTTCCCGAGTTCGAAGAGGTTTCCGAGTTCGACAAGAAAAACCTGAAGAAAATCGGAGGGTGCATTGGCCGAAACGTTGTGTAGATAACAATAAAGATGAGGACAGCAGTACAAATAATTTAAATAAAACATGTTTTGTTGCATATCGTGCGAGCGGAAGTGAGATTTTCCGATTAAACCGAAACAAAGAAAAGACGACAAAAATAACAATGGACTGTTTCCGGTTAACGCGAACAAAGAAAAAAAGTAGAACAAGGAAATCGGAAGTGGATTTTTCCGCTGATAATATAACAAAAGAAAATGCGTGGGCGGTTTATATACATAAAAAAAAGTCGAGAGCAGGGACGACAGTTAGACAGAAGACTCGGAACAGAGAACAAGTGAGCTGACAGCCGCTCACGGTCCGTCACGGCCAACAGGCTGTGAGACCCATGTAGCCACCTCTCCCGCCTCACCAGCTCATTTCAGCAGTCATTGTCAACGCTCGCCACCCACGCACAACCGAGGAAAAAGAAATAAAGTCAACAGTTTCTACTATACACATGTGTTGTGATTTGATTAAGTCCGACTACTACATTTAAGCTAAGTAGACAATGTATACCAGCGATATCAGTTTTCAAGGTCGAACATATAATAGCTGATTTTAAGACAGTTTTTTTTACACTGAATTAAAAACTCATACTCATTTTTTCTAATCAGATCAAATCTTGACAATACAAACTTAACTTGAAATGTATAGAACAGTCAGGAGGATGTACAAAGGCCGCATCCCCAAAGACCTACTATATGGTGAATTAGTAGAGGGCACCCGTCCAGTAGGGAGACCACGCCTGCGCTTTAAAGATGTCTGCAAGCAAAACATGAACACATGCCACATTAACACCAACACATGGGAGGCTTGTGCAGAAGATCGTGCGACCTGGCGCTTCCTCGTTAAACAAGGAATGAGAAGGAGTGAAAAAGAGAGGAAAGAAGCTGCCGCAGAAAAGAGAGCCATAAGGAAGGAGAGACAACAGCATCTCCAGCACGCATCACCGTTTGTTTGCAATCACTGCACCAGAGATTGACATTCAAAAATTGGTCTACATTACAACATTTTGAATTGTTTCAGATTATTGATTTACTGATTATTATTTTTTTAACCTTACCCTGTACTTGGGTAAATAAAAAGAAGAGCAAAGAATCCAATACCAATGTTGGGGGTAATTCTGATTAGATTTAGACGAGACTGTTTTCCTATGCAAGTAATGCATTAGCGATAATTGTCCCAAAGTGACAGAGTCTCGTGTCGGTAGTAAATAATGATAGATCTGAGAGAAGAAAAAGCCGACAGATGATCAAAGGAAAGTTAATCTCAAAGAAAAGACAAGACAAAGAGAAAACATTAAATGGAGAATGTTTATTACAAAGGGAGATAACTTGAATTGTTATCAGAACTGAGATTTTAATGGTCAAAAGGGTTTTTGATTGGATTTGTGTTGCCAACACAACAGAAAATAAAAGGAAGGAATTCGAAATGATACACACCAAAAACTGACTGACGGAAGTTTGAAGAATCTGAATTTGTAAACACTATTACAAATGATTAGAGAAATTATTTAAGAAGGCATCGTTGTAAACTAAAGGATAAATTAGTTAATAGCATTTGATCTGTATATATACTTTATGTACTAGCAAAAGCACACCCTCCGAGCGGTGTAAAAGTCTGTTTTAGAAGATATTGCCTGAGTGGAGTGGAGTTAAAAATTCAATGTCATTGTTTTTTTATCATAAGTAAGTAAAATCATCAAATTTGTTGAAGGAGTAAAAATAAAATATAAAACAATTTGAAATGAAGCTTATTTCTCTCCCCCTCAAGTAAAATGTTACGCGCATCCATTAATTATGAATTAAATAATTATTTTGAATATTTTACACATACATTTTACACAAAATCGTAGCTCTTTAGTTATTTGTAAACCTTTTAGTTAACTTCTTGTTACTGAAAAAAAGGAGTGAGAGTAGAAAATAATTCAAAAAATTGATTAAAAATTCGCAAATAAATTTTTCATTTAAAATTTTTCAAATTAATTTCATAGATTACATAGCTTACTTACTTAGATAAAATGTAGTTTATTTATACAATGGAAAGGATTCAAAAGATGAATTATAAGGAACAGCTATTACTTATTTTATTAATATTAATTGTTCTTTATCTTATGTATAGATTATTTTGGTCATTGTGACGTAGCAGTAACGTAGTTTCAGTTACAGACAAACAGACACCGAGTCTCCATTATTAGTATACTATCAAAATAAAAAAACGGCCTCCGTGCGATGTAAAAATAATGTTTTTGAAAAATATTGCATGAGGTGGGGGGGATTTAAAAATTCAATGTCAATAAACTAAATTTTATTCACTTCAATTCGGTAAAAAATAAAATAATCTTTAAAAATTATTTTCGATAAATAAAATTAAATAAAAATGTTTGTAAAATCAACGAATGGATATAATATACGTTGTTGTCACGCACTTAATTCATTTTCTTAGAGATTTAATGAATTTCATATTTATTAAAGAATGCATTTATTCATCAATGTAAACATTAAATTAATTGAATAACTTTATTTGATTTATAAAGAACAAAATAAAATTCATATAATTTAAAATTAAAAAGCTATTTTAATAATCTACTACTGAAAGAAATTAAATCGTAAACAGTTTTTGCATTAAACATAAAAATAAAAAAAACAACCTTATTCTGGTTGAGTCTTACGGATTCGTTTAGCGTTCTTAAAATTTAAGCTAAGACAATTTTATACGATGATTTCTTGTTTGTATATAATTTCGTAAAAATATATCCGTTAGATAACTTTAAATATATATTAAATAAAACAAACTATATATAAATCAATAATACCGAATTACGAACAAGTCAACCTTTCACACGTCATCCTAAATTCTCGTTAATTTCTGCGATTGCGTATCGTATAGATAAAATCTTTGGTTTTTTCCACATCTCATTATTTTACATGTGTTTAAGTTTTCTGGCATCATGATTTCTTTCAGTGGGGGTTTATATAATTAAATATCCGCTTAATATAACCTGAATTACTGTCATGTCTGTTTTCGAGTGACATTTTTTTTTTGTTATTATTTTGCTGCAATCTGAAATTGCTATTTGCAATAAAATATAAAGATTTCAAGTTGCATTAGAAAAATATTTGGTTTTTTTTTTTACATAATTTCGATTATTCCCTAATTAACTGTCATTTTTTCTTCAACTCTGACAAAAATGTTCCGAGTAGTTTCGATATTGAACATCGATTATCAATTTAGTTTTGATTATCAATAATGATTTTTTTTAACAAACTTCAAATTAGTTTAACTCTTTGAAAACGGAGCCACACTCATATTTTCCTTGAATCCTCTATAGTAATTATCTATACATTAATACGCTTAAACTTCCGACCGTTATCACCTTGCTACACCCTAGTTAGAAATGAGACCGTCCAAATCGTTCAAGATGGAATGCAAAAATGCAAATCCTGATTATCTGGTGTCTTTAATCGCATAATTCTTATTTCTTATGAATGTCGTCACCGCAGGTAAATAATGCACCATTCTGTTTTTTATTATAAAGAAAGAAAGGGAAGAAAAAGGGACTTTCTACACAGAAAAAATACAATAAGAAAGAAAGAAAGAAAGAAAGAAAGAAAGAAAGAAAGTAGGAGAAAGAAAGTAGGAGAGAGAAAGTAGGAGAAAGAAAGAGAAAGGGGTAAGCACACGGAATCAATAACGCTAATCTGTTTCAATCGAACGCAATGAAAAGATGAAAAGAAGGAAAGAAAGATAAAAGACTGAGAGAGAGAGAGAGAGAGAGAGAGAGAGAGAGAGAGAGAGAGAGAGTTAAATCAAGATTATTGTCTTTTTTACATATTGAAGTATTTACAATAGCTCTAAAATAAACATATCAAACGTTGTAATAATTAAATTATCATACTGTTGTATAACCACAGGTCCGGCTGGTTGATTCATTGATATATTTACATTGATATATTTAGATTGCATTGTAGTCGGTTCAATATCTTGGCATTCAAATATTATTAATTTGCACAGTCAAATATCAATTTAGTATTTGTATTAGTATTTTGGTTGGACTAATGTGGATGAATTGGTGTTGACTTTCTGTAACATTTTCTCCTTGTTTAAGTGGAATCAATCAATTTGACTAATTAGTCAATATTTGAATATCTTCAGTTTTCAGGAAATCTAATAATATTTTTCTTGCATCAAACACGTCTCTTCAAAAATGAAACAGTTTTTTTGGTTCCATCGATTAAAAATCTAATTATCTTTTTATTTGATCATTCATTTGTACAAGTCAAATTGAAGTGTCGATTGATATTTTCTATACAAATATAAGGATAGCTGTGTGTATGTATGTATGTCTGGAGGAAATTACGAATATAAAAACAGTTAACGACAAAGTAAATATATATATATATATCTGGCCGCACGGGTAAGAGATTTGGCGAACGAAAGTTCATTCACGTCTCAAACCCGGCCAGGAGTAGCTGTTAAGGTATAACCACACTGATGAGAGGTGAAACCTCGAATCACATGTCTGTGGAGTACTTATTTATATATATATATATATATAATATATATATATATATATATATATATATATATATATATATTTACTGTTACTAAACCTAGCGTTTTGTGCAACAATGATAACGATATGATTTATATTATGAAATCCTGGTAACTGAGCGGTCCATGATATGCAGCACTCTACTTTGGGTCTTAAATAGGCTTTGACATTCGGTCGGAAAGGCCCCCTCCGATCAATCGGCTGGCCACGTCTATTTGATTGTTCCGACCCTATTGCGCTTATGACAAGCCCCAACCCTTTTTTATCATATATGTGCAAGAAGGCGGTGGCTGAGGGTCTTAATGTCCTGGGTATAACGTTAAACTCTATCTGATGGTGAAGTGTCAATTCTAGAGCTCTATGGAATATGGAGTACCCATTTATCACTATTACTCACTGTTCCATCCCTACAAAGAGTGATAGTACCTGTTAGATTCCCATATGTGGGTTAAAGAGGAAAAGTTTAAGAATTGTGTTTAAAACATTGAGTTTCAAGAAAGAAGAAAACAAAAACGTCTTTGGCATAAAATAGCCCAAGCGTTGACATGCCGTAAAAACCAACCAACCAACCAGCCAACAAACCAAATGTTTTACCCGGCGTAGTATACTCACTTTAACATTTACAATGTGGTTAACGTGTTCCTTTTGAAAACCATTGGGTTTAGTTTTGTTAGTTGCTGGACTTTCTAGACAAAGACGTTCTTATTTGTCTGTATCTTTTTTTTTTTACATAAGGCTTGATGTGAATAAATTTTGATATTTCTGACTGTTGTCCTCGTCTTTATTGTGATATGCATACAGAACTTTCAGACCGCTGTATCCTAGGCCTTATTCATGTGTTCCTTATTTGCATTAGAATAGAGTCATCATCAGACGATAACATTGGTTTCGGAGCTTAAAAATGGTTATATATCGCCTTGAACTAGTGGTAACGATATTAAAGCTCCGAAACCACGCTTGAACGAGGCACGAGAATACAGCAGCATGAACATTTTATTTATACATACCACAATAAAGACGAGGAACATAGTTTGAAATATCAAATTTATTCACAAAGACTTGTTTCAAATTTAGTCTTGTCTCATTATGTTGAAAACTTTTCAATATTTGAAATGAGATCTTATTCTGCAGTCTTGCTAATTAAACAGAAATTGATTAAATTGTCAGCGATAGGAATTAATTTGGCATGAATGTCCATAAACTATCGGTGTGCACTTTCGCAAATGCTTTTACCTCGAGACGTCAAGCAAATGTCTTGGGATATTTTGTCGACCAAGATAACTTAGCTAATGACATATTGTCTCCAGCCAAACGATAAAAGGTCAAAGATTTCAATTGTAAATATCATTGTCGATAATTGCCGACACGTGAGCTGTAGATTTTTCTCAGCTAAACGATCGAAAGAATTACGGTTGCGCGTGTAGTAACGGTTATATCATACAATAAGAATTAAATGTGGTTATAACTGCGGTAGCTATGGCGGTTGGGTAAGGTTATTTGATGTACGTTGGGGGTCACCAATTTAAGGTTAAGATATTTTGTGTTTTCAAAACCTTGTATGTAATTTATAATAATTAGAAAAGATTCATGAAATATTCATCAAAACATAAATCACACCATAAGAAAATTTAAATATATAGGCACATGGCATAGAAAACAAAACTCAGTATTAAAAACAAACAACTTGTATTTAAATTAAGTTTACAAAAGGTATTACAGGATACCGGGCAAAGTTCTTTCATAAATTTTTGTTTTGTTTGAAAGTTCAATATAAAATATAAAAAGATGTTATAAATCTCGAAGTGAGAAAGAAAGGGTAAGATTTCAGAGTCACAAAACAGTCAAGCGTAAAGTTGAATAGATAATGCTGATCTCGGAAAGGCGGAATAAATAAAGAGAGAGAGATACAGTTGTTCATACCTTTTAAGCTTGTATGTGAATTAATCTTACACTGTAAGGCATGGATTCGTTTAGACACGTAAATTCTTTCCGTCTTGATATCCGAAAAATGTGTTATTCATAAGAATTGAGTAGGCTCCAAATTGGGTCTACTTGGTAAATTTCTTTTAGGCGCGAACGTCTCTGATTATTCGAAAATGTACAAATATTTCATTTCAATTTTTCTCTTTTATGCTGCGCCAATCCACATGCGCAAAGACGTATTTCGTCATTCGACTCTCAATCGACGTAGTGAAAACTTCCGGTTCACTACATAGGCAAAACCACTTCTTATGATATGTTAGGAAGCTTCAAAACGTAGTTTCACATATACAAAGAATTCCAACATAAAATTAAAAAAATAACATTTAACATAAAATACAGATACAAACAGATAGAACGAAAGTCCTACAGATAGAAGAAAGATTTCTTGGTTAAACGAAGACATGAAAACTAGCTCCAAAAGTTATCACTTACTTCGTACAGGAGCCTGGTGGTAAGCATTTTAGTTGGGGAGCAGACACCCCCACCCCCCCAAGTTCGAGGGACAGAGACACAACTTGTACATGATTGGAGATTCCATAAGAGAAAGAGGGAGAGAGTTTCCCAGGCTGAGTTTAAATACCCATAGTTGTGACGCCCTCTCGTGGCAAACCCTAGTGGCAAGGGATGATAACTCTTTTCCACTTTCAACTTCATCATAACAAAGGAAGACAATCACTTACAATACAATAAGTTAACTCGTTGGCCATGGGTGGCGACCCGTGATGCTTAAGGATGGAAACCCGGTGGCTGAGAAGTCATTACATGCAACATTCCACGTTGGCTCTTACTTAATAAGACGGTTGGTCGGAGAGGATCCCTCTGATCAATCGGCTGGTCACATCAATCCCTTGCACCTATATGATTGTCCCGGCCTATTGACCGTATCGCAAACCCTCTACTTCTTTTATTGTATATGTGCTGAAAGGTGGGGACTGAGTCTCTTAATGTTCTGGGCATGACGTTAAATTCTATCTGATGGTGAAATTTTTAGTTCTGGACCTCAGGGTATGTGGAGTACCTTTCACGATCATTACTTCCAGGTATACTCTGACCCGGAGTGACAGTACTTGTAAGGGTCCTATCTAGGATCAAACAGATAAAAAAAATGAGACTAAAATGTTTTTAAAAATGGAGTTAGAAGAATTGAGAATGCATTAAGAATGATTAAAACAAAAACGTCTTCGGCATAGAATAACCCAACAACGGTTGACATGCCGTAAAACCCAACCAAACAGCGAACCAACCAAATATTTTGCCAGGGGGGACTACACTCTCTTTAACATTTACTCTGTGAATAACGTGCTAATTAAAAAATAATAATTTCATTATCAAGCTTCTGTCGAAACACTTCTTGGCATAAATTTATTGTTTTTCTTCATATATATATTTCCCCATGCTTAAAAAAACCAGTACATTTAATTATTTTTTCATATTTTCTTCAACAGCTAATCCTGACGTATAAGCGAAATACCCATATATATATATATATATATATATATATATATATGTATGTATTTATCAGTGAGAGGAGGCGTGCTAATGAAATGGTTATTGTCATTGGAAATAAACGTGGCGAACTGAGTTCAAATCCTTGATGACATATAAGTTAAGGTAGCATCGACAGGGAGTCAACACCTAGTTACTGACAATTTCTCACCTGTACGATCTTCAGACCAATGATGAAATTGGTTTAGATGTTTGTTTAAATTCCCTGTTATTTGGCCCTTCACTGAGGGGAAGATGGGGGGACTGGATTTTGATTGCTTAATTGTTATGAGTAGCACGAAGTTTACCCGGATTCAGTTGTTTATTTAAGCAGAGTGTTCTGTTATCTGCTATCTTTTCTGCTGGTGGTGGTGGGATATATTTGTTTAGTTGTTGGTATATGTAGCACGAAGTTTAGCTGGGAATTCATTTATTTCATTTACTCAAGAAGAATGTCTTGTTAACTGCTCTCACTTAATGAAGGGTTGACTTTTTGTGAGATATGTTGTGTGAAATAGTCACGGCGGTATAAAAAGGTTTATGCAGTATTGTGGTAGGCCAGTCAACTAATAGGTCATGTGCAACATTCAACATAGATAGTAGGCCAGTAAAATCATTTTATACTTTGGATTGTATGAAATTCTAATGTCAAAAAATCACAACTGCCGAGAGCAAGAAATCCATGTTTTGCTCTCTCAGCACATTCTCCCAGACTCAATTCTTTCTCATATCTCCCTCCTCCTCTCGTCGCTTCACCACGTCTCATTAGCTCGTTCAATGATACAATACCATGGGCTAAACTGAATCATCAGTAAAATTGTCCATTCTCATCTAACTCAAAATTCTTGATAAAACTTTCCACGCTAATTTACATATCAGGCTACAATGGTTTCACGTCACACCCATTATGTAACAAATATATTCTAACAGTATGTGATGATTTTGCTGGCCTACTAATAGGTCATACACAACATTCAACATAGTGGGTTAAAAAAAACAACAACAAAACAACAAACAAACAAAACAACATAGGAAAGAATAGGGTTGCAGATAGATATAAGGGTTGTCTATTTTCATTCGCTCCGTGGATCTTTTCAGTGAAATAGGGGAGAGTAATTAATTTTTTCTATAATAAATTCCATTCATTACCACTATCTCACAACTTATGAGGTCAGTTATCCTCCCCCCCCCCCATAAGGGAGTACGAAAATCCGATGAGCGTCTACTAATGAGACACCTTGCGAAAGAGGATGAGTCACCTTACTAGTGGGCATGAGACATTTCCTTTCCTGCTCTTCTGGTGAAAATTTGGGACTTCCGTTTTTTATCTAGTTCAGGGTCATTTGGCCGGTGACATATATGAAGTGCTTTTAGAATCTTAGGCCGCTTAAAACTTAAAAAAATTATCTTTCTCTTTACCAAAAATTGATTAGTTTTCTTTTTTTATTTAAAATTTCTATTGACCGTTTAATTACGTTACATATTAAGTATAAATAGAACTAATTTCAGTCGGGATTCGATCTCAGTTCGCTCATTTCCACTATCCTGTCACACGACCCAGGACTTAGCAAACAAGTATCTAGTGAGAGAAGAAAAGAAATATACTTCTATAGTGATTTAGAACAAAAAACAAAGCCCTCATTGGTAACCATTGAGCTGCAAGAAATGTTATTAGTTTTCCCTTGGTCCTAACGTCTTACTGATTCTGGCACTAGTTCAAGGCAAACCGACTTTTTTTTCAATAAACAATTGTGAACAGTGTATTTCTTTTGATATTGGCTACTTGTATTCAGGGATATTTCTCGGTCAAACATAATTATATAAATATTGCAGTGTAGATAGATTTATAAAACTGTCTATACTCCGATAAAGGAATGATTTCGGGCAAATAAGGAGGCAACAATATTGGGTTGCAAGCGTATATGTGAGATGTGCCTCATAAAAGCTGGTTGGTTCTTCTTAGGGCTGGTAAGCTGAAATGGGACTTAAGGATCGAAGAGGAACAAAAAGGAAAGAGACAAAGGCAAGAGGTATTTTTACGACTAAGGCTTTATTGAACGGGGTATTTATTTTCGTATTTTTTAATCCCACAAAGGAAGATTGGTTGGTTAGTTGATGGATTTTAACGGAATGCCAACCTATATGTGAGATGTGCCCGCATATTGTAAAAATAATAATTTCCAAATCTGAATTTTTAACTAGACTAGGAAGGGAACAGAAGAAAATAGTGAAAGAGAGGGAGAAATAATGTGAGAGCTGGAATGAATAATAAGAAACAGTAAGGTATGGAGGTAAGTTAGGTTCGTCTTGTGCTGGTATCTTGGCCGCAATAAAAGCTGGTTGATTCTTCTTGTGGGCTGGTAAGCTGAAATGGAACTTTGAAAGGAACGAAAAGGAAAGAGACAAAGGCAAGAGGTTGTTGTACGACTTAGGCTTTATTGAACGGGGCATAGTCGGCCGTAGCAAGGGGAAATTCCCCTCGCCAGGAAAACGACTGCACTCAGTTGCGGCCTAAATTCAAATGACCGAGGTATCCTTTGGGGGTAGGGAGTCAGTCCTTTTTGTCGGACATGCGCAAAGGGGTTCTTCCGGCCAAGGCCCCATGGGAACTTGTTTTTTTTTTAATTTTATTTTTTATTTTTATTTTCGTATTTTTTAATCCCCACAAAGAAATATTAGTTGTAAGTTGATGAATTTTAACGGGATGCCAACACATTTAGGGTTATTTCATGCCTAGAGGTTATGAAACAATATATTTTGTATATTGATATTTACATTGTATGTAGTTAGCGGTTTTAACGATATGTTAGCATATTTATTTATATAGGGATTTGTGTTTAGGGGTTACGTTTTGTATTGTAAGGAAGGGAAGAAAATTAGTAGAAAAAGTAAGATGGGAAAAAAGGATAAACAAATAAATAAAAGGCGGGTTAGAGGAGCAGAGAGAGAGAGAGAGAGAGAGGAGAAGAAAGAAAGAAAGAAAGAAAAAGAGAGAGCTGAAGGTTGACAGAGAGAAAGAGCAAGAGAGAGAGAAAGAGAGAGCAGAAAGGTTGACAGAGAGAGAGAGAGAGAGAGAGAGAGAGAGAGAGAGAGAAGAGAGAGAGAGAGAAGAGAGAAAGAGGAGCAGAATGTTGACAGAGGAGAGAGAGAGAGGGAGAGAGAGAGAAAGAGAGAGCAGGTTAAAAGAGAGAGAGAGAGAGAGGAAGAGAGAGAGGGGAGAGAGAGAGAGGGACAGAATGTTGACAGAGAGAGAGAGAGAGGGGGGGAGGAAAACGGTGATTCAAACATACACGAACGGCAATATCATAACGTGAGGAGCAAAAAACTGATTTAATTGCCATACATTAAGGAACATACATTAAATAATTGAGAAAAATGTTAAAACAGTTACATTTCAATTACCTTGTATTTATTTTATATATTTCGTTTAGTTTGGTACAAAGCCAGTTTGGTAGGTTGTTACTCAGCATCGATAAAACTCTATAAACTATGAAATTAGATGTTTTAAAAAAACAGTAAAAAACACGTGTTTTATTTGCTTGAAAAATTTTGACAGGTTTCTTGTCTATGCGATTTCCAAAGCTTGTGAATTATTTGTAATCGTGTTTTTCTTATATGTTGCGGTGTATTGCATAATGGAAAGTATATATATATATATATATATATATATATATATATATATATATATATAGAGAGAGAGAGAGAGAGAGAGAGAGAGAGAGAGAGAGAAAGATTCCGACTGAGATAAGTATGAAAAGAGTAAGAAAGATATGAGTACATTATTTTCCTAAATATATATATATATATATATATATATATATATATATATATCAGATATATATATATGTATGGATTGATAGGTAGTTACGTACATGAATGGATAGATTAATAATTTGATAGATGAATGCCCACAGACACACACAGACATGTATATATGGATAGAATATATATATATATATATATATATATATATATATATATATATATATATATATATATATATAGAGAGAGAGAGAGACAGAGACAGAGACAGAGAGACAGAGAGAGAGAGAGAGAGAGAGAGAGACAGAGAGAAGAGAGTGAGTGAGACAGACAGAGAGAGACAGAGAAAGACAGAGACAGAGACAGAGACGGATTGAAAGATAGATTGATAGATTACGCCTGAGATAGATATGAACATAGTAAGAGAAATATGTGTCTATTAGTTTTCTAAGCATATATATATATATATATATATATATATATATATATATGTGTGTGAGTGTGTGTGTGTGTGTGTGTGTGTGTGTGTGTGTTTATGTATATTATAGTTAGATAAAGACTGATATATCTATGAAGATAGATAGATAGATAGATAGATAGAGACAGAGAGAGAGAGAGAGAGAGAGAGAGAGAGAGAGAGAGATGTGTCCATTAGTTTTCCAAAATTGGAACAAAAGATGTAAGCTGATAAAAATATAATGGAAATTTTAAAACCTTTTTTTTTTTGCTTTTTATTTAATCTCGTCATCTGGTGGCGTGCAACGTTTTGTCTACGTCTAAATGTTAATGTTCAAAAGAGTCTGCAGGCAAAATAGATTCATGTCACTTCGAGTTCACTTGATTAATTGATGGAGCTTGGCTGAAGCTACAGACTTTCTATTCAATTTTTGACAAATGATTTAGGTACGTTATTTTTTTTTTTCTATTTTATTATTACAATTACCCCGAAAAGTGTTAAGGGTTCAGCTTGGATACAAAACCATCTGAGTGGCAAACCTTCGGTGTTAATTAATAAGAAAAGCTAAGATATCATGAGGTATTGATCGGGTTTTTCTTAGACATAATCCACTACCAGAAAAGGCAAACGTATTGCTCTTTTAACTCGGCGTTGTAATTAGTATAATAACACTGGTTTACAAAGAAATTGAGACAAGCACAAAAATAGCTGTTTTAACCTAATTTGGGGGTGCTGAATTCAGATTTGAACTCCGTTTTTACTCATCACCTCTATTTTTTTTTATATATGCATACTGTACATTTTGTACACATACTGTATATAAAGGCGTATATGCATTCAGGGTTAATTTCTAATATTGTGTGACTTATGTCTTCTTTTTTACTTCTAACTGTCTGTGGTACTATGAATTGTGTACATTGTCATCCAAGTATATTTATTCTGTAAATGTTCTTTATCTATCCTGTTTTATCTGTAATAAGCTTCTGCAACTGTTGAAATAAGCACGTATATAGTCTGTATGTACTAAAATGAGACTATTTAAAAGACAGAAAACTAGAGGTGATAGAGCAAAACTGTTTATAAATTTGAATTCAGCACACCCAAATTAGTAAAAAATACCTATTCACATTCTTGCCTCACACAAAAAATATTTTTTTGTAAACCGGTGTTATTTACCACACAGATGAGATTACCCAAGCTGTGCAACTCATGCGCTGAGTTGGTATCGAACCCAGAACCTTGCATTTACGAGATAAATGCTCTACCAACTTAGCTAAACAAGTTGTCCTTAATTCCAATTATATAATGCTAGCTGAAAACCTGTCCTACAGATGTGAATTTAAATTAATAAAATCTATTAATAATGGAGATCCGCTTCCGGTTTTTGTCTGATACAAAAATTACGTCACTGCTTACGTCAACTTAACCAAAATCGTCATAACAGATAAATACACTGAAAATTTGAACATGCAACATTAGACAGTCCTCATTGTTTTTTAAAACAAGTTTTAATAAATACATGACTGGTATTATATATCTATATATAGTTTGTTTTATTTTAATACATATTTAAAGTTTACATTTCAAATTGTTTTATTTTTTAATCCTTTAATGAATTTGATGATTTTACTTACTTAGGGTACAAACTCTCTGACATTGAATTTTTTAACTCCCACCCCCTCAGGCAATATGTTTCAAAAATCTATTTTACATCGCCCGGAGGGTGTTTTTTTTTTTACTAGTGATCATAATATTACATACTTCTGTTGTTATATTTGTCTTCTATTTTTTTTTTTGCATCTTACACTATCTCTTTACTCGTTTTTTTTCGTCATATCGTTCACGTTTTAGTCTCGTTCGGCATTTGTTCTCGTCCGCCATTTTGTCCTCTTCTGAATTCCATTAATTGTCACTTCTCATTATTTCATATTATTCTCAGGTGGAATAACAAAAAGACCACATTCTCATGTGCACCTATTTTATTTCGCATTTGATGACAACTTCTTTTACACATTGTAATAACAGGTTAAATTCTACTTAACGGACCTAAATTCCATCATCGTATGTCACCCCACCGAAAGAAAAAAAAATTCAGGGAATTAACCGAATTTAATACAATTTTCAATATTGATATATTAATGAATAAAAGATATAATGCATCAGTTATTTTATCTAAAAGCCTTTACATTTTTTCAGGTCAATTTCCTTTGAACCACGCATGTTTGTGAGTCTGTGTTACGCCTCAAAGATACGTAGTTTTAGAATAAAATAACTGGTGCATTATATCTTTTATTCATTAATATATCAACACTGAAAGTTTCATTAAATTAGGTTAATTCCTTGATTTTTTTTTCTTTCGGTGGGGTGACATACGATGGTGGAATTTATGTCTGTTAATTTGATCGAATAAGAGCATGCTTCGAACAATTTACTCTGCTTACGATCAAGACGCAAGATTTGAATTCCTTGATGGGGGGGGGAGTTTGTAAAAAAAAAATCTGGTAAATGTTTTTGGATCATAATCGCTCATTACAAAAACATAAAAAAAAATATAGAAAACCATTTCTTTGAATGTTTGAGATGAGATTTGATGATTAGTATTATCTGCGTTATTTGGACTATAGTCCTTATCTTCATTGTTATCTGCACAACGTTCCGGTCGATGTGCCCTCCGGCCTTATTCAGGTATTTCTGACGCGGTTAGGGTTCAAAGTTCCGTGATGGCTCCCGATTACGACAAGAAGGTTCCCGAGTCCGAGAAGGTTTCCCGAGTTCGACAAGAAATACCTGAAGAAGGCCGAAAGGGCATATCGGCCGAAACGTTGTACGGATAACAATGAAGATGAGGACTATAGAAAACTAAATATATTTTTAATATACATCCGTAAGTGAGTCACAAGTATGGGTCACCCATTACAACGGTCAGCTAATGTAGCTTACTTACCATTAATCCACGTGAGATGCCCACTTTTGTTAAATAGTTATTTAATAAGCTCAGCTTAATTGTGTTACAAGGCCGGAAATACGGGACGCCCAGTGAGAAACGAACTTATTAACACTGGTCTAATAATCCAGCTTGTTAACCATTACACCATGTGAGGTGCCCATTTTTGTTTAATAATTATCTACTAATGTGACGTTATCGTCACTACACACTCTTCCTCTCTCCCACTTCGCCACGTGATACTTCTCGACCAGTAGAAAATGTGGCATTATGCCGATTCATCCTTAAAAACTTTCCATGCAAACATACTCTCTCTCTCTCTCTCTCTCTCTCTCTCTCTCTCTCTCTCTCTCTCTCTCTCTCTCTCTCTCTCTCTCTCCATTACGTTACACTAAGTTTTATTTATTCAGTTTATTGTTTCCATTCAACTTTCGGCAAATGATTTGCGTTTTTTTTCTCAGTTTTATTACTAAACTAATTATTAAAACCATTTGGTGTTAATTGATTTGTAAAAAAAAGCGGCGATATTGTGAGGTATTGATCGGGTTATTCTTTGACATAAGAAACACCTGAAGAAGTTAGGAGGATCGGGCGGAATGTTGTATAAATAACAATAAAGATGAGAACAACTGTCCGAAAAATTTAAATAATACATGATGATGATGTTTGAAAATAGTAACGTGTAAACTTTCTCTAAAAATCAAAACTGTCAAAATCTGTTATATACACAACGTTTCGGCCGATGTGCTCTCCGATCTACTTCAGGTTTTTCTTCGAAGGCTCCCGATTACGATATAAATACTCTAGAATTAGACAAAAAGGTTCCAAAGTTCGACAACAAAAACCCGAAGAAGGCTGGAGGGCACATTGGACAAAATTCTGTATGTATAACGAAAAAAGATGAGGACAACTGTCCAAAAAATCTAAAAGATACAGAATAATAATTTGATCTACCATTGTGTGTCATAGTACAATATCATGATAGTACAGCGATAAACTATAGAGAGGGTCAAAGTGTTGTATATTGATAGGCGTACCGTCACCTTTGGACGGTTCAGGTAGAAAAAGATTTAAATTAAATGTTGTTTATATTCAGACGAGCAGGTGGATTGGTTGACGATCTGACCCATACTTCCTGTTGCTACGCAAACGATTGGAAATAGAAGGCTTTTAGGCTGTCAACAACTGGAATCCATGATGTAAAGGCGGATCGGCTTGTCTCTGCTCGCGGTTAAGAATCCTAAGGTTTAAGATTCCTAAGTTTCTTTAATAAAATGTGATCACAAAAAACTCTATGCATTGAGTTTGTCCCTGAAAACTACGACAACAAGGTTTAGCCAACATCTTAGAAGAAACCAGAACGAGAGAATGTTACCAGCATCTCAAGATACCAGAACTTTGAAGAAGTTAGAAGAAAGAAGAAATACCAGCCCAGCTACTCAAAAAGTTAGTAGAAGATTTAATGTGGGAGATATAACCACGAATATCTCGCAAAATACACAAGTAAGAAAGGTTTAATATGAAGACATAACCACGAGTGTCCCTCATAAAAGAATTGAATCTAGACAGGTCTCCCTCTCCACCACGAGTGTATACAGCAAAAGGAATTTTATAATGAAAGGAATTCGTCATTGATGCTGCTGCTGATGATGATGATGATGATGATGTTGTTGATGATGATTGAAAATAGTTACGTCTTAAAGTTTGCTAGATTTCTATAGAAAGGAAAACTGTCATAATCCGCTGAGAAGTCTCGCTTACCAATCGTTGGTCTATGGTGAAGCGATCCTAGTAAATTATTCGAGATTCTTTCCGCACTATCGCAACCAATATCGCCTAGACGAAAGCATTGAGATTGAAAATTCAATAAGACATGTCACGCAAAATCTCGTCGAGTAAATGGATTTTCCCCGCCAAATCTGGTTCGTTAACATAATTGTGACATTTCGTCGGAAGAAAACTATTATAATCTTAGAATCATAGAGAATAGGGACATTTCAATGCATTGCATTTATTCTTCGTTAGATTTCACTTACAGAAAACCATTCTTATAAGTAAAGTTGGTTATCAGGAATTGTATAAGAAAAAGTTCTAACATAGAATCTTTCTAATGCTTTATTATATTAAAGTTCTTCTTCTTCTTCTTCTTCTTCTTCTTCTTCTTCTTCTTCTTCTTCTTCTTCTTCTTCTTCAAAACCCATTCCTAATTTCTTCTTCTCCTTCTTCAAAACCCATTCCTTATTTCTTCTTCTTCTTCTTCTTCTTCTTCTTCTTCTTCTTCTTCTTCTACAAAACCTATTCTATTCTTCTTCTTCTTCTTCTTCTTCTTCTTCTTCTTCTTCTTCTTCTTCTTCAAAACCCATTCTAATTTCTAAATAAAGTCGTCGGGGTAGCATAAAGTCCGTATCAACCGATCAGCGAGGGAATCTATCTTTTTTTCACTAGCACTAGGAGATTGTTTTCTTGCGTTTAAGGTGGAGCACCACATCTACCATCAGCTTCTTACTTTACCGCACAGACCCCTGTGCTACTCATAGGCTGAGTTGGCGAGGGCCGGTATCGAACTAGGAACCTTGTGGTTTCTAGCCGAACGCTCTACCTACTGAGCTAACCCGACCCTTTCGCAATAGCTCTTAAGGAAAGATATCAAACTTTTTAATAATTAAATTATCATACTGTGGCATATCTACAGTTCCTGCTAGTTGCTGCTTAACTTCGGTGATCAAGCGTTAGAGTTACAAGCAATGTTAGTATTCATATAGCAAAGTATTGCACTTAAATCTTTTAAGGTTTCTGTGAGAAAATTGCTCATTAGAAATTATAAGAGAAAATTAGATGCTGAATATCTTTAATTTTATAAAGTTAAACTGAATATTTGTTGGGGAAAAAATAACATAAAACACAAATCGGTAACTGAGCAAAAATACGTGATGAGAGATGATGAGCATTTTTAAAAAAAACTAATTTGTCAAGTGTTATATGACCATAATAATCGCTTCAATTTACAAGTTATAATATTTAATTAAAAACTATGACGAGCTAATTAAAACAACTTGACGTCAAAAATAATTATAATATCTTAGCCGTGTGCCGTAAACTAAGGCAATTTTATTAAGAATCCAAACCAAATTGGAAAAAAAAACGAAAATAAAGATTACAAAAATCGACTTAATAACTTCGCTTTTTCTGTATCAGCCAAACTTTGTTATTTCAGGATCTGATCGAGAAGCAAAAATGAAATAATATAAAAAAATATAATATAATAAAATAATTTTTAAAAAATATTCAGAAATATAATAAATTCATAAAAGATTTGAGTTGTTTGGTTCGTTGGTTAGATTTTACGGCATGTCAACCCTTTGGGGCTATCTTATACCGAAGATGTTTTTGTTTTATTCATTCTTGAAGGGTACTCATATTTTTTAAACTCAATTTTTAAACACATTTTTAAACTGATTTTTTTTCTATTTAACCCCTAGATGGAGCCCTAACAGGTAATACTAATCAGTGTTAGTTGACCTTGCAGTAATGGTGATGAAGGGGTACTCCACATTTCCCAGATCACCAGAATTAGAACTTCCCCATCAGACTTTGTTATTTCAGGATCCTATCGAGAAGCAAAAAGTGAAATGATATGAAACAACAAAAAATATTCAGAAATATAATAAATTCATAAAAGATTTGAGTTGCTTGGTTCGCCGATTGGATTTTACGGCATGTCAACCCTTGTGGGGCTAACTTATACCGAAGGCATTTTTGTTTTATTCATTCTTGAAGGGAACGAAATATATGATTAAAATTGATTTTTGTTTAAATTAAGGTCCCATCAAGAATGAATAAAACAAAAGTTCTTCGCCATAAAATGCCGTAAAATCTAACTACCGTATTTGACGGCATATAGGACGCACTTTTTCCCAAAAAGTTGCCCTGCGTTTTATGCATCGTATGTAAAGTTTGAGACCTCCCGTGGGCCTAGGCTGTTCTTCTCTATGATGCTCACTAACCCAGCTTATGCTCAGTAATTTTACCTACCCTGTACTGCCAAATTGCTTTTATACAGCTATATTTCTGCTTGTATAATGCACAGCTAGACTGTTTTCAACAATATATGCTTAAATACACTAACAACTTTTTTTCCTGAATCTGACCTGCTGAAATGGGGGTGAGTCTTATATGTACGTGCGTCTTATATGCCGTCAAATACGGTAACTAACTAACTGAGATTTATGTATTTTTTATTGTGTATCATTGATAACCATCTATCTATCTATCTATCTATCTATCTATCTATACATATATAAAGGGCAGTTGTGTGTATATGTATGTCCTGAGGAAAATTTGAAAATAAAACAATTAACAACAAAGTAAATATATATATACATTAAATATCACCAGGGCTTGGTTTTTAAGCATAAATAATGATGATTTGATTTATATTTTCAAAGATAATAAAAAATTAAATTTAAATGATAACAGCATGGATTTTTTTCATTTAATATTGTAGATAGTAGACATTAACATTTCTTTTTAGAGTAGTTGGATCAATGCAAGGTCTATTTTTTTACATATGGATTTAAATGGGACATCCCACAAGGATTCAACTCACGATTCAGTAATAATGGATCTGCGAGACTAACTTTTTAAAAATCCCCCTCTACCCAGGCGACGCCAGGTGACCTCTGCTAGTACATATTAAAGGGCAGTTGTGTAAGTATGTATGTCCGGAGGAAACTCAAAATAAAACAATTAATGACAACGTAAATATATATACACATTAAATATCACCACAGCTTGGTTTTTAAACAAAAATAATGAAGATTTGATTTATATTCGTGAAGATAATTGAAAAATAAAATTTAAATGATAACAGCATGGATTTCTTTTGCATTTAATATTCTAAATAGGAGACATTAATTTTTCTTTTCAGGTGTCTGGATCAATGCAAATTCTTTTTTACATAGGGATTTTAATGGGGCGTCCTGTGAGGATCCAACTCACGATTCAACAATAATGGATCTGCGAGACTAATTTTACCCCCCTCTACCCAAGCGACGCTGGGTACCGATTCTAGTTCAAGTATATTGGGGGACTTTTTTAGCACAATGGATATGCATTTCATTGAAGTGATGTTCCCGTTCATTTCGAAAGCTTTTAAAAATGGTGTTCTCTTGGTTAGTTTGCTGTTTGGTTGCGTTTTATGGCATGTCAACCCATTGGGTTATTTTATGCCAAAGACGTTTTTATTTCATTTCTTGGACAGTCTTATTTTTAACAAGAGGGTGTTGCAAGATGATAACAGTCGGAAGATTAAGGAACAAGCGTATTAATATATAGATATTATGTCCTGATTATATACTACGAACGTCATTAAATCTAATGTAGGAAAATGGTTTTACATTTAAAAGACTACTAATATGGATACAGAGCCAAGTGTGATACCGTCCCGTCGGCTGGGGCATTAGATTGCACCGACTGCACCGCTGCAAAGGGTAAGACTCCCCCAATGGGGCCACCTGTTGGCCGTCGGTGGCGACCCGTGATACTCAAGGATAGAACCCAGGTGGTTGAGCAGTCCATGACATGCAAAACCACTTTGGACTTTCTTGGGCTAGACGGGCGGTTGGAGAGGCCTTCTCCGATCAATCGGCTAGTCACGTCAAGCCCTAGCAACTATATGATTGACCCAGCGCTATTGCTCTCATGGCAAGCTACAACCTTTTTTATCATATAGGTGAAGAAGGCGGTGACTGAGGGTCTACATGTCCTGGGAATGACGTTAAACTCTATCTGATGGTGAGGTGCCAGTTATGGAGGTTTGGGGAATGTGAAGTACTCCTTCATCACCATTGCTCCCTGATCCACTCTGACCCGGAGTGGTAGTACCTGTTAGGGTCCCATCTATGTGTTAAATAGTTTAAAAACAAAACTGATTATCTATTGATAATGAATTTATTTCAAAGCTTTGTCGGCATTAAATGACCCACTGAGGTTTATATGCCGTAAAACAAAACAACCATCCAGCCAAGTGTGATAGTCAGAAAGCCATTTTTTGCTGGGTGGCTGAACGCAAAAGATGCAGATGTCATCTGCCGTCCATTGACCATTTACCCACGCGTTTTGTTCTTACTTCAATTGAATAAAGACGTCTAAAAACAATATCAAGTCTTGTGTTCGTTACTAAAACGAGAAACGGACACACAGATGAAAAGTCCAAAGAAATCCTAAGAAGGAAGATCAGAATGTACTAGTGTTAAGCTTTGTTAGATATTCAATGTCATTTTCACCAATAGACTTGGATTGACCTGCAACCTACAGATGATTATAACTTAGAATTGTATTAACGCAGCCCTTATATCCGTTACACTATGTTGCATAATTGATAGGTCGCCTATAAATTATGTACGGTAGTGTGGAAATTTAAAAACAATGATAATTCTGAATCATGGAAAAATACCGTATAACTGATTGACAGGATTTAACCTTTTATTAGTTTTGTAGTTGGTTCTGGTTAGTTCATGAGAAAATAGAAAGCCAATTTTGTTTGGGTGACTGAACGAAACAGATGCAAATGCAGTCTGTCGTCAATTGGCCATTTACCCACGCGTTTTGTTCTTACTTAAATTGAATAAAGATGTCTAAAAACAATATCAAGTCTTGTGTTCGTTACTAAAACAGAAACGGACACAAAGATGAGAAGTTCAAAGAAATCCCAAGAAGGAAGATCAGAATAACAAGGAGAAGCCAGCCTAGCTGTTCAGACAGCAGA
>CM042147.1:14574711-14612211 GCA_023376005.1 Doryteuthis pealeii | reverse complement strand
CACGTTCTTAGTCTTGTGCTGTACTCAAAAACCCTATCATGATTATGGTTCTCCCTAGATCACCGAAGTTAAGTAACGATGAGGCTGTAAAATACTTATTGGGTGACCACTTAATAAATAGCAGGTACTGTAAGCAACCTGAGACGTGAGGCGTGTGTGTGTGTGTGTGTGTGTGTGTGTGTGTGTGTGAAATCCCAGTAGATATTCTGACTATATCATTTTCTAAACCTGCTCTACAATCGTATTGAGCACTTTTATATTCATTCATAACTCCGACTTTTTCGGTTAATTATTTCTATCGACAAATTTGCGACGCGTTTGATATTTTACACCTTCTCCGTTAAGTCATTCCCTCATCAAACATACACACACACACACACACACACACATATATATATATATATATATATATATATATATGTTTGTATGTGTGTGTGTGCATCCGTATATGCGTGTTTGTCCCCCTCTCTCTATATCTATCTATATATATATATGTATATATATACACACACACACACACACACACACACAGAGAGAGAGAGAGAGAGAGAGAGAGAGAGATACTCACATGTGTTTGTAAAGAAATACCACCATTAGATTGAATCATAAAGACTAACTGAACTATACACTGTATGACTTTGTCACTGTGCTTTTTTATCAGTAGCCTTTTTGAGAAACAACGTCTACATGTGTTTATTTTGAAGGAAACGGTGGAAAATAGTGTTAAATGAAAATTCTTATAACTCCCCTAACATTTTCTGGCATTTCAATATATATTATATATATATATATATATATATATATATATATTATTGTGTGTGCGTGCACGTGCGAGTGTGTGTGTGTGTGTGTGTGTGTGTGTGTGTGTGTTAGCGTTAGCGTGTGTGTGCACATGTGTGTTGTATGTATATCAGCACACAACATTTCAGCTCATGTCCTAAGGAAGGTTGCATAAACCGAAATGTTATAACGTCAACTTTACCATGAAGAATGAACTCATCTTTTGGAATACTTGGTTTTTTTCTTTTTTTCCTACACGCATACACACACACAAATATATATATAGAGAGAGAGAGAAAGAGGGAAGAGAGAGGGGAGAGAGAGTCAGAGAGAGAGAGAGAAGGAGTAAGAAGGAAGGGAGAGGAGATAGATACATAGATTGATATATATATATATATATATATATATATATATATAGAGAGAGAGAGAGAGAGAGAGAGAGAGAGAAAGGGAGTAAATGCGTATCATGTCGCTGATTGTGTAGTGTTCTATTGATTCGTGTGATTAAATTGCATATCCTGTAAAACCTTTACAACCACGTGACCTATTGTAAATCACCATCATCAGCAGCAGCAGCGTCGGCGGCGGCGGCGAGGGAGTTCCTCAAGATGCCCGCATCGCCGCTTTCAATCATCGTAACCGCATTCAGCATCCGTGCCTGTTATTCTCAGACTGCCCTGTCGCAAAGGGACACCAACTTGATGTTCCTATCCCCCATTGGACCGACAGACGCGAATTTATTTAACTCAAACTAATCAAGAGTCCGACGCTCTTTATTGATTCTTGCCAGCCGTAAAATCTTCCATTATTTCAAACTCAATGCAACAGTCAGATTCTCGTTTTATCTGGATAATTCGCCCCAGATATAAATGGAAACATATCAGTTTGAAAATAAATTGATATATATTTGTATAAGAAAAGTATAACGCCCTGTTGTTGGAATCTTAGAATCCCTCCGCCTTTTCACCGGAAGATGAGTCTTCCGTTTTCCTTTTTTCTTTTATCTATTCTTCTCCCTGCTTCTTGACCGGAAGACCTCTCTTCCGTTCTCCCTTTTTTAAATATATATTTTTATCTTTCTCTTTGTCTTTTTGCCGGAAGCTTCCTCTTCCGTTGCACTATATGATATATATTTGTCTAAGAAATAAGTATAATGCCCTGTCGTTCGAATCTTATAATAGGCTAACTGTACATTCTGCTTAGAGATCAAAACCCGCTCCTAAAAAGGAGTGTCCAAGGTATGACGCAAACTGCACTTGTGATAAGCACTAGTATTTATAGCCCACTACTGGACTTCAATAAACCACAGACACGTATATATAAAAATATAACCCGTCTTTATTTTCGTCGGTGTGTGGGTGGTGAGGGGCGATGAGTGTTCTTCTCGGCTACTCGCTGGGGACTGAATGATACCCTTCATCTGCTAGCCTTTATATACGATAAATATGTCCACGCATTTTTATCTTTGATCTGATAACGGATAATTTTTATATATTTCTTTATCTTACTCTCCACCCTTCTCCCTGCTTCTTAATCTGAAGACCTCTTCCGTTCTCCCTTTTTTTAAAAATATTTTTATCTTTCTCTTTGTCTTTTTGCCGGAAGCTTCCTCTTCCGTTGCTCGATATGATATATATTAGTCTAAGAAAAGTATAATGCCCTGTTGTTGGAATCTTAGAATATGCTCACTGCACATTCTGCATAGAGATCAAAACCCGCTCCTAAAAAGAAGGACTGTCCAAGGTATGACGCTAAACTGCACTTGGTGAGAAGGCACTAGTTCTAGAGATCTGAGGAGTGTAGAGTATTCCTTCTACTCGGTAAAACTAGTTAACCAAACCCATAGATGACCGGAGTCTCAGCAGCTCCAACTATAAAGGCGTCAAGA
This sequence comes from Doryteuthis pealeii, assembly GCA_023376005.1. NCBI lineage: Eukaryota > Metazoa > Mollusca > Cephalopoda > Myopsida > Loliginidae > Doryteuthis > Doryteuthis pealeii. Next base: position 14,609,543 of record CM042147.1, on the reverse strand, counting down.
ACCATATAAAACAGTTAGGCTACATTTTCTTGATAAAGGAAATATTGAATGAAATAGAATGAAACTTGACACTTAACATCCTTTATTTCACGCCCATGCTTCACACAAAATCCGAATATATTATATATATATATATATAATATATATATATATATATATATATATCTTATTATAATGGAGATTGTGTGTTTTTCTGTCTGTAAACGAAACTATATTACTATACAAGACACAATTCTCTTTGTTGTTTACATAACATTCTCTATGATTTTATTTTTATTTAAACCTCAATTATTAATAAAATTGTTTTACATCATTAAGACTGTTTATCATATCTACATACTAAAATCATGCAATTACATTTATATATACAACAAAATAGCGGATTACCGTGTGAATGGGGAGGCTGATTTGCATATTGATATTAAAAATTTGATTTTAATAAATATATGCTTAGTATTATTGGTTTCTAATTGTTTGGTTTTATCTCATGAGCAAAAATCTCGGGGATAAATCTTAAAATAAAACCATTAACAAGAAGAAATAACTGTAATTTTATTCTTTACTTCCTATTTTAACTAAATAGTTAAATTAGGAAAATTTACCAATGAAAGACGGGAGTAATGGAAAATGATGGAAGAGTTAGTTTCAAAGTTGTTCTAGTTTTCAGTCATACCCCTTCTGTTCCAAATCTTTTTATCTGCATTCTTATTCAGTTTCATTAGCCTTTCTAATTTAACATGATATTTAATTATATTAAAACTTAAATACTTGCACCCGGAGGGTGCATATATTTGCTAATATATATATATATATATATATATATATATATATATATATAATGCTAAACTGGTCCTTTCCTCCAACTGTTGGGTGATGCAAAGTTTAGGTACGATTTGAGAGCTCAATGTTTACTTTTTATAAACAGAGCAAAGTAATTTGTAAAGAAAAGGGGCTTAGAGACCGGGTATTAAGCAATTATGGTCCATTTCTACTCGTGGCTATCTGAGCACCCTTCGAGTTTCCTCAGATCACTTTCTTTATTGGAAACCCGGAATTCCAATAAAGAATGTGATCTGAGGAAACTCTGAGGGTGCTCAGATACCAACGAGTGAAAATGGAGCATAATCGCTTAATACCCGGTCTCTAAGTCTTTTCTCTTTACAAATATATATATATAAAACATATACAAATATAGTATATTCAAACTGAGAACTAGACTCACCAGATATAATACTATTATTATATAGTACTATTATTATGTAGTATATAATATTATATCATCTAGTATATTGTACTATTAAGTTTATTATTTGGGCCTGTTTAGCTTATAGGGCCGGTTTAACTCAGTCAGTAGAGCGTCCGACTATGAACCACAAGGTTCCTGGTTCGATACCGGCCCTCGCCAACTCAGCGTATGAGTAGCACAGAGATCTGCGTGGTAGATTGTGGCGCTCCACCTCAGACCTCAAAACAATCTCCTTGGTATAGAGCTATTGAAAAGAGGATAGACTCCCTTGCTGTCTGGCTGATACCGACTTAATTACTTATAATACTAACACATACTAATAATAATCATTTATTTGCAGTAATATTGTTTCAAGAGGCGCCTTAAATGGTGTAATGATTAGCTGACTATTAGCAGTGAGTTCAATCCTCACTGGGTGGCCTATACTTTTGGCCCTGTGGCATATCTAAGCTAAGCTATAAATAGCTATATGGTTTCAAGTAAATAATAATAATCCTTATTAAACAATTATAACTTTAAATAACTAATTCCCAACCCTTTTTATCATATGGGTGCTAGAAGGCAGTGACTGAGGGTCTACATGTTCTGGGAATGACGTTAAACTCTATCTGATGGTGAGGTTCTAGTTTTGGAGGTTTGGGGAATGTGGAGCACCCCTTCATCACCATTGCTCCCTGGTCCACTCTGACCCGGAGTGGTAGTACCTGTTAGGGTCCCATCTATGGGTTAAATAGAAAAACATGAGTTGATAAACAAAATTGTATTATCCATTAAGAATTGATTTATTTCAAACTCTGCCCGCATTAAATGACCCACTGGGGTTGATATGCTGTAAAACAAAATCAAACCAAACCAAATCACAAAAAAAATAAAATAACTATACTTAAAACACATAATTTAGATATGTGGCATCAAGTATTCTTATTGAATACGAACAACTTTTTAAACAGATCTACTTTACGTGTGTCCTCATACTGTCGGCTGGGGCTGTAGAATACACAGACTGCACCACTCCCTAGAGTTGCAGTCGGCGTATATTCAATCCACAGGGGCTTAGGTGGTCAGATTTTGTGTTTAACATACGCAATACAATGAAGTCTCTTTATCACTAACAATAGTATATTATAACATAAAACAAGTCTTTTTATTCGGCATGTTAAGGATTTATGTATTATTATTTAACTAGCAGAAACTGTGGATATACCACAGCATGGTAGGTTAATTATTACAACGTTTGATATGTTTACTCAAGAGTTATTGCAAATAGTTCAATATGTAAAAATCCCAATAATCTTGATTTAACTCTCTCTCACACACTTGTTTTTCTTTCTTTCCTTTTTTCATCTAATCATTGTGTTCGATTGAAACAGATTAGCGTTATCGCTTCTGCGCGTCACCCCTGTCCGTATTTTCCTCTACTATCTATCCACCATCTTTCTTTCTTTCTTTCTTTCTTTTTACTTTTCTTTCTTTCTTTCTTTCTTTCTTTCTTATTACCGTATTTGACGGCATATAAGACGCACGGGCATATAAGACGCCCCCCCCCATTTCAGCAGGTCAGATTCTGGAAAAAAAGGTGTTTTGTGTATTTAAACATACTAGCAAATATATGCACCCTCCGGGTGCAAGTATTTAAGTTTTAATGTAATAGAATATTAAATTAAATTAGAAAGTCTAATGAAACTAAATAAGAATGCAGATAAAAAGACTTGATACAGAGGGGGGTATAATAGAAAAATAGAACAACTGAAACTTACTCTTTCATTACTTCTGTCTTTCATTGTTAAATTTTCCTAATTTAATTATCTAGTTAAAATAGGAAGTAAAGAATAAAATGACAGTTATTTCTTTTTGTTAATGGATTTCTTTTAAGATTTATACTCGAGATTTTTGATCATATTCATTAAGATAGAACCAAAGAATTAAAAATCCCCAATACTAAGCAGATATTTATTAGAATCAAATTGTTAATATCAATATGTAAATTAACTTTCCCGTTTACACTGGAAACCACTATTTTGTTGTATATATAAATACAATTGCATTTTATTAGTATGTAGACATAGTGAACAGTATTAATAATGTAAAACAATTTTATTAATAATTGTGGTTTAAATAAAAATAAATTCACATAAATAACCAAAGGGAATTGTTACTTGAGTAGTAATATAGTTTCGGTTACGTCCAAGAAAACACACAATCTCCATTATAATAAGATATTGTTGAAAACAGTCTAGCTGTGCATTACACAAGCATTATTTGTTATCCTTGCATTTCAGTCTCGGAAGACTTTTGTCCTTTTATAGTTTTTGTCCCCATGAAGGTTACATCGCCTGCTGTGACTGTAAAGTCCAATGCGATTCTTATCATTGGTTTCACTTTACCTACGATGTATAAGACGCAGGGCAATTTTTTGAGCCAAAATGTTTGAAAAGAAGTGCGTCCTATATGCCGTCAAATAAAGTATATTTTTCTCTGTAGCATGTCATTTTACTTCCCTTTATTTCTTTATAATAAGATCGGAATGGTCAATTGTTTAACTGAGGAGACGACACTCATGAGAAATAAGAATTTGGCGGATAAGCAGCACCAGATAATCAGGATTTACAGTTTTCTATTTCAATTTAGACGATTTGGACGGTCTCATTATTAATCAGAGGGTGTTGTAAGATGATAACGGTTATATTTTTAAGGAACACGAGTATTAATGTGATTATTTAATGAAGTAACTTTTTTATCACATAGCTGACAATAAAATAACTATATTTTCATTTTATCTAGATCAATGGTTCTCAACCTTTTTTTTCCTATTGACCCCCTTTTAATCCTATTTTACTCTGGTTGACCCCCCATAGCCATTCGTTGTTTTAAAATCCCATTGTATTTTTATAGTTAAATACATTTTACTTGCCCTGGTCCCAAAAAATGTTATATGGTCCTCGGGGGTCCATATGGACCCAGGTTGAGAACCTCTTGTCTAGATACTCCATTTGATGGGACAAAGATTCTTTTTCTTTTATTATATAAAAACGGTAATCAATTTAATAGAATTGATTAAACAATTCATTGAGGTTGAAATTGCTTTCCTCTTAATATTACAAAATCAGAAACAATAAAGAACCGTAATTGAATGTTGAGTATCTCTTTTAACTTCTGTGTTTTAAGTTCTTAGAAGAATTATTTCAATTTTGCCCGAAGTGATGAGACTTTTAACTTAATTACTATCAGTTTATCGTATTTTATACCGATCTATTCTCCATCCCTCCTTAGGGAACCATTCTACTCTGTCGAATAAAGCTGTAGAATGCACCGACTGTACCTCTGCTGAGAGAGATGTAAGGCTTCCTCACCCAATGGGGCCACTTGTTGGCCGGAGGTAGCGAACCATGATGCTTAAGGATGGAATCATGAGGGCTCAGCTGTGCATGACATTTTTAATGTCATGGAGAACTCAGCCCCCGGAACAAAGCTAATGGTATACAAATATGCTTTGCTTTGTAAGTGTAGTCGATTTGTTATATAGAAAATCATACAGATTTCTTATATATATATATATATACAATTAAATATTATGGATTTAATATCTCGTTACTATTAGTTTCATGCTTACTGCAATCATCAGACGAGACTTACAAAATGTTAGAATTTTGATATTAAAAAAAACGTTGGTTTGTTTAGCGTTTATATAAACGTGAAGCGTGTTCACGCGATGGAATGATATACCGCTAAAGTTTATATAAACGCTAAACAAACCGCCGTATTTTTTTAAATATCAAAATCTTAACATTTTTTTCAGTCTCGTCTGATGATTGCAGTAAGCATGAAACTAATAGTAACGAGACATAATATCCATGATATCTAATATTTGATTGTAAATCTGGTTTGCTTTTTAGCGTTAAGCAGCTATTCTCTATTCATTATATATATATATATATATATATATATAATATATATATATATATATATATATATATTTATATATATTATGGACTCTCCCGTCGATTTTCAACGTATGAGGGTTCATACACACAATGAACTCCCACACAGGGATTTGTTTATAGTGGTGAAGGCTTGTGTTGGACCATCCACACTTTTTGGCACAGTCGATAGGAAAGAATTGGTGCATCAAGGGTTGCCACAAACCAAATCCACGACCGACCTCAGGACTTTTGAGTTCAGTTCTAGACTGGTTACCTACCAAGGCTGAAGAGCCCAGTCAGCCCTACTATTTAACCCATAGCTGAAGGGAGAATATATGGATTCATACCTTTCCCAAGGGTATTAGCGCTATGTGAAATGCCAACAGCCTCGTCTAGGAATTGAACTCAAATCGACGAGTCCTTTTCCCACGACTATAATATATATATATATATATATATATATATATATATAATATATATATATATAGAGAGAGAGAGAGAGAGAGAGAGAGAGAGAGAGAGAGAGAGAATGATAAATCCACTCGAACTACAAACATATTGCATTCAAAAATTAAACATCATTTATAAAATCCCCGATCTCAGGATATGATTCATTGAAAAAAAAAAAACTCAGACGCTGTACTCATTTTAAATTCACGTCCCTAGGAACTGCTAAAATTCCCGGATCTTAAAAATCGATTTGTTTAGGGCAGAATTTATTAAATATGGGTTAAAGATTATTTTTTAAAGTTCAAGGAATAAAATCTTAACCGTTGTGTTATCAATAATAATAATAATAATAATAATAATAATAATAATAATAATAAACCGAGTATTTTATTTAAATCGTTTAGTCTTTTGATTTATGTTCGTAATTCCACTGGGAACCAACCCCTGTCTCATAAACAGGGCACCATCAAAGATTCTGAATTTAAATAACCAGTTGTCTAACGAAATTAATGCACGTATAGGGAAGGCATGGTCTGCTATAAACAGATTATCAGTCATATGGAAATCCGATCTCACTGACGGTTAAAGCGACAATTCTTCCAAGCCGAAGTTGTATCAGTGCTACTGTATGGCAGCTCCACGTGGACCCAAACCAAAGCCAAGAGAATAACCTAGATGGGGTTTGCTCAAGAATGCTGCATGCGATCTTTAACAAATAGTGGAAAAAACACAGGACGAGGAGGCATCTGTACGGCCATCTGTTCTTTATCACACAAACCATCCGAGTGAGACAATCAAGACATGCTGGACACTGTTAGAGAAGCAAGGACGAACTCATAAGCGACGTTCTCCAAAAACCAGCACATGGGAAAGCAAGTGCAGGCCGTCCAACAAAGACATACATTAACCAGCTCTTCGCTGATACTGGATGTTGCGCAGAGGACTTGCCCTGAGGCAATGAATGATAGGAACGGTTCACGACATCATGATGATGATGATAATGATGATGATGATATATTTGCTACATTGGTGTAGAATAGAATATCAGGATATTGACGTGTACAATGTGTTTTTGAGTTGTCAAGTGTTTCCGAATGTCATACGCGTTGTTTGTCGAATTTGCTCGTCGTGGTAATTTAATTATATCTATTTATTCATTTATTTATCTTGCAGAGACTTGTGGTGATTAATTAAAGAATTTTTATTGTTCTCTCTAAATTTTCAATTCTGTTTCTTCAATTTTCGATCAGTGTAAATGTCTCAAATGAAATTCCCCCGTAAAATCTGTTAATCAAATAACGTAAATAAATCGTGTACAATGCAATGAATGCAATGAATATGGATTTAATTCTTATTTGCTTGACACTCTGAAAGTTTTCCTCTAATTTCGGCTTAAAATAAACCCTTAATCTTATCGTTGATTTCATGAGTAACGTTTATTTCTGATAATAAATGACACCTTCCCGTTGTTTCTCCTATTCAACAACGACTCAGAAAACCCACAGTGATTTTGTAATGCTTTATAAATTTTTTCTAAGAGGAAAAAAACACGATTCTTTAAAATTAAAGTGATTTTGTTAATTTTTACTTTGTTAAAATGAAAGGATATAAAATCGGTTGTAAAGCAACGTTTACAATCGGAATTAATGTTGAAATTTGAAGCCAGTTTTAGTAGAATAGCAATTATCTTCAGGAATAATACTTTTTTTCAAAATTGAAATGCTGTAATAAAAAATATGAATTTGTGACAGTCCAAAAATAAGTAAATGCCTTTTATGTATTTATGCAATTTCATTTTTGTTGGTTTGTTTGGTTGGTTTGTTTGTTTTGTTTTACGGCATATCAACCTCAGTGGGTCATTTAATGCTGATAAAATTTTGAAATAAGTCATTCTTAATGGATACTCAATTTTTTTATAAATACATTTTTCTATTTAGCCCATAGATGGGACCCTAACAGGTACTACCACTCCGGGGTAGAGTGGACCAGGGAGCAATGGTGATGAAAGGGTGCTTCACATTCCCCAAACCTCCAGAACTGGAACCTCACCATCAGATAGAGTTTAACGTCATTCCCAGGACACGTAGACCCTCAGCCACCGCCTTCTAGCATCTATATGATAAAAAGGGTTGGGGATTGCCATAACGGCAATAGGGTTGGGGCAATCATATAGTTGCTAGGGCTTGACGTGACTAGCCGATTGATCGGAGGTGGACTCTCCGGCCGCCCGTCTAGCCCAAGAAAGGGCCAATGTGGAGTAATGCAAATCATGGACTGCTCAGCCACCTGGATTCCATCCTTAAGCATCACAGGTCGCCACCAACAGCCAACAGTTGGCACGATTGGGAGAGTCTTACGCCTCTGCAGAGGTGCAGTCAGTGCATTCTAACGCCACAGCCGACAGGGCGTTAGTTGCTTGCTTGCTTGCTTGCTTGGATTTTACGGAATGTCAATCCTTGTTGGGTTATTTTCTTCCGAAGGCATTGTTTTATTCATTCGTGGTGGGTACTATTTTTTGGAAATCAATTTTTAAACACAATTTTAAAACTAGTTTTTCTATTTAACCCAATATGAGACCCTAGCAGGTACTACCAGTCCGAGTCAGGGTGGAACTGGGAGTAATGGTGATGAAGGGGTATAAAATCTTTTGTAAAGCAATGTTTACAATTGAAATTAATGTTGAAATCTGAAGCCATTCTTTAGTAGAATAACAATAATCTTCAGGAATAGTCCTTGTTTAAAATTGAAATACTGTAACCAAAAATATAAATTTGTAATAGTTCAAAAATAAGTACGTCTCTTTTATATATCTATGCAATTCAATCTTTGTATACAGAGTTTCCAATCCAAATAATAAATTATACACGAAAGCATTTTGATTACACAGTATTCCTCTAGAAATAATAAAATGGTGTTATATGTGGTTTCGAATTGTCTGAAAGATAATGTGTGACGAGAGAGTGTCGTAGTTGTGTGGCCAATGTAGGTATTAATTTTTAAGTTGTTTTCTTTGAGTCACTGTCAAAATTGACATGTTAAATTACGTTGGTTTGGTTTAGGGAGGTCTTAGGGAAGTTTGTGTTATTTTTAACTATTAGGTTTAACGTTTTAAATCTAGTTTTACATGTTTTCTATAAAATAGAATACACAAGGATCATGTCATCTGGACGATGCACTAGACCTTATCGTCAGTGATGTAATCCACGGAATTTTAGGTGTTTCGGGTCTTGCAACATCGCATACCTTCACCTAGGTGACCCAGCTTGTGTTGCTCAAGCGTGAGATTATGGTTAGGTAACAAGATCTTTAACATCAAAACGAACTATGGGAACAGTGATTCATTACTTTAACCTGTTACTTTAAGTGTGTGCAAAAGTTTCCAGCGCAAAAATAATTCTCGGTACTTTACATTCATTATAATTCTTAGAAATAATATTCAGATATTTCAACTGATTTACCTGAGAACAGGTAATAATGGGATATCGAAGAAATATTTGTAATTCTTTAGAAATTTTTTTTTATGAATAAGAGCAATACAATAAAAAAAAAGTTTCTTTAACTTATGATGAACAACTTATGCCGCTAATAGGACATGGTAAGTACCCAATCGATGAATCTAAACCCTACGCCCTTCTAGAATCTTCCAACGGCTGGATTACAATGGAAATTCCATTATATCAAAATCAAAGAGAGTTGTTTCCAAAGGAAAAAAAAAAGTAAGAATTGTGATTCATTTTCTTTTTTATTGGTGGGGATGGGTGGAGGGGTTGTAATATGACTGAATGGAAAAAAATCCATCACGGTAGGCAGTGGAAATTTCGACTCGGGAGATGTCATGCACGCGCCGATTTTCGAACTATACGCCGTTCCTTGTTAGGTAAAACACGTTTCAACGTGTGAATAGCGTCCACAACAGGTGAATAGCTAATCCAGCTTTTTTTTTTGTTTTGTTTTTCTCCTCTTGTGAGCTGGGACCACAAAGTTGTACATCGGAAGGCGGGTGCAACGGATTATGATATTTCATCTGAACAATGGACGGGAAAGGGTTTCACAGTAAAATGTTTCCTCGGAGATTCGTACAAAAGTAGGTTTTCTTTATTTTTTATTTTTTATTTTTAAAAGAATTATTTTTAGCAATACGTTGATTGAATTGGGCTGGCATAGATTTTTATTACCAAAAAAAGAAACTGAAGGCAGGAAAATTCTCTTCAAAATCTATCACTCTTTCTTTCACCGTGTGTACGTACACACACACACACACACACACACACACACACCACACAACATATATATATATATATATATATATATATATATATATATATATATATATATATCCATTTGGCCTCCACAAAATGATTGATACTCTACTCTGGCAATAAAGTCGAGGTGACAAAATGTGGGGTCAGTAACACCCAATAAACAAAAACCGACCACACTACATTAAACAAACCACCCCTTAACCCATTTGAAAATCTAACAGCCAGGTGCACAGTACCGAAACACATACACACTTAAACTCTCTCTCTCACACACACACACACACACACACACACATACATATATATATATATGTATATACATATATGATGCAACACAAGGTCAGTTTCTTAAGCGGAGTTCAACAGGGTTGAATTCAGAGTTTTACTTCTCCTAGACTGGTTACCGCTCCAAGGTTATAAACCATAGACTGTCCTACCATTTACGCATAGCTGGAGGAAATACAAACAGCCTGGTTCAGGATTTGAATGTGGATCAACAAAGTATTGACATTACAGTCAAATCGTTTTAGTATTTCCTCATGTTTTTATATTGTTTTATACCAAACATTACACACACACACACATAAATATATATATATATATAATATATATATATATATATATATATATATATAAAGACCCTCAGTCACCGCCTTCTAGTTCATATATGATAAGAGTTGGGGGATTGACATAAGGACAATAGGGTTGGATAAATTATATAGGTGATAGGACTGACGTGACCAACCGATTGATCGGAGGGGTCCTCTCCGAACACCTTACCGTAAGTCAGGGCCAAAATGGAGGGTTGCATGTCATGGACTTCTCAGCCACCAGGATTCCGTCCTTAAGCATCCATTGGGGGGTCTTACTCCTCTGCAGAGGTGCAGTGGGTGTATTCTAAAACCCCACCCTAAAAACCGTGGGAAATGTCGCTATTCCGTTTGTACAAGAATAAAGATATCTTGAGGATGTTTTTGAAAGCTAGCTTTTTTTTATTGATTTTTTTTTTTTAAATCAGCAATAACATTTTTTAATAGAAAATTAAAATAAATCCTGGAATGATTGAAAAACAAAGAAACAAAATTAGAACAAATATTTGGAATAATTTAGATCATTTATCTCGACGAGATTGGGGCAATAGTCCACCCCCCCCCCCACAAAAAAAAATGCTTTTTTCGTTTTTAAACATTTTCGCAATTTAAATGCAGAAAATCAGATTTGTACAGATCTTGCAATTAAACTAAACAAACAAACGACAGTTTCAATTTTCCTTCAGCAGATTGTTCAAACACGATTAACACTAAAATGAAATTTTATTGATACTAGCAAGAATATGCGCCCTCCGTGGGGCACAAGTATTTCAATTTTAATGTAATTACCTATCTTGTTGATTTAGAAACACTAACGAAAGTAAATAAGAACATATAAAAAAGATCACATTTATTCTAATTTTATTTTGATTAATTTCTACACGAAATTATACATAGGATTGATTTTAATACGTTGGAGAATAAAACAATAATATTAGAAATCAATATCACCAAGTAATTATTTATCAAAACCGGCTCTGTTAAAAACCAGTATGCAAATTACCTACACCATACACATGTAAACCATTATTTCTTAATGGTATATATATATTTACCAACCCCTCCGCACGAGCAGGATGCGACACACGGTCAATTTCTTAAGCGGAGTTTAACAGGTTGAATTCAGAGTTATTCCTTCTCCTAGACTGGTTACCTAGCCATGGTTAAAGAGTCCAGTCTGCGCTGCTATTTACCCATAGCTGGAGGGAGAATTGGATTCATACCTTTCCCAAGGGTATTAGCGCTATGTGAAATGCCAACAGCTTCGTCCAGGAATTGAACTAGCGTCGACGAGTCGATTTCCTACGACTCTAACCATTAGACCACGCGCCTCCATAATTCTTAATGGTATATAACACACATTGTAAGATTTTGAATGCATTAATAACATGAGCTGTTTTGAGACAAATCATACTCAGACTTTAAGAGAGAATTCGTTAATGAATAAGTCGTCGGGGCGGCCTAATGTCAGTGTATGAGCCATACAGCGAGGGAGTCTATCCCCTTTTCACTAGCGCTAGACCAAAGAGATTTTTTTTGCGGCTGAGGTGGAGCGCCACACCTACCATCAGCTCCTCACTTTACCGCACAGATCCCTTTGCTACTCATTCGCTGAGTTGGCGAGGGCCAGTATTGAACTAGGAACCTTGTGGTTTCTAAGATGCTAATTAAGCTTGCATAATGATTATCAAATAACTTAGGGAATTGTAACATCGACGGTGGTGTCGTTTCGGTTACAGAAAGACAAACGCACAATCACCATTATGATAAGATATTGAAAAACAATAAATACAGGAAAATAAGTCTCTAATTTGCATAATGTCACTAACATAAAAGTCGAATACAGTGTTGCCTTGACTTACGAGCGTCTACACTTACGAGTATTCCAAATTACGAGCTGTCACTCGGTTGATTTTTTGCTTTGTGTTTAGATTGGTTTGGTTTGGTGGTTTGTTTTACGGCATATCAAACTCAGTGGGTTATTTAATGCCGATAAAGTTTTGAAATAAAGTCATTTTTAATGGATATACAATTTTTTTAAATAAATATCCAGGACATGTAGACCCTCAGCCACCGCCTTCTAGCACCCATATGATAAAAAAGGTTGGGGCTTGCGTATAAGGGCAATAGGATTTGGGCAATCATATAGGTGCTAGGGTTTGACGTGACCAGCCGATTGATCGGAGGGGGTCTCTCCGATCGTTCGTGTAGCCCAAGATAGGGCGAAAGTGGAGTATCGCAAATGATGGACTGCTAAACCACCTGGGTTCTCTATGTTATTATTGGATCCACGAAATTATAACTGTGATTCACAATTAAATGTTTGAACTTCTTTTTTCTAAGTTTGTATATTCCTTCCAGCAGTCCGAAATTATTGGGGTCCCGGGAAGAATGTGTTTTTTTATCAAGAGGGTTTCGGTTTTCATGTTTCGTACTGCATCAAAGAAAGATATTTTTTCATAAAATAAGTAACAATTAAAATATTACAGCGCATAATTCACTATATTCTGTTTTATTATGTTTCATACACTATATAATGCTATTTATTTAACCAAGGTAGGGCAAACGGTTTAGGAGAGGGAACACTCTGAATTTAAAACTGTTAAACACCATTTAAAATTAACCTTGCGTTGCATCCTGCTCGTGCGGAGGGGTTTGATAGATCAACAACCAACCAACCAACCAACCAACTATGTTAGGTAGGAAGATTAAGTAAATGGACAAAAGGAATTTTTTTTAAATAAATAAAAAGAGATGAGAGAAAGGAAACTGGACGATAAACGAAAGGAAAGAAACGATTAATATTGAGACAGACGGACGATGAATGACGTAATGAATTGAAAGAAAGAAATGAAAAATTTGGCGGGAAATGAAGAAACTGAAGAAATCGGAAAATCGGAAATATGAACAAAGATATTTGAAATTGATCTGATAATCGTATTTCAAAACGACTTCCTTTAATAAACCGATCTTTTTCTTCTTTAATTTCCAAATAAAGACGATATCAATAATACGGAATAACTTATTGTTTATCAAAACATCCGAATGACAATTTGTATTTGAAATGTTTGCTCAACTGGTCATCAGATTGACAGGTGACAACAATTTAACTGAATACTGATGACAATAAGAGTAAGAGACAGTAAGATATTGTCTCGCACTTGCTGGAAAAATAAATTTCTATTTTTCGGACTGTTTTCCCCATCTTTATTGTGGTATGTATAAATACTACATTTCGCTCGCTTTATTCTCCGGCCTTCCTCGGGTGCTCTTTGTGTATCCGAGTATAGCGATCATTCAACTTTTTAATAATTTAGCAGTTGTTATTTGATGTGGGGACACTTCTGCACCCACCCTAAGTAAAACTGGTTTCATTAAAACTGGTTGCAGATGTGCGCCCCGCACATCGGCATATGGCCGGAAGTGTTGTTTTGGGGGGAAGGGTAACAAAACATATCATACAGCAATTTGGTTCTAGCTAGTTATGTATGGGACCGGTTTAGTTCAGTCGGTAGAGTACTTGCCTCAGAATCCCAAGGTTCTGTGTTCGATACCGGTCCCCGCCAACTCTGCGTATGAGTAGCACAGATTGTATAATCTGATCTGTGGGGAACTGGGGTAGATGTGATCCACCTCAACAAAAATATTCCCTCAAGCGAAAAAGGATAGACTCCCTCGCTGATCGGCTGATACCGAGATTGGGCCACTCTGTCAACTTTCCATTTTTTAGTTAGGTACTACCGCTGACCGATCCATTCAAAAACAAATCAAAACCAAAAACAGGCGTAAAAGAACTTTTGAAGATGGCATTCAAAAAATGTCTTTGATTCTATATGCATATCATTCCAACATGTCTCATGAGAAGAATTACGATCGTTTTTAAAAAAATGTTTATTGGCGTTTCCAGTAAAACTCGAGAGTAAAATCTATTGACATCACCAAAATATGTATTCATATAGATAAAGGTGGCTTACCGGTGAATATGGGCACGGTCGTTGGAGTGCACAGGATCCAGGGGTTAAGTCAGTGATAAAACAAATACAAAGTGCTCAATACAAAGTAGAGCAAATTTATTGAAGAAATGGATACAACAGAAACCTACTCGAGTTTCATCGAATATTGAATAATAGGATTGGGACAATCATATAGGTGCTAGAGCTTAACGTGACTAGCCGATTGATCGGAGGGGGCCTCTCCGACCGCCCGTCTAGCCCAAGAAATGTTCATTGAATAAGATTTTTCGTTACGAAAAATCTTATTCAATGAACATACGTGTGATCAGCTGCAATTAATCGGTAACTCGATTAATTCAGTGGATTCAACCCTGATGATTCTAGCGATGAAACTCGAGTAGGTTTCTGTTGTATACATTTCATCAATAAAGACATCACCAAAAATAGACAAATAAATAATTCCTAATGAATCATGAATTGCTGAATTTTTAAGATAAGGCAGCCAGTTCCTGAAGCCAACACCAAATGGTAACTGACAGTTTATCACCGATACGATTCCGCCCTGTCGCTGGGGCATTAGAATGCATCGACTGTACCTCTGCAGAGAGATAAGACTCACCCAAATGAGGCCACCTGTTGACCGTGGGTAGTGACCTGTGATGCTTAAGGACAGAATCTTGGTGAGTGAGCAATCCATGCCTGCAAACTCCCCTTAGACCCTTTCTTGGGCTAGACGGGCGGTCGGAGAGGCCCCCTCCGATCAATCGGCTAGTCACGTTAAGCTCTAGCACCTATATGATTGTCCCAATCCTATTGCCCATATGCCAGCCCCAACCCCTTTTTATCATATGGATGCTAGAAGGCGGTGGCCGAAGGTCTACATGTCCTGGGAATGACGTTAAACTCTATCTTGGTGCGGCCTCAGTTCTGGAGGTTTGGGGAATGCGGAACACCCCTTCATTCCCATTGCTCCCTGGTCCACTCTGACCCGGAGTGGTAGTACCTGTTAGGGTCCCATCTATGGGTTAAATAGGAAAATGTATTTATAAGAAAACATTGTGCATCGATTAAGAATTTATTTATTTCAAAACTTAGTCGGCATTAAATGGCTCACTGAGGTTGATATGCCGTAAAACAAACAAAACCAAACCAAACCGATGCGAGTTTTAAAACTAATTGTTTGGTAACTGTCAGTTAATAAGCGTTGACTTCAAGTCTTCGCTACACTAACTGAGGTATACATGCTCTCTTAATGATATTAAACACTCTGTGCTTATATATATAGCAAACAATATATATATATATATATATATATATATATATATATATATATAATAATATATTTTTGAAGGCGTAATAATGCACATTTATGTTTAAAACATATTTATTCTTTTTTTTTTTTTTTTCATATTAAGGGTCCTAAATATTTTCAAGCAAAGCTCATCATCAGAATGAAAGATTTTCTCATAATTTTCATCTGTATTTGATAAATTCAATTGTGTTGTTGTTCATTGAATGTTTGGTGGTAACTGTGAAAAATTTTTTTTTTTTTTTTTCCGGCGAAGATATAGTTACGCTCGGTAAATTCCGTAATAAATCGGGGCGGCGATCGTGTTCCGCGGGATGTTTTGAAAATTATTTCATATATAATTTTTTTTCTTTTTATAATACTATAAATAATGAAGCCCTGCTCAGGACACTGAAATAAAGATTTTTTTGTCATTATTTCATAGTGAGTTCGAAGCATTAATTAAAATGTAATAATATATTTTTGAAGGCGTAATAATGCACATATGTTTAAAAAACATATTTATTTCTTTTTTTTTTTTTTTTCATATAAGGGTCCTAAATATTTTCAAGCAAAGCTCATCATCAGAGGAATGAAAGATTTTCTCATAATTTTCATCTGTATTTGATAAATTCAATTGTGTTGTTGTTCATTGAATGTTTGGTGGTAACTGTGAAAAATTTTTTTTTTTTTTTTTCCGGCGAAGATATAGTTACCCTCGGTAAATTCCGTAATAAATCGGGCGGCGATCGTGTTCCGCGGGGTGTTTGAAAATTATTTCATATATAAATTTTTTTTTTCTTTTTTTATAATACTATAAAATAATGAAGCCCTGCTCAGGGACACTGAAATAAAGATTTTTTTGTCATTATTTTCATAGTGAGTTCGAAGCATTAATTAAAATGTAATAATATATTTTGAAGGCGTAATAATGCACATTTATGTTTAAAAAACATATTTATCTTTTTTTTTTTTTTTTCATATAAGGGTCCTAAATATTTTCAAGCAAAGCTCATCATCAGAGGAATGAAGATTTTCTCATAATTTTCATCTGTATTTGATAAATTCAATTGTGTTGTTGTTCATTGAATGTTGGTGGTAACTGTGAAAAATTTTTTTTTTTTTTTTTTTCCGGCGAAATATAGTTACGCTCGTAAATTCCGTAATAAATCGGGGCGGCGATCGTGTTCCGCGGGATGTTTTTCATAAATTTATATATGAAATTCGTGTTCCGCGGGATGTTTTTAAACATAAACATTATTACGCCTTCACATTTTAATTAATGCTTCGAACTCACTATGAAAATAATGACAAAAAAATCTTTATTTCAGTGTCCCTGAGCAGGGCTTCATTATTTTATAGTATTATAAAAAAAGAAAAAAATTTATATATGAAATAATTTTCAAAACATCCCGCGGAACACGATCGCCGCCCCGATTTATTACGGAATTTACCGAGCGTAACTATATCTTCGCCCGAAAAAAAAAAAAATTTTTCACAGTTACCACCAAACATTCAATGAACAACAACACAATTGAATTTATCAAATACAGATGAAAATTATGAGAAAATCTTTCATTCCTCTGATGATGAGCTTTGCTTGAAAATATTTAGGACCCTTAATATGAAAAAAAAAAAAAAAAAGAAATAAATATGTTTTTAAACATAAATGTGCATTATTACGCCTTCAAAAATATATTATTACATTTAATTAATGCTTCGAACTCACTATGAAAATAATGACAAAAAAAATCTTTATATATATATATTCAAACTAATTTTTAGTACAACTGATTTTATATAGACATTTTAATAGTATCATACTTTATTAACTTCGATCAACAATTAAACATAAAGGGAGGGGGTAAGGAAACGAAAGAAAAACATTAAAGAAAAAAGGAGTTTAAGGTCCCTTTCGACCGGTGCATTGTAAAAGGTTCACAACCGGTAAATTGTTTAAAAGGCAATGAATTGAGTAAAAAGGTAAAATAATAATTGGATAAACAGGAATATATATATATATATATATATATATATATATATATATATATATATATATATCCCTTCACGTCATTCGAATTTATACAACAACGTCCCCAGCAAATAATACTTGGAATGTTTAACGCTTCCCTGCCTACACACGGACACACACACACACGGATACACACACACACACACATACACACCACACACACACACACACACACACATATATATATATATATATATATATATATTATAATTGAATTTTTTAAATATTGGGCTAATTTGACTTAAAAATTAGAAATCTGTCGAAATAGCATGGGTGTTTCCCTGCATAGTTTACCAGGATCAGACACACACACACACACACACACACACACACACACACACACACACATATATATAATATATATATATATATATATATATTTAAAATATAATTAATATTTTCAACTATAGAGATAATTTGACTTAAAGATTTGAAACTTCTTATCTCGAAATAGCACGGTTGTTTCACCACGCAGTTTAGCAATATACTGACCTTGATCTTCACCGTGTGCAATATTATTCTAGTTTTGTTTCTGATTGAAAATACGCAAATATCCATCCCGTGGCACAAACGGTTTTTATTAATATTTACATACAACGCCTCACACCTCCCATCTCCCCCTGCAACCCTGCACTTAAATTCTTCCGGCATTACGTATTTGGTAAATTGAACAGATGGTATCTTCCTTCTCTAGGGTTGTTCCATTTCTTTATTAGAAACTTTTTACTCTAAGGAATTTTAATTTGGTCTTTTTAGCGGCAAGAGATTCGACAAACATCTGCGTCCGACTTAATGAAAATTCGCGACATTTTTTGTAAGTGAGAAACGAAACGAAACAGGAGAAGCGGGAAAAAGGACCGACTCAAGTAGAATAATTTTATGGGGAAATTTACCGCTCCACCACAGCAAAAATAATACCCCTGCTCTAGTGCTAGTGAAAAGGGAATAGACTTCCTCGCTGTCCAACTGATACTCTCAATAGGCTACAACGTCAACTTTATTTTTTAGTATATATCTTCGTTATTCGGACTATTGTCTTCATCTTCATTGTTATCTGTACAACGTTTCGGCCGATGTACCCTCCGGCCTTCTTCAGGTATTTCTTGTCGAACTCGAGAACCTTCTTTTTAGACTCAGGAACCATCTTGTCGTAATCGAGAACCTTCTTGTCGTAATCGGGAGCCATCACGGAACTTTGAACAACCCTTTATTTAGTCCACGGGGTATCCTGTTCTCATTCCGCTAACCATAGCTGGGGTAGAGGCGTTAAGGTGTGTTAATTATTATTCTATGTTACTGCTGCTCTTGGCCAGGATTGAACCAGCAGTCCAGAGATAACTGTCACTTAGAACTGTCTTAACCTAACTTTTTTATCCACTAGGCCATGTATCTAATTGGACTAGTCCAAATAACGCAGAAAATACTGATCATCAAGCCTCATCTCAAACATTCAGAGAAATAGTTTTTTTTACTGTTACATCAATGAAATTTTAATACTATTGTATCATTTTGTAAATCTTAGGTTTAGATTTATTTGTCTAATGGCACATCAACTCCCAATGGGTTATTCAATGTTTTATTACAATCATAACTATATTTCCATTGTTTCATTGAATTAAAAAAATATTTGGTTTGAATTCAGATATTTCCTTCTAAACCATTTTCCTAACCAAGATTAAAGAACCAAGTCTGCCTTATTATTTACCCATACATACAGTAGTAATAGTCTCTTAAGCTATAACAATCATTCAAGAGCGAAGCACCTAAATCTCGTTATATAATCGCGTTGGAGGCGCATGGTGTAATGGGTTGAGTCGTAGGAAATGGACACGAGTTCAAATCCTTGATTAGGCTGTTTGCATATCACATGGCGCTAATAACCTTGGGGAAGGTATGCATTCAACTACCTTCTCTCCAACTATAAGTAAATAGGTTAGACTGGGCTCTTTTACATTGGCTAGGTGAGCAGTCAAGGAGAAGGAAAACTTGTTAAACTCCGCTTTAAAATAGACCTTTTGTCACATCCTGCACATACAGAGGGGTTGGGAATACACGTGATCATTGGCAATTCCTGGAGGTCATGGATAGTGGTCTTCTAGTCTCAATTCTATCCATAGGTCTGTTCGATTATTTTTGGTATATAAGCCCTGCTGTAATCCACAACTTAAATTTGTAGACTAAGCGAGGTCATGTGGTTTAAACCTCAGCCAATCAACAGCCCGAATACGTGGCTGGTTAACTACTTAATCGGCTGATATTGACAGACGTCCATTTGCATTCATTGAGGAAGGGCATGTAATACTGAGGATCATACTCAATATTAAAGGGCACTAAGGAGCAAGCAAAGGATTCTTCACTGAGGATCGCGCTCTGCTTAACACAAAGGATCTCCGCTGGACAGTGCTCTTGTTTGAAGCCTCAAGAGTGGCCACAAAAATCGTAACACATTTAAGTTTTAAGAGAATACAAACACATCTCAAAACTTTCTAGGCACATTTAGGAAGTAAAAATGAAATAAGCAAAACACACGAAATGCAACCACGAATATAAGGAAAATAACACCAGCATGCAACAACATATAAAACCACTATAATCGTTACTTAGAAGAAAATAGCATAATCTACTTCCAGAACAGAACAAACTACATAAAAAACAATCGGAAGTCATATCCAAATGTAGGCATGAAAACAAAATCCTATTAAGCCACCTGGAAATTAAAACCCACAAAGACAAAAATAAATTCTAAAGGATGAACACAAAAATCGTAAGATTATAGATGGATGATGGGGCTGATCCTTGCTCTGAAACCTCATGCTACAATGCGAATATTTTGTTTCTCGGGGAAATGCTGGTCTAAATTGCTTTCTTCGTTCCTTCAATATTCGTCACCTTTCCTTCAATTCCTCGAATATCATTCCAGAGCGAAATGCTCAAATCTCGTTATATAATCAAATCATGGCGGGTGAACCACATGTCACCCTTTGATATTGCTGCTGATGGTAATGTGTCGACTGGATTCCCTTTCTCGTTACAATTTAATATAAGATTCTAAATATGAAAAAACACTTAAACATTAAGATTATTTACCGGATGTGAACTGTAATCTCACTGGATTAAAACGCAAGATTAATGTTTTGATTTCGTAAAACTACTTGACAATTTAAATCCTAATAAAGGAATTAAAGTAGCTTAATCCTTTAAAATGAAAAAGATTGAAAACATTCGTTTCTTATGCAACCTTTGTGACTACTGAAATATCATAAATTAAATAACATACTTAAATTAATACCGTGTTTCTCCGAAAATAAAACAGGGTTGATAATAATTTTCACTCCGAAATATAACACTAAGTTATTTTCGGGGAATTTCTTCTTATTCTTCATATATCAAAAAACAACATTACGAAGTAGAAAAAGTACGAAATTTCTCAATAAACAGAAATTACGAAAAACGGTTTACATTTATTTATCACTAGCAGCGGCTACCCGGCGTCGCCCGGGTAGAGGTTTTTTTAAGTTAGTCTCGCAGATCCATTATTACTTATCGCAAGTTTGATCCTCACTGGATGCCCATAAAATCCCCACATAAATATATAACAATATATTAAAAAATTTAATTCAATAATTTACAATTTCAAAAAAATACAATATAAATGAGGTGATTAATTCAATCAATCAACATCATATTTCAATTACCTTCTGTTACTATACAAATTTTAAGTTTTAAATATCTTCCCAAATATAAATAAAATATTCATTATTTTGCTCAAAAACCAAGCCCTAATGATAGTGAATGTACATATATTTACTTTGTCATTAATTGTTTTATTTTCGAAGTTTCCTACGGATATACGCATATCCACAACTGCCTTTTATATATGTACTAGCAGCGGCTACCCGGCGTTGCCTGGGTAGAGGGGGATTATTTTAAAGTTAGTCCCTCAGATCCATTATTACTGAATCGTGAGTTGAATCCTCGTGGGATGCCACATTTAAAAAAAGAAATAGACCTTGCATTAATCAGCTACTCTGAAAATAAATTTAATGTCTACTATCTAAAATATTAAAAAAAAATCCACGCTGTTATCATTAAAAAATATTTTTTAATTATCTTCATGAACATAAATCAAATCTCTATTATTTATGCTTAAAAACCAAGCCCTGGTGATATTTAATGTGTATATATACTTATTTTGTCGTTAACTGTTTTATTTTCGAAATTTCCTCCGGACATATATTTACACACAACGCTCGAAATATTTAAGCAAGCAATTATTTAAAACTAGATGAGTATTGACCGTCTGGGCGCAAGTATCTCATTTTTAATGTAATAAAATATTTTATTAAATTAGAAATACCAACAAAACTT
The DNA here is from genome assembly GCA_023376005.1 of Doryteuthis pealeii. NCBI lineage: Eukaryota > Metazoa > Mollusca > Cephalopoda > Myopsida > Loliginidae > Doryteuthis > Doryteuthis pealeii. Next base: position 14,587,434 of record CM042147.1, on the reverse strand, counting down.
AATGAGAATGCTATTTTGATTGATTTCTATAAAAAAAAATGTATATAACTGCTAAATGTACAGTATACCGCGCCATAGTTCTCTCAACCCTCCTGTACGGTGCAGAAGCCTGGACGATATACAAAGCAGATGCCCACAGACTACATGTCTACTACATGCGTCAGTTGCGCAGCAGATTAAATGTCTGGTGGTGGCAACATATTTCAAACAAGACCATCCTGAAGAGAACTATACTCCCTGGCATGCATCAAATACTTGTCCAATGCAACCTGAGATGGGCTGGTCACTTAACCAGACTTGGATGACAGACTACCAAAGCAGATTATGTACTCTTAACTAAGAGAGGGATCACGTAGAATCGGTAGACCAAAGCTCAGGTACAAAGACAACATCAAAAGAAACCTGAAGGACTTGAATATCCCCATAGACTGTTGGCAAGACGCACCAGAGACCGATTAAATTGGAGGAAAATGATTCGCGTGGTGTCATCATCGGATACAGTGGACAGCAAGTAGTAGTAGTAGTATATGACTGCTTTTAATACGTTTGAAAATTATATATATGATAGTATAAGAAATCCGTAAGTAATATATAAAGATATAGCACATATTTCCGTATGTTAAATGCATTAATATTATGGGTAGTTTTACTCAGTTAGACTCTTATAAAGACATCGTTAATAAATAAGATGCTAATGCTAATTACGATTAATGAATAGTTTATAATCTTTGAGAATATAACTTAAATAACTAAGGAATTCTTGACGTCAGTGGTGAGGTAGTTTCGGTTACAGACAGATAGTTACATAATCTCCATTATAATAAGAGTTAATGTTATGATGTTTTCTACTCCATGCAGAGGAAAACATTTTGAAATAAACCAATATTAAAAATCCTCTTGTTCCATATATTTTTGTTTGGTAACATAATGCCAGGTACTGGAAGCAAACTAAAGCCTGTTTTCTCAGACAAAGATATGGTAAATAACAACCAAACTTAAATATTACGGTGAGGTTAGGTTGGTTTTATTTTACGGCATGTCAATCCTTTTTAGGTTAATTTATGCCAAATACTTTTTTATTCATTTTGATAGGTACTCAATTTTTTTCAAATTTAAACTCAATTTATTAAACACAATTTTTTAAAATCATTTATTAAACTCATTTTTTCTATTTAACCCATAGATGGTCAAAGGTTTGTAAGGACCAAAGTGGAGTATTGCATGTCATGGACTGCTCAGCCATCAGGATTCCATCTTTAAGCATCATGGGTCGACACACACAGCCAACAGGAGGCCCCATTCGGGGTATTGTATCCTCTCAAGAGATGCAGACAGGGTGGTGTATTGAATGTTTAAAGGTTAGTGTTCAGTGTAACCTTGCCAATATCTAAACCCTGGAGTGAAAGGAAGACTATTCAGATACAGATCCGGAATTCAGCAAGAGTAACGAATTCCCAAGACAAACAAATCAACCCGTAGAAGTTACACACTTGATGAACAGGGATTATCTCTATCAGAAACCCCACAGTATCCACTCCCACATATTACACCTACCAAGCACCTGACCCCATATGACATAATAATTGACGACATCGAAGATCAATCATTCGATATCGGATTCCAGGTGAAAGTTTAACTCTTAAATGACCCTTAAATGAATGTCTACACATGTGTGTCGAAAATATGAAGAACGCTAAATAGAAATTTTATTGTTGCTCATCTGCCTGGAGTCGGTATATATATATATATATATATATATATAATATATATATATATACACACACACACACACACACTATATATATATATATATATATATATATATATATATAATAAGGAGTGGAGGATTTGAATGAATCCAAAATATGCTGTCTGTGTTGTTATATCCACATTTGCTCTATTCTCAACCATATATATATATATATATATATATATATATTCGTCAATAATACAAGGAATCCCAAACAAATTAAATATCTATATATTAAGATTCGTGTTCCTTAATTGTACGACCGTAATCATCTTACAACATCATCTGTTTGAAAATGAGACCGTCAAATCGTCCAAGATGAAATGCAAAAATATAAATCCTCATTATCTGGTATTGATCATCCGCTGAAATCTTATTTCTTAGGTGTGTCGTCACATCAGATAAAAAATGGACCATTCGGTTTTTATCATAAATAAAGAAAGTGAATAAAAAGGACATGTACGCAGAAAAATATAATAATCAAGAAAGAAAGAAAGAAAGATTGTGGGTGAAAGATGGAGAGTGGGTGTGAGCGCATGAAAGTGATAACGCTAATCTGTTTCAATCGAATGTAATGAAAAGATAAAAGAATGAAAGAAATAGAGAGAGAGAGAGAGAGAGAGAGAGAGAGAAAGGGAGAGAGAGAATGAGAGAGAGAATGAGAGAGAGAGACAGACAGACCGACAGAGAGAGAGAGAAAGAGAAAGAGGCAGACAGACAGACAGACAGACATAGAAAGACAAAGACAGGGACAGAGAGAGGAGAGACAGAGAGAGAAAGAGAGAGACACAGACAGGCAGACTGACAGACAGAGAAAGAGACAAAGACAAAGGGAGAGAGAGAGAGAGAGAGAGAGAGAGAGAAAGAGAGAGAGAGAGTTAAATCAATATTTTTTATACTTTTACATCTTGAACTATTTTGCAATAGCTCTTAAGTAAACATATCAAACATTTCAATAATTGAATGTATTACTGTGGTATATCCAGTCTAGTATTTAGTCTGTATCCCGACCTCTAGTGGCCAAAGGTCAGTTTTCCATTTAACTTTGCCAATATCTAAACCCTGGAGTGAAAGCAAGACTATTCCGATACAGATCTATTCGGTAAGAGTAACGAATCCCCAAGACAAACAAATCAACCCGTAGGAGTTCTTTATGGAATCTCTTGATGAACAGGGATTATCTCTATGTGAAACCCCACAGTATCTCCTCCCAGATCTTAGACCTACGAACCCCCTAACCTCACATGCCATTATAATTGAAGACATCGAAGATCAATTATCGAATATCGGATTCCAGGTGAAAGTTTAACTCTTAAATGACCGTTAAATGAATGACTACACATGCATTTCGGAAATACAAAGAACACCAAATAAAAGTAGCAAGAATATACCACAGTAAGATCATCTAATTAGAACAACATTTGATATGCATAATTTGGTTTGGTTTGTTTTACGGCATATCAACCTCAGTGGGTCATTTAATGCCGATAAAGTTTTGAAATAAATTCATTCTTAATGGATACATAATTTTTTTATAAACACATTTTTCTATTTAATCCATAGATGGGACCCTAACAGGTACTACCACCCCGGGTCAGAGTGGACCAGGGAGCAATGGTGATGAAGGGGTGCTCCACATTCCCTAAACCACCAGAACTAGAACCTCACCATCAGATCGAGTTTAACGTCATTCCCAGGACATGTAGACCCTCAGCCACCACCTTCTAGCACCCATATGATAAAAAGTGTTGAGGCTTGCCATAAGAGCAAAAGGATTGGGGCAATCATATAAGTGGGCTTGACGTGACTAGATTGAAGGAGGCCTCTCCGACCGCCCGTCTAGCTTAAGTAAGGTTGTAAGTGGGGTGTTGCAGGTCATGGGCTGCTCAGCCCAGTGTACCGTCCTCAAGCATCACGGGTCGCCACCCACGGCCAACAGAGGGGGCATTGGGGGAGTCTTACCCCTCTGTAGAAGTGCAGTCGGTGTATTCTAAAGCCCCACCGACAGGGCGGTCGGAAATACGAAGAACATTAAATCAAGTAGCAGCACCTGTGGATATACCACAGTAAGATAATCTAATTAGAACAACGTTTGATGTGTATACTTAAGAGCTATTGCCAAATAGTTCAATATGTAAAAAGTATAATAATCTTGATTTAACTCTCTCTTTTCATCTTTACATCACGTTTGATCAAAACATTATTATATTTTTCTGTGTAGCATGTCCTTTTTTCCTTACTTTCTTTATAATAAAAACGAAAAGCTCTATTATGTAACATAGGTGACGATACTTATAAGATATAAGAATTCAGTACATAAGCGACACCAGATAATCAGGATTACATTTTTGCATTTCATCTTGGTTTAGACGGTCTCATTTTTAACCAGGGGGTGTTTCAAGATGATAAATGTCGTACAATTAAGATCACGAGTATTTGTATATTGACTAGCAAAACCTGTGGATATACCACAGTATGATAATTTAATTATTACAATGTGTGATCTGTTTAGTTAAGAGCTATTGTTAAATAGTTCAATATGCAAAAAGTATAACAATTTTAATTTAACTCTATCTCTCTTTTTTCTTTCTTTTCCTTCTTTTCATCTTTTTCTAATGTTCGATTTAAAACAAATATCGCGTCCGCACACCCACCCCTTTATCTATTTCCCCTACGCCCTTTCTTTCTTTCTTTTTTTCTTTCTTATCATATTTTTCTCTGTAGCATGTCCTCTTTCTTTCTTTTCTTTCTTTATAATAAAACGGAATGGTGGATTATTTAGCACTCACTTAAGAAATAAGAATTCCGCAGATAAGCAACACGAGATAATAGGGATTTACATTTTTGCATTTCATCTTGAACAATTTGGACGGTCTCATTTTAACCAGTGGGTGTTTCAAGATGATAACGATCTTACAATTAAGGAACACGAGTATCAATATATAGAGTAGCATGACCTGGGGATATATCACAGTATGATAATTTAATTATTACATTTGACATGTTTACTTAAGAGCTACTGCAAAATAGTTCAATATGTAAAAAGTATAATAATCTGATTTAACTCTCTCTCTCTCTCTCTCTCTCTCTCTCTCTCTCTCTCTCTCTCTCTCTCTCTCTCTCTCTCTCTCTCTCTCTCTCTCTCTCTCTCTCTCTCTCTCTCTCTCTCTCTTCTTTGTTTTTTCCTTCTTTGTATTTTTTTCATTATGTTCGATTGAAACAGATTAGCGTTATCACTTCCACGCGCTCGTCCGTTCTTCGCTATCCTTCCCCTACTTTCTTTCTTTTTCTTTCTTTCTTTCTTATTATATTTTTCTCAGTAGCATGTCCCTTTCTTCCCTTTCTTTATTTATAATAAAAACAGAATGGTCTGTTATTTAGCCAAGGTGACGACACCCATAATAAATAAGAAATCGACGGATAAGCAACATCAGATAATCAAGACTTACATATTTGCATTTCATCTTGGATGATTTGGACGGTCTGATTTTTAAGCAGAGAATGTTGCAAGATGATAACAGTCGTAATATTAAGGAACATGAGTATTAATCTATAGATAAATAGATAGATAGATAACCACCCAGGCATCTGTTTGTAGATTTTCATTCGGCTTATGTTGCATCTGCTCATTTGAATATCCCTTGTAATTTAGCTATGAAACTCTTCATCTGTAAAAGCGGAAATGTACAAGTGCATTAATTCTCTCGAGTGATGTTGAGAATTCCGATGAGAAGTGAAAAGCGCGCTGAATCCGGCGAAAAGCGAGAGAGCACATCTCTCTGCATAACTTGTCCGAATATATCTGCCTAAAAATATTTAATTAAAATAACCGCTCACTTTCACACTAGAATCGGAAGCTTCTCAAACTTGCTGAAAATAAGCTTCTTCAAGCGAACAGCCAAAGATAACATTATAGATTTTAAACTTGAAACCCGAACGAGTACTGCTCATATGTATTTGAACAGACAACATTTTTGAGTTTTAATTTTGTTTTACGACATATCAACCACGATGGGCGAAGCTTTGAAACTAGAGATAGTTTAGAAGATTTTTTGAAAACTCAATGTTTTAGTTTTATCTGCGTTATTCGGACTATTGTCCCCATCTTGATTGTTATTTGTACAACGTTTCGGCCGATATACCCTCCGGTCGGGTTTTCTTGTCGGACTCGGGAACCTTCTCGGACTAGGGAACCTTAGTCCGAATAACGCAGATAATACTAATCATCAAACCTCATCTCAAACATTCAGAGAAGGTTCCCGAGTCCAACAAGAAATACCTGAAGAAGGCCGGAGAGCATGTCGGCCGAAACGTTGTACAAATAACAATGAAGATGAGGACAACAGTCCGAATAACGCAGATAATACTAATCATCAAGCCTCATCTCAAACATTCAGAGAAATCAATATGTTTTTGTAGAAAATTTTTCTATTTACCCCAGCGGTTCTCAACCGGGGCCCATATAACATTTTTTGGGACCCAGGCAAGTAAAATGTATTTAACTATAAAAATAGGCCTGTCTAGCCTAAGTAAATGCCAAAGAGGAGTGTTGCATATCATGAACTGCTCATCCACCAGGATTCCGTCCTCAAGGATTACGGGTCACAATCAAAGACCAACAGGTTGCTCGATTGGGAGGGGCGTACCCCTCTGCAGAGGTGCAGTTGGTGTATTCTTAACCCCCAACCGACAGGGAGGTTTTGGTTTTGAGAGTAAATAACAGGAACAGTACGCCAGAGGAAAAAATAAATAAAAAAAAAAACAGTTGTTACTCAATGTTTTTATTTACCATGTACCCCACGTGTACGGGTTAGGCACAGGCCCTATTAATGTGGGACCACCCACGAACCGAAGCTCATGATGTGGCGGATACAAAAAAGTGTTGATCCCGTCTGCATTTCCCCGGGCACCGGGCAATAAAGCCCAGTCCTGTCCCTTTAATCGAGGGGCAGGTGTTGCCTGGGGGGATAGCCCCCTGGGATCAACGATGTTAATTTTACTCTGTGGGTCGAGCGGCCGAAACTCATTGGACCCCCGGCGAACCGAAATGACTGTTGGCCTAAACAAGGTTAAAGAGCCCAATCTGCCCTACTATTTACCCATAAGTGGAGAAGAATATTTGCATTCATAATTTTACGAAAGGTATAAAGGCTTGAGAACCCAGTCTGCCCTACAATATACCTATAGTTGGGGGAGTAAATATAGATAGATTATTTTCCTAACGGAATTAGTGCGAAGTAAAATGCATAAATCCTCCGTCCAGGATTTGAATTAGTATCATTGATCTCATTTTACGGAAATTTACATTTTTAGTATTTATAGTCAATAAAAGGAACATTACGCAAGAAAAAACAGTTGTTACTTTATAATGAAGGACTGTTTGAGTAACCAATATTAAAGAACCCAGTCTGCCCTACTATTTGCCCATAGCTAGAAGGAAAATAGTTGGATTCGTATCTTTGCCAAAAGTATAAAGGCTAGAGAACCCAGTCTGCCCTACTATTTACCAATAGCTGGGAGAGAGAACAGTTCTTTTAATTTCCCAACGGAATTAGTGCGAAGTAAGATGCAAAAAGCCTCGTCCAGAATTTGAACTCGTATCACTGATTTCATTTTTATTTTACGACCAGGAGTTAGAGAAGCACGTTCATTGTACATAAACATTTACATTTTTGTATTGCTATTTCTAACGAATTTGAATAATTTTAAACAGTTCTATTCGACTCATCTATGGAACCCTAATTGGTACTATTACTTCAGGTCAAAAGGGATCTGGTGTGTAATAAAAATGAAGAAATACTGTACATTCTCCCTAAGCTCCAGCAATGGAACCTCACCACCAGATGCTATTTAGAGTCATAGTCGGGTATTATTTTGGGGTTATCTGCGCATTTGCTGAAGATAGAGTCAGCGTATTCTAAGTCGTCTGAAGTGGAACAACGAAGGTCGAATTAGGAGAAAATTGCCACATAATCCTGTCACGGTTTGGCAATTTCTTTCGGCTCAAAAGTTTTCCTATTGGATAAACTCTTGTAAATCTATGATTGGTTTGTAAATCTCTCTCTCTCTCTCCTCTCTCTCTCTCTCTCTCTCTCTCTCTCTCTCTCTCTCTCTCTCTGTTTCTTTCTCTCTCTTCTCTCTCTCTGTTTCCCTATAACACTCTTTTTTCTTTCTCTCTCTTCTTCCCCCCTTCTCTCTCTCTCTCTCTCTCTGTTCCTCCATCTCTCTTACGCTATCTATTTCTCTTTCTCTCTTTCTCTCTCTATTTTCTCTTTTCATTGCTTTTTTCTCTCGCTCTCTCTCTCCTTCTCACCCTGTTTCCCCCCTCTCTCTCTCTCTCTCTCTCTCTTCTCTCTCTCTCTCTCTCTCTCTCTCTGTTTCTTTCTCTCTATTTCTCTGTTTCCCTATAACACTCTTTTTCTTTCTCTCCTATCTTCCTCCCCTTTCTCTCTCCTCTCTTCTGTTCCTCCATCTCTCTTACGCTATCTATTTCTCTTTCTCTCTGTTCTCTCTCAATTTTTTCCCTCTCATTGCTTTTCTCTCTCTCTCTCTCTCTCTCTTCCTTCTCACCCTGTTTTCTCTCTCTCTCTCTCTCTTCTTCTCTCTCTCTCTCTCTCTCTCTCTCTCTGTGTGTGTGTGTGTGTGTGTGTGTTTCTCTCTTACTCTCGCCGTCTGCTCCCCATTCTCCCTCTCCCTGTTTCTCTGTTTTTCTTTTCTCTGTTTGTGCTTCTCACTCTGTTTTCTCTCTGTCCTTTCTCTGTTTCTCTTTCTCTCTCCCTTCTCTCTCTCTCTCTCCTCTCTCTCTCTCTCTCTCTCTCTCTTTCTGTTTATCTGCTTCTCGTTCGTTCTCTCTTTCTATGTTTCTCTCTTCTCTTTCTTTTCTCTTCTCTCTTTCTTTCTCTCTTCTCTTTCTTTGTCTATTTCTCTTACTCTCTCTTTCACCTTTTCTGTTCTATCTCTCTCTTTCGCTGTTTCTCTCTCTCTCTTTCTCTTTCTCTTTTCTCTCTCTTTTTCTGTGTTTCTCTCTTACTCTCTCCGTCTGTTCCTCTATCTCCCACTCCCTGTTTTTCTATTTCTCTTTTTTCTCTGTTTCTCTTCTCTCTCTCTCCCTCTCTCTCTCTCTCTCTCTCTCTCTCTCTCTCTCTCTCTCTCTCTCTCTCTCTCTCTCTTCTTTTCTCTGTTTCTGTTTCTCTGCTTCTCGTTCTCTCTCTCTTTCTATGTTTCTCTCTCTCTCTCTCTCTCTCTCTCTCTCTCTCTCTCTCTCTCTCTCTCTCTCTCTGGCACACGCACGTACAACACACACAACACACACACACACACACACACAATGAAATAAAAGTACCAGCAAAAAAGCCCTGTTTTGCCTTTTTGTTTTCTGTTTTACGAATGTTTTGCCCTTTTTTCTTCTTCCTCCTCCTGGCAGCCATTTTTGGGCTCGTTTAGTAAATTTACGAGTTCACTCTCCGCTTTTCACCTCTTGCCTTTTTTTCCCGCCAATTTTCTCTCGATCGCGCCAAATCGACATTCTCTCTGTGCACGCTGAATAAATCACGTGGAAGTCAATTACCGTTATTTTGATTTTTGGTCTCTTTTGAACGGCACTTCCTGCTTCTTCGATCTTTATCGCCATTGATCTTTTTGGGAAACACACCTTTTTGGAAAAAAAAAACCTTACACGCACACACACACACACACACACAGCACACACAAGCACACACACAACGCACACACAACGGAAGTATCCTTAATGCAAACGCACCTACACACACATACACACTCATACACACAGAGAATTATCTCTATAACACACACATATACACACAGACGTATCCTCAATGTACACGCACAGAATTATCCTCAGTACACACATATACATACACACATATATAGAAATATCCTCACTACACACATACATACAACACACACACATACACGCAGAGAATAATCTTCAAAACACACACACATGTACACACATAAGTATCCTCAATACACACACACACATAATTAATCTCAATACATGCACATACACACGTGTACACATAGAAGTATCCTGAATACACACATGCATTAGTATCCTCAATACACACACATACAATTACATGCATACACAGACAGAGAAGTATCCCCAACACACGCATATACACATACACCTAGGCACCTGTCCTCAATACACATCCACATATACACACAGACGTATTCTCAACACACACACACACACACACACACACACACACATACACAAAGTATCCACAATACTTAACCACGCTCAGGACACTAATTTTGCGTCATTGTAGTGAGCTTTCTCGTTAAGAAAAGTCAATATGCAACGCCAGTATTCACATTCTTACTTGTTGGTTGGTTGGTTGGTTGGTTGGTTGTTTGATGGATGGTTCTGCGACATATCAACTTTTGTTGGGTTATTCTATTCCAGGTAAAATATTACAACAATTCAGAGTTAGAGAAAAGTCGTTATCAAGATGCAATTATTGATTATCAGGTAAGAAAATTATTTTGCTTAAATTTTTTTTTTTTTATTTTTTATTATTTATTTATTTTTACACCATCTATACATATGTAAGGTTCATGGTTATAATACGAACATACAACTCCGACACGTTTGTGGGACAAAACATTTTATATTGTAACCAGCACAGAAATAAGACAAGATACAATAACAATAAAGTGCATGTACATACAAGAGTAGAGATAAAAGGACTTGCAGGTCCGTACATACAAAATCACTTACTAGTGATGTAGGGGGGGGGCAAAGCCTCCAGTAGAGTTACATAGCGATGGGGGCCGAAACCCCCACCAAGAAGAAAGGTGTGACAATGTCTCTAACCCATGTGCTCGTCGAGAAGATGTAGCAAAGAGAGGAAGAAGCGTTTTACTATAGCCCCATGGTGAGAACAAGCGACAACCCAGCTGGAAGATAATGATGCTTAAGGACTGAATCCTGGTGGATGAGCAGTCCGTGACATGCAACACTCCACTTTGGCCTTTAGGCTAGATGGGCGGTCAGAGAGGCCCCCTTCAATCAATCGGCTGGTCATGTCAAGCTCTAGCATCTATATGATTGCCCCATTCATTCTTGGTTGGTATTGAAAAGTAGCTTTCTTAAACTCATTTTTCTAATTAATTCATAGATTGGGCCCTAACAAGACTTGACCTGGAAGGAATGAAGGGGTACTCCACACTCCCCTGAGCTCCAGGATTAGAACTTCACCTTACTTTGCAGTTTAACGTCATACACAGGACATTTTCTTACTTCTACAGACATTTATTGAACACACAAAATTACACAAGGATATATGATATATTGGTCTTAATTCTTACAAATATTCTCAAAATTTATATATTAATACACGTGTTCCCTAAAAGTACGACCGTAATCATCTTGCAACAACCTCTGGTTAAAAAAGAGTCCGTCCAAATCGTCTAAGATTAAAGGCAAAAATGTAAATCCTGATTATCTGGGGTTGCTTATCCACCGAATTCTTATTTTTCCTGAGTGTTATATCTTTTCTGTGTATCGTGTCCTTTTTTTTCCCATTTCTTCCTTTATAATAAAAACTGAATGGATCATTATTTACCTGAAGTGGCGACACTCATAAAAATGGTAATTCGGAGTAAAAGCAACACCAGATAATCAGGATTTACATTTTTGCATTTTATCTAGAACTATTCGGACATTCTCATTTATAACCAGATGGTGTTGTAAGATGATAAGGGTCGTACAAATAAGGAAGACGAGTATTAATATGTAGATATTTGTTGTAAAAACATATCGACTGAAGAGAACCTCCCCTTGCTTGTTGTTTATGTGACCGGTTCAAAAAGAACTTGTATCATTTAAAATAAACGTGAGTGTATTTTTGTAACAACGTGTTTTTCTTGTCTTTTCTTGTCACCGAGATCGAGTGATAACCTCTTCGTTTTCTCAATCTTTTCCAGACCCCCGCAACGTAACAGAGGTGTTCAAGATTTTATCTTCCATGAATGTTATATGTTCCATAAAAAAGAGAAGATCTAAAAAGCAAGGTTTACCTAAAGCAGACATAGTGACGCTTGAAAATAAGAAATCACTGACAAGTTAAAACAACAGTTCTTCTAAGTCGTAGTTGAATCAGTGCTACGGTATGGTTGCACCACTTGGATCTTAATGAAGCACCAAGATAATAATCTAGATGGTAGCTGCACAAAAATACTACCTGTGATCTAAAACAAATCGTGGAAACAACAAGGAAGCAGCTGTACGGCCACTTGCCTTCTATCACACAAACCATCAGAGTGAGACGAACAAACATACTGGACACTACTGGATAAACAAGAACGAACTTATGAGCGACGCTCTAATGCTACAAATAACATCTACTGTTTTAAGGAAATCTTAGTCTAATGTTCATAAACATCGTTAATAAATAAGACTTATTCTATGAATTAGTAATTTTGACTATAAATCAAATACTCATTTATAAACATATGCTATTCCTGAGAGTATTGTTACGTAAGCAGGGCTATAGTTCCGATTAGAGACAGAGACACCATTATAATAAGAAGTGTTCATCGTCTTTCATTCAAAACAGACAAGAGGAATTGGAAAACAAAAGAACAGAAATCATCCAGACAACAACATTGTGATGATAGCTAGAATACTCAGCAGAGTCCTGGAGATCTGAGGAGACTTGTTGTCACTCAGAATCCAGTGAAAACCCCTCAGCTTATGCTGGTGGGAAAAACTCGCAGAATAATAGAAAAAGATGGACAAATACTTGGACGTTGCCTGAGAATTGAAAAAAATCCGTGGAACATGAGGATGAAAGTGATACTAATTGAGACCATCCAGACAACAGCATTGTTAAGATCAGCAAGAATTCTCTGAAGAGTCCTGGAGATCTGAAGAGACTTACTTCACTGATTTATATTCCTGCAAAGTCATCATCATCCTTTAACAAAATATGAATATTATGAAT
>CM042147.1:14559711-14569711 GCA_023376005.1 Doryteuthis pealeii | reverse complement strand
TGAAACACGTGTCGCTAATGGAAAAAATATTTTAAAAATTTAATCCATTTTGTGGACGTCTTTTTTTTATAAAATATTTAATATTCCCTGTGCTGGATCCATAACAACACTTTTATATATATATATATATATATATATATATATATATATATTATTCTGTTCCTATCAATATATTTCATTCTGTTCACATCCCTCTCTCTCACTCTCTATCAGCCTATCTATGTACACAATATATATATATATATATATATATATATATATATATATATATATATATATATACACTAAATTGATAAACCCATTTTAAGATCTATATACGTGCCCACCACCCACCTGTCTTTGTAGATTCCAGATGTACTGAATAAATAAAATCGTTTATTCATTTTGACAATAGATGGTTGTAGTTTACAGTAAATTGGCGAATGGATTGTCTGCAAGCATTTCTCGAAGACAGCTGCAGATTCTTCGCTTCTGTCCCCAAGACTGATTTTTATTGTGACAAATGGAATTTATAGTATTAGGGTTTTCGCCCACAGCTCTACCAACTCTATTCCTAGTTTTATTCATAACGTCAGCATAATAGTTTATGATTCGATCAAACAATCTTTCAAGACATACATTTCTATGCACCGCTGCTTTTCAAACTGTCCGCTTCAGCATATTAATATGTCCCAACTATCTCCCCATTGTACCCGGTAAGATTTTCCCAATAAGCAAGTATATCAAAGAATCGTCCTTACTCTTAATTATAAAGCCCTGTCGACTGGGGCTTTAGAATACGCCGACTGCACCTCAGCAGACTGGTAAGAACACCCCAATGGGGCCACCTGTTGGCCGAGGGTGTTGATCCGTGATGCTTAAGCACGGAATCCTGGTGGGTGATCTCTCTTTGACAATCAAAACTCTACTTAGACCCTTACTTAGGCTAGACGGGCGGTCGGAGCCGCCCTCTCCGATCAATCGGCTGGTCATGTCAAGCCCTAGCACCTATATGATTGCCCCAATCTTATTGCCCTTATAGCAAACCCTAAACCCTTTTCATCCTATGGGTGCTAGAAAGCAGTGCCTGAGGGTCTTCATGTCCTGTGAATGATCTTAAACTCTTAAAGGTTCCAGTTCTTGAGGTTTGGGGAATGTGGAGCAACCTTTCATCACCATTACTCCTAGGTTCACTCTGACCCGGAGTGGTCGTAACGTTTAGGGTCCCATCTATGCGTTAAATAGAAACATATGCTTATAAAAAAAATTTGAATATCATTAAGAATGAATTTATTTAAAAGCTTTATCAGCATTAAATCACCCACTGAGGTTGATATGCCGTAAAACAAACTAAACCAAACCAATTACTTTAATTATAGTCTAATGTGCACCAATATATATATATATATATATATTATATATATATATATATATATTATTGTTGGTATCCTTCCGTCTGCTAAGGACGATGGCGAGTGATTGGACATGCCAATTTTTGAGTGACAATCTCTGGTGTAAGGACTGCCTACAAATAGAGATGCTTGATGTGGTTGTTATTGTTCCTTCTGGTTCTCTTTGCTGTGGCGGCTTCTTTCATTGCCATCTATCACACAAACCCTCCAACCAAGAAGCAAAGACGAAATCATAAGTGATATCCTCCCGTTTACACTTACATATGGACACAGCAGTGTAGGCCAACCAGTAAAAACCTACACCAATCATTTTTTTTGTTTTTCTTTATTTTTGTTTTTGTTTTTGTTTTTTGATTTTTGGAGGGGGGTCTGAGCATGGGTAGAATCCTTTATATCATGATAGTCTGATTTATCCAGACTCTTTTCTTACCAATTTTCTCATCAGGTCAACTATACCAAATCCATTATGTAGGGATACCTAAAATGAAGCTAAACTGCGTTTTTGACTTTAGCCCCCCCCCCTTACAGAAAATAATTTACAAAAATCAGGGAATTATCAGATTTTAATGAAATTTTCAGTGTTTATTTATCAATGAATGATCTTTATAATGCATTATTTATTTTATTTTAAATTAATATTTTTGATTTCAAAAGTCGGTGTGGTTGATATATTGATGAACAGTTCTGTCGTCCAAAATGAAACTGAGTTTTCAGTTTTTTTTTGAACAATAAATGTTATTGAAATGTGATCTATTGTTTGAAAAGGATGTTTATTTCAGGAGACTAACTGTATTTTCTTGTTTTTTTGGGTTTTTTTTTTTTTTTTGGGGGGGGGGTCGGAATAAAAGAGAAAGATTAAACGCAATACGTTTTTCTTTTTCTATTTTCTAACAAAGATTGGCTGTACAGCTGTACTCTTGTGGGGCCTTTCTTCCAGAATTTTTAGGACTGCACGCATTATCTTTTTGTATCTCACATCTATTTTCCTCCAAACATCTCGTAAGAGTTCAGGAGGTGCAGCCGTATAGTAGCACTGACACAGCTTTAGATATGCATATGATCAATAATCTTTCTATAGCAGTCTGTATCTGTCATTTCATTATATATATATATATATATATATATATATATATATATATATATATATAAGTAAAGTCGTCGGGGCGGTCTAATGTTGGTATCAGCCAGAGAGCGAGGGAGTCTATCCCCTTTTCACTAGCGCTAAACCAAGTATATTATTTTAGCTTCTGAGGCGGGGCGCCACACCTACCACCAGCTCCTTACTTTACCGCACAGATCCCTGTGCTACTCATGGGCTGAATTGGTGAGGGCCGGTATCGGACCAGGAAACTTGTGATTCCTAGCCGAATGCTATACCGACTGAGCTAAACCGGCCCTTGATGTATGTATATATATATATATATATATATATATATATATATATATATACATATATATATTCTTAATTATTTATTTATTACTTCTAAATTTTATTAATTTATTCCTGAACTCTGACGGTTTTAAAAAACCGATGATTTATTTTGTAAATAAAGGCCGAAAGAATTGTCTAAGTTGAATAAGTAAAAAGTGCAGTACAATATATTATATATATATATATATATATATATATATATATATATATATATATTGGCTTGGTGGTTGGTTTTGTAGGCTATCACAATGCAAGTGTAAAGAAAAAATAGTTAACTATGGTGTTGTTTGTTAAGCTGTGATTTATTCGTAATATTTCGTGATAAAATTTCTTTGTCAGAAGACTTCAGTTTAAGAAATCTTCTGTTGAAGTGATTTTATCTCGAAATATTAAGAATAAATCACATGTTAACAGACAACACCATAGTTACCTTATTTTTATTTACATGTGCATTGTGATAGCCTTCAAAACAAACCACCAAACCAATATATATATATATATATATATATATATATATATATATATATATAAAGTACTAGCGAAGAGGTGACCATGACATATATACTTATATATGCATTTATCAGTTAAGATTCCGCTTCATACTTGTAGGTGCTGATGATCGAGTGGTTAAGACTCTGACTAATGAAACATCAGTTGGATTTTAATCCTAGCTAGACGTAGTCTGCTAAGTCTAGCCACACTGAGGTGATACGTCGAAACATGGTGTCTGTGGTTGACTAAACATATATATATATATATATATGTGTGTGTGTGTGTGTGTGTGTGTGTGTGTGTGTGTGTGTGAATCTATGATGTCTGTGTGTCTGCGTATGTGTACTGTTATCTGCCTGTGTTTCTGTATGTGTGTGTAAACATAGAAATTTAAAGAATTCTATTTCATAAGTATATTATAATGTACATTGCAAATGCTTTTGAAGCAATTTTGATACGTCTATTAATATTATTATAAACTAGTCGTATCATATGACAAGTAAATGTAATTCACAAGTGGAATATAATCACTAATCAAATCATGTTGTACGTCTGAGAATGTTATCAACCATAATACTATGATAGTCACCCACGCGTGTTCGAGAATCGTCTTACATTGCCAAACTGTAAAAATAGTTGTTTTATAAGAAATAATTCTTATTCATTCTTTATCCTGGATAGTATTAAATCACTTCCCCATAATTATTATTTGTTTAAGCTCTATCAAGCTGGTGTCATGTGTTTGACGTGAAAATACATTTAATGCTGAAGTTTCAATTCTGAAGCTCTGGGAATTTGGAGAACCACTTCATCACCCTTACTCTCAGGTTCACTCTAACCAGGGGTGGTAGTACATGTTAGAGTCCTATCTATGGATCAAATAGAAAAAAATGAGTTTAGAAATTGCATTAACAAGGAAATTTTAGTTTAAAAGAAATTGAGTACCCATCAAAAATGCATAAAACAAAAAGGTTTTCAGCATAAAGTAACCTAATGGATTTACACACCGGAAAATCCAACCAACCAACCAACCAACCATTCTTCTGGCTATCATATATATATATTTACCAACCCCTCCGCACGAGCAGGATGCGACACAAGGTCAATATCTTAAGCGGTGTTTAACAGGTTTGAATTCATAATGTTCCTTCTCCTAGACCGATTGCCTAACCAAGTTTAAAGAACCCAGTCTGGCCTACTATTTGCCAATAGCTGGAGGGAGAGTAGGATTCATACCTTTCCCAAGGGTGTTAGTGCTTAGTGAAATTCAAATACCACGTCCAAGATTTGAACTCGGGGCGACGAGTCCATTTCCCATGACTTTAACCATTACACCACGCGCTTCCAGCTATCATATATATTCAAAGACATTGATAATATCCTTGTTGTCACCATCCATGGAATTTCCACGTGTCCATTTTTCCTTCTCATTTTATGTCTTTCGTATTGTTTCCTTTTATACCAATATTCTAGGTCGAATATTCTCCGACCATTAAAGTGTCGTAAAGATAATAAAAACGGCCTTTCATGTCAACGTACCGTTTTATATCTCGCTAGTTCATCTTTTATGGGCCACAGCTTTAATTATTCGTCCACAAGGACCCATGACTGGACGACTACAAACCTAGTCATATTGTCACCACCCTACTTCAACATTTTTATGACATTCATTGTTCTTCTTTCTTATCAACTTGTTATTGTGTAAATAGAGTTTGGTATTTAGAGTCAAGTCAGGACAAGACAGGTCTTCTTTCTTACCCGCTACTAGTGCCATGTAAACTAGTACTACCCGTTCCATGGTCGGGTTGTCGGTGACTAAACTGACACCTCAATCAGGCACATCTCGGCTTATGTAGTGAGTTGTCAAAGGGTAGATGAGCTCCAGAGAGCCAATGGCAATCTACACCGATAGAAGTAGAATTGGGGTACGTACTTACACTCCTAGATGTGCATGTGTGTCTACCCATGTGTGTGTGTGTGTGTATTTTGTGTATATACATTCGTGCGTGCGTGCGTGCGTGTGTGTGTGTGTGTGTGTGTGTATGTGTGTGTGTGTGTGTGCGTGAGTTTAGAGTCAATAAGGACAAGACAGGTCTTCTTTCTTACCTGCTACTAGTACCATGTCAACTAGTACTACCAGTTCCATGGTCGGGTTGTCGGTGACTAAACAGGTACCCCCATCAGGTACACATCGGGTTATTTGGTAAGGTAGTGAACAATATTAAATTAGAAAGATTAATGAAACTAAATAAAAACGATGATAAGAAGATTACACTTGTTTCAATGTTATTTTAATTGACTTCTATATAAAATTACGTATAGGATTTCTTTTAATACGTTTGTGAATAACATGATAGTATTAGAAATCAGTAACAGCAAATAATAGCAAGTTGCCCCATTGCAGGAATTTTACTCCTAAGCAGCGGTTCAGTCGAGGTGTGTGTGTGTGTGTGTGTGTGTGTAAGTGTGTGAGTGAGTAAAGAAAGAGAGACAGACAGACAGACAAAGAGAGGGAGAGAGTTTGAGTATGTGCATGTGTCAGGTCAAGTCAGAACAAGACAGGTCTTCTTTCTTACCTGCTACTAGTACCATGTCAACTAGTACTACCTGTTCCATGTCGGGTTGGCAGTGACTAAACAGGCACCCTCATCAGGCACGCCATGGATTGTCTGGTGAAGTAGGTGTGTTGACATCCAGGATCACTAAAAACAAAAGCTGTCAAAGGGCGGATGAGCTCCAGGGGAGCCAACGCCCATCAACACAAATAGTAGTAGGATTGAGGTATTTGCTATTCACAAAATCTTCAAATGAAGTTCATAGGGAGCCTAAGTCGACAATCCATCCAGGAAAAGGAAAAGTCTGTTATAAAACCTTCGCATTTTTATACAAATTTGAGGAATATATTCGGAAACTTTTTATCCGTATATTACCATTACTAGAACCTAACGAGCCAAAAGGAGGGTTGTGGTGGGGTAAGGGGGGATGGTGATCAAGATTGGCCAGAGCCAAGTGAAACAGAAAGAAGATGGATCTCTGTTGCATGTGTCGGGTACGGAGTGATGATGGTGGTAGGTGATAAAGATGGCTCATCAAACAGAAATATGTTTTTTTAGTGTGACACGTACGGCTAAATACTTACTGAACTCTGATGTGGACTTGGGGTCGCCGAGGAACTTGGCTGAGTGGGTGACTGAGCACTGTTGCTTAGTGAGACAACAGTGCTGTTTGATGTCGCGCCAAAAGTGACCGATGCCAGCACTGAACTAGCATCCATAAACATGGAGGCAAAAAGGCTGTTGCTTGAGAATAATAATAATAATAATAATAATAATATAATAATAATAATAATAATAATAATAATAATAATAATAATAATAATAATAAGAAGAAGAAGAAGAAGAAGAAGAAGAAGAAGAAGAAGAAGAATCCAGCATGCTGGTGGTTTTTGTTTTTGTTTTGCTTTCTTGTATTTTACGGCCTGCCAACTCTTGTTATGCTATTTCATGCCGAAGACATTTTCTTCTATTCTTGTTTGATAGGTACACAAATTCTTTTTAAACTCAATTTTCTAACACATTTCTAAAACTCATTTTGATCTATTCAAATCATAAATGGGACCCTAAAAGGTACTACCACACCGGGTCAGAGTAGACCTGTGAGTAATAACGATGAATTGGGTACTCCACAAATTGAAACCTCACTATTTATATGCATTTTAACGTCATACTCAGGACTCTAATACCCCCAGCAAGCACATTCTTGTACATATATGATAAAAAGGGTTTGAAGTCTGACATAAGGATAATAGGGTTGTGACAATCATATAGGTGTTAGGGCTTGACATGACCAGCTGATTGATAGGAGGGGGCCTCTCTGGCCGCCTATATATCATATATATATAAGGGCCAAAGTGAGCGTTGGATGTCATGGATTGTTCGGCTACTGGGGTTCCATCCTTAAGCCTTACGGGTCACCACCAATGGCTAACAGGTGGCCCCATTGGGGGAGCCTTACCTCTCTGCAGATTCAGTCGGTGTATTCTAGAGCCCCAGACGGTGTTCACTTTTGTATCTAAACTCCTTTAAAAGCCTGCATCTAGTGGTGAGGTTCCAATTCTGGTGTGTGTGGAGTATCCCTTTCTCGCCATGACTCCCAGGTTCACTCTAACCCGGAGCGTCCCGTCAATTGGGTAAATAAATTTTTAAAAATGGGTTTTAAAATGTGGTTAAAATAAAATTGAGTTTGACAAAGATTGAATACCCAACGAGAATTAATAAAACAAAATGTCTTCGATCTAAAATAATCAAAGGGTTAATATGTTATGAAAAACAACCAACCAACCAACCAACCAATCTTTAAAGGTTCATAAATATAAAGTACTAAACAAATTATTAGACTATACTTGAATTTTCAGAATCCACTTATTATTCGCTGGAGTATAATGTACAGAAGAGAAAAATACACATAGACACATAAAAAGTCTAATCGGAGGTTATCACCTGGACTATATATAAGTCATTTGTTGGTTTGTTGGATTTATGACTTGTTAACCCCTGTTGGATTAATTTATGTTGAAGACCCATTATCTCTAACCCATTGGTAGGGCTAATAATACACTGATCGTATCCCCTGTAGTGAGGTAAGCCTATACTTGAATTTTGACCGAACCTGACCCGGAGTGGTAGTTCGTGTTAGGTTTCCGTCTATTGGGTAAATAAATAATAGAATGATATTTAAAAAATGTGTTTAGAATAAAGTTGAAAACCCTATAAAAATGAATAAAACAAAACTTATTTGGAATAAAATAACCCAAGGGTTGACATGCCGTGCAAACCAACCAACCAACCAACCTGTAAAGGCTCCTAAACATGAAGTGCTTAAACAAAAAGACTTTTTACGAGCTTATAGTTGAATTCTGGGAATCTGCATGAACAAACTCCAGGCCGAAACTCGTGTTAGTAAATCTATTTTATCCATGCAGCATTTTCTTTTCTTTATTTTTCCTATCAATATTATATATATATATATATATATATATATATATATATATATATATATATATATATATTACAAGCTTATAGTTGAATTCTGGGAATCCGCTTATAATGTACAGCGAGACCACACCTGCACTTTAAAGATATCTGCAAGAGGGATATGAAGACATGCCACATCGACACCAACACATGGGAGGCTTATGCAGAAGACCGTGCGACCTGGCGACACCTCGTCAAACAAGGAATGAAAAGGAGTGAAAAAGAGAGGAAAGAAGCCGCCGCAGAAAAAAGAGCCATAAGGAAGGAGGGACAACAGCATCTCCAGCAAGCATCACCGTTTATTTGCGATCCCTGCACCAGAGATTGCCATTCAAAAATTGGTCTGTTCAGCCACTCATGCAGTTGCAGATTTTTTTAAAAGTGGACACTACGCCATCGTCTTTAGTAGATGGAGGGATGCCAACAAAATAATGTACAGTAGAGAAAAATAAGAGTTGCTGTTTTTTTCTTAACGAGAGCAATAAAATATCTTGGCAGACAGATGAAGTTTGGTTACGAATAACAACTCATATCAGAAAAAGAATCAGAAAGACTATTCAAATCTTCCCAGACGGTTCACTTGGGACAAAAAAAATGAATGATCTCATTGATAACATACAAGATTTTTACATGATTATCAGAATGTTCATATTTCGTAAATGCAAAACAGAAATCATCTTCAAACTGTGTTTGTTTGAATTGCCTAGAAGATTAGACAAGAGTGATCAACAAGACAAGAACAGTTTAGCTCTCTAGTAAGGTCCGGGTGTTGGACTATCAAAGTATAGTTAGTTACTAAACTTTGCTTAGACGTAGTACAAGGCCAGAATTTTGGGCGCGCCCAATGAGAATCGAGCTCATTAACAATGGTCTGTGAATCTAACTTGCTAACTATTACACCACGTTAAATGCCCAAGAATCTTGGTATAATTATTTACTAAGCTTAGATTAGATGTGGCACATGGTCAGAAATATGGGCGTCCAATGAGAATCGAACTCATTCACAATGGTCTGAGAATCTAGCTTGTTACCCATTACACCACTTGAGGTGCCCGGATTATCTAAGTATATTTGTTTAATAAGCTTAGCTTAGATGTGGCATATGGTCAGAAATATGGGGCGTCCAATGAGAATCGAACTCATTCACAATGGTCTGAGAATCTAGCTTGTTACCCATTACACCACTTGAGGTGCCCGGATTATCTAAGTATATTTGTTTAATAAGCTTAGCTTAGATGTGACACAAGGCTAGATGCATGGGGCGGCCAATGAGAATCGAATCCATTAACAATGGTCTGAGAATCTAGCTTGTTAACCATTACACCACTTGAGGTGCCTGGAATATTAACGAATAAGCTGTACGAAATGTCACCCCTTTTATTTATAGACTTTAATATTTTAGATAGTAGACATTAACATTTCTTTTCAGAGTAGCTGGATCAATGAAAGGTCTTTTTTTTTCTTTTTTTTTGCATAGGGATTTAAATGGGGCATCCCACAAGGATTCAACTCACGATTCAGTAATACTGGATCTGCGGGACTAACTTTTAAAAATCCCCCTCTACCCAGGC
Organism: Doryteuthis pealeii; assembly: GCA_023376005.1. Lineage (NCBI taxonomy): Eukaryota > Metazoa > Mollusca > Cephalopoda > Myopsida > Loliginidae > Doryteuthis > Doryteuthis pealeii. Next base: position 14,559,792 of record CM042147.1, on the reverse strand, counting down.
GACGCCGGGTAGCCACTGCTAGTTATATATCAAGGTATCTCCCCTTTCTCAAAGGTTTATTTTTAAACTGACTGTTCTTTC
>CM042147.1:14544711-14557211 GCA_023376005.1 Doryteuthis pealeii | reverse complement strand
CTTTCGTAGTTTGGCCGATACTGAACTAAAACTATCTTTCTAATCTAAACCGGAAGAGGGTCTTCTCCACCGATTCTCACGGTATCCACCGGAAGGAGGGTCGGGATGAGGTCAAGCCTCGTCACTCAATCCTTCAAGGCCACCGGCTCCAACTCATAACAGCCATTTTGGTTTCTACACTACTGTAAATAAGTGTTAGGGTACTAACAATTATATAACAGAGGGGATTAATGTTTAGGTGTTTCTTATTTACATTAAAGGTCCAACTTTACAGCGGCCTGAATCTTGTGTTTATACACACCACAATAAAGACGAGGACAATAATCCAATCCATTAAAATTATTCACTTTTCTTCGATGCAAAATTTTATAAAAACTTTTATTGACTAAAAAGTACAAGTACTTTCTTGTTTTTGTTTTTGCTTTGTTTTGTTTTTTATTATTTCTCTGAATTTTCCAATTGGACACATGACGCAACATATATAGGTGTTGAGTTAATGCAGTTCTAACGACAGTTATCTCTGGGCTGCATGTTCAATCCTGGTCAAGGGCGACTGTAACATAGAATGATTAACACAGTTTAACACTTGTACCCAGTCATGGTTAACGGAATGACAACGGATTGTATAAAAGGTTCGGTTCGAAATTCCGTGAAGGCTCCGAATATTCGACAAGAAGGTTCCTCAGTTCGACAAGAAAGTTCTTGAGTTCAAGAAGGTTCTTGAGTCCGACAAGAAATATTGGAGAAGACCAGGGAGGGGGACATTGGCCGAAACGTTGCGTAGATGATAAAGATGAGGACAATAGTCCGAATAATCTAAATAATACAATTTAAAAAAGAATATTATTATTATTTTGTTTTTTACTTTTCCTGATTGGCAATTCTTGACATTGTCAAGGAAAGAATAAAAAAAAGTCAGCAATCGTCAAGGGGACCAACGGATGGTAAGTAGAGCTTCTAGTTTTATTACTTTACTTTTCTCATCAGAATTCATCAATTTCAATACTTAAATAATCGTAAATGTTCATTATAACATAAAATTAAAACTCTTGGTGGCTGAACGGTCTCATAACATTCCACTTAGGCAAGGTGGGTAGTCGGAGAGCCCCCACTAATAAATCAGCTGGTCATTTCAAGCCCTAGCAACTATATGATTGTCCTGTCCGTATTGCTCTTATGGCCAACCCCTAACCATTTTTATGATTTACTAGTGGGACCGCTGAATATACCACAGTATGTTAATTTAATTATTATAACGTTTGATATGTTTACTTAAGAGCTATTACTAAATAGTTCAATATGTAAAATGTATAATAATCATGATTTAACTCTATCTCTCTTTTTTTCTGTCTTGTCTTCTTTTCATCTTTTCATTATGTTCGATTGAAACGGATTAGTGTTATTGCTTCCGCATGCTCATCCCCTTTTCTATGTTTCTCATTCTTCTTTCTTTCTTTCTTTCTTTCTTATTATTCTTTTTCTGTGTATCATGTCCTTTTTGTCGTTTGTTTATAATTAAACGGAATGGTTCCTTATTTAGTCGAGGTGACAACACTCATAAGAAATAGAAAATCGGTAGATAAGCAACAGCAGATAGTCAGGATTTACATTTTTGCATTTCATCTTGTACGATTTGGACGATCTCATTTTTAATCGGAGGGTGTTGCACGATGACAAGGGTGGTACAATTAAGGAACACGAGTATTAATATTATAGGTTCATTCACTTTCTGAAATTCTCGCAACCCGTTATCAATCAATGAAGAATTGGATATTTCAATTATTCAGTCTCAGCCAATGTTCTCTAAATGTCCAAGGATATAATTAGATTCTTCATCATTCTCCTAATTGCTCCATTGTGAAATAATCTGTTTCTCTCTCTTCAGTTAAAATAACTTCACTCCAGTTAAAAGGACGATGACACAACCCGTTTAAATAGGTTCGTGTATCACTGTTGTAAAATATAGACATTAAACGAAATCTCATGAGTTCGTGTTTCTGTATTATAAACAGCGACCACCGTTATTTTTACTCTTTAAACAAATTTTCATTTGTAAGAGAAAGATTTTAGGGTTATTTCCTATAATTCAAACATAAACAAAGAGGAATCACTCTTGACTGATAAATTATTTATTTATTGATCTACTAGGAAAAAAGAAGACGGGGTTAGGGTTAGAGTTTACGGTTAGTTTAATGGGACAATAAATAAATAATTTATCAGTCAAGAGTGGTTCCCCTTTGTTTATGTTAGACTTATAGGAAATAACCGATTTTCGTTTATATTATACTAGCAGAGCTACTTGGCATTGCTCATGATTTATGTTGTAAAATATGTACATTAAATTAAATCTCATGAGTTTGTATTTTTGTATTAGAAACAGCGACGACCGTTATTTTATCAAATATGATTCTATGAGGAGTTGACGCTGGGTAGCTGCTTTTAGTCTATATGTATATAACAGACAGTTAGTACGTATGTATATAGGTATGTGTGTATGTATGTATGAAGAATCGACATTGGGTAGTCACTTTTAGTTAATGCATATATAAGGGACAGTTAGTGTGGATATATGTACATATTTACCAACCCCTCCGGACGAGCAGGATGTGACGCAAGGTCATTTTTTAGGTGGAATTTAACAGGTTTGAAGTTTCATTCTCCAAGACTGGCTGCCTAACTAAGTTTAAAGAGCCCAGTCAGGGCTGGAGGGAGAGCAGGTGAATTCATACCTTTCCCAAGAATATTAGCGCTTTGGAAATGTAGACAGCCTCGTCTAGGATTTGAACTCGTGTCGACGGGTCCATTTCCTACAACTAGCCATTACACCACGCGCCTCCATCGGGTAGGATTGGAGACAATGTCACAAGTTTTGGGGTTCCAGTGAGGATCGAACTCGTTTTTTAGTAGTAACGGATCTGCCAGACTAGCTTACTAACCATTACACCACGATGGGACGCCTAGTGTGTATGTATTTCTGTATGTCCGGAGGGAACTATGAAAATAAAATAATTAACGACAAAGTAAATATATATACACATTCACTATCACTAGATCTTGCTTTTCATGCAAAAATAATGAAAATTTTATGTATATTGTGAAGATATTTAAAAGTTAGAATTTGAAGTGTAAGAGAAAGGAAATGTTTTTAATTATAAGTCTTTCGTAATGGTTGGTTGGCACCCTTCGCTCTACGAGAGACGATGGAGTAGTGTAAAAGTTTTTTGTGTTGTATTTCTCTCTCTTTGAATTACATAGCCTGGGCGGGTTCATATGGAGGATGAGCTGTTGCCCATACAGCAAATCCCACTCTCCACACCGCCGCTGTGATCCAAAGGAAAGGTAAGGTACCAATGCGGTGTGGCAACGGTAGATAGGAGTTGATGGGTAGCACTGGAGTTCAACATCACATCACCTTTAGGGACTCCAGCTCCTGATTTGTTTTCGGGGTTTTCTCCCCTAGCTTGCGTAATAATATTCTATCATATAAACACCGATCACGTTATACAAACGATGGAAAAGCTACTTTTTCAATATTTAGTCGTCTACGGATAATATAATACGCATGAAACTTTAGTAACGGTAAATTACTACCATAATATTTTGTATATATATATATGTATGTATTATAGTGAAACATTTGAAAAAACACAGGTTTAAATAAAATGATAATATTTAATATTCTAAGAACGTTAACTCCCTTTCAAAACATCTTTGAACAGATTGATAAACAAGGACTATCACAGTCTATTCATTATTCTGTGATAATTTTTTTTTACTCTTCCTTATATCAACAAAAGCCCTGAAGAAGATCTATTCAACAGATTGAAACACTGTAGCGTCGGCTAATAAACCTACCACTCATTTTATTTAAACCTGTGTTTTTTCAAGCTCTGAAGAGCATTAAGCGAAACCTTTAGTAGGTTCGTCTGATTCATTAGATTTATCTTTATATATATATATATATATATATATATATATATATATATTTGTGTGTGTGTGTGTGTGTGTGTGTGTGGATGGAAAATATGAAAAACAAATATTCAGAGGATATATTTATGAATGAATAAATAGTTTTGCCACCCTTGAAGCGTTTATGACAAATAAGTCTTTAAATCATTCAATATTAACAGAACAAAGTAATGATTGCTATCATGAATTTCTTGATTATCAATTAAAAGCTAATGAATACATAAAAAAAACATTTTGTTAAAAAGAAAGGAAAAAAGACTATTACTGACCGAGTTCGAATAATAGTCACTTTTAATTACAGCCATGTATTATATTCTTTACAGTAAATAATGGTTGACATTGTTGTCTTTCCTCTTCCCTCTCCGGAATTCGATCTCTGTTTCACAATGACCTAATCACCGTCCGCAAAAGTTCGAGGCAGTTTCAATTAAATAACCAATTTCTGATTCATATAGATTTAATGTCCAGTGAAGTCTCGTCCATCCCGATACGTTAATCAGACATTACATATTAAATATCCACATCAAAATTGAATGCTAATATCTTCGATAGGTCAAGAGGTTGGTAGGGTGTGTGGGTGGGGGATGTGCGAATATGAATTAAGTTCATAAATTAACTTGGGCGAGACAACTTAGCCTCATAAATTCAGAGATAAAATCTTTATGGCTCCTAACCAGCTTGAACCACATACTATACAACGTCCAACTCTTTGGAGACGCGTGCTATAATAATTACAGTCGTGGGAAATGGACTCTTCGACCCGAGTTCTAATCCTGGGCGAGACTGGTTGCATTTCACATTATGCTAATATCTGTCTGTCTGTCTGTCTGTCTCTTCTCTCTCTTTCTCTCTCTCTCTCTCTCTCTCTCTCTCTCTCTCTCTCTCTCTCTCTCTCTCTGATTATGAGTAAATAGTAGGAGAGACTGGTTCTTTAACTGGCCCTGGGCTATGAGTAAATAGTAGGGCAGACTGGGCTCTTTAACTTTGGCTAGGTAACCAGTCTAGGAGAAGGAAAACTGAATTCAAACCTGTAAACATCCACTTAGGAAACTTTGAGTTTTGGTTGGTTAGTTGGATTTTACGGCATGTCAACCCTTATTGGGCGATTTTATGCTGTATACTAATTTCTTTAACTCATGTTGCTCATAAGGAAAATAGGGTCAGGACAATCATGCTAGGGTTTGACTTGACCAGCCGATTGATAGGAGGGGGCCTCTCCGACAGCATGTCTAGCCTAAATAAGAGTAACCAAGGAAATATATAAGTTCGGTGGTTATGAACGTGAAAGTTTCTTATTAAAAAAGAAGAAATTATTTGTATGAGAACAATCATATATGGGCTAGGGCTTGACCTGCCCAACTAATTGATTGGCGGGGGCTCTCTGATCATCCATACAGCTTAAACTTTTAAACCTGTTTGGAACTCAATTTAAACCATAGATACCACCAACTTGGGTAAGAATGGATCTGGGATGCAATGAAAATTTAGAGGATCTTCACACATCCGTAACAGAACAGTAACCTCACCACTAGATGAAATTAAGCGTCATAACTTGGACACCACCTTTCTTGTACAAAATATGATAAAAATGGTTTGCTTTTGTTGTTTAGACTTGTAGATTATTTAACCATCATTGCGTTGTCTGATTTAATAAAAAAAACATTTTTATTTTATAGATTATTCGGATTAATATTGTCATTTGTTGCTTTGTTGTTTACTTTATAATACCAATTGCACCCAGTGAGGAAACACATCAGGACAGTAATCATAGTTTCTTTGACTGTTTTCATAAAATATACATCACATGAAGTTTTTATTTATTTATTTATCTATCTATTGTTCTAGCTAGCTAGCGAGCTTAGATTATCTATCTATCTATCTATCTATCTATCTATCTAAGTCTGTTCCTTATTTATCTATCTATCTATCTATCTATCTACCTTGTAAGTATATATGGTGTGTATATTTGCATAGGTTATGAGTATTCTGATTATCTACTTTTTACTTGAAGTGTTTTACATCTACGTTTTACTCGTACACGCACACACAAACACAAGGACAGAAACTTTTAAATAAATAAATGCCTAATTGTTTTAATGTTTGTTTTATTTGTAAGAGTGTTGATACAAAACTACACAATATATATATATATATATATATATATATATATATATATATATATATATATGTCTGTGTGTGTGTGTGTGTATGTGTGTGTGTGTGTGTGTGTGTGTAATTAGCTTGCACATAAGAATGCTATTAATGTGTAAATATTTGAACTTACTGATTGCAATTATGCAACGAAGTGGCTTCTCAAGGTAAGTAGGACTATATATATATATATATATATATATATATATATATATATATATATATATATATATATATGCATGTGTATGTATTTATATATATATATATGTATTCATATGTGTACATATATATATATATATGTATGTACGTATATATGTATGTATGTATATATAGGTAATTATATGCACACATATATATATTCAAATAAATAAAAACATGTATATATATACATACACACACACACATATATATATATACATACGTATTTATATGCACACACGCACAGACACATAGACCCTCCCCTATATATATATATATATATATATATATATATATATTCGACTAAATGCTCGTTAAGTGCAATTGGCTAGCAAAGTGGCAAAAACTGGTTAAGTCCGACCAGGTAAAGTGGGCTAAATTAGCTGACCCATCTAATGAGTTCGTATCGATTAAGATGTGATGTTAAGTAGGAAACATTATTGTCAATTGTTTACTCGGGTTAATTTCGAATTTTGCAGACACATCCATGATCTCCTCGTCAGATAACACCCCCTCAACCCCCCCCACAACAATTAGTACCTATCAAGATACGCAAACACAAATTTGCTTCGTTCATTTTTCTAAAACCTTAACACTATAAATTTACCGTTTTACTCTTTTTACCGCGGTAAATGTATTTACCAAGTTTAACCTAGTGAGGTATAATTCATTAAACTTACTTACTATTTATTTATTGCAACTATGTCCCATATGTAGAATCAGCATATAATACTCATTTTCACAAGAAGGTGTTAACTAGCATCCAGTTGACAGACAAAAGCTGACAGGCTGTAACTAAATACAGACTCTGTACTAACTCCATAACAGTCATTTGTGGATACTTTGATCAATATATACCCAAAACATGACTGTTATAAGAATTAGTACAGAGTCTATATTTGGTTACAGCCTTCTTGTGAAGGTGAATATTATATGTTAATTCTAATGGTGCATCGCTGCTTAACTCGACATACTAGAGGGAACCAGTGCTTTCAACGTGACTTGGCTGCAAGCTTGGGGTGGTAGTCTCAGCAACAGTGAAAGTAGTCAGGTGGGCGTGAGATATTGCGAAATTTGATGATATCAGAAATGAGACCACAATTGTATTGTTGTACCTGAGTAGACGAGATATTCAGGGGGAGAACACAGGTGATAACAGAAATGAGAAGAATGGAGAAAAAGAAGAGACAGATAACAGAATTGAACTTGTGAAACAAAAAGTGAGCAAAACAGGAAAGGAAAAGGGGCCTCAAAGAAAGAAAGAAAGAAAGAAAGAAAGAAAGAAAGAAAGAAATGAGCAGAAAAGAAAATAATGCAGGGATACAAAGTAGTCTACTTGTTGTGACTGAATTAATCAATAACCAACATTTAAAATCCGGAAAAAGTTTATTATTTTTGTACAAGAATATAAATAATAGCATCAACACGCAGTTCTCCAACAGTCTCTCTCTCTCTCTCTCTCTCTCTATTATATATATATATATATATATATATATATATCTTATTATAATGGAGATTGTGTGTTTTCTGTCTGTAACCGAAACTATATTACTACTCAATTCACAGTTCCCTTAGTTATTTACATCACATTCTCCATGATTTTATTTTTTATTTAAACCTTAATGAATAATAAAATTGTTTTACATTATTAAGACTGTTGACCATATCTACATACTAATAATACGCAATTGTATTCATATATACAACAAAATAGTGGTTTACAGTGTGAATGGGAAGGCTAATTTGCATATTGATCTTAAAAAATGATTTTAATAAATATATGCTAGTATTATTGATTTCTAATTGTTTGGTTTTATCTTATTGAATATGGGCAAAAATCTCTGGTATAAATCTTAAAAGAAATTCATTAACAAGAAGAAATAACTAATATTATCCTTTACTTCCTATTTTAAGTAAAGAGTTAAATTAGGAAAATTTACCAATGAAAGACGGGAGTAATGGAAAATGATGGAAGAGTTAGTTTCAAAGCTGTTCTATTTTTCAATCATACCCCCTCTGTTCAAATCTTTTTATCTGCATTCTTAGTTAGTGTTATTAGCCTTTCTAATTTAACATAATATTTTATTATATTAAAACTTAAAAACTTGCACCCGGAGGGTGCATAAATTTGCTAGTATATATAATTGAGTCATCGCGTAGTTCTCTAATAGTATGACTAGCTATTCGATTAATCATGACTCGGCTAAAGAAACTCGCGTATTCGTATTGTTATATGTGTTCCGTTGGAGGAGTCCAATTATCTTGTAGGGGACATATCTTCCTCTACAACACAATTAATCTAGCTTCTTAGATATTAATCCACAGGAGGGACTTAATAGCATTGTATGAGCTATATATATATATATATATATATATATATATATATATATATATATATATGAGTTAAGAGTAATCCACAGACTCGTGTTTCGACATCAAGTCACTTCAGAGTGGCTAGACATTTGTGAGTTACATACAGCCGAGATAGAAAACCGATCGATTCAACATCAGTCGGAAAGCTTAACCGCTCAACTATCGTCACCCACAGAATGCTAATCATAGTTTCAATCATAGGAAATTATATTTGATTTTCATCAAAGAAACCACAAAAAGAATTTAATACTGCAAGGAAATTATTGGTTTCCTTTCTAGTAACTTGTAAAATTATGTTGGTGAAAGTGATTCCCAAACCGTGTGTAAATGTCTAAACATTTCTTGCTTAATTTTAGGCTTTGGGGAATTTCGTCCCAGAAGAGTTAAATTGATGAAATATCTTGAAACTTAAAGGAGCAAATCATAATTTGCGAAATTCACATATATTCCTTTGATTTTAGATAATTTGTACATAGATTTGAACTGTGTCGGGATCATTATCTTATTGCAAAACAAATTGTGTCCAATAATCCAGAAGCCAGAATGATACCCGGAAATTGATAGATAATATAAATGAACATAGATAGATAGATAGATAGATAGATCGACAAGTCTTTTGTTTTCTCCGTTGATAACAGTCGATAAATTCTGCCTTTTCACAGCTTCGTTGGTATCGATTTAGAAAAAATAACACCCAAAAGAAAGAAATGAGAATAAACGAAAAAATGCATTTTGTTTTTTTAGAAACTGCTCCTTTTGATACTTAAAATAAATTCGGTTATTTCATAATTGAGTAACATGATAATTCAGCGTTTCCCAGAAAAAACAGAACCCAAATTATTTATTTTCCCATTATACTAACCCTAAACCCCAAACCTAACCCTAACCCTAAGCCTAACCCTAAACCCTAACCCTAACCCTAACCCTAGGCCCCTCCAATCAATCGGCGTGTCACGTCAAACCCTAGTACCTATATGAATGTCTCAATTCTATTTCTCTTTTGGCTAGCCCCAACTCTTTTTATCATGTGCTAGAAGGCGGTGTTTGAGAGCCATAAAGTCCTGGGAATTACCGGGTGTCCCAGAAAAAACAGAACCCACAAATTTTGTAATAAAACTGTTAATTTTAATTTTAATTTTTTTCTAAGTTTAAGTCAAACAAGAATTATGATTAGGGTTTAGGGTTAAGCTTAGGGTTGGGGTTTAAGGTTAGGGTTAGGGTTAGTGTTGGGTTTAGGGTTAGGGTTAGGTTTGGGGTTTAGGGTTAGTTTAATGGGAAAATAAATAATTTGTGTTCTGTTTTTTTTTCTGGGTCACTCATGTTACTCAAGTAGGAAATAACCATAAATTCTCCTTTGCTTCGCACAGCCTCACCAAATTAGCCAAGTAATTGTGGAATTACGTTTATTTCATTTGATTCTTTTTTTTTTTTTCTCAATTAGGTCAGCTTCAAATTTGAAAAACTATTTTTGCTAAAAGAGAAAAAGAATATTTTTGTTCGCATAAACGAGAGAATATCTGACACTTATGAAAAATTTAATATTTGTCAGAAAATATCGACTCATTTCCGTCAGATTATTTTAAATTTTTAATCATTTTAAGACAACATGGCCGGATTTTCCAAATCATTTTCAAGTTCAGGCAATTTGGGTTTATCTTGTGCTTTCATAAGAAAATGAAAAAGAGAGTATAGATTCCGAAAACACAATAGCCCTGTCGGTTGGGGCTTTAGAATACACCAACTGCACCTCTGCAGAGGTGTAAGATACCCTGATGGGGTCACCTGTTGACAGTGGGTGGCTACCCGTGATGCTTAGGAATGGAGCCCTGGTGACTGAATAGTCCATGACATCTAACACTCCCCTTTACCCTAACTTAGGCTAGACGGGCGGTCGGAGAGGCCCCTCCAATCAATCGGCGTGTCACGTCAAACCCTAGTACCTATATGATTGTCTCAATTCTATTTCTCTTTTGGCTATCCCCAACTCTTTTTATCATGTGCTAGAAGGCGGTGTTTGAGAGCCATAAAGTTCTGGGAATGACATTAAACTCTATATGATTGTGGAAGCGCGTGGTGTAATGGTTAAAGTCATGGGAAATGGACTTGTCGCCCCGAGTTCAAATCCTAGATGCGGTAATTGCATTTCACTTAGCGCTAATAACCTTGGGAAAGGTATGAATCCTACTCTCCCTCCAACTATGGTGAAATAGTAGGGCAGTCTGGGATCTTTAACGTTGGTTAGGCAACCGGTCTAGGAGAAGGAAAACTCTGAATTCAAACCTGTTAAATTCCGCTTAAGAAATCGACTTTTTGTCACATCCTGCTCGTGTGGAAGGGTTGGTAAATATATATATGATGGTGAAGTTTCAATTCAGGAACTCTAGGGAGTGTAGAGTGCAACTTCATCAACATTACTCCCATGTCCACTCTGACTCGGAGTGGTAGCACCTGTTAGGGTCGCACCTATGAGTTAAATAGAAAAACATGAGTTTTAAAAATATGTTTTAAAAAATTGAATTTGAAAAATAAATCTGAGTACTCATCAAGAAAAAATAAAACAAAATGTCTTCGGTATAAAATAACCCAACAAGGGTTGACATGCCTAAAAAAAAATACAACCAACCAACCAGCTTAAAACGCAAGAGAAAAACCTACCAATAATTTCTCGCCAAAATGATTGATGAAGATAATTCAGTCATCATCATCATCATCAAATCGTGTCATGCTTAATGGCATAACTACCTTCGTGGGTTATTTAATTCAGGATCACACACAAGATTAGTTTGCGAGGCACATGTGACCCATAGGCTGTGTGTGGGCCCGCATATGGGACAACACGGTTGTTGCACATTCTGCCGGTTTCTCTGGTGGTTGGTTGGGTGTCTGGATTTTATGACGTGTCAACCCTTGATGGGTTATTTTATACCGAATACATTTTGTTTTATTCATTCTTGATGGATACGTAAAAAAAATTAACAAATTTTTTTAAACTCATTTTTTCACACATAGATGATATCCTAACAAGTACTACCACTCTGGGCCAGGGAAGACCAGGGAGTAATGGCAATGAAGGGGTACTCCACACTCCCCAGAGTAACAAAATTGTAAATCTCGCCATTAGATGCTGTTTAACATAAAATCTAGGACACTTCTCCGGTGGATTAATTCAGTCTCTAGTCTAAACAAGCTTCACAATTTTATTGTTGTTGTTGGCATCCTTCCATCTACTAAAGACGATGGTGTAGTGTCCACTTTTTTTATCTGCAACTGCGTGAGTGGCTGAACAGACCAATTTTTGAATGGCAGTCTCTGATGCAGTGATTGCAAACAAACGGTGATGCTTGCTGGAGATGCTGTTGTCTCTCCTTCCTTATGGCTCTTTTTTCTGCGGCGGCTTCTTTACTCTCTTTTTCACTCCTTTTCGTTCCTTGTCTGACGAGAAGTCGCCAGGTCGCACAGTCTTTTGCACAAACCTCCCATGTGTTGGTGTTGATGTGGCATGTCTTCACGTCTCTCTTGCAGACATCTTTAAAGCGCAGGCGTGGTCTCCCTACCAGTTGGGTGACCTCTACTAATTCGCCATACAGTTGGTCTTTGGGGATGCGGCCTTTGTCCTCCTGACGTGACCAACCAACGCAGGCATCTCTCGCAGATGATGGCGGGTGTGCTGTTTATGTTTGCTCGTTCCAACATGCTGTGTTGGCACTTTGTCCTGCCAGAGTATTTAAAAAAGAATCTTCTTGTTTATTTGTTTCTCGTCTTTTTTATGATTTATTTGCCGATTTCCATCCCGATTCGCATGGTTTCAT
>CM042147.1:14534711-14542211 GCA_023376005.1 Doryteuthis pealeii | reverse complement strand
TCTCTCTCTCTCTCTCTCTCTCTCTCCCTAATCCTACCTTCACTACTCTCTTCCTATCTCCCCCTTCCTCTCTTTTCTTATCTTACACTCTCTCTCACTTCATATCTCTCTTCTCTCTCTTCCAATCATTCCCTCCCCTCTCACTGTCTGTCTTGTTCTCTCTCTCTCTTTCTCTTTCTCTCTCTCTCTCTATATATATATATATATAGTATATATATATATATATATATATATATAAATTTTCTTTGTTTTTTTAAAATTAGTTTATACTCACTAACTGCAGGTTGATTTGAAAAAAGATAAAGCAACGACTCGATCCTCGAAATAGCCTGAAACAAACGATCGTATCTATTAATAATTATCAAGTAGGACACAAGGCCGAAAATTGTGGAGTATTCAGTGATCCTCAAATTTACTAAACATCATTAAAATCATCATTATGATGTCGTGCTAACAGCACATATTCCTATTACTCTATCGCCCCCATCCCTATCACTCATGGAAAGTCTTCCTCACGACATCCAGAATCCTCAGATCAATGTAAATGTTTGATAATATATATAAATGATTTTCCTCACATTCACTCCTCTTCCTCACCCACTTGCCCTCTCTCTTACCTCTTCTACCCCTCTTTCTATTCTCTTTTTCTTTAACCAGAGGATGTTGCAAGATGATAACGATCGTACATTTAAGGAAACGAGTATTAATATATAGTTGAACGTCTCATTTTTATGTTGCAAGATGATAACGGTCGTCAATAATTGGGTCTCATTTTTAACCCTCGATCTTTCATTTTTCTGCAAGATAATAACGGTCGTATGGCACATGAATATTAATATATAGATTGGACGGCAAACCATTGGACGGTCTCAACGGTGTACAATCATGAATATTAATATATAGTTGGACGGTAACCAGATGAGATAATTCGTACATGATAATGAATATTAATATATAGATTGGACGGTCTCATTTTTAACCAGAGGTTGTTGCAAGATGATAACGTCGTACAATAATGGCACAAATATTAATATAATTGGACGGTCTCATTTAACCAAGATAATAACGGTCGTACATAAACATGTAGATTGGACGGTCCATTTTTAACCAGAGGTTGTTTGCAAATAATAACGGTCGTACAATAATGGCACATGAATATTAATATATAGATTGACGGTCTCATTTTTAACCAGAGTTGTTGTAAGATAATAACGGTCGTACAATAATATGAATATTAATAATGTCCATTTTTAACTAACGGTCGTACAATAATGCACATGAATATAATAATAGATTGGACGGTCTCATTTTTAACCAGAGGTTGTTGCAAGATAATAACGGTCGTACAATAATGGCACATGAATATTAATATATATAGATTGGACGGTCTCATTTTTAACCAGAGGTTGTTGCAAGATAAAACGTCGTACAATAATGGCACATGAATATTAATATATAGATTGACGTCTCATTTTAACCAGAGGTTGTTGTAAGATGATAACGGTCGTACAATAATGCACATGAATATCAATATATAGATTGGACGGTCTCATTTTTACCAGAGGTTGTTGCAAGATAATAACGGTCGTACAATAATGGCACATGAATATTAATAATAGATTGGACGGTCTCATTTTAACCAGAGGTGTTGTAAGATGATAACGGTCGTACAATAATGGCACATGAATATTAATATATAGATTGGACGGTCTCATTTTTAACCAGAGGTTGTTGCAAGATAATAACGGTCGTACAATAATGGCACATGAATATTAATATATAGATTGGACGGTCTCATTTTTAACCAGAGGTTGTTGTAAGATATAACGGTCGTACAATAATGGCACATGAAATATTAATATATAGATTGGACGGTCTCATTTTTAACCAGAGGTTGTTGTAAGATGATAACGGTCGTACAATAATGGCACATGAATATTAATATATAGATTGGACGGTCTCATTTTAACCAGAGGTTGTTGCAAGATAATAACGGTCGTACAATAATGGCACATGAATATTAATATATAGATTGGACGGTCTCATTTTAACAGAGGTTGTTGTAAGATGATAACGGTCGTACAATAATGGCACATGAATATTAATATATAGATTGGACGGTCTCATTTTTAACCAGAGGTTGTTGATGATAACGGTCGTACAATAATGGCACATGAATATTAATATATAGATTGGACGTCTCATTTTTAACCAGAGGTTGTTGTAAGATGATAACGGTCGTACAATAATGGCACATGAATATAATATATAGATTGGACGGTCTCATTTTTAACCAGAGGTTGTTGCAAGATATAACGGTCGTACAATAATGGCACATGAATATTAATATATAGATTGGACGGTCTCATTTTTAACCAAGGTGTTGTAAGATGATAACGGTCGTACAATAATGGCACATGATATTAATATATAGATTGGACGGTCTCATTTTTAACCAGAGGTTGTTGAAGATGATAACGGTCGTACAATAATGGCACATGAATATTAATATATAGATTGGACGGTCTCATTTTTAACCAGAGGTTGTTGCAAGATAATAACGGTCGTACAATAAGGCACATGAATATTAATATATAGATTGGACGGTCTCATTTTTAACAGAGTTGTTGTAAGATGATAACGGTCGTACAATAATGGCACATGAATATCAATATATAGATTGGACGGTCTCATTTTAACCAGAGGTTGTTGCAAGATAATAAGTCGTACAATAATGGCACATGAATATTAATATATAGATTGACGGTCTCATTTTAACCAGAGTTGTTTAAGATGATAACGGTCGTACAATAATGCACATGAATATTAATATATAGATTGGACGGTCTCATTTTTAACCAGAGGTTGTTGTAAGATGATAACGTCGTACAATAATGGCACATGAATATTAATATATAGATTGGACGGTCTCATTTTTAACCAGAGGTTGTTGCAAAAATAATAACGGTCGTACAATAATGGTACGCGAATACTAACATATAGATTGACGGTCTCATTTTTAACCAGAGGATATTTCAAGATTATAACGGTCTTAAAATTAAGGATCACGAGGATTAATTTATAGATAGGGCGCTCTCATTCTTAACCGAAGAGGAGTGTTGCAAGATGATAACGGTCGTACAATTAAGGAACACGGGTATTGATAAATAGATTTAGTAAACGTCAATAATCGTTCGAAAAAATCGGCAACAGACCAATCAGCTCCCGGAAAAGGTTTAACCAATCACTGAAGCGTATAAAATTATTGACCAATCAGATAATTTCTTGTGAGTACCGTAAGTCGGTGGAGCGGAAAATTGACAGAAGCAAAATGAGAAATCAGATTTGAAAGGGTGAAGGGTGCAAGGGGTGTGTTGGTCAATTATTTCCGTTCATTGTGACGTTGCCTGAGTGGGGGGGTACATTGAACGTGTCCATCTTGTTTTCAAAATCGCAGTCAACTTGAAATCATTAATCTTAATCGGGCGTTTTAAACTGAATGGACAGACCAGATGTTTTTTGTTGAAAATATTTTTTAGAAATTATTTTTCTTTTCTCAAACTATTTCGTTGGTGCGGTTTTTGTTAAAATTCTGGTCGCCATTTTAGACATTTAGTTCAACTATGAAGGGTTCAGTTCGTTAATCATTTTAATCCTTATCTGTAGTGTCCCTTGAAATCCTAGGTAGAAAAGAGTGTAGTATCAGTGGATCTCTTTGTAAACCTAGTCTGTAGTGTTCATTGAATTCCTAGTAGAAAAGAGTGTAGTATCAGTGGATCTCTTGTAAACCTAGTCTGTAGTGTTCATTGAATCCTAGGTAGACAAGTGTGTAGTATCAGTAGATCTCTTTGTAATCCTAGTTTGTAGTATTTCTTGAAATCCTGAGTAGAAAAGAGTGTAGTATCAGTAGATCTCCTAGTTACTGTGATATATCCACAGGTCCTGCTAGTTGGATTTAAATTTCCTTCATTTGATAAAACCTAAACAGCCAGAAAGTTATTCATCATATATCTTAAAATGTCGGTCTTGGACCGGATAAGCATGTATTTGATTTATCTGCAAGATAAATCTGATATATCTTCTGGGTAGATAGGATACACTCCCTGTTTTCCTCCAATACAACATACGTTCTTGCCTCTCAAATAAATAATATTTCCCAATAAAGAAACCAAAAATGTAAATAATCTGTTGGAATCTCGGGAGCAATTTGTTTTCGACGTTTATTTTCATTTTGAATTTTGCGAACGTTTTTTAGAAAAAGAATTTCAAGTTTTTTTCTAAAAATTCACGAATCAATATTTTAAGTTCTTGATTTTTTTTTTAGATGAAATTAAGTTAGGAATTTTAAAGAATATCTGAGAGATTCGATGCTGGAATATTTCCTTTTAAATAATTCCTGGTAAAAAAAAAATTGTGTCGTGGGTATGACTCTATCCAGAATCTGATGGTGAGGCTCCAATTCTGGAGATCTGGGGATTGTGGAGTTCGCTTTCATTGACATTAATTCCAGTTCCACTCAGATGATGAGGATCCAGTTTTGGAGATCTGGGAATTGCTGAGTTCTTTCGTTCACGTTACTCCTAGGTCCACTTTGATGATGCCCAGTTCTGCAAATCTGGGGAGTGTGGAGTAGCCTTTAATTGCTACTGCTGTGAAGTCAATCAATCTCGGGAACAAACGTTTATATTATATATACTAGCAAATATATGCACACACCGGGTGCAAATATTAAAGTTTTAATATAATAAAATATCATATTAAATTAGAAAGGATAATGAAACTGAATAAAAATGCAAATAAAAAGATTTGGAACAGAGGGGGTATGATTGAAAAATAGAACAACTTTGAATCTAACTCTTCCATCATTTTCCATTACTCCCATCTTTCATTGGTAAATTTTCCTAATTTAACTATTTAGTTAAAATAGGAAGTAAAGAATAAAATGACAGTTATTTCTTCTTCTTAATGGATTTCTGTTAAGATTTATCCCCGAGATTTTTGCTCATATTCAATAAGATAAAACCAACAATTAGAAATCAATAATACTAAGCATAATTATTAAAAAATCAAATATTTAATATCAATATGCAATTAGACTTCCCATTCACACTGTAATCCCTATTTGTTGTATATATAAATACAATTGCATGTTATTAGGATGTAGATATGGTAAACAGTCGTAATGATGTAAAGCAATTTTTTAATAATTGAGGTTTAAATAAAAATAAAATCATGGAGAATGTGATAAATAACAAAGGGAATTGTGACTTGTATAGTAATATAGTTTCGGTTACAGACAGACAAACCCTCAATCTCCATTATAATAAGAAGATATATAAAGGTAGTAACCGTCTGCATTGCTACTGATGTAGACTACTTTTATAGTCTATCTCATTTGCATACGATATTACAGCTATTACCCCTATGAAATAGGTAGTAATGGGATACATAGTACCAGTAGATCACGGAGCAGCCTGACGTAGGATTATCTCTAGTACGTTTGAATCTGAATCTATCATCTTATTGTGGGACATATAATCCATATTTTCCTTTTTTTCTTTTTGGGATATTATTTTCAGGTTAAGGTGATTGGTACAATTAGCTAGACTGCATGACTATTTCTTATTATTTCTGCTCCTTACTCATTACATACTGATCTATGAAGATCTATCTCTGCTGCCTTGCTGGTACCAGAAAAAAAGGACTGTATATTAGGGCAGGTCGATTTTTCATTTTTTTAGAATATTAAATTGCCCATCTATGCGAAGGTTGTGTGTTAGTATACTGAAAACTAATACCAAAAATTAGATATTTTAATTGCACCATTTTTGAGGAAATAGCATCAAAGATCGTTTACTAAATGCACTAAGCATCCTCGTTTTCGCGAAAAGTATCCTTTAGTATCATAAAGTCTATGCGCTATGAAAACTTTTCACATGGGCGTTGTCTTGGTGATAAATGGTTAACATACTGCTTTGAAACCCATAGTATCAATCATTTCTTAGATGTATTGTACACTATAAAATATGAGATATATATATATATATATATATATATATATATATATATATATATATAACTTTGAAAGAAAGGAAAAACTAAAAAAAACGTCATTCTGTAATAAATTTATTTCGACCAAAACTTAAAAGGCTTTAGAAATTTAAATAAATTTCTAAAACTCCTTAAATTTTTTTAGTCTCATCAGACAGACGGCACAAATAGAAATGAATTGGAAACCTGACTTTTTTTTTTTTACCAGAACCCCTCAAAAATGTGTCAAACAGCAAATATGACTTTACAATTTAAGAAGAGGATACAATGTATCTTTTGAAACCGGATATATTCAAAATGTATATGTTTGATTTAATATATATGATAGCATAAAAATAGAACAAAATGTCTAGACTATATTAAAAATGTTTAAAAATAAAAGTTTTAGAAATTTATTTAGATTTATTTGAATTTATCTAAATTTCTAAAAACCAAAACTTAAAGTTTTGGTCGAAATAAATTTATTACAGAATGACGTTTTCTTAGTTTTTCCTTTCTTTCAAAGTTAAATATTGGTCTGTATTCAATCTTAAAAATATTATTATGCATTGAGCTCTCTTTAGGGATTTATAAAAATCTCTGTATTTGCACCTATTAAAACATGCAATAATTATACATAGTGATTTTGAAAATCCGGTGTGAATCACCCCTTACTACCTGTTTTTGGATAGCTTACATATATATATATATATATATATATATATATATATATATATATATATATATATATAACCGTAGTTTTTATAATACACGTATTGTGTAGATAGAGGAGACCAAAACATTCCCAAGCACTATTTACAGGGGAATTTATTGAACCTGGAGTATCTTAAAAGGGAAATAATTTTATTTCTCTTTCCTCTCTTCTTGAAGCTCCAATATTACATTCTCTTATTCTATTACAATATCTTTATTATAATGGAGATTATGTGTTTGTTTGTCTGTAACCGAAACTATATCACTACTTAAGTCACTATCCATTTAGTTATTATACATCACATTCTCCATGAATCATTTTTATTTAAGCCTCAATTATTAATAAAATTGTTTTTCATTATTAATACTGCTGGCCATATCTACGTACTAATAACATGCAATTGTATTTATATGTACAACAAAAAGTGGTTTACTGTGTGAACGGGAAGGCTAATTTGCATATTGATATTTAAAATTTGATTTTAATAAATATATGCTTGGTATTGTTGATTTCTAATTATTTGATTTTATCTTAATGAATATGAGCAAAAATCTCGAAGATAAATCTTAAAAGAAATAAATTAACAAAAAGAAATAACTGTAATTTTATTCTTTACTTTCTTATTTAACTGAATAGTTAAATTAGAAAAGTTTAGCAAGGAAAGACGGGGGATGGAAGAGGAAGCTACAGCTGTTTTATTTTTCGATTATACCCCTCTCTGTTTCAAATCATTTTATCTGCATTCTTATTTAGTT
>CM042147.1:14477211-14529711 GCA_023376005.1 Doryteuthis pealeii | reverse complement strand
CAATAGGATTTTGTTTTCCTGTCTACATTTGGATATGACTTCTGATCGTTTTTATGTAGTTTGTTTTGTTTTATATGTTGTTGCATGCTGGTGCTATTTTCCTTAGATTCGAGGTTACATTTGGTGTGTTTTGGTTACTTCCCAAATGTGTCCCTTAATAATTTCAGTCTTGCTCGTCAATCAGTGCAGATGGACATCTGCCAATATCAGCCGATTAAGTGGTTAACCAACCACGTATGTTGATTGGCTGATGTTTAAACTACGTGACCTAGCTTACTCTATAAATTTAAGTGTTGGTTTGCGTGATATTGGCAGATGTCCATCTGCACTGATTGACGAACAAGACTGAGGTTTATATACCAAAAATAATTCATCAAAATGATGTCTTGTGTGTGCAGCTTCTCTGTACGCCAATACATGTTTTCTGTGTATTTTCTTTCTCTCAACCTCGTCTATTTTATTCATTACTAGCAGCAGCTACCCGGCATCGCCTGCGAAGGTTTTTTTTTAAGTTAGTCCAGCAGATCCATTATTACTGAATCGTGAGTTGAATCCTCGTGGGATGACCCATTTAAATCCCTATGTAAAAACTAGACCTTACATTGATCCAGCTACCCTGAAAAGAAAGGTTAATGTCTACTATCTAAAATATTAAATGACAAAAATTCATGCTGTTATTTAAATTTCATTTTTTATTTTTTAATTATCTTCACGAATATAAATCAAATCTCTATTATTGTTGCTCAAAAACCAATCCCTGGTGATATTCAATGTGTATATCTTTGTCGTTAATTGTTTTATTTTCGAAGTTTCCTCCGCCCTTTATATATGTATAGATGATTTGTTTTTTCATCTATTTTCCTTTTTCTTTTCCAGTTTTGTTTTCTTTCTTTCTTTCTTTCTTTCTTTCTTTCATTCATTCTTTCTTTGTATCATATTTATCTATCCATCACTTAATTATTCTTTTGGTTTTTCATTTTGTTTTTCAGTTATTTTCCTTCATTTCTTTTTCCGTTTCACTCACCGTCGTTTCCTTTCTTTCTTTCTTTCTTTCTTTGTATCATATTTATCTATCCATATATCCATTTATTATTCTTTTTGTTTTTTCATTAATTTTTCCTTCTTTTACATTTCTAGTTCACCCTCTTTTGTTTTTCTAACGGTGACTTGGCGTTACTTTGTAAACAATTTCCGTTTAGAGGAGATTCGTCTTTTATTTAGAATTGCAGGTGGGTTTTTTTTGTGTTTTGTGTGTTATATATTCTTTTATTTTCCTTTTGTTTATTTATTTGTGACACGTCTTCAACGCCGTTATAGATGAGTGTTATCGTATTCATAGTGAATATTTTATGTAGTTTGATTGAGGGCAGTATTTGGGAATTTGTTTTTATCTCTCTCTTTTNGGTTTAAAAATAAAATGATATATTTAAATATTCATAAGAACGTTAACTCCATTTCAAAACATTCTTGAACGATTGGATAAACAAGGGACTATCACAGTCCTTTTTTATATATTCTTATTGTTGTGATGATTAAATACATGTTTACTCTTCCTTATACCAACAAATGACCCTTTGGAGAAGATCTACTCATAGATGAAAGCAATATTGCAGCCTCGGATACGTCCGGCAAAGTAAAACTTACCACTCATTTTATTTAAACCTGTTTTTTTTCAAATTTATCACTATACTACATACGTCGGAATTCACTTCCATTCTTCTTCCCACCTTATATATTATGTTATAATATATATATAACTACCAAACTTATTTGTAATCCGCGCGGTTGAGAAAAAAAAAAACCAGGGCAAAGTAGTTTGATTTGTTAAAAATTTTATACTACCAAACATTCAACCGGGAAAGAAAAAAATTGGAAAACGAAAGAGAAAAAAAAAAAAAAAAAAAAAAAGGAAAGAGAAAAAAGAAATCTAAAAGACCAAGTAATAGTACCAACAGAAAATAATCTTTAATTGGTAACAATATTTGGTCCAAAAGAAAAACAATAGTATGTATATAGTATATATTATAAGATATATATATTATTACAAACCGGCCCAGTAGACATAAAGCTAATAAAAGTAAAAATTGCTCAATAATCCTAAGTCTAGAACAAATTAATATAAGAAATAAATCTAATGGTCAGAGGACGAACCTACTAAAGTTGTCGCTTAATGGCTCGTCAGCGGCTAAGATCGGACTTAGGAGTCGATTTACCCTGAAGGCATTAAGCCGAAACTTTTAGTTAGGTCGTCTCTTCTGACTCATTAGATTTTATCTTTATATAATATATATATATTATATATATATATATTATATATAGTGTGTGTCGAATCATGTGGGATGTGATGTGAATCCTCTTCTTGACGATCATCGTCAGTAATGTGTGTGTCCCTACTGTTGTGTCTGTGTTGTTTTTTGTTTGGTAGAGTGGAAAAATATGAGAAAATAATATTCAGAGGATATATTTATTATGAATGAGAAATAAATAGTTTTGACCACCCTTGAAGCGTTCATATGACAAATAAGTCTTTAATCATTTCAATATTAACAGAACAAAGTAGTACATGATATTGCTATCTTTGAATTACTGTTAATTATCAATTTAAAAGTTAAATGAAATACAATTTAAAATAAAAAAAAAAAAAAAAAAAAAAAGAACCTTTTTATTATTATTTGTCTTAAAAAGAAAAGGAAAAAAAAAGACTAATTTTACTGGACCGAACAGTATTTTCTCTTCGAATTAAAGTTCTTTAATTTACAGCCATTGTCTGACTTAATATCTATATTCTTTATACAGTAAATAATGTTGACATTTGTTGTCTGCTTTCCTCTTTCCCTCTCCGAAATTCGATCTCTGTTTCACAATGAACCTAATCACCGTCCGCGCAAAAGTTCGAGGCAGTTTCAATTTAATAACAATTTTCTGATTCATATAGATTTAATGTCCGTGATAGTCTTCGTCTACACATCCACTGCGCACCCGTGTCGCCTAAGAACCGCACCATATCATACTCATTCCCGATGTACGTAAATTCAGACAACTATATTTAAATATCCACATCCAATTGAATGCTAATATTTCGAATAGGTCAAGAGGGTGGTAGAGGCGTGTGTGGGTAAGTGGGGCATGTGCGGACATTATGAAATTAAGTTCAATAAATTAACTTTGTAGGCGAGAAACAGCCTTTAGCATTAGCCTTCTAAAGTTGCAGAAGATTAAATCTTTATGGTACCTAACCAGCTTGAACCACATACTAACAACGTCCAAGGTCTCTTTGCGGAGTACCTACTTCTGTGCGTTGTATGTAGTCGCTATAATTAATTACAGTCGTGGTGGAAATGGCCTTCCGACCCGAGTTCTAAAAAATCCTGGCTGAGACTGGTTGCCCCATTTTCACATTATGCTAATATCTGTCGTTCTGTCTGTCTGTCTGTCTGTCTCGTCTGTTTTCCTCTGTCTGTCTCTGTCTCTCTCTCTCTCTCTCTCTCTCTCTCTCTCTCTTCTCTCTTCTCTCTCTCTCCTCTCTCTCTTCTCTCTCTCTGCTTGTATTATGAGTTTAATAGTAGGAGAGACTGGAGTTCTTTAACTGGCCTGGGCTTATGAGTAAAGTAGTAGGGCAGACTGGGCTCTTACTTTGGCTATGGTAAAACAGTCTAGGAGAAGAAAAACTTGAAATTTTTAAAAACCTGTAAACATTCCACTTTAAGAAAAAACTTGAGTTTGTTTGCTTGGTTAGTTGGATTTTACGGCCATGCAACCTTATTGGGTGATTTTTATGCCGCGTATACTAATTTCTTTAACTCATGTTGCTTTCTAAGGATCATTGGATCAGGACAGTTCATATAAGATGCTAGGGTTTGACTTGACTAGCCGATTGATCCGGGGTGGTCTCTCCGACAGGCCAGCCCGGTCTAGCCCCTAAATAAGAGGTATAACCAAGGAATTATTTAGCTCAAGTTAGGTGGTTAGAACGAGTAGAAATTTCTTATAAAAACGAAGAGAAATTATGTATGAGAAACATCGATATATGGGCTAGGGCTTGACCTGCCCATAATTGATTGGCGGTGGGCTCTCTGATCATCCATACAGGCCTTAATCTTTTTAAACCTGTTTGGAACTCAATTTAACATAGATACCACCACTGACCAGGTTAAGAATGGATCTGGGACTCCTGCAATGACAACTTAGAGGACTCTTCACACATCCCCGTAAACAGAACAGTAACTCTCTCTCTCAGCGATCATATAACTTGGACACCACCTTTCTTGTACAAAATATGATAAAAATGATTTTGCGTTTCTGTTGTTAACTTGTAGATTATTTAACCTCATTGCGTTTGTCTGATTTAATAAAAAACATTTTATTTAATAGATTATTCGGATTAATTTGTCCATTGTTGCTGTTGTTTTACTTATATAATTACCAATTGCACCCTAGTGCAGGCAAGCACATCAGGACAGTAAATCATAAGTTTCTTTGACGTTTTCATTTAAATTATACATCACATGAAGTTTTATTTATTTATTTATATTTCAATCTGATCTGTTCTATTCTTAGCTAGCGAGCTTAGATGATATGCTATCTATTTTTCATCTAATCTATCTATCTATCTATTCTATCTATCTAAGTCTGTTCTTATCTTCTATCTATCTATCACCTTGTTAAGTATATATGGTGTTTGTATATTTGCATGAGGTTATGAGTTACTTTTCTGGAACATATCCTACATTTTTACTGCAAGTGTGTATTCATAATACTACGTTTACTCGTACACGCTACACACAACCACAAGGACAGAAACTTTTAAATAAATAAATGCCTAATTGGTCTTTAATGTTTGTTTTATTTGTAGTGGGTTTGATACAAACTACACAATTATATATATATATATATATATTATATATATAGTATATTAATATGTGTGTGTGTGTGTGTGTGTGCTGTGTTGTGTGTGTTATGTGTGTAAAATTAGCTTGGCACATAGAATGCTATTTAATGTGGCTAAATATTTTGAACTTTACTGATTTTGCAATTATCAACGAGTGCTTTCTTCAAGTAAGTAGACTATTATATATATATATATATATATATATATATATATATATATATATGCATGTTGTATCTGTTCGTATATATATATATATGTATTCATATGGTGTACACATATATATATGTATGTACGTTATTATGTAATTGTATGTATATATAGGTAATTAATGCACACATATATATATTCAAATTAAAATATAAAAAAACATATGTAAATATATTACTCAACACACACCAAAACATTATACTATATCATCGTATTTATATGCACAGACGCACAGAGACACATAGACCCTCCCCATATAATTATATATATTATATTCGACTAAATGCCAGTTAAGGTGCAATTTGGCTTAAGCAAAGTGGCAAAACTGGTTTAAGTCCGACCAGTAAAGTGGCTAAATTAGCGCCCATCTAATGAGTTCGTATCGATTAGGATGTGATGTTAAGTAGGAAAACATTATTGTCATTGTTTATCGGAGTTAATTTTTCGGAAATTTGCGACACATCCATGATCTGCTCATCAGATTGCACCCCTCCAACCCCCCCCCCCCACAACAATTAGTACCTATCAAGATAGCAGACAAAATAATTCGTTCATTTTTCTTAAACCTTAACACTATACATTTTACCGCTTTACTCTTTTTACTTTTACTGGTAAATGTATTTACCAAGTCTTAACCTAGTGAGTATAATTCTATAAACTTACTACTATTATTATTGCAACTATTGTCCCATATGTAGGAATCCAGCAATAATACTCATTTTCACAAGAAAGTGTTAACTAGCTCCAGTTGACAGACAAAGCTGACAGCAGTTAACTAAAGTACTAGACCCTGTACTCAACTCCCATGGGACAGTCATGTGTGATATTTTCTTTTTTAACAACACAATAATAACCCAAAACATGACTGTTTATAAAGAATTAGTTACAGAGTCTATATTTTGGCTACAGCCTTTTGTGAGGTTAAAATGATTATTATTGTTAATTTCTAATGGTTCAGCGCTGCTTGAACTCGAGCATTACTAGAGGGACCAGTGCTTTCACACGTGACTTGACTGCAAGCTTGGAGTGGTTACTTTGTTCTCAGCAAACAGTGAAAGTACGTTCAGGCGATTGGGCGATGAGATATTGCGAAATTTGATTGATATCAGGAAATGAGAACCACAATTGTATTGTTGTACCTGAGTAGACGAGATATTTACAGGGGTGAGAGAACACAGGTGATAACAGAATGAGAAAGAATTGCGAGGAAATAAGTAAGAGTTAAACAGAGTAGAGCCCCTCGCTGAAACTAAAAACAGTGAGGCAAACTAGGAAAAGGGAAAAGGCCCTCAAAGAAAGACAAGGAAAGAGAAAGAAAGAAAGAAAGAAAGAAAGAAATGAGCAGGAAAAGAAATAGATGCAGAACAAGAGTAGTCTACTTGTTACTAAATTTGTGATTAATATCAACTAACCAACATTTAACAAATCCTGGAAAAGGTTTATTATTTTTGTACAAGAATATAAGTATAGCATCAAACACGCAGTTCTCCAAACAGTCTCTTCTTGGCTCCATCTCTCTTCTCTTTATTCTATTATATAAATATATATCTTATTATAATGGAGATTATGTGTGTTTTTTTGTCTGTACCGAAACTATATACTATCAATGTCACATCCTTAGTTATTATACATCACATTCTCCATGATTATTTTTATTTAAACCTCAATATATTTAAAATTGTTCATTATTAAACTGTCTGCCATATCTACTACTAATAATACATGCAATTGTATTTTATTACAACAAAAAAGTGGTTTACTGTGTGAAGGAAGCTAATTTGCATATTGATTTAAAAATTGATTTTAATAAATATATGCTTGGTATTTTGATTTCTAATTTTGATTTTATCTTATGAATAATGAGCAAAAATCTCGGATAATTCTTAAAAGAAATAAATTAACAAAAAGAAATAACTGTAATTTATTCTTTACTTCCTATTTTAAGTAAAAGTTAAATTTAGGGGAAATTTACATGAAAGACGGGGTAAGGAAAATATGTTGGAAAGGAAGCTTAGTTTCAAGCTGTTTATTTTTCAATATACCCCTCTCTGTTTCAAATCATTTTATCTGCATTCTATTTAGTTGTATTTTAGCTTTCTAATTTAAACTGATATTTTTATTACTTAACTACTTGCACCCGGAGGTGCCTATAATTTGCTAGTATATTAATTGGAGCTCATCGCGTAGTTCTTCTTAATAGTATGTAGCTATCGATTAATCATGCCGGCTTTAAAAGAAACTCGCGTATTCGATGTTATATGTGTTCCGTCTGGAGGAGTCCAATTATCTTGTAGGGGACATATCTTTCCTCTACAAATAAACTAATCTAGCTTCTTTAGATATTAATTCCACAAGAGGGACTTAAATAGCATTGGTATGAGCTATAAAGATAATATTTAGTCGATACATATATATTATAATATATATTATATATATATATTATTATTATTATTATTTATATTTTTGCCTTGAAGGCAATTATAATGCATGAATATCGCATAAAATTTCGATAATTCTCTCTCTCTCGAAAGGATCCACGTACAGACTGTTTCGACTTTATTAAGTCTCTTCAGCGACTGCTATACTAACGACTTCCCCTTCGAACAGGAATTCGAAACCGGGACTTCACAGGCATAAGTCAGAGACATATCCGTTTTCGGCCGCGGTACATAGTCGAAAACAATTCCCTGCGAAATAAACCTTTCATGAATACTACTACACGCCTCTACCATAGTAGGTAATAAAGTGGCGTTTATTTGTGTAGTAAAACAAACCCCGGCCGTAAGCTCTTCGGCGAAGTGAATAAGATTTTTGGATGTTTGTTTGTTATAGAAGCATTGTTGAATAAATTATTATTTATATTTTGCTTGAAGGCAATATAATATAT
Organism: Doryteuthis pealeii; assembly: GCA_023376005.1. Lineage (NCBI taxonomy): Eukaryota > Metazoa > Mollusca > Cephalopoda > Myopsida > Loliginidae > Doryteuthis > Doryteuthis pealeii. The sequence continues at coordinate 14,521,729 of CM042147.1, read as the reverse complement.
AATAATTATATATATATTATATATTATATATGGTTATGAAGAGTAATCCACAGATCGTGTTTCGACAATCAAGTCACTTCAGAGTGGCTAACATTTGTTGAGTTTACATACAGCGCGAGATAGAAACCGAGATCGATTCAACATCAGTCGGAAAGCTTAACCGCTCAAGCTATCGTCACCCACAGATGCTAATCATAGTTTCAATCATAGGAAATTTATATTTGATTTTCATCAAAAGAAACCACAAACAAAGAATTTCAAATACTGCAAGGCAAATTATTGGTTTTCCTCTTTCTAGTAACTTGTAAAATTATGTTGGTGTTGAAAGTAGATTCCCAAACCGTGCAGTTATTGTGTAAATTCTAAACATTTCTGCTATTTTAGGCTTTCGGGGGAATTTTCGTCCCAGAGAGTTAAATTGATGAAAAATATCTGGGAAACTTAGAAGGGAGCAATCATAATTTGCGAAATTCACATTAAATTCCTTTGATTTTAGATAATTTGTACATGATTTGAACTGTGTCGGGATCATTATCTTATGCAAAAACAAATTGTGTCCAATAATCCAGAAGCCAGAATGATAGCGGAAGTTATAGATATAATAAAATGAACATAGATAGATAGATAGATAGATAATAGATCGACAAGTCTTTTGTTTTTCTCCGTTGATAACAGCGATAAATTCTGCCTTTTCACAGCTTCGTTGGTATCGATTTAGAAAAAATAACACCCAAAAGAAAGAAATGAGAAATAAACGAAAACTGCATTTTTTTTTTTTAGAAACTGCTCCTTTTGATACTTAATAAATTCGGTTATTTCATAATGAGTAACATGATAATCAGCGTTTTCCCAGAAAAAACAGAACCCAAATTATTTATTTCCCATTATACTAACCTAAACCCCAAAACCTAACCTAACCCTAAGCCTAACCTAAACCCTAACCCTAACCCTAACCCCTAGTTGATATAGCATAATATACCGGGTGTCCCAGAAAAAACAGAACCCACAAATTTTGTAATAAAACTGTTAATTTTATTAATATTTAAAGGTTAGTTGTAATTTAGATCATCACATGTCTGCCTCAGGTCAAACACTCCAGATGCATACTTGAGAGGCCGGTTCTAGGTATCGCCTTGTACTTACAACTATCCCCCATAAATCTGTGTAAATAATGGAGTTTGTGTTCGATTTTTTTACTAATTATTGTAATAATTATGAAGAATGTCTATTGTGTGGGTAAAAGAGCGAAAGTAGATCGGACATAATCAATAAACATAATTTAAAATGAAATTACACTAAGAAAAACATCCAGAAAATCACCAATACATTTCATCACTAGAAAAAAGCGGTGGCACCGAAAGTGATGCTTCAATTATTTCTATGGAAAATATTACGGATACAAAATGCACAATAACACCATTAGATAGAGACAGTATTTACCTACATAATTTTATTTTATATAGTCACCACTACTGACTATAGGATTTGCAAATTTGAACACAGACACATATACCCGCGTCATCACACACACCACACACACACATATATATATATATATATATGTATAGATGAAAGGGTATAAAAACACAATATTGTTAAAATGAATATATTTTTATATCATTTTCATAGCTAGTATTGAACAATATTTCGATTTATAAAAAATTATACAAGAATTATGATTAGGGTTTAGGGTTAGGGTTAGGGTTGGGGTTTAAGGTTAGGGTTAGGGTTAGTGTTGGGTTTAGGGTTAGGGTTAGTTTAATGGGAAAATAAATAATTTGTGTTCTGTTTTTTTTTCTGGGTCACTCATGTTACTCAAGTAGGAAATAACCATAAATTCTCCTTTGCTTCGCACAGCCTCACCAAATTAGCCAAGTAATTGTGGAATTACGTTATTTCATTTGATTCTTTTTTTTTTTTCTCAATTAGGTCAGCTTCAAATTTGAAAAACTATTTTTGCTAAAAGAGAAAAAGAATATTTTTGTTCGCATAACGAGAGAATTTCTGACACTTATGAAAAATTTAATATTTGTCAGAAATATCGACTCATTTCCGTCAGATTATTTTTAAATTTTAATCATTTTAAGACAACATGGCCGGATTTTCCAAATCATTTTCAAGTTCAGGCAATTTGGGTTTATCTTGTGTTTCATAAGAAAATGAAAAAGAGAGTATAGATTCCGAAAACACAATAGCCCTGTCGGTTGGGCTTTAGAATACACCAACTGCACCTCTGCAGAGGTGTAAGATGCCTGATGGGGTCACCTGTTGACAGTGGGTGGTTACCCGTGATGCTTAGGAATGGAGCCCTGGTGACTGAATAGTCCATGACATGTAGCACTCCCCTTTACCCTAACTTAGGCTAGACGGGCGGTTGGAGAGGCCCCTCCAATCAATCGGCGTATCACGTCAAACCCTAGTACATATATGAATGTCTCAATTCTATTTCTTTTTTGGCTAGCCCCAACTCTTTTTACCATGTGCTAGAAGGCGGTGTTTGAGAGCCATAAAGTTCTGGGAATGACATTAAACTCTATATGATGGTGGAAGCGCGTGGTGTAATGGTTAAAGTCATGGGAAATGGACTTGTCGCCCCGAGTTCAAATCCTAGATGCGGTAATTGCATTTCACTTAGCGCTAATACCCTTGGGAAAGGTATGAATCGTACTCTCCCTCCAACTATGGAGAAATAGTAGGGCAGTCTGGGATCTTTAACGTTGGTTAGGCAACCGGTCTAGGAGAAGGAAAACTCTGAATTCAAACCTGTTAAATTCCGCTTAAGAAATCGACTTTTTGTCACATCCTGCTCGTGCGGAAGGGTTGGTAAATATATATATGATGGTGAAGTTTCAATTCAGGAACTCTAGGGAGTGTAGAGTGCAACTTCATCAACATTACTCCCATGTCCACTCTGACTCGAGAGTGGAGCACCTGTTAGGGTCGCACCTATGAGTTAAATAGAAAAACATGAGTTTTAAAGTTTTTAAAAAATTGAATTTGAAAAATAAATCTGAGTACTCATCAAGAAAAATAAAACAAAATGTCTTCGGTATAAAATAACCCAACAAGGGTTGACATGCCTAAAAAAAATACAACCAACCAACCAGCTTAAAACGCAAGAGAAAAACCTCCCAATAATTTCTCGCCAAAATGATTGATGAAGATAATTCAGTCATCATCATCATCATCAAATCGTGTCATGCTTAATGGCATAACTACCTTCGTGGGTTATTTAATTCAGGATCACACACAAGATTAGTTTGCGAGGCACATGTGACCCATAGGCTGTGTTTGGGCCCGCATGTGGGACAACACTCTTGTTGCACAGTCTGTCGGTTTCTCCGGTGGATGGTTGGTTGGGTGTCTGGATTTTATGACGTGTCAACCCTTGATGGGTTATTTTATACCGAATACATTTTGTTTTATTCATTCTTGATGGATACGTAAAAAATTTTAACAAATTTTTTAAAACTCATTTTTTCACACATAGATGATATCCTAACAGGTACTACCACTCTGGGCCAGGGAAAACCAGGGAGTAATGGCGATGAAGGGGTACTCCACACTCCCCAGAGTAACAAAATTGGAAACCTCGCCATTAGATGCAGTTTAACATAAAATCTAGGAGACTTCTCCGGTGGTTTAATTCAGTCTCTAGTCTAAACAAGCTTCACAATTTTATTGTTGTTGTTGGCATCCTTCCATCTACTAAAGACGATGGCGTAGTGTCCACTTTTTTTTATCTGCAACTGCGTGAGTGGCTGAACAGACCAATTTTTGAATGGCAGTCTCTGATGCAGTGATTGCAAACAAACGGTGATGCTTGCTGGAGATGCTGTTGTCTCTCCTTCTTTATGGCTCTTTTTTCTGCGGCGGCTTCTTTCCTCTCTTTTTCACTCCTTTTCGTTCCGTGTTTGACGAGGAGTCGCCAGGTTGTACGGTCTTCCACATAAGCCTCCCATGTGTTGGTGTTGATGTGGCATGTCTTCACATCTCTCTTGCAGACATCTTTAAAGCGCAGGCGTGGTCTCCCTACCAGTCGGGTGACCTCTACTAATTCGCCATACAGTTGGTCTTTGGGGATGCGGCCTTTGTCCTCCTGACGTGACCAAACCAATGCAGGCATCTCTCGCAGATGATGGCGGGTGTGCTGTTTATGTTTGTTCGTTCCAGCACGTCTGTGTTGGGCACTTTGTCCTGCCAGAGTATTTAAAAAAGAATCTTCTTGTTTATTTGTTTCTCGTCTTTTTTATGATTTATTGCCGATTTCCATCCCCGATTCACATGGTTCATATCGCTTCTGTATTAACTTCTTGAAAATCCTTTGAAACATTGTTTTATTTTTCTGCATCGAGGAATGAAGAAACATCAGAAGGAAATGAAAGAATAAATATACGGAGAAGAAAGAATCAGAGAAATGAAAAAATATACAAAGAAAAAAAGAACGAAGAAGTCGATTTATAAGGAAACTACGACAAAGAAGATTGTGAAGTATAAAAATGTATTATTATTATTTCACTCCATTTGAGTTTTTCCCGCCTGTCGTAGCCGGAGGCTGAGTGACAACAAGTCTCCTCGGGTCTCCAGGACTATTGCTGATCTCAACAATGTAGTGGTCTGGATGGTCTCGATTCTCCTCTGATTGCCAATTCATCCAGACTCTTTCCAGACCCTGGGGATCGTTCCAAGGGCCAACCACGTTATTATTATTATTATTAGTAGTAGTAGTAGTGTAGTAGTAGTAGTAGTAGCAGAAGTAGTAGTAACATTATTAATAGTTAAAATTATAATTAGTATTAATATTATCATTACTATTAGTAATTATATTATTCTCAGTAACTGTAATATTATTATTAGTAAAAATTCGATATTGTTATATTATTATTATTATTATTATTATTATAGCATTAATATCAGTGTGATACCATTATAAATATAATTAGTAAAAGTAATATGATGATAATTATTATAGTAGTAATATTCGTAGTAGTGGTATTAGTGGTGTTACTGTGTCTATCACTACTACAAATGATGGTGGGGTGATGTTGGGGGTGATGGTTATTTCTTCTTGTATAAAAATAAGAAAAAAAATTTATATAAACAGCCTTAAACAGGTCGCGTTTACTCGAGCAGGAAGGCAAACAAATACAGTAATGACTCAGAGAATATATATATATATATATTATATATATATATATTATATATATAATATATATATAGGCACGCAAATATTACTATATACACAAACACACACATCACACATATATATATAAAACACACACGCAGATGCATATTTATATATGTACACACATAAATACATATACACACACGCATATATACACATACACACACATATATATACGCACGCACACACATATAGCTATACACACAGATACACCCACACACACATACACCCGCACACACACACACCAACACACACACACACACATATTATATATATATATTATATATATATATATACGCACATATATCTATATACAGAAAACACACACACACACACATATATATATACACACACACACGCAATGCATATTTAATATGTACACACATAAATACATATACACACACGCATATATACACATACACATGCACATATATATATGCATACACACTATATATACGCACGCACACACACATAGATATATACACAGATACACCGTACACACATACACATACACACAAACACACACATTATAAAACAACACACACGCACATTATATATATAGACACACACACACACACACACATATATATATATATATAATAATACAAACACCACACACACATATATATATATATTATATAAAGACACACACACACACACATATATATATATATAAAATACACACACAACACACACATAATATATAAAGACACACATATATATATATAAAGACCACACCACACATATATATATATAAAGACACACACACACACACACACACACACACACACATAATATATATATATATTATATATATAAATATATATATATATATCAAGTGAGGGAAGTGAGGTAGAGTGAAGTAGAGAATACAAAGTGAGTAATATTTCCGTCATATTCAAGTAATTTTGAATAAAATAATAATTTCTGAAATAATAAGAATTAAAAAGATTTCCAAAAAGAAGAAGAAAAGGAAAATAAAAAAATAATAAAATAAAAACTTTTTTTTTCTTTAAGAAAGCCAACCTCATTTACGACTATTGTGATGTTATATTTGGGTGTAAAATAATTAGCATTTTGTTTATTGTGATACAAAATAATTGTTTGGAAATATGCATGTGGGTTTTTTTTGGATTTTTTTATTTTTTTATTTTTTTTAATTTAATGAATTCATTTTTCTTTAATTATAAACAAAACCAGAATTCCTGAATAAGAACGCAAGAGATGAAAAATCCATTCTCCTCAAATACATGTCTCTTTCTCCTCACTCACTCTCTCTCTCTCTCTCTCTCTCTTCCTGTCTCCTCCTCTCTCCTTCCTTCTCTCTCTACTCCTCCTAGCTCTCCTTCTCGCTTCCTTTATCCGCTTCTCTCTCATACCACCCTGTCCTTTCTCATACCCTCCCTCTTCCTTCTCGCACCGTCTCTCTCCAAACCCATGTCCATCTTTTACCCCTCTCTCTTCTATATCCCCTATCTCTTCTATTTCTCCCTCTCTATATATATCCCCCTCTCTCTCTCTCTCTCTCTCTCTCTCTCTCTCTCTCTCTCTCTCCCTAATCCTACCTTCACTACTCTTTCCTATCTCCCCCTTCCTCTCTTTCTTATCTTACACTCTCTCTCACTTCATATCTCTCTCTCTCTCTTCCAATCATTCCCTCCCCTCTCACTGTCTGTCTGTTTTTCCTTCTCTCTTCTTTCCTTCTCTCTCTCTCTCTATAACTATATAATATATACGTATATATATATATATATATAATATATAAATTTTCTTTGTTTTTTAAAATTAGTTCTATATATCTCACTAACTGCAGGTATTTGAAAAAGATAAAGCAACGACTCGATCCTCGAAATAGCCTGAAACAAACGATCGTATCTATAATAATTATCAAGTAGGACACAAGGCCGAAATTGTGGAGATATTCAGTGATCCTCAATTTACTAAACATCATTAAAATCATCATTATGAATGTCGTGCTAAAAGCACAATTCCTTATCTACGCCCCCATCCTACACCTCATGAAAGCATCCCTCACACATCCAGAATCCTCAGATCAATGTAAATGTTTGATAATATATATAAATGATTTGCTCACATTCACTCCTCTTCCTCACCCACTTGCCCTCTCTCTTACCTTTTACCCCTCTTCTATTTCTCTTTTTCTTTTTACCAGGGAGTTGCCAAGATGAAACGATCGTAAACTTAAGGAACACGGTATTATATATAATTGAACGGTCTCATTTTAACCAGAAGATGTTGCAAGATGAAACGTCGTACAATAATGGCCACATGAATATTAATATATAGATTGGCACGTCCATTTGTAACCAGAGGGTTGTTGTAAGATTAACGGTCGTACATAATGCACATGAAATAATAATAGATTGAAACGTCTTCATTTTTAACCAGAGGTTGTTGCAAGATAAAACGGGTTCGGACAATAATGGCACATGATATTAATATTAGATGACCGTCTCATTTTTAACAAGGTGATTGTAAGATGATAACCGCGTCGTCAATAGCATGGCACTATGAATAATTAATAATAGATTGACGGTCTCATTTTTACAATTTTGTAAGAGATAACGTCGTACAATATGCACTATGATATTAAATATAATGAGGTCTCATTTTAACCAGAGCGTTTGCAAGATAATAACCGGTCGTACCAAAATGGCCATGAATAAATATATAATGACGCTCTCATCTTTTTAAACCAGAGGTTGTTGCAACATCATAAACGGTCCTAAATAATCCTATAAATAATATATAGATTGGAGCGCGTTTCATTTTAACAGAGGGTTGTTAAGATATAACGTCGTACAATAATGGCACATGAATATTAATATATAGAATTGGACGGTCTCATTTTTAACCAGAGTTGTATGTAGATATAAACGCGTTCGTACAATAATGGCACATGATAATATAAGAGGACGTCTCATTTTTACCAGAGGTTGTTGCAAGATAATAACGTCGCTACAATATGGCACCATGAATATTAATATATAGATTGACGGTCTTCATTTTAACCAGAGGTTGTTGTAAGGATATAACGTCGTACAATAATGGCACATGAATATTAATATATAATTGACGCGTCTCTTTTAACCAGAGTGTTGTAAATGATAAACGGTTCTTACAATAATGGCACATGAATATTAATATAAGATGGACGTCTCATTTTTACCAAGTTGTGCAAGATAAAGCCGGTCGTGCAATAATGGCACCTAGAATCATGAAGTATTATAAGATTGGACGTCATTTTAACCGACGAGGGATTGTGAAAAAACGCGTCGTACATATATGCAACAGAATAATTAATATAGAGTGGACGGTCGTCATTGTTTAACCAGGTTGTTGTAAGATGATAACGGCGTACAATAATGGCCACATAATATCAATATATAACTGCGTCTCATTTTAACCAGAGGTGTTGCAGATATAACGGTCCGATACAATAAGGCAATGAATATTAATATATAATGGGACTCTCATTTTTAACCAGAGTTTGAAGATGATAACGGTCGACGAATAATGCACTATGAATATTTCAATATATAGTTGGACGTCTCATTTAACCAGAGGTTGTTGCAAGATAATACGGTTTAGGTACAAATAAGCACATGAATATTAATATATAGATTGACTGCGTCTCATTTTTAACCAGAGTTGTTTGTAAATGAAACGTCGTACAATAATGGCAACATGAAATATTAATATATAGATTGTACGTCTCATTTTTTAACAGAGGTTGTTCTTGTAAGATGTAACCCGTCGTACAATAATGGCAATGAATATAATAATAGATTGGACGGTTCATTTAACCAAGAGTTGTTGCAAGATTAATAACGTTCGTACAATAATGGAATTGAATATAATATATAATTGGACCGTCTCATTTTAACCAGAGTGTAAGATGAAACGGTCTCGTACAATTAAGGCACCCATGAATATAATATATAATTGGCGCGTCTATTTTTAAAACCAGGTGTTGTAAGATGATAACGGTCGTACAAAATGGCCACATGAATATTAAATATAGATTGGCGCTCATTTTTAACCACAGGTTGTGTAAAGATGATAACGTCGTAACCAATAAATGCACCAAGAAATCAATATATAGATGGACGGTCTCATTTTTAACCAGAAGTTGTTGCAAGATAAAACCGGCGTACAATATGGCACATGATATTATTATAATTGACGTCTCATTTTTAACCAAAGGTGTTGTAAGATGAACGGTCGTACCAATATCACTATGAATATAATATAAGATTGGACGGTCTTCATCTTTAACCGAGGTTGTTGTAAGATGATAACAGTGTCGTTTACAATAATGGACTGAATATAATATATGATGACGGTCTCATTTTAACCAGAGTTGTTGCAGATAATAACGGCTACAAATAATGCACAAATGAATATTAATATATAGCTGACGTCTCATTTTTCAACCAGAGTTGTCTGTAAGTATAACGTCGTACAATCGAATGCACATAATATTCAATATATAGATTGACGGTCTCATTTTTAACCAGAGTGGGCCAAGATAATAACGTCGTACAAAATGCACATGAATATAATATATAGATGACCGGTCTCATTTTTAACAGAGTTGTTGTAAGATGATAACGCGTTACAATATTGCCACATGAATATTAATATATAGATTGACGTCTCATTTAACCAGATTGTTTGTAGATGTAACGTCGTGTACAAAAGACATGAATATTAATATATAGATTGACGGTCTCATTTTTAACCAGAGGTCTGTTGCAAAATAATAACGGTCGTACAATAATGTTACGCAATACAACATATAGATGGACGGTTCTCATTTTAACCAGAGGATATTTCAAGATGTATAACGTCTTAAACTAGGAATCACAGGATTTAATTTGATAGATGGCGCTCTCATTCTTACCGAGTAGGAGTGTTGCAAGATATAACGGTTCGTACAATTAAGAACCACGGTATTATAATAATTTAAGTAAACGTCAATAATCGTTCGAAAATAATCGGCAACAGACCAATCAGCTCCCGGAAAAGGTTTAACCATCACTGAAGCGTATAAATTATTGACCAATCAAGATAATATTCTTGTGAGTAACCGTAAGATCGGTTGAGCGGAAAATTACAAGAAGCAAAATGAGAAATCAGATTTGAAAGGTTGAAGTGCAAAGAGGGGTTGGTCAATTATTTCCGTTCATTGTGACGTTGCCTGAGGTGGGGGACATTGAACGTGTCCATCTGTTTTCAAAATCGCAGTCAACTTAAATCTATTAATCTTAATCGGCGTTTTACTGAATGACAGACCAGATGTTTTTGAAATATTTTTTAGAAATTATTTCTTTTCTAAACTATCTTCGTTGTATGCGTTTTTGTTAATCTGTCCGCCATTCTTAGACATTTAGTTCAACTATGAAGTGTTCAGTTCGTAATCATTTAATCCTTACTCGGTAGTGTCCCTTGAAAATCGCTTACGGTGAAAGATGTTCAGATCAGTGATCTCTTGATAAACCTTCTGTAGTGTTCATTGATTCTAGGTAGAAAGAGTGTAGATCAGTGGTATCTCTTTGTAAACCTTAGTCAGTATGTTCATTGAAATCCTGTAGACAAGTGTGTTAGTATCAGTAATCTCTTTGTAATCCTAGTTTGTAGTATTTCTGAAATCCTAAGTAGAAAGGTGCTAGTTCAGTAGATCCCCTAGGTACTGTGATATATCCACAGTCCTTGCTAGTGATGTAAATTTCCTTCATTGATAAACCTAAACAGACCAAGAAATATTTCATCATATATCTTAAAATTCGGCTTGGACCGTAAGCATTATTTGATTATCGCAATAAATCTCATATATCTTCGGTTAGATAGGATACACTCCCGTTTTCCTCCAATACAACATACGTTCTTGCCTCTCAAATAAATAATATTCCCAATAAAGAAACAAAATGAAATAATCTGTTGGAATTCGGAGCAATTTGTTTTCGACGTTTATTTTCATTTGAATTTGCGAACGTTTTTTAGAAAAAGAATTTCAAGTTTTTTCTAAAAAATTCACGATCAATATTTTAGTTCTTGATCTTTTCTAGATAATTAATTAGGATTTTAAAGAATATCGAGAATTCATGCTGAATATTTCCTTTAAATAATTCCTGTAAAAAAAATTTGTGTCGTGTAGACTCTATTCCAGAATCTGATGTGAGGCGTCAATTCTGGAGATTCTGGGGATTTGGAGTTCTTTCATTGACATTAATTCCAGTTCCCATCAGATGAGGAGATCATTGGAATCTGGGAATTGCTGGGGAGTTCTTTCGTTCACGTTACTCCTAGTCCACTTTGATGAGCCCAGTTCTGCAATCTGGGGAGTGAGTAGCCTTTTAATTTATGCTGTAAGTCAATCATCTCGGGAACAAACGTTTTTAATATACTAGCAAATATATGCACACCACGGTGCAAATATTAAAGTGTTAATATAATATATCATATAAATTAGAAAGGAAATGAACTGGAATAAAAATGCAAATAAAAAGATTTGCGGAACAGAGGGTATGATTGAAAAAACTAGAACAACTTTGAACGCTAACTCTATCCATCATTTTCCATTTTACTTCCCATCTTCACTGGTAAATTCCTAATTTAACTATTTAGTAAAATAGGAATAAAGAATAAAATGACAGTATCTCTTCTTCTTAATGGATTTCTGTTAAGATTTATCCCGAGATTTTTGCCATATTCAATAGAGATAAACACACCAACAATTAGAAATCATAATACTAAGCTATATTATAAAAATCCAAAATATTTAATATCAATGCAATAGACTTCCATTTCACACTGTAATCCGCTATTTTGTTGTATATATAAATACAATGCATTTATTAGGATGTAGATATGTAACGTTCGAATGATGTAAAGCAATTTATAATAATTGAGGTTTAAAATAAAAAATAAATCATGGAGAATTTATGTAAATAACAAGAATTGACTTGTATAGTAATATAGTTTCGGTTACAGACAGACAAACCCTCAATCCCATTATAATAAAGAAGATATATAAGTATAACCGTCTGATTGCTACTGAGTAGACTACTTTTATAGTCTATCTCATTGCATACGGATATTACAGCTATACCCTATGAAATAGGTAGAATGATACATAGTACCAGAGATCACGACAGCCTGACGTAGATTCTCTAGACGTTTGAATCTATGAATTCTATCAGTTTATTGTGAGGACATATAATCCAATTTCCTCTTTCTTTCTTTTTGATATGTATTTTCAGTTAAGGTGATTGTACAATTACTAGACTGCTGGACTATTTCTTACATTCGCTCCTTCTCCTCATTTACATACTATCTATTGAGATCTATCTCTCTGCCTGCTGTACCAAGAAAAAAGACTGTATATTAGGCAGTCGATTTTGTCAAATTTTTTTAGAAATAAATTTGCCATCTATCGAGTTGTTGTTAGTAACTGAAAAACTAATACCAAAAAAATAGATATTAATTGCACCATTTTTGAGGAATAGCTCAAAGATCGTTTACTAATCCACTAAAAGAGCTTCGTTTTCCGAAAAGTATCTGTATCATAAAGTCTATGCGCATATGAAAACTCACATGGGCGTTGTCTTGTTGATAAATGGTTAACAACTGCTTTGAACCATAGTATCAATCATTTCTTAATGTATTGACACAAAATATGAGTATAAATATATATATATTAAAGTTATATATATATATATAATACTTTAAGAAGGAAAACTAAAAAAACGTCATTCTGAATAATTTATTTCGACCAAAACTTAAAAGCTTTTAAGAAATTGTAAATAATTTCAAAACTCCTTAAATTTTTATCTTCATCAGAACAGACGCACAAAAGAAATGAATTGAGAAACCATGAATTTTTTTTTTTTTACCAGAACCCCTCAAAATTGTCAACAGCAAATATGAACTTTTACAATTAAGAAGAAACAATTACTTTTCACCGGTATATCAAAATTATATGTTGATTTAATATATAATGATGCATTAAAATGAAAAAATGGCTAGACTTATTAAAATGTTTAAAAAAAAAGTTTAGAAATTTATTTAGATTATGAATTATCTAAATTCTAAAAACCAAAACTTAAAGTTTGGTCGAATAAATTATTAACAGAATGACTTTTCTAGTTTTTCCTTCTTCAAAGTTTAAATATTGTCGTATTCAATCTAAATATATTTATGCAATTGAGCCTCTCTTTAGGATTTATAAAAATCTGTATTTGCACCTATAAAAACATGCAATAATGTATACATTATGTTTTGAAAATCCGTTTAGAATCACCCCTACTACCTTGTTTTTGGAATAGCTCTACATTATATTTTTATTATCATATATATAAGTATAATTACTACATATATATATAACTATAATATAGAATAAATAACCGTTATTTTATAATACACAACTGGTGTAGAGTAGAGGAGCCAAACATTCCCAAGCACTATTTAAGGGGAATTTATGAATGGATACTCTTAAAAGGAAATAATTATTCTCTTCTCTCTTCTAAAGCTCCAATATTACATTCTCTATTTCTATTACAATATCTTACTTATTAAAGAGATTATTTTGTTGTCTGACCAAATATAACTACTCAAGCTACAACTCAATTTAGTTTATAACATCACATCTCCATGCACTCATTTATTTAACCTCAAATATTAATAAAATTTTTGTTCATATCAAATACTGGTCATATCACTACTAATAAATGCAATGTATTCATAGTACAACAGAAGTGTTACTGTGTTAACGAAGGCAATTGCATATGATAATTAAAAATTGATTTAACAAATAATATGCTTGTATGTTATTTTAAATTATTGATTTTATCTTAATGAAATATGAGCAAAAACCGAAGATAAATCTTAAAAAAAATAATATAAACAAAAGAAAAACTGTAATTTTATTCTTACTTTCTTATTACTGAATAGTTAAATTACGAAATTAGCAAGAAAGCGGGGGAATGAAGAGGAAGCTACAGCCTTCTGATTTTCGATTATAACCCCTCTCTGTTTCAAATCATTTATCGCATTCTTATTTATTATTAACTTTCCTAATTTAATTGATATTTGTATGACAATAATACTTGCACCCGAGGTGCACATATTTGCTGTTATTATGATTTCGTACGAACTCACCGCATACTTCCAGCAAAACACGTCCGAAAGGGCCTTTTAAGTTTCACCCTATTTCTTTATTTTTTTAAGTATTTCTCTCTCTGCGTAATCGATAACTTTTTAATAAGTGCCTTTCTCTCTTGAATTCCCTAATTATCCAGGCTGGTGTTGTATCATACTGTATGTATGTGCACCCACTTAGACGGCTAACAGCACCTTGGAATAAGCTAGATTGACTGCACCAGAATGCTGCGTCACTTGAACAAGTCGTGAAAACACACCCCCACAAGAAACAAGCCGCCTGTCCCTGCCCACCATCTCACAAACATTCAACTGAGACGGACTTAGCATCAGACCCTGCGTCGAGAACGAAGGACGAGTCATAACGACGTTTTCCTGTGTAACAACACTAAGAGAATTATCTAAGGAGCCGCTCCCAAGGACCTCAGACCAACTATGCGAGATGCTGGCATGCTGCACAGAACGTCCAAGGGGAATGAATATAGGGAGGGCGAGAGATTGTCGGATGGAATCCGTGCTACTTTCTTTTTTTCTTTCTTTTTTTTTTTTTTGCGACTGATACATTAAATATAAATAAATTATCCTATATATATATATATATATATAAATAATAAAGTTAAGAAAGGAAATGAATCCACAATAGAGTATGAAGGTGTTGATGAAAACATCACCAATGCTGTTAAAGGGAAAACAAATTTTATAATAAATCATAGCTGATACGATCAATATTTCGATTTACAAAAAATTATCATCAAGCCCATTCACTCTGCTGTGTTGGTCGAAGAATTCAAATCAGCACAACAAAAAATTCCACCTTCATACTCATATAATTATATATATAATATATATATATATATTCTATATATATAATTATAATATTGGGTCACGTCAAGAGTCTCAATTAATCTAATCCAGTCTTTAATATTTCTTTCATCTATCTATCTATCATCTATCTCCAGTCTGTCAGATCCTCATATATCTATCTATCATCTATCTATTATCTATGATACCAGCCTGTTAATAATACTATCTACCTATCTAAATTGTTCCATCTTTTATATATTTGACTAGCATACATCTTACTTGTCGATGATCTTTTTACGGTTTACACCTAAGACTGTTGTTACTATATATATTAAGTATGTCCAGTGAAAAAAAACCCAAACAAATACGATATTGATAAAAAACACGTGATCGATCCTTGTGAAAACGAACACGCTCATTGAGTAATGAATCAATAATATAAAATCTTTGAATTCTGTCACTCTAATTACACAAATTAGCAGAATATGGATTGTATATGTATATATGTATATATATATATGTTATGTGTTGATGTGTGTTGTGTTTGGTGTGTGAGAGAGTGTGTTGCCGTGTGCCTATGCGTGTTGTACTTCTTTCTATGTATGTGTATATGGGTGTTGAAGAGCAAAGAAAGAAAGAGAGAGAGAAAGAGAGAGAAAGAGAGAAGAGAGGGCGGTGCGATGAACTTATATTTTTTAAGTTCTCATGACATAAATGGACAATTATCTGTTGAAGAGGCGAAAGTAAGATAAATCTGAAAATGAAGGAAGGAAAAAAAAGAGAGAAAAAAAGAAAAATAGAAGAAAGAAAATTAGATAAACGAAAAAATTAAAAAGAAAAAATTAATAGAAAAATAAAGAAATAGAAAAAGAAAATTGAAAAAAGAGAAAATGAAAAAAGAAAACGGAAAAAGAAAAGGAAAAATATGAAGAAAAAAAGAAAAGAAAAATTAAAATAAGATGAAAAGAAAAAGAAAAAAGGAAAAGGAAATGAAAAATGAAAAAAAAAAAAAGTAAAAAGAAAAAATTATAAAAACAAAGATACATTTTTCTTTTTTTTTCATTTTTCCTTTTTTCCTTTAGTTTTTCATTAAAAGGAAAAAAGGAAAAATGAAAAAAAAAGAAAAATTTGAAAAAAGTAAACAAAATAAGTAAAATGAAAAAGAAAAAAAAACAAAAAAAATAAAAAATTAAAAAAAAGAAAAAGTAAAAAGTAAAACAAAAAAGAAAATTAAAAAGGGAAAAAAATGAAAAATTAAAAAAAAATTAAAAATAAAAAAGTAAATTAATAAAAATATTAAAAAGGAAAAAGGAAAAATTTAAGAAAAGAAAAAGTAAAAAGTAAAACAAAAAAGTAAAATCGAAAAAGAAAAAAACAAAAATATTAAAATAAAAAAATATTAAAAAAGTGAAACAAAAAAGAAATGACCTTACAAAGGTAGATAAGCCAATAATCAGACACCAATGACCCAAATAAATCTCAGTGAGTAAAAATTAAAGTATACGGATGTAGCAAACTAGATGTTAGAGAGAACATCGTTCTACAATACAACATACAGACCAAGAGAGCAAAGCTTAGAAGTACACAGCTAGTCCACAGCGACTCGTCAGCCAGCACATCATATGAGATATGAGCTAGCAATCACATTGCACCAATAAGTGTGCATAGTGAATGTGTGTACATTCAAGGCAACTAAGGCTTATCAACACGATCACGTATATGATACCTACCAAGACTGTACGCAACTTCACAGCTAGGGGACAAAAGTTGCGCTGTCGTGGCGTGATCTCATGCGCATAGACGCATATATGAAGACACTACTAGAGCAACATAATGATAAATAACGTTGAGGAATAGAGCAGGAAACAATGTATGATTACACGTAAGACAAAGCTATGAAACAGCGAAGACGTCATGAGATATATTATATGCAGAGAGCCTAATAAGGGCTATACGTTACAACTCTCACTCACAACCCCCATCCCTCCTTCTCGTTCTTCTACTCACACGACGACGACCAACGCCACCCAGCACACTATTACTCTAACCCGCTACATGCTGGCCACGTACAACTATCATTCATCACTCACACTCTAAGCACGTTCGTACATCAGACTTATCGGCGACGTCAACCTGACGTGACAACTATCTTTATCTCATGTCAGATGTGCGCGTCGCTTGTAGCGACGCCGGTCCTAACGTTTGTGTGTACGGTGCCGTAACAGTATCTCATCACATAATCGTAGCGGACCATATAATTCTCTTACCGATACGGCGTGCGCTGACATTAGTAAAGAAATGATGTACAATTACTATCTTCGATCCATATCAGTTATAATCCTATCCCATACTGCTCTACCGTCACTATGCCTTTCGCCGAATATTCGTGCGTCGAGTTGTCTCTGCCCGACTCTCCATAGACATATTCTACATACCGTACTAACTTAAGCCTCTGAATAAGGACTACTCATATACGAAGCTTCTTATGCAAGATGGCAGAAGTAGTGCATCTGTATAGTGCGATTGAGTTGATGTATGTCATCCTAGAATGGTCCACCTCGTCAATGGTCGGTTCTGCGCCAAGACCGCGTGGCATTGTATCTATCATTCGCTAGAATAATATTTCCGAGTTTACTGCTATCAGACTTAGCTATCTGAGGCGAGGTGAGTGCTGTATCCGCCCATATTTTGATACGTATCCATCCTTCCTCATACCCTGCGCTACGTCGTCATACTACATATATCGGACTCACCCGCACCAGCATCACATCACTACCACGCAACTAACACCGACTGCGAGCTAATGATAGAAACTCCTCCAATACTTTCGCGCAACCTAATGTCTGGAAGAGAGTGCTCTAAGTCGGCGACCACAGTCGTCGAGACATAGGTCAGTACCTACCTACGCCTGTGATCACTACAGACTCTACGTTCTTCCAACATCTGAAGTCTAGGCGAGGTATGCATATCGTATGCGTAAGCGAGAGAATAGATCGCTACGACTATTACTGCCTACGAGAGGCTGTACATCAATCAGCGATGGCGAGGTCTGAGTTGCTATCTGGTTATCTAGCTAGTATGGTGAGAGTCATCCATGACTGTACACTTAACAATTACATAGATCATCGCGTTAGATCCTATCACAGTGTATCTCCGACCTTAATCAGGTTCTGTCAGCTGTTCATGTCCGAGATCTGTATCTGCTGATACAATTTCAACTCTACACCCTAAGAGGACACTGGACTTCATCTGAGGCTGAGCCTCGCTAGACGTTAATGTGCGCATCGGCCCTAGATCTGTAGATGTACTCATTCTTCTTCGTGAAACGCAGATAGGCGAGGTCTTACACATAGTCATGTCTGTGACTCCACGATGCTTTCATACGTTAACCATATCAGATCCTATAGCCGCCCATACTTCCTTCATACCTCATTGATTATGAGTACCACATCAACACATTCGTAAGCTGTCGCCTATAGGCAGCGCGCCTACCCTTCTCCGATGGACTGCTTATACGACCGCAATACGTCGAAGTACTCAAAGACAGACTCGTACTATCACTCGTCCATAGAACTGCAGACGACTCTATCTCCTCTATAACGGATCATACGACGGCGTCTGGGCCTCTTCACACCTGCGTACCTTACTCGTGCAAATTTCAACATAACATCTTAGAGTGAGCAGCATTCCAGTCCTATACGCATCATCGCACGATGAATCCATATTAGATTAGACGACTCGCGCAGCGCCTATTATAGTTTACCTATACACTCGCGAATTGAGCTGCATGTACAACTTTCAGCTGCTCCGCACTCACTAGTGAAGCTTGCACCGTGGATGCTGACCACTCGAGATCTAATCATCGCTCATCACAGTCTGCACTAGACGTGACGCTCTAATCTGGATCGCCTAAGCACGCCTCGCACGAAGTACTATATCTCCTCTAGCCCTACTAGCGTCTGCGAATCTCATCTCTCCTTGTCTCTCCCCGTTTATTCTATCTCCTATCATATTAGCTTCTATCTTTCCATCTCTGACATGCCTGCACAATTGCACTATCCAAGCAATTATCTTAACCCACCTATATCACCCAATGACTCGATCATACTCTAACGAACCAAGCTGTCCGACCTCCTTACGTCGCTGGCTCACACCTGAAGGCTACCACGTATTTGTCCAATTTTTCATTTCCTTCATCTTCACCCTGTGATCTGCTGAAAACTGCAAAATACACCATTGACAAGTTTTTATTTTTGTTAATCAATTACCTAGTCTGGTCTTCTTGCTGGGATAAGGTATCCGTTTTTATCTCAAAGTCCCAGAGAATTTAATCGTTTCGTTCTCAAGAACAATTCTGGTTTAAGCATATACCATTTTGTGTAGGTCAAAATTTAAATTTTTCATATTTCCGAGTGGAGCCAGTCGTGCCTAGTTTTGTACTCCCGTCGTCTAGTTTGCTACATTCACGTTATTTACCTGTTACAGTCTCATCTCTGTCACCGCCTAGTCTACATTTAACTATTTTGTTGGGTCTTTTGCGCTCGTTCCGCTGCTTACAACTACATACTCTGCGATACTATCTTAGTTCTGAAGCTCATCGGATTCTAGCCCGATAATTGACTGCAGTATCTACCAGTCTGGTACCGTTAGCTCTAACTCTTAATCACGACCGCATATCGCCGCATGTCATCTCCTTCTGCCAATCGATCTCTCCGCTCGTCTCGTAACCGCAACGGAAATCGTTCCACACCATGTCCTTTACGATTTGCGAAACCCTCTTAGTCCAATTTCTTTGCTCTGTATATCGCGACCCAGAATTATCTATCACACCAGTATATGCACATGCTGTAATCGCGGCCTCGCGCACGATTGTTTTCTTAGTCTTTCTGTCTTTGTCCAATATGTCACATCTACTTTCCTCTTGCGAAGACTTACACGACTTTGTATAGTTAATACCAGCTGGTACTATCCATTCGATGTTTCCTCTCACTCGATTAGTGTCATCGCCAGTAGCCGTCATCTATGATGACTCTTGGGCACTCATAGATGGCAGTCACGGTCCCATATGTCTGCGTCACCAAAGACCCTAGTCTCCAGTCTCCTCTGTCCCCCACTATTATGATTATGATACTACGCCCATATGATCTAAGCTCTACTCCTATCTATCCCGGTATGTCTCAGGAATAAGCAATCGTAGCGTCGTATGGCCGACATTGTACCTCGTGCGCACGACCGCTGCACTGTCAATATCGAGATAAGACCAGACTGGGTCCCATCAGTTAGTAATCCTGTGCCCTCCTTACCGCTCCGAATCATACACGTCCGAGCAGATCTCACTGACTAATCTTTCGTACGCCAGTCTAAGCAGTGCGAAATCTTCACACAAAGCGCCTCTCATAACATCATATGGAGCATCATAGCGCCCAAAGGCCATGATTCGAACAGTAATCGCTTTGCGTAAGTCCTAATAATATTCTATCTGACATCACGATACTAGTGGTTTTACAGGCTAATCAACAGCTCTAATCCGTAACATGCAGGCTGTCCATCGTTCATCAAATCTACTTCATTGCCTCTCATTATTCATCTATCGTCCTTGCGACTTGCAATAATCCAATCGTATATACCATTCATTATTATGAGATGGAACCTTCGACAAAAATCTAATATCGCCTAACTCAGCAGTAAACGTCACGTCATCATGACAGTCGACACGCTAGTTGCTATTTCTATAATAACTACGGTCTTACTAACGAACTATTTATCTTTGTCTAAGGCCCTTTGGCGCACGCGTGACTGTCCAGCTGCTTAACTTCTTAATAATGATACAAGGCCGCGCTCAATAGCGCCGACTTTGTGTCTACCCCTGACTTCACCATCATATGTGAAGATGAATAGAAGCTTCCTCCTAGACTCATATGCGACAGTGTAAGCCGCTTTAATCTTTGAACACGCTCACAGGTACCATAAGTCTGATCAATGTCTCTCGCACGATACGTTCGCTCCGGTGTTCCATTCATTTCCTAGATTCGAGTTACATTGTGTGTTTTGGTATTTTATTTACTGGCCCAAATGTGTCCCTTAATTAATGGGCATATCTTTTGGTGTTCCTCGGCTCCTCAGTCTTGCTCGTCAATCAGTGCAGATGGACATTGCCAATATCAGCCGATAAGTTGTTAACAACACGTATGTTGATTTGGCGATGTTAAACTACGTGACCTAGCTACTCATAAATTTTAAGGTTGGTTGCGTGATATTGGCAATTCCATCTGCACTGATTGACGAAACAAGACTTGAGGTTTATAGTGGACCAAAAATAATTCAGCAAAAATGATGCTTGTGGTGCAGCTTCTCGGTACGCCAATTACAGTTTTCTGTGGATTTCTTTCTCTCAACCCTCGTCTATTTATCATTACTAGCAGCAGCTACCCGGGCATCGCCTGCAGGAAGTTTTTTTTTAAAGTTAATCCAGCAATCCATTATTACTGAATCGTGAGTGAATTCCTCGCCTGGATGACCCATTTAATCCCTATGTAAAAACTAGACCTTACATTGATCCAGCACCCTGAAAAAGAAAGGTTAATGTCTACTATCTAAAATATTAAATGACAAAATTCATGCTGTATTTAAATTTCATTTTATTTTTAATTATCTTCACGATATAAAATCAAATCTCTTATATTGTGCTCAAAAACCAATCCCTGCCATGGTGATACTCGAATTTGCCTGTTACATCCTGTTCGTAATCTGTATTAAAGATTTCTCGCAGAAGTCTCTCCGTCTCCATACGAATCAAATGTATCAGCGTATAGTAGTGGTCTATCTGGACTCACATCTTATCTATTCACTCCCATCTCTCATGTTCTCGCTATTCGTCATTCTCATCCTTCACTTGATATGCCTCTTTCTTGTACACTTACAAGTTCTTTCTATCGCATGTCAACTACGATGTAATATTCTCGCTATCGATCATAACTTGGCGCACTCAGCGACATCCTCAATTTCCATCTGTCTGGTTCGCTATCAATATCACTGCTCGTATTCTCAAGTTATCTTCCTCGAATTTCTGTTCTTCCCAGCGTATCACCATCGACGCTTCTCGCTCACTGACATCTCACTACCTCATCTAATCCAGCCCTTCCAGTCCCTTAATTCGCTCTCACTCTACATCTCAGCAGTCGCTTCTTCCTATATACACTGTCGATCCTAGCCTCCCATCTCTATCTCGCACCAACAATTCTTATTCTTGTGCTGGCTGACTTACAACTATGTGTGTAATCGCGACTCTCCAATTCTTATATCTCGAGCAACTCTTCCAACAACATCTCTCCTTTTGTCTAAATACTGGTAGAACGCGGTGTCGGTTTC
Organism: Doryteuthis pealeii; assembly: GCA_023376005.1. Lineage (NCBI taxonomy): Eukaryota > Metazoa > Mollusca > Cephalopoda > Myopsida > Loliginidae > Doryteuthis > Doryteuthis pealeii. Next base: position 14,499,189 of record CM042147.1, on the reverse strand, counting down.
CTACTGTACAACTCATTTCGCTTTATAGACGCAGTCGGTACTCTCCTACATTTATCGAGCTATGTCTGGCAATCTTTGTGTTTGTGTGTTAATATTCTTTTATTTTCCTTTTGTTTATTTATTTGTGACACGTAATTCAACGCCTTATAGCATGAGTGTTATCGTTACACACTCTCCATCTAGGCAAAGCTACTCTAGCTTGTGAGCGATTCCTCGCACATGTTGCAGTGCCTAGGGCCATCGTCATATTGGCGCATACTGCTCAGTACATGCCCATCTTACATATCTACTTTACCCTCATAGCTAATCTGTCTAGCATGGTATTATAAGTCGCTACCTATGTACAGCGAATAGTAATAGCTGACCGTTCAATTGACCAAGATGACTGCAACTCGCTACTTGTCTACTTGATTCCTTTCTTTGTTGCCGCTTGGGTTGTAGCTAGTCTTTCCAAACACCCACGTTCTTTTTCTGCCTTATTGTACGGCTTCAACAACTATGATACACTACCTACATAATCAATGAATGTCATAATCTATCCTTGCATTTCTTTCACGGCGTTTTTAAGCCTTGTACACATCTAATCGATGCAGGGGTACCAACATCTCGCTTTGAAACCTTCGTCCGACAGCGCGCGACAATTAGACATATTGGATAACAAAATCAGGTGATGCACCGCAACTACGTCCTCTGATCATGACGCCTCACCTACACCTGAGCGTGCTTCTGATATATCGACTCCCTACCCATTATCAGCAGCTACAATATCATACACCTCCGCTTATTCCTAGCTTACTCTACTATCGTTCTACTTACTAATATAATCATGCAAGTCCTTAATATTTGACAGCACGCCGGTCTCGGCTTCCTTATCTTATCGTCCTGTGCTTCTCTATGAAAAAAACCCACGACGCGGTTGGCAAAAGATATTTCAACAAAGCCCTATGGACCACGCATATACACATACGCATCCACTCAGGACTCGTCCACGTTCTTTTCTTATCGAACTAATCACACTTCCTCATCACTATCACTACAGTCTCGTCGCGGTCTAACTCCATACAAGCTCATCGACGTTCGAGCCTCCTATGTCGGCGCTTCACTCCAATTCGATTATGGGGGACATACTAAACAAAAACACTACTCCAAGAACCTTCAAGCGTGCAAATGGGCTAATAACATTTACCAACTGATTCAACCTCCATATTGAAACATGCACTCCCGATATTTGGCTCGAACCTACATTACCGAGTTATCACCTGAAACGATTTCTTCTCTTTGTCATACTAATCTCTCTTCATAATAATGTCTGCTCATAAGCATCTAAATCGCAATATCGAAAATACACACTCGGATACTTCTACAGATGAGAAACTGCAGTAGCATTCCACGTATCTACCGTACCTACAACAACTACTGCATGACAATCTCGAGAAATTCTTCCTAACTTCCTACCTTTCATTCCTCTACCAAACTGTATCCTTCGCCTTCTCACCCCAAAACGCACAATCACTCTTAATTTTAAAAAATAATATGAGAAAAACATACCATGGAATTTATTTAAAATTCTATATGGGCATTCACCTCCAGCCTCGCAAGCCAACTCGGGAATCACATCAACTGATCTTCCAAGGAACTCTTGTGGAATGGCAGAAATAAATTCTTGTATTCGTCCTTCGAGTTCTTCCAGCATCGTTGGTTTCGTAGAGTAGACTGGCTCCTTCAAACAAACCTAAAGAAAAAAGTTGCAGGAGGTTAAATCAGGGTTTCTGACCGGCTACTCATGTAGACCACGTCTACCCATCCATCTCACAGGAAAATGTCGATTCAGCCATTCACGAACAATAATAGCGAAATATGGAGTAACAACAACACAAGTTTTAATTACCATAAATTAAGGAATATGCATTAAAGAATTGGGGAAAAATGTAACGGTATGTAAAAAAAAGTATAGTTTAAAATAGGGAATCCTTTTTCAATCACCCAATGCGTAGGAAATGCAGAAAAACGCAGACTTACCTGTACTCAATGGGATCACGTAAGTAAACTCATACACTTATATACAGAAACACTCATACACGTACGTGTATATACAATATGTACACACATACAAATATACACATATATTTCCAAAACGCACACACGCACACATGTATATGTTCCATATTTGATTTCTTTCAGTACATTCTGAGATCAAGAGATTATCTTGTATTCTGCTTACTAGGATTAAGATAATCTGCTTTTAGGATTATCTGATTTCTCTTCAGTATCGTTCTCCAATTTTTAAACAGGGGCCTCAATACGAAATCTGCAAATCAAATCAAATTAGTTGGTCATCAAAAGGAATCCAGGTAGCGACTCCTTTAAGACCCTCTTGTGACAGTGATGTCTAGCTGATTTGGTTTATTCATGTCTTCTGAGCCTTTTCCTGGCATTGGAAACGCGTTTAACTCACCTGCTTCTTATGTGTGTAGACCACAAGAGCTTCAGCCAAACAGATATCCAGCCCTGTCAGCTGGGGCCTTCGAATATACCGACTGTATCTCTGCAGAAAGGTAAAACCTCTCAATCGAGTCACTTAGACCTTTTGGAACTACAAAACCTACTAGTTGACAGGTTATCATTTTCTTGTTAATCAATGCTAGATCTGGTCTTCCGGCTGGGATAAGGCGATCCCTATTGTAATTATTATTAGTTTTTCACACAAGCATTAGCTGATAGTATTTTCCTGGAGTGACAACAAGTCTCCTCAGGTCTCAAGGACTCTTCTGAGTATTCTGGCAGATTGCAGCAGTGCAGTATTCTGGATGGTCTCAATTCTTTCTCTGATTTCCAGATTTTCCCGTCTTTTTTCCAAGCTTTTTGGGACCATTCCAAGTGCACCAACTACAATTGGTATCACTTTGACTTTCGTATTCCATAGCTTTTTCAGTTCTCTGGCAAGGTCCAGGTATTTGACCATCTTTTAGTTTTCCTTCATCTTCACCACGTGATCTGCTGGAACTGCAAAATCCACCAGATGACACGTTCTTTCTTCTTTGTTAATCAACACTACGTCTGGTCTTCTTGCTGGGATATTATTATTATTATTATTATTATTATTATTATTATTATTATTATTATTATGTAGTAGTAGTAGTAGTAGTAGTAGTAGTAGTAGTAGTGGTATTGTTGTTGTTTTTCTCAGAGATACAATATCTTAATGGGCATACGAATTTACATATATATACTGTTGATTTTATTTCATACAAGTTTGTTTTTGCATTTCAGTATTATTGAAATGAGAATAATCCATTCGATTCATTATTGTTATTAGTTTGTGTTTCCCCAGATTATTGATCAGAAAGTTTTTAACTTCTTTCGTTCCCTCTTATAGGATGACAATATCGACAAGAATGTTGCGCATTTGAAAGCGGTTTTATAAGAAACCTCTTGCAAAATAGGCTATTACTTGGTTCATGTTTCCCAGAGAGATTAACAATAATATTTTTCTCTGTTATTTTTCGCGTTGCTGTTGCATTATTCATAAAAACGGAAACGTACAAGAAGACCATTATCCCGATTAGACCCGGATGTTCGAGAGAAGTTAATGGACATAGATTTTATTATTCTTTATTGTAAATCTGCAAAGGAAAAGGAATTAAACTGACTAAAGAAGAAGGAAATTAAATTGCTGGACGAACATGACAGGGCAGTCATATTTATTAAAGAAAACATTTATTTATAAGAGTAAGCATTAAATTGAATAACTTTATTTATTTAATTTTAAAGAAAAATAAAATCTATATAAATTAGAATTAAAAAGCTATTTTTATAATCTAATACCCAATAAAATTAAACTTATTGATTAATGTGTATTTTTTAAACATAAATAAAATACTACTAACATTACTTCGATACAATTAATTTAAATAAATATATTACAGATGAAAAATAGCATCAATAATGAAAAATAACAACCTTAAAAAATGTTTTTGCATTAAAAATAAATATAAAAATAATATGTTACGCTTTGAATTAATTTTCTTGAAGATTTAATAAATTTCATATTTATTAAAGTTATGGGATGGTAGGAGGTTTAAAGGTAGCTTGATATTCTCGGTGCGTGTCCTTATAGAATACAATCCTATATTTTATACCCAAATAAGGATAAAAACACATAAATCTGTTTTAGATAACATAAACTTAAATTCTTTTTTTTTAAATCGTCAAATCCAAGATAGTGGATGGACGACTAATCAATAAAGTGGTAGTAATGAATCCGTTTAATTGCAAACATATCTATTTGACCCGTAGATGGTAGCCTAACAGGTACAGTCTACCTGGGAGTAATGGCAATGAAGATATTCTCCACACCCTCCAGAGCCTGAAATTTGAACCTCACCATCAGATGCAGTTTAGTAACAAACCCAGGACACTAAATTCGTAGAAATTATTTATTACGTTATATTTTTCATTAACTTCATATTTAATATAATTTAATATAATTTAATATTAACTAGCAGCGACTACCCGCCGTCGCCTGGGTAGAGAGGGATTTTAAAAGTTAGTCCCGCAGATCATTATTACTGAATTGTGGATTGAATCCCCGTGGGAAGTCCCATTTAAATCCATATGTAAAAAAATAGACCTTGCATTGATCCAGCTATTCTGAAAAGAAATGTTCATGTCTACTATCTGAAATATTAAATGAAAGAAAATCGATACTGTTATCATATAAATAATATATTTTTAATTATCTTCACAAATATAAATCAAATCTTCATTATTTTTGCTCAAAAACCAAGCCCTGGTGATATTTAATGTGTATATAAATTTACTTTGTCGTTAATAGTTTTATTCTCGAAGTTTCCTCCGGACATACACATACACACAACTGTCCTTTATAGATGTATAGATAGATTAGAAGAAACAACTGCCTATGTATTAATAAACTAGTGGTTGACTCTCACTGCCTTCTCGTACTTATATGATTAAAAGGGTTGGGTGTTTGCCATAAGATCATCTTGAAGAATATGGTTGGGTCAATCTCCGGTCGTCTGTATAGCTCAAGTATGGGCTAAAGAGGAGTGTTGCATGTCATGGGAACAGTGAATACCCGTGTCAAGGACCGCTCAACTACCACAAAGTTCAAAACTATTTACGTTTCTTCCTTAATATTGCCTAAACTGATCACGTGACGTATTTTGGTGGTACCTATTGAATCGTGACCCCTAAGAACAGTATACCTTGTCGGGGCTTAGAACGGCTTCGAGTTTATCCCTTTGCAGAGTCACGCCATTAAAAAACGGGTATGACACTAAACTGATGGTGAGGATCCAGTTCCAGGGATGTGGTATGTGTGGAATCACCTCGTTCATTTTTCAGGTCGACTCTGACGCGAAGTAGTAGTACCTGTTAGGGTCCCATCTAGGAGTCAAATAGATCTGTTTGAAAATTATGCGTATTTGATAGAAATATGTGTAAAAAACTATACAAACATGTAAATATGAATGTGATTCCCGAACCTTGTAGGCCGTGGGTGGAAACCCGTGATATCTAAGAACAGAAATCCTGGTGGTTGAACGGTCTACAAAATGCACCACTCTATGTTCGACCCTACTTAGGCTAGACGGGCGGCCGGCGTCCTCCCGATCAATCGGCTGCACACGTCAAGCCACAGTTCCCATGTGATTTTCCCAACCCTGGGCCTTATAGCAATCCCAAACGCTGTTTTATCATGTGCGCTAGAAAGCGGTGGCTGAGGTTCTAATTCTAATTCTGGAATTGGAATGTGGAATATCCTCGATCACCATTACTCCCATGTCCACTCTGACACGGAATTGTAGTACCTGTTAGAGTCCCATCAGGTTAATTAGAAGAAAAATAAGTTTTAAAAAATGTTTAAAAACATCGAGTTTAAAAAATTTGAATACCCGTCAAGCATAAATAAAACAAAATGTTTTCGGCATAAAATAACTCCAGAAGGCTTGACATGCCATAAAATCCAACAAGCCAAACCAAATCAAACCAAACCCGAACCTGTAGGCATAAAATAACCATATACGGATTGATATCTTGTTATAATGGAGCTTTTGTGTTTTTCTGTCTGTAACCGAAACTATATAACTACGCAAGTCATAATTCCCTTAAGTCATATTCTCCATGATTTATTTTTGTTTAAATCTCAACTATTCATAAAATTGTTTAATATTATTGATACTGTTGACCATATTTACATACTAGATATTTATCACGTACCACACGTGTATGGGTTAGGCACAAGGCCCTATTAATGAGGGACCGCACACAGACCGAGACTCATGGGTGGCCAGAGCAAAAAATTCGTTGATCAGGTCAAGCACTGGATAATAAACCCAGATCTACCACTTTAAATCGAGGGGCAGATGTTGCTTGGGGGAATGGCACCCTGGGATCAACGATGAGTAGCTGAACCTCACTGGACCCGCAGTCGAAACAGGAGTTCGAGATATTTACCTCATACCCCATTTGTATGGGTTAGGCACAAGGCCTTATTAACATGGGTCCACCCACAAGCCGAGAATCATGGGCGGCAGGTGGAAAAAATTGCGTCGATCCCGTCGACATCCCCCTCAAGGGGGGGGGGCTCAGGCGCTGGGCAATAAACCCAGCCCTGCCCCTTTAAATCAAGGGGGCAGGTATTGCCTGGGGGGATAGCCCCCTGGGATCGACGCTATTAACTTGTAAGGTCCAGCGGACGAAGCTCACTGGACCCGCGGTCGAAACCGGAGTTCGACATGTTAGACATATCTACATATTAATAACATGTAATTGTATTTATACATACAACAAAATAGCAGTTTACAGTGTAAACGGGAAGGCTAATTTGCACATTGATATTAAATATTTGATTATGATAAATATGTGCTTAGTATTATTGATTTCTAATTGTTTGGTTTTATCTTAATGAATAAGAGGAATAATCTATTAAATAAATCTTAAAAGGAATCCATTAACAAGAAGTAATAATTGTCATTTTATTCTTTACTTCCTATTTTTAACTAAATAGTTCAATTAGGAAAGTTTAGCAATGAAAGACGGGAGTCATGAAAGACAAAGTTTCACTTCTTCTATTTTTCGATTTCTATTTTCCATACCCACCTCTATTTTAAATTTTGTATATGCATTCTTATTTAGTTTCATTAGCCTTTCTTACTTAATATAATATTTGATTACATCAAAACTTTAATACTTGCACCCGGCGGAGGGTGCGTATATTTCCTAGTGTTTATTAAAATCAATCAATCATAATGAAACCTAAACATATACCGTAGGAAATCTAGGGATTGCGTGAGAGAAGAAGAAAAAAGTTTATTAAATCCTATGAAGTTTGCTGGATGCAGAATCCCTAGGATTTCCTCCCTGCAGATTTCTCGAATTTCAAAATTGAATTCTATGTAGGTTAGAGTGATTCTTTCATACGATATCCTGATATGGGCACATTCATGTTTTTGATAGCGGATTACCAAAAGAAAATTCTAAGCTTCTTGAGAGCGAGCGTCTTTGTACTTGGCAATATTGGAGAAAACCAAAAGCCTCTTCTTATAGATCCGACCCCAAAATATGTCGACCAGAGGTTGTTCTTTAAAAAGGAAAAAAATGTCCGAGTTGAGCTTTCTTTTACATATATATATATATATATATATATATATATATATATATATATATATATAGTTTGGTTATTTTTTTTATTCATTTCGCTAATGCAATGAGAAGATCTTGGCAAATAAATAACTTCGATCAGCTCTGATCGATTTGATTGTGCTCGTGATCGGAAACAGGAGAATAAAACGATTTATTTTTGATCCGAACAAAGCCGATTCAGGATTTATTTTCAATTTCTGGTCAATCTGTTAAAAGGCTGAATGAAAAATGGCAAATCAGATTAAGAAACCGGCGCATTTTTTTCGATTTTTTTTTTTTTTTTGGCTTTTGCTTTTTACATATAAAACAAAATAAAACGCAGCCCTCTTTGAATGGTTGAAAGAATCAGAAAATATTTGATTAAGCTAGACAAAACTTCAATATATTTAGTCTTTATAAAAATAGAAATGTAAATCAGAGTACAGACGCTGGTATTTATATACGGGGTGATTGTAAAGTAACTCCCTTCCCTAATTTGAAAATCTTATATTTTATTTCCGAATCATTATTTTTATATTATATGTATTATTATACAGACGCTAGTATCTATCTATCTATCTATCTATCTATCTATTATTATTATTATTATTATTATTATTATTATTATTAGTTAGTTAGTTAGTTAGTTAGTTTCAGTTTTTCACACCAGCCTTAGCTGATGGTATCTCCCTGGAGTCTGAGTGACAACAAGTCTTCTCAGGTCTCCAGGACTCTTCTGAATATTCTAGCCGATTGCAACAGTGCAGTAATCTGGATGGTCTCAATTCTTCCTCTGATTTCCAGTTCCACCAGTCTTTTTTCCAAGTTTATTGGAACCGTTCCAAGTGCACCAACTACAATTGGTATCACTTTCACTCTCATGTTCCACAGCTTTTTCAATTCTCTAGCAAGGTCCAAGTATTTATCCATTTTTTCATTTTCCTTCAGTTTCACCCTATGATCTGCTGGAACTTCAAAATCCACAAGTTGACATGTTTTCTGTTTTTTGTTAACTAGGTCTGGTCTCCCGGCTGGGATAGGATGATCCGTCTTTATCTCAAAGTCCCAGAGAATGTTATGCGTTTCATTCTCAAGAACAGATTCTGGTTTATGCATATACCATTTTGTTGTATGGTCAAAATTTAATGTTTTGCATAATTCCAAGTGGATCACCTTCCCAACCCAGTCGTGCCTAGCTTTGTATTCCTGCTGTGCTAGTTTGCTACATTCACTTAATACATGCTTTACCGTCTCATCTCTGTCACCGCACAGTCTAAATTTACTGTTTTGTTGCGTCTTATCAATTTTTGCTTTGATATAATTTGTTCTTATGGCATTATTTTGTGCAGCAATTATTATTATTATTATTCATTATTATTATTATTATTATTATTAATATTATTATCTTTCTTAGTTTTTCACACCAGCATTAGCTGATGGTATCTCTCTGGAGTGAGTGACAACAAGTCTCCTCAGATCTCCAGCACTCTTCTGAATATTCTGTCATTTTGCAGCAGTGCAGTATTCTGGATGGTCTCAATTCTTCCTCTGATTTCCAGATTTTCCAGTCTTTTTTCCAAGCTTTTTGGAACCGTTCCAAGTGCACCAACTACAATTGGTATCACTTTGACTTTCATGTTCCATAACTTTTTCAGTTCTCTGACAAGATCCAGGCATTTATCCATTTTTTCGTTTTCCTTCATCTTCACCCTGTGACAATTTCTTTCTTTCTTCTTCTTCTTCTTCTTCTTCTTCTTCTTCTTCTTATTATTATTATTATTATTATTATTATTATTATTATTATTATTATTATTATTATTTACTCCATTTGAGTTTTCACATCAGCGTTATTATTATTATTATTATATTATATTATTATTATTATTATTATTATTATTATTTACTCCATTTGAGTTTTCACATCAGCGTTATTATTATTATTATTATTATTATTATTATTATTATTATTATTTTATTATTATTATTATTATTACTCCTTTTGAGTTTTCACATCAGCGTTATTATTATTATTATTATTATTATTATTATTATTATTATTATTATTATTTCTCCTTTTGAGTTTCACATCAGCGTTATTATTATTATTATTATTATTATTATTATTATTATTATTATCTTTTTGAGTTTTCACATCAGCGTTATTATTATTATTATTATTATTATTATTATTATTATTATTATTATTATTATTATTACTCCTTTTGAGTTTTCACATCAATTATTATTATTATTATTATTATTATTATTATTATCTCAGCGTTATTATTATTATTATTATTATTATTATTATTATTATAACAATGATTGTTTCCTAAACGCTTTTTTAAAAATTTAGTTTAATGACACAAAACACATGAAAAAATATTCTTTAATTCTGGGATTGATTGATATTTGAAGAAATTCAATTTCAATTGGTTCTAATTCGCAAGCTGCAGTCAAATAATTTTTTTAGCTCAGTCGGTAGAGCACTGGACTAGGAATCACAACATTCTTGGTTCGATACCGGCCCTCGCCAACTCAGCGCATATAGTAGTACAGGGAACTGTGCGGTAAAATGAGTATCTAGTGGTGGGTGTGGCGCTCCACCTCAGACACAAAAACAGTTTTCTTGGTCTAGCGCTAGTGAAAGGGGGATAGAGCCCTCTGTTTTGGCTGATGCCGACATTAGGCCACCCCGACGACATTACTTTTTATATAGATCTTGATTGACTACTCCTTTTATATATTGATTTCTCTGTGAGCGAAAGGGGAGACATTGTAGATTGGACTTCTCAATTGAGGAACCGGTGCGCCTATTTTTGAATTTTTCTTTTCCTTTTTATATATAAAACAAAATTAAAGCATTCTTCTGTATGCCATAAAGAGTGGTTTCCTTACTAAAAAATGTTGATATTTTAAAAAGTACCTGGTATCTATTACTTAAGCATAACATTCATCATTTATATGTAAAATAATATAGATAATTCATTTTTATATCAAGATAATAACTTAAAATTATCTTATAACTAGCAGCGGCTACCCGGCGTCGCAGATCAGTTATTCCTGAGTTGTGAGTTGAATCCTCGTGGGATGCCCTATTTAAATTCCTATGTAAAAAAAAAAAAAAAAAATAGACCTTGCATTGATCCAGCTACTCTGAAAAGAAATGTTAATATCTACTATCTAAAATATTAAATGAGAAAAAAGTCCATGCTGTTATCATTTAAATTTATTTTTTTAATTATCTTCACAAATATAATTAAAATCCTGGTGATATTTAATGTGTATATATATTTACTTTGTCGTTAATTGTTTAATTTTCGAAGTTTCCTCCGGACATACATATACAACTGCCCTTTATATGTGTATAGATAAACCATTTCATTTTTTTAATGTCTCATGTCATTGTTCGCATTATGTAATTTTAACTTAAATCAAGTTTTTTATAATCTGATAAAGATATACAGCCTCATTCAGCTGTGGCATATGGAAATCTAATAGATTGTAATGGAATTATCAGAATAATAATTGATTAGAATAATTTTATTTATTTTTTATTGTCAAAAAGGACTACAATGGTTAAATTATAAAAATACTAATAATAACATGTAATCGCCCGCCCTGTCTGCTGGGTTTAGAATGCACCGACTGCACCTCTGCACAGGGGTAAGACTCCCCTAAATGGGGCCAGCTATTGGCTGTTGGTGGCGACCCGTGATGCTTAAGGACGGGGTCTCGGTGGATGAGCATTCCATGACCTGCAACAGTCTACTTAGACACTTAGGCTACAGGCGATGGAGGATCTGGCTATTATGTCCTGGTGAATGTCCTGTGACGTTAAACTCTATCTGATGGTGAGTTCCAGTTCTGGAGGTTTGGGGAACGTGAAGGACCCTTCATCACCACTGCTCTCTGGTTCACTCTGACCGGAGTGGTAGTACTGTTAGGGTCCCATCTATGGGTTAAATCGTCGTTGTCGCCGCCGCGGGGACTAAAGTTATCAGCCATCAACGAGGGAGTCTATCCTTTTCAATAGGCTAGATTTTTTTTTGCGTCTGAGGTGGGCGCCACACCTACCATCAGATCCTTACTTTACCGCACAGACCCCTGTGCTACTCATACGCTGAGTTGGCGAGGGCCGGTATCGAACAAGGAACCTTGTGGTTTCTAGCCGAACGCTCTACCGACTGAGCTAACCTAGGCTGGGTTATGGATTAAATAGAAAAGTGTATTTATAAAAAAAATTGTGTATCCATTAAGAATGAATTTGTTTCAAAACTTTATCAGCATTAAATGACCCACCGAGTTTGATATGCCGTAAAAAAACAAACCAAACTATGTAATCGCTTGGTTACCTCGTTTTTGAATAAATCCACCTTCTTTTGCTGTACCATATACTTTTACAATTCACAAGACCCCTTCACCAGTACCTAAACTTTGCCCTTTGGTGGCTGGTTCGTCCAATTCTGGACTTGCAGATTCGGCCACACACATTACAAGGGAACTTCCCATCTGCATTTGGTGGTTCATGACAGCGAAAACGCCGCCGCACTGCAACCCTGTTAATCTCGATATTGAGTTGCTCAGTTCCTGTGCGGCACATATCTTGCCAACCCTGTCTGTTGTAGGCCAGATCTTCGAGGCTTGAAGGTGTGATAATGCATTTCACACCGTCAATGCACCATAACACAATAAGACCAACAAATATCCAGCAATACTAAAATAGTTGGAACAATTGAAGATTCGGATCTCTTCGTTCATATTAATTATATTATTTCGTTAATATTAATTATATTCTAATTTTATTCATTAAAAATCTGTTATCATGGAGAAAATTTCAATTTTTAATCATTGTATTTTAATCTTACTATTTCAGTATTTTATCTTTTTTTTTCTTTTTAAATCTTATTATTATAATGGAGATTCGGTGACTTTCTGACTGTAACCGAAACTACATCACTACTTAAGTCACAATTCCCTTTGTTATTTACGTCACATTATCCATGATTTTATTTTTTTTATTTAAAGCCCAATTATTGATGGAATTGTTATACATTATTGATACTGTTGGCCTTATCTACAGGTATTTGCCTCTCATCCCACTTTTTATGTGGGACCACCCACAAGCCGAAGACTCATGGGTGGTAGGTGGAAAAATTGCGCCGATCCCGTCGGCATACCCCCTCAGTTCTATTCTTGTTAATTAACACTTGTCTCATGACCGGCATTAGGTGATCCATCTCTATGTCGAAGTCTCATATAAGTTTATTCTTCACATTCTTTAAGAATGATTCTGATTTTTTTTTGCATATACCATTTAAGAGCATGGGAAAATTAAATTTCTTGCACAATAACCAGTGGATTACCTTCTACACCCAGTCATGCCCTGTCTTGAATTCCTTTGAGCTAGTTTACTGTATTCGCTTATTATTATTATGAATCACGATTTTCCTGGGAGATGGATGGGTAGACGTGGTCCTTATGAGTGGCCATCAGAAGCCGTGATTTAACACACTGTGACTTTTTACTTTGGGGTTAATAGAAGAGCAAGTCTGCTCTATGAAACCAACGACTTTGAAGAACTTGAAAGACGAAGACGAGAATTTATTTCTGCCATTCCACAAGAGTTCTTTGAGAGTCTGGAACCGAATATTGGTGTTCATATAGAATTTTAGATAAAACTCCATATTATATCTGTTCTTCTTATATCAATATTTTGTAAAAATACTGATTTAGAAATAATTCAGAAGATTTTTTAAATAATGTGTTACTTTACAATCACCCTATATATATATATATATATATATATATATATATATATATATTATATATATGTGTGTGTGTGTGTGTGTGTGTGTGTGTGTGTGTGTGTGTGTGTGTGTGTGTTATATCGTAGATATGAAAGGAGATTATTCTGTCATCATAAAACAGTAAATCAGTTCCAGGGGCTAAAACACTGACATAAAAGCAAAGTAAATTCCTCGAATAAATTTAAATGCCGGCCATTTTAAGACAACAAATAGCAAACACCATCTCCCTAAATCCGATCCTTAGATTTCTTGTCGAGACACAAGATTAATAGCCAACGTTATTTATTTTTCTTTATCTTTAATTCATTTCGTTAAGACTTTCTTCTTTTTTTGCCGCTTGGAGCGTTTCTAAAAGCCTAATAGATTCACTGTGACCTTTGATAGATTTTGAAATGTTGACGAGACAATGTTGATATTAGTGGGCGTCTTGTTTGTCATTAACGTCTTTACGTCATCGATTAGATTTACGATTTTGTCATTTAAAGAAAAAGGGGGGAAAAAAAAGGAATCCTTTTTCATGTTCATTTTAAGTCGTGTGATCAACTCAACAAAATGTATTTTCAAAACTTTTTCTCAAACAAAAGCGAAATTTTCCGAGTTTCTTGAATAGATTATCAAAGTGAATTTTGATTTTGATTTCTGCTATAGAAATACATTGCGAATGATTTTATTATATAAATGCATTGGAAATAACTTTTAGTATGAAAATGCATTCCAAATGATTTTAACTATGAAAATGCATTGGAAATAGTTTTTACTATGAAATTGCATTGTGAATGGTTTTTGTCTATAAAAATGCATTGGAAATAATTTTTACTATAAAAATGATTTGAAAATTATTTGTAATATATAGATGCATTGGAAATGAATTAAACTTCAAAAATTCACTTGAAATAAATTTACTAAAAAAATACACTGGAAATGATTTTTACAATAAGAATGCATTGAACAAGATATTTCCTATAAAACACTTTACAATGATTTTTACAATAAAAATGCATTGGAAATGATTTTTACTATAAAAATGTATTGGAAATGATCTTACTATAAAACTGGATTGGAAATGATTTTATTACTATAAAAATGCATTGAAAAAGATATTCATTAAAAACGTATTGACAATGATTTTTACTATAAAAATGCATTGGAAATGATTTTTGCTATAAAAATGTATTGGAAATTATTTTTACAATAAAAAAACATTGATAACGATATTTACTATAAAACGTATTGGACAATGATTTTTAAAAATGCATTGGAAATTATTTTTACTATAAAATATATTGAAATGGTTCTTTTTCTATAAAAATGCATTAGAATTTTACAATAAAAATGTAATGGATAAACTATCGATGAGAATTTTCATTTCATATTGTCAACATCTTTTGCACTTAAAACTCTGAATGAAGGAAGACTCCCGATCACGACATGTAGGCTTCCGAGTTTGACAGCACTTATTGGCTAGGACTCTAGAACAGTCCGACTGCACCTCTGCAGTGTGGTTAAATTCCCCCAATGGAGTCACCTGTTGGACGTGTTTGGCGACCCGTAATACTTAACGACAGAATCCTGGTGGCCGTGCAGTCCATGACATGCAACAGTCCACTTTAACCCTTACCTAGGCTAGACGGTCGGTCGGGAAGGCCGTCGCTTAATCGGCTGGTCACATCAAGCCCTAGCGCTTTATGATTGTCCCAATCCTATTGCTCTGTAGCAAGCCCCAATCCCTTTTTATCATGTATGTGCTAGAAGGCGGTGGTTGATGGTTATGACTTAAAAACTGCATCTAGTGGTGAAGTTCTAATTCTGAAGTTCTGGAGAGAGTTGAGTACCCCTTCATCGCCATTACTCCCAGGTCCACTCCCGGAGTTGTAGTACCTACCAGGGTTCCATTTATGGGTTAAATTGATAATCAATGAGTTTTAGAAAATGTGTTTGAAAAATTTAGTTTGAAAAAAATTGAATACCCAACAAGAATTAATGTTTCGGCATAAAATTAACCAAGAATTGATATGACGTAAAACCAACCAACAACCAGCCAACCAACCAACCAACCAACTGAGTTAAACAAAAAGGTCCATGAGTTCCGCAAGAAACACCTGAATAAGGTCGGAGGATATATCGGCCGAAATGTTGCGTATATAATCATAAAGTTGAGGAGAACAGTAAAAAAAAATCTTATGGATCAGTAGGTTTGAACAATTATTATTTGAATTTAATAATATCAATCTATTTATCTACCGTAATTTTCAAAGAATATCACAGCTTATTTCGATGAATTTTTTTAGACTCCTTAATTTTTTCATTTTGCAGCGTTTGTAATCACTACAAGTCAATCTATTCTACAAACTTCAGATGTAAAAGCAAATATTGAAAGAACGATCATCTATTTTCTCTGGCAAATATACTGACTGATTAATTAATTCCAAGCAACACTCATAACGCAGCGATTCCATTCACAGAAAATCATCCAAAACAGGCAATTATATGATATAATTTTGATAGACGTATATCTATTCTCATATTAAAGATGAGTAAATCAAGGATTGATTTCTAAAGACTTTTTTCCTGTTCAATTTAATGATACAACATTCATACTAAAATATTACTTAGTTTTAGAATTGAGTTATATTTGAAAAAAATCCATTTTTATTAGTTCTAGTTAGTCTTAATTTGCAATTAAGTAAAAAACTGACCCATCACTTACTCACATTCTGCCTGTCACTTTCCCCCTATGTATATCTTGATTACCTCCTCGTTATATATGTTAATTTCTCTGTGAGGGTAAAGAGATAGATTGGAGTGTGTGAGAAGGAATCCAGTCCATTTAAATTCAAATTAGGTCGAAATTCCGTCTTAAAAATCTTACAAAATGATTCTAATGTTTTTTTTAATTCTTCGGTCGTCTTTATTAAAAGAAATTAATTCACTTTACAAACTCACTTTCTTCTCATCCCAGATATCCTCCAAGAGTTCAATGGATGACCCAATGCGTCACGTTTTGTCTAATATATATTTATAAACCCCTACGAACGAGCAGGATGTTACGCAAGGTCAATTTCTCAAGCGGTGTTTAGCAGGTTGGATTTAAGATTTTTTCTTTTTGTAGACTGGTTGCCTAACCAAGGTTAAAGAGCCTTGTCTTCTTTGAATCTGATAGGCGTATAGGGCTCTTTATTTCTCTGTTACTAAACTAAATTATGCAGACAGCACTATAATCCAAAACAACTCGATTTATCTGTTTGTCTGTAAGACTAGTGTATGCATTAATATTTTTTGCATTCCCGTATATCCATTACCGTGTTTAGTCGAATAGAATCGAATACAATCCCATAGTTTCGGAGAAAAAAATCTCCAATATATTTTATCCGCTTATGTAATGGGATCATCGAGTACAGTTATTTTTATGTTCGCAGAAACCAACAAAATAGCTTTACAAGTAAACGTATCTTATATTTTTTAAAAAGCCAAAACCAGGCGTATTTTTCATTTATCTTTTTTCTTTCTCTTTCTTCTCCATTTAATATTGGATTTTAGAAACAGTATATCAATTGCATATCTATGTATACATATATAAAGGATAGTCGTGTGTATGGATGTGTGTCCGGAGGAAATTATGAAAATAAAACTGTTTGTATATACACAAAAATAAGATATAAATATACACATTAGCTGTTACTGAGTCTAGCTTTTTTGTGCAAATATTTTTAAGATTTCGTTTATATTCGCTAAGATGTTTAAAAATTAAAATAGCATTAGAATTCAACTTAAAAATATCCGTGAATCTCAAAGTTAAACAAATAAAAATGGAAGCGTAAAAAAATCATTTTTTTCTTTTTCTTTTTTTTTCTTTTTTTTTTCAGGCCGGATTAACATAAGGTCTTTTTACGTAGGGATTTTTATGGGCAATCTAGTGAGGATTAAATTTGATATTCAGTAATAACGGATCTGCGAGGCAAGCTTGCTAACTATTACTCCACTTTTTTTTTTTGGTTTTTCTTCTCTATCCTGGTGACGCTGGGTAACCACTTCTAGTAAATATTATTTATGGTACTATGCTGGGGGCACGGTATCAATTATAGTACTCATCTCCGGGCACAGTACCAAATGTCGTCTTATAGATGTGTGCTGTGATGAGAGTGAGAGTTCTTTGATAAGAAAGTTCTTCAGAGATAGAGAGAGATTAGACTTACTTGGTGAGGAGATCTTATTTCTTTCTTGCTGATCCTTCTACCATCTTCTACATTTGCATTTTGTTTTCTAGTTGGCTTTTGCTTGTTTAAATCAAATGAATTATAAATATATCTTTTTGTTACTTGATCAAATATTTTTATTTCATCTTTATACCCATGATCACCACGCGGGGGAGACCAATCCTCAGCCTGTCTTAAGCCTTCGCCGGCCAGACTGAATCTCTCAACTATTACCTCTCACTCTTCCTTTCTCCCCTTCGCCACGTCATTCCTCTTCTAATAAAAAAAAACAATGCCATGCGTCTTTTCTGACATCATCCTTTCCGTTACTTATCACGTCACCACTCAAACTTTTCCCGAACTAATGACTCAACCACCATCATGGTTCCACGTCATAACCATTGTGTCACATATTATTCGCTTTCCAGGTGAAAGTCAAATGAGTGCATTGGTGTTGTGATTATGTATTTGATTTGAATCTATTGAAATATTACGATTAATTTTGTTAAATCTAAAATTAAAGGTTTGAGCTAAATAATTAAATTATTATTTTTTATTTGATATCCTAATGCTGCAAAAATACTATTGTTAAAATCCTCGTGAATAGAGAAACTCCCTCAATTCTTGTGTTAATACCGCCTTGTGAAATGTAATTAAATGGTTTATAGAAAATTTGAATTGAAAAGAAAACGGTAATCTAATTGCTGGGTAAAAAGAATAAGAAAAAAGAAAAGAAAGTCTTTAGCGGACTAAGATTCTAAAATCCCTCCATGTATGTCAGACAGTCACCGGTGAATGACCTCTGTACTCGATAAATAAATTTTGGGGGTTTCGTAGTTGGGTGTATTTTAAGGGCGTGTTTGATTGCGTATAATATGAGGTGTCCGGAGTATTTTAGGGTTTTTGAGAGAGTGTTCAATATGTTTATATTCATATATATATATATATATATATATATATATATATATGTAAGGTATCCAAAAATGGTAGTAAGGGATGATTCTACATGGGATCCTCAACATCTCACTGTATAATTATTGCATGTTTTAGTAGGTGCAAATACAAGCATATTTATAAATCCTAACTGGTGTAGTGGTTAGAATCTCCGCCTGTCAGCTTGGCAGTCGAGGTTTCGAGTCACACACAGAGCAGTTTCCCATGTCTATAACCTTGCTGTTGAGACCTAATAGGTCGAAATGTACATTCAGGGATTGACATTCTCTCGATCTGTTTAGCCTTACATTTGAACATATATGCCCGCTTAAATTCATTAATTATTAACTAATTAATTTTCAAAATTAGGTATGACTTCAATTAAGCACATATATACCAAAAATTGTCGGCTAAAAGCCATATCAAATAAACACTGTGTTTATTTACGTACTCTCATACACACACACACACACACACACACATATATATATATATATATATATATATATATATATATATATATATGTATTTTGGTAGCATTTTCTCTTTTAAACATGTTAGGTTGAACTCGAGTGACAGTTCCTGTCGTACAAGTTTCAGTTCAATCCGTTCAAGGTGTCTGGCCATCTTTTTGGTGTCAGGCTGGAACTGGTGTAGCAATGCACCAAAGGTGTCTCTACGAGTGCTTTTGGCATGTTTATTTCCCATCTTCAGGTTGAAAACTGGTGGTATGTTTCGTGGATCTCGTTTTTAAAGAAAAAGAGCAGTAGCGTAGGAATTGGTAGTGGGAGGTAGTAACAATTGGTAGTGGGAGGTTGTAGGAATTGGTTGTAGTTCGAACGAACGATGCAGTAGAGATTTTGATTATAGGAGAGAAAATAATGAAAAAATATCGAATAGACAGATTAGTTGGGGATGGTTCTATTTGGGATCATCTTGTATTCCGTCAATTTAGCAATTACACTCAAGTGTCTTTAATAGTAAAGTTCAGAGAATGTCTAGTTCAGGTCTAGTTCAGGTGTCTCATTTGAAAT
The DNA here is from genome assembly GCA_023376005.1 of Doryteuthis pealeii. Taxonomy (NCBI): domain Eukaryota; kingdom Metazoa; phylum Mollusca; class Cephalopoda; order Myopsida; family Loliginidae; genus Doryteuthis; species Doryteuthis pealeii. The sequence continues at coordinate 14,479,575 of CM042147.1, read as the reverse complement.
CCGTCCAGATACAAATAAACACGGTTATTGGTAATTAACAACCAATTGAAGAGTTAAGACAGAAGACAAAGAAAGAAAAAAATCAATTTGATGTATTTTTTTCAAGTAGTAATTAATTTATTTCTCTAAACTTTTCTTTCTTATTTAGGAAATTTCGCTATTTTATTGAATAAAGAGAAATATTTTTAATTACTTGTTCTTTGTTGAACTCATCAAAAAGAAATTGAATTATTTCTAATCTATTCCTTTGAATTCATGACATTATCATTTTCTAATGTCTAGCTACTGGTAATTTATATATAATATATATATATATATAATATATATATATATATATATATATATATATATATATCCAAAATTCCAGAGAAGAAATCTTCCTTACGACATAGGTTTTTTTAAAAACAACTTGTCGCAGTTTGAGAGCTCAATGTGTGCTCTTATTTTTAGACTCACAGAGCAAATCTATAATTAAAGAAATAACAAAAGACTTAGAGATCCTGCATTATAGACTATTTCAGGGAGCTTAGACATCTGATGAGTCGGGAGAATTAAACATTTTTGTCTAAGCTCCCTGAAATAGTCTATAATGCAGGATCTCTAAGTCTTTTGTTATTTCTTTAATTATATATATATATATTATATATATATATATATATATATATATATATATATATATAGTATCAATTGCCGCCTTAACTTTTCCGTCGCAGTGGCATCCCTAAATAATCGAAAAGTGCTCAATATATTAAAAATACAGAGCAATAATAATACTAATAATATTGTTATTAGAGGAAAAATAAAGGGTCTACCATGGTTTCTATCAAAGATTGAGAGGAAAATAACGTAGCGTTTAACCGTTATTATCCAAAAAATATCTTTAATTTAACTATGGAATTACATCGACTTTGTTAAGTGTTTGCATACCAAAGTGTTCAATTTTAAATTAGTAGAGCAGGTTGAAAATCTCAAATATTATGGGAGATCATTACCGTTACTCAAGTATTATTATTAGTTTATCTTTTGGAGGAGGAATAAAAAACAAGTGGTTGGTAAAGGGTTTGTATAACGTGATGTGTGTTCACGTAATATAATCTTTTTACAAGGAACTTATATTAAAACACATATTATGGACTCTCTCGTCGATTTTCGACGCATGAGGGTTCACACACACAATGAACATCCACACAGTGATTTGTTTATAGTGGTGAAGCCTTGTGTTCGACCATCCACACTTTTTGGCACAGTCGATAGGAAAGAATTGGTGCATCAAGGGTTGCCACAAACCCAATCAACGACCGACCTCAGGAATTTTGAATTCAGAGTTATCCCTCTCCTAGACTGGTTACCTACCCAAGGTTGAAGGGCCCAGTCTGCCCTACTATTTATCCCATAGCTGGAGGGATTTTTGAATTCAGAGTTATCCCTCTCCTGGAGTGGTTACCTACCCAAGGCTGAAGAGCCCAGTCTGCCCTACTATTTAGCCCATAGCTGGAGGGAGAATATATGGATTCATACCTTTCCCAAGGGTATTAGCGCTATGTGAAATGCCAACAGCTTCGTTTAGGAATTGAACTCGAATCGACGAGTCCATTTCCCACGACTCTAACCACTAGCCCACGCGCCTCCAAAAACTGAAAAACACATATTACATACAAAAACACATATATCTATATATAATGGAGATAGACTGCATTTTTGTCTGAAGCCGAAACTATATTACTACTCAAGTCACAATTCCTTTAATTATTTACGTCAAATTCTCCATGATTTCATTCTTTTAAACCTTCAGTTATTAATAAAAATTGTTTTACATTATTAATACTGTTGATCATATCTACGTACTAATAACATGCAATTGTATTTATATATACAACAAAATAGCGATTTACAGTTTGAACGAGAAGGCTAATTTGCATATTGATATTTAAAATATTATTTTAATAAATATGTGCTTGGTATTATTGATTTCTAATTGTTTGGTTTTATCTTAAGAAATATAAACAAAAATCTCGTAGATAAATCTTAAAGAAATTTATTTACAAGAAGAAATAACTGTAATATTATCCTTTACTTCCTATTTTAACTAAATAGTTAAATTAGGAAAATTTACCAATGAAACAGGGGAGTAATGGAAAATGATGGAATAGTTAGTTTCAAAGTTGTTCTATTTTTTCGATTATACCCCTCTGTTGCAGATCTTTTTATTTGCATTCTTAGTCAGTTTCATTAGCCTTTCTAATTTATATGATATTTTATTATATTAAAACTTAAATACTTGTACCCGGAGGGTGCATATATTTGCTAGTACATATAATAATGCTAGTATGCTTAACGAAGTCGACGTAATTACTTAGTTAAACT
>CM042147.1:14457211-14472211 GCA_023376005.1 Doryteuthis pealeii | reverse complement strand
ATAATTTCTTATGCTTAGTCCTAAGAGGAGTGTTTTTATAAATGAACTGGAAAGAATCTAAAGGTAATTTCATGTCAAATCATCCAGGCCATGTCACCCAAATCTAAAAATTGGCGGAGCTATTTTGATTTTTAACTCTTCTAAATTGAGGGGGGCGCGAAAAATTGCGACTTTTGTAACGAATTTTTGTCTCTAAAATGAATTCTAGAGCTTCTCTCCTACTAAAAATTGGTTTATACAATTTTACTTTTTTCTGGATGATTTAACATGGAATTACCAGAAACTTAGTAAGGTTAATCAACTACGTTCTGATGCTTTAAGAATTTGTGAAACTATCTGCTCTTATACACTTTTATTAGGGTGTGGGTAAAACCTGGGGTACCTGATGTGGGGCCCCACGTGGGGTGGTCTGTGGGGTACCTAGATAAAGTGCTGACCAGAAGGGAATCACCTTGATTCCTTTGCACTCTGGTCTGCGTTGATGCATATTTATAACTCAGGCAACCATGTGGGAAGTCAATCGTAATAACAATTTGCCCTTTTTTGTTTTTCGAATCTCGAAAGTTATTTGCATCGTGTAATCGAAAAAAATTCGATGACTCTTTCTAGATTTTTAAACAAGAAAAAACATTTTGAAGGTATTTTCGTGGTACCCACTGACATGGGGTTTACCCACACCCATTATATTATGTCGGAGTGCTAGACTTGTAAGAAAAAAGAAATGATGTGTTAGAAAATGTATGTAAGATAATTCATAATACTCTATACAGATAAGATAATCATAATACTTTTTTGCATTTCATCTTGGACGATTTGTATGGTCTCAATTTTAACCAGAGTGTTTTGCAAGATGATAACGGTCGTACAATTAAGGAACCCGAGTATTGATATTGGGCGTTGGAAGATGATAATTGTGATAGTTTTAAGGAACACAAATATCGATATGTATATATCCTTTAGATTAATTTTGTAGCGATTGTCTGCCTCTGTTTGTACTGGAAGAGTTATCTTCCCTTGTTTTCAGTTTTTGACCACTAGGGGCCCTGACTATTTTATCAGGGAAGCGCCAAGTTTGGCTCCTCTCTTCTCACCTGGACAACAAACTGCACGCATGGGTTAGACATCGCGTCTATACGTTTTATGTGGGTGCCTTCGCCCCCCAACCAGCCTAAGTAAGTGATATTCCCTTCATGTACTCTCTATCACTTCTGCAGGACGAAAGCCTACGTCCTACTTTCTTTGTAATACATTTATGTATCTGTTTTTTACCCCTTTGTATACCTGCTATTCGTATATGTGTTCATAATGTATCTCTTTTAGATACATTGTATTTGTATATGTAGTTCTATGTGCTCATGTATTAAAGTATGTTTGTTACACTTAACTGCTTCTTTGTTAGAATATTGATGGTACTTAGAGGTACCCACGTGGAAGCTCCCTAAGCCTTCTAATCAAATGTAATAATAAAATTACATCTTACAATGTCAATAGTGAACATTTAATTCCTAGAAAACAAAGACAAAGATTTACTGTATGTAAAACTGTTTACTCCATTGTTCCAGTTTCTTATCCGACCCAGGATCATGTAAAATTGGCCAGGAAAGACTCTTTTTAAAAACAATGAGAGCTTCTGAATATCAATGGTCACATGTACAATGTATTTGTACACTACGTTCTCATTGTAAGGATTTTCCATCCAATGATAAATTCCTTTGACAAATTAGAATAACTTTATGGACAAACTATATTTGATTTGGACCGAGAAAGGATACAATTACTGAAGTTTTGGAATGACAAAAAAAACCAACAAAAAACAAAAAAAACAAGCAATAATATAAAATTAAAATAAAGAAAAGCGAAAGGTTATTCACACCATCGGAGAGGGGAAAAACAATATTTTTCTAGCGTTTTTCTTTCTTTCGATATTTTAGTTTTAAATAGATTCGATTTTATTTGGATTCAAAATTTTTTCCGAATTGATATTTCAACAAAGAATTGTAATTTCTCTACGGTGAAATTTGTACGTGTTAGAATTGAAAAGAAATAGAAATGAAAAAAATGTTTTGACAATTAAGGTTTTTTTTTTTTTGCTTTTGCTTTTTCTCATATTTTAATGCAGCTGCTTGTTTGTAAAAAAAAGAAAAAAGAAATAAACAACAACTGACATTTGAAATCAAAAACTCTTATACTAATTTGTTAATAATAATATGCTTGTACGTTAATTGCACGACGGTTATGATCTTGTTACACGCTCTGTTTTAAAATGAGACCCACCAAATCGTCCAAGATGAAATACAAAAATGTATATCCTGATTTTGCTTATCTACCGAATTCTTATTTCTTATGAGTGCCGTCACCTCATCTAAATAATTGACTATTCCATTTTTATCTTTTTAAAAAGAAAGAGAAGAAAAAGGACATGCTACACAGAAAAAACATAATAAGAAAGAATCAAATTAGGGGAAAGATAGAGAGGTGGTGAGAGCGCAGAAGCAATAACGTTAATCTGTTTCAATGTTTCTGATAAAAAGAAGGAAAGAAAGAAAATACAATGAGAGAGAGAGAGAGAGTGTGTGTGTGTGTGTGTGTGTGTGTGTGTGTGTGTGAGAGAGAGAGAGAGTGAGAGAGTGAGAGAGATTCAAATCAAGATTATTATACTTTTTACATATTGAACTATTTGGCAGTAGCTCTTAAGTAAGCATATCAAACGTTGTAATAATTACACTATCATACTGTGGTATATCCACAGGTCCCACGAGTGTAAATAAATTAATATTTGTGCTACTTTAGTATTAACTGATGGTGTCAATAATGTAAGAAAGAAAGAAAAGAGTGAGAGAAAATTAAATCAAGATTATTATACTTTTTACATATTGAAATATTTTTCAATAGCTCTTGAGTAAGCATATGAAACATTGTAATAATTAAACTATCATACTGTGGTATATCCACAGCTCCTGCTAATTTGTCAATAATTAACAGGGAAAACCAAGGGAAAAATAAGAATGAAAATACGATAATTTCTTGATAATCTCTTCGTGTGAGTGTGAAATTGTATCCAAGAGAGAGTTGGTTGGTTGGTTGGTTGGTTGGTTGGTTGGTTAGTTGGTTGGTTGGTTGGTTGGATTTTACAGCATGCCAACCCTTGTTGGGTCATTTTATGCCGAAGACATTTTGTTTTATTCATTCTTGTTGGGTCTTCAATTAAAAAGCTGCCATATCAGGCGGCAATCTAGATCTTACGACTGTCTCTTCATTGGGCACCACAGTCATTTCACGTCACCGAAATCAATCACAGAAATTGAAATTTTGGAATCCAAAATTTCGGGATTGTGAATCCAGATTCAGCCACGAATGTTTTTAATTTTCTCAGAGAATCGCCCTGATTCCAAAATGGTATGATATGCAGGGCTACGGCTGTTGGATTATCAGGTCTTGGATTATTTGTGATATAAGGTGTTATACAATTCCCCACCTAATGGTGCGTGGCTGATTCACTACTTAAACACTTGTACTTGGTATAGTTTTGTTTGCAATCATTGAGGAGGAACTTAGAATACTAAGGAGAAACAAAAGATACTTTATCGAGGATTTCCGCTAGACAAGCGCTTTTGCTTAAAGCCTTAGTGATGACCCATAAGATTGTAATATCAGGGGTATAAGATGTATCAAACGCTGGATTTTGAAATTAATTTCGATTCAAAATAAAACAAAACGTGAATAATTATGATATATCGGACTGTTGTCGTCATCTTTATTGAGTATAAATAAAACGTTCATGCCGCTGTAACTCCGGCTCTGTTTTGAGCTTTTTAAAAATTATTCTAATAAACTAAAATAAGTAATCTTCAGACGATTATCCAAGAATTCAATTGCAGTTTTGAAGCCCGAGGTTACAGTGGCCTTAATGTTGTGTTTATACATTTAAATATGTGGACGCCATGTCATAATCATACATATTAAGACTCATCTCGTAAATACACATAAAAAATGTCTTCAGCATAAAATAATCCAACAAGGGTTGACATGCCGCAAAATCCAACCAACTAAGCAAACAAACACCTAAATAAATAAATAAAATCTCGGCGCATCGAATGAAAGAAATTCTCGTCCTGTCAACGTTTTGAGACGACTTCCCATGCAAAAAGAAAAAGAAAAAAAGGCGAAAGCACAAAAAAGCAGCAACAACAACCACGCTTAAGAAACAACAACAGGAAAATGTGAATATGAAGGTACACTGGACACGATTCCCTACCAACGAGGAATCAAATAACTCTAGACGGCCTGAGATTATTGTAATAATTGTAATTGCGACCCTTAGAACGGTTCCCAAGGGTTTGGAAAAGAGTCTGGAAGAATTGGAAATCAGAAGAAGAATCGGAAATCAGAAGAAGAATCGAGACCATCCAAACTACAGCATAGTAAGATCAGCTAGAATACTCAGAAGAGTCATGGAAACCTAAGAAGACTTGCTGTCATTCAGCCTCCAGTGAGCCACTAGCTTAGTTGGGTGTGAAAAACAACAACGGCAGCAATAATAATAATAATAATAATAATAATAAGAAGAAGAAGAAGAACAACAACAACAACAACAACATTATTATTATTATTATTATTATTATTATTATTATTATTACTAGCAAATATATGCACCCTTCGGGTGCAAGTATTTAGGTTTTGATGTTATAAAATATTGTATCAAATTAGAAACTATTTAGAAAATGATAAACTGAGGGGGTATAATCGAAAAATAGAACAGCTTTAGATTTAACTCTTCCATTATTTTGTTTCACTCCCGTCTTTCATTTTTCCTAATTTATCTATTTTGTTAGATTATGAAGTATTTAATAAAATTACAGGTCTTTCGTCTTGTTTATGGATTTCTTTTAAGATTTATCCCCGAGATCTTTGCTCAGATTCGTTAAGAGAAAACCAAACAATTAGAAATCAATAATACTAAGCATATATTTATTAAAATCAAATTTTAGATATCAATATGCAAATTAGCCTTCTTGTTCACACTGTAAACCGCTATTTTGTTGTATATATAAATACAATTACATGCTATTAGTGGGTAGATATGGTCAACAGTATTAATAATGTATAACAATTTTATCAATAATTGAGGTTTAAATAAAAATAAATTCATGGTAAATGTGACATCAATAACTAAGGGAATTATGACTTGAATAGTGATTTAGTTTCGGTTACAGACAAAAAACACACAATCTCCATTATAATAAGATTATAGTTATTGAAAATGCAGGTACTATGGAATAATGAAATCTAAAGAATGGTGTTAACTCCAACCAAAATCAACAATATAATCAATCAATTAATCAATAACAACAAAAAATCGGTTAAAGTAGCTTAAAGGCTACCATATCAAGGGGCAATTAAGCTAGCCCCTACGAAAAGCTTTTGATTAGGCACTGGACACAACAATGACACTTTTGACGCAGGATTTCGAAATTAATTTTGATTATTCCCAAATCTATTTTCAGTTTATAAACAATTGTTATCGTCCAAAAATATTTCTCAAGAGTACCCTTTCAATACTATTATGCACAGGTCTACTCTGACTCGGAGTGGTAGTACATGGCGGGGTACATCAATGGGTAATTAGAAGAAAGTGCTAATTCTAAAAATAATTCAGTTCCTATCAAGAATGATTAACTCTTAACATCCTGTTGAGGGTTTTCTAAGACCAGAGCCCAATTCCTACATGGATTTATCAAAAATGGTTAAAAAATGGCCTTTTCATTTAAAGTTACCTGTTATTTCCCTTAAATCAAAGACTTCTAAATATGTTTACTATTACATTTAAACAAAGGCTATCATTTGGGGTGGATTAGGAAAATAAATGTGAATTCCAGCCGGGTGGGAAAACGTCTTTAGCATAAAATAACCCAACGGTTGATATGTCGTAATATCAAACCGAGCAAGCAAGCAACAAAAAAAAAACCCAAAAAAAACAAACAAACAAACAAAAAATTGCCGCGCATTCAGTCGAAGATATTCTCATCCTGCCAAATTTTTAAGACGGCTTCCCATGCAGGAAATTAAGTTATATATTTACTCCGCAGCACTTTAAGTCTCGTAGGGGAACAATATAGACAACGGTTGCCAGCGATTCTGGATTAGGTTATTAATTGTGAGATCAGAGTGCAGTGTTTTAATGTGTTATTCATTGTTCAGTTTCCAGGGGGAGCGGGGTATTAATGCATAAATTATTTGATATTAAGAGTTGGCTATCCGTTAACAAGACGAGGAGCACATTATGTCGGGATGATCTTTGTAAATAGAATGACCCAACGGAGCTTAAACTCTTGGAAGAGCAATTGATTTAACCTTCACAAGAACAAGAATCGAATGAATTGGAACAATCATCATCATCATCATCATTATGTCGTGTTGGCAATATGATGTAAACTTTTCAATATGGAGATTGGCAATTATTATTTTTCACAGCTCGTAATTCGAAAAAACAAAAACTTCGTAAGTTGAGGTACTCATAAGTCAAGGTACAAGTGTTGTTTTAATTGTATCCCTCATATTTTATACGAATTCACATATCTCACTTAGTCTCATATGCCGCCCTGTCGGCTGGGGCGTTCGAATGCACTGACTGCACCTCAGCAGTGGTGTAAGACTCCCCCAAATAGGGCCACCTGTTGGCCCTGTGTGGCGACTAGTGATGCCTAAGGTCAGGGTCTTGGTGGATGAGCAGTCTATGACAGGCAACACTCCACTCAGACCCTTACTTAGGTTAGACGGGCGGTCGGAGAGGGCCCTTCCGATCAATCGGCTGGTCACCTCAAGATCTATACCTATATGATTGCCCCAACCCTATTGCCCTTATGGCAACCCCAACCCTTTTTATCATATGGGTGCTAGAAGGCGGTGGCTGAGGGGCTACACGTCCTAAGAATGATGTTAAATTCTATCTGAATAAATAAAACAATTAACGACAAAGTAACGACAAAGTAAATATATATATATATATATATATATATATATATATATATATACATTAAATATCACCAGGGCTTGGTTTTTAAGAAGAAATTAGGAAGGTTTTGATTTATATTCGTGAAGAAATTGAAAAATAAAATTTAAATGATAATAGCATGGATTTTATTTTTTGAATGTTGTATTTTAATTAGGAGACATTCATTTTTCTTTTCAAAGTGTCTGGATCAACGCAAGGTGTTTTTGTTTTCTATTATTTTTTTAATGGAGCATCCTGCGATGATCCAACTCGAGATTCAGTCATAATGGATTTTTTTCACCCCCCTTCTACCCAGGCGACACTGGGTCGCCGTTTCTAGTTTAATATAATGTTCTATTTATTAAAAGTTAAATATTTGCGCCTGAAGGTTGCATATTTTTGCTAGTTTTCTGAAGTTTTGTTCATTTACATCTCGACAATATGCGAATAATTCTGTCCTTTCTTCTTTGGTCAGCATTTTCATTTACCCTTTACAGACTAGATTACCTTCTATGGAATACTGATAAAGTTGATCATTGGCAGGAACTATTTCGGTCTATTGTCTGACAATGACAGTTTAGAGAAATACTTTTCCAACTGACAGGAGGACATTAGTTCTGATCTCTTCAACCCCAGATATGCACGACATTTCCGATTGACCAAAGAGAATCACGCAACATGAGACACCCAACAATGGAAGGTGGCTTTACAGAGTTGCAAAACTTTCGAACGCATTCGTCTATTATCTGGGGGGAAAAGATCTGTCTGTAAAGTTTGCAAAAGAAAAAAATAGAATATGAACAAAAAAATGAGGGAAAAAATTGAAGAAGGTATAAAAAAAATGTATTAAAAAATACCCCAAAAGTTTAGAGAAAAGAGATCAGAGGTGAAATATTGAATCCCTCACGAATTTTGAAGGTGTGACCTCTCTAGTCTGTTATGTGCTTAACTGTATCTTGTCACAAATTTGTCCAGTTCGTTTATGGAGGTTGAGACGCTACCACTCGTTCGTACCTGATAATATATATATATATATATATATATATATATATTATATATATATATATATATATATATATTTTATATCATATTCATAGCTAATATTGAACAATTTTTCGATTTATAAAATCATCATTGGAGCTAATTTTTAATCCGGACTCATCGAGAAAATAATTCAAATTCAAAACGAAACAATGATGTTCAAAAAGCGTGCAGGTCATGCGATCGTTTCTTACAAAACAAGCTCTGATGATGATTTTTATAAATCGAAATATTGTTTAATATTAGCTATGAAAATGATATAAAATATTTTCATTTTAACAGCATTGTGTGTTTTCATATCTTTTTTATCTATACTTATACCGTCGGATTCATTTCCTTACTCTTAACTTATATATATAATATATATATATATATATATATATATATATATATATATATATATTGGTTTGTGTTGTTGTTTTGTTATGGCATTCATCAGGTAAATTACTTTAGTTCCGGAGATCTTCTATAGATATTTTTATCTCGAAAAATTAAGAATAAATCACAGGTTAACAAATAACTCCATAGTTACCTTATTTTTTTACACTTGCATTTTGATAGCCTTCAAAACCAACCAACAAACCAATATAAACCCAATGCTTTAAGCAATTATAAAACCCTTTATATATATATATATATATTTTATATATATATATATGTGTGTGTGTGTGTGTGTGTGTGTGTGTGTGTAAAGTGTATAAGTGGAAGCGAATCTGACGGTATGAAAATGAAAAATAAAGGAAAGAAAATGTTGAATGGATAAAATAGGATTTATTTATTTTATTTATACTGACACGTGTTTCGGCCAGGAGCTTATCCATGCATACATGTATTCTATCTATTGTTATTTTAAATACAAAATAACAGAAAATAAGAATAATAGAAAAAACTACAGAAATGTTTAGTATACAAAGAAATAACGGCCTTCGTCAGAGTAAATCCTTTGGTGTTTTAAATAAAATCGGTTGAAATACGGAGAATTTCCGAGATGTTCGAAAAAAGAACTTTTTTGAAATCGCTTGAAGAAAGTGTTCTAACGCGATGGAGAAAACAGTTATGTTGACGTCATTGTCGCATGCGACGGATTTTGAAACAGAGAGAAGATATCTGGAGAATATAAGAATGTATATATATATATATATAACTAGACAGAAAGGGGTCAAAGTTTAGGCACTGGACATGTACGCCGAAAAGTAGACGGGATAGACGGGTGCTCGGAGAGGCCCCCTCCGATCAATCGGCTGGTCACGTCAAGCCCTAGCGCCTATATGATTACCCCAACCCTATTGCTCTTATGGCAACCCCATTACTTTTTATCATATGAGTTCTAGAAAGCGGCGGGTGAGGGTCTTCGTGTCCTGGGAACGACGTTAAACTCTATCTGATGGTGAGGTTTAATTTTTGTAAGTTTGGGGAATGTAGAGAACCCCTTCATCACCAATGCTCCCTGGTCCACTCTGACCCGGAATGGTAGTACCTGTTAGGGTGCCATCTATGGGTTAAATAGAAAAACATGAGTTTATAAAAAAAATTGAGTATCCATCAAAAATGAATTTATTTCAAAACTTAATCGGCATTAGATGATCCACTGTAGTTGATATGCCGTAAAACAAACCAAATTAACAAAAATTATGAAACAGGGATAAAAACTGACTAAAACTTATCCCTTAGGAATGTCACCGGAATATGAAATGGCTTGTCCGTGAATCAAATAAAAGACTGAACTGAAATTCAGAGAATGTTCCTAAATTCTTCAGAATTCTGAAGAAGGCTGGAAGTTACAACGTTTGAAACATCGTGACTATAACAATAAACCGAAGACAACTGTACAACATTATTCTATTGATATCAATGCAATAATTTTCGCATTTCTGCGTTGTTTTTGTATTTTGTTTAATTAAATTATATGGAATCTTGCTGAAGTCTGTTTGACAGGGTTAAGGACTACCTGTACGACACAGTGTTACATAATTATTGGATCCCTAATGCTTTTATAAGGTATTGTAGAAATCATAATGGCGGTTAGTATAGCTGATGGCCTTGAGAGTGAGTGACAGCGTTTGACCTCGATCTCACCTTGCGTTCTGGGAGAACGTTCGTGAGAACCGGAACCCCATAGAAGGCCCTCTTCCGGTTTAAGGATATAGTCAGTTTAAGTCAGTTAGAAGTTAGGAGCCGAGCTAGCAACATGTAAGCCTCATCTGCGCAGATTGTCTGGGTGGGGATTTGGAATAAAGTAACATCAACATAAATCGAAGTCTTGTGTTTATTACCAAAAACTAACAATGACACAGGGCTTCTGATAACAAGAAATCCCTACCAATAGAAACCAGACCCGGAATCCTCAATAGAAGACCAGACGAGACCTTAGAAGATATATCAGACCAAGATAGATGATAAACGATCAGAAGCAAAGCCGGCCAGAAGAATAGACGACAGAGTAAGAAGTAAGAAAGGTATATAACGTTATATGTTGATTTGGTTTAGTGAAAAGACCAGTATATAACAACAGATTCAAAATTAAAACAATGTAAAATCCTGGGTTTCAAATGCTTGTAGGATGTGACCCAAGGTGACAATTACAGGGCAACCAGCAAGTATCAAACTCGCTATTTAGTTATAATTGATCAGTGACACACACACACACAGACACACACATACTAATATATATATGTGTGTGTGCTTGTGTCTGTGTCTGCGTGTATATATATATTTATATATATATATATATATATATATATATATATATATATATATATAAAACATATAGCTAATATAAATAAAAAGAAGCATAGTTGAACTTCTTATCAATATCATAAGTATGTAAAGTCTGAGACCGAGAGAGTCTATCTCTTTTTCACAGGCGGTAGACCAAGGAGATTGGTTTGGCGTCTGAGGTGGAGCGCCACACCTACCATCAGGTCCTTGTGCGAGAGCCGATATTGAACCAGGTACCTTGAGGTCCCTAGGCGAGTGCCCTACTAATTGAATACATATGTATAATATAGATAAATATATACACTCACCCGTTATACCGACAAATAACAATATATATATATATTATTTTGCTTAAAAACATTATAAAAATGTCTAGACAAAAAAAAATTATTTTTTACTTATTATAAAAAATATACATATACATATTCTATTTTTTTATTTGTTTTTTGAGGAAGTCAGTTGAACAGGAAGTTAGGATATACATTATATCTTTTTCTTAGATTTAAGATTTTAACTTTATACTTGCTGTCTGACCCAAATTTTGTGAATTATCTAGTTATATGAATCTTTCTTTTGGGTGAATCCCTTTATTTTGTAAAATCCGTCTGATGAGGCTGGCGTCTTAAGGATTTAACAAAAGATTTTAAAAGATTTTTAAAAGCCTTTTGAGTTTCTGGTCGAAATCATTTCGGAATGACGATTTGTTAAGTTTTTCTTTCTTTGAAAGTTAAATATTGCTCTGTATTTAATCTAATCTATTGCTTATTATACATTGAGCTCTCTTTAGGGATTCATAAAAATTGTTGTATGAACAATATGTTTGCACCTACAAGAGCATACAGTATAGTTATACAGTGAGGTTTTGAAGATCCCAAATAGAATCATCCCTTACAACCAGTCATTTGGATACCTTACATTTATATATATATAATATATTAATATATATATATAATATATATATATGTATAAGAAAAGGTGGAATGAAAACATCACACAATGCTGTTAAAGAAGAAAACAATTTATAATATAATCATAGCTGATATTGATCAATATTTCGATTTTACAAAAATCATCATCAGAGCTCATTCACTCCCGTAGTTGTTTGGGTCGGAGAGGAAAGTCAAAATGAGTTTACAAAACAAAAAACCTTAATACTGCAAAAAATGAAAGACGTTACAATATTCACCAACGTGGGCATTTCGCGCCATATATATGTCGGTCATGTTCCATGTATATCTTTTGTCAACAAATGTAGCGATTTTTTGAGATGTTGGCAACAAGGCGAAAACAATTTAAACGGAAGGGGATGGGTGTTAAGAAATGTGACGGTTGGAATGTCGTACAGACTGTTTCGAAAGTCGAAACAGTCTGTACGACATTCTACACACCGAGCGATCCTTTGCCGGGATTACACTTGTCAGTTTCATTTTCTATAAGAAAAAAGTATCGAATTTTATGCGATACATGCGTTGTAAGTGCCTTCAAGTAAAATTTAATATATATATTATATATATATATATATATATATATATATATTCCGTAGGGACATTAAATTGTTATAATATACCTTTTAACTAATAAGAACTTTCCTATAATTAAATAATGCCTTGATTCTTCACATTGGAGATTTGCAAATAACTTTTATTTAAAAAGACATTTGCAGGTGTCTGTTATCAACTGCTTTCTTTTTCAAGGTTTCGTTTTTTGGTAAGGTGCCAAGCGCAGAACTTGAAACCCGCTCATCACAGTCTCATCAATAATTCATTCTCAACCGAAAAAGATCAATCATTTGAAAGATAAGGTGTGTAATCACACCCAACATTTCTATGTCTGCACGGAAAGGATAATAAGTTTCAAACAAAAGCAATGCTAATAATTTTGATATTTCGGACTGTTGTCCTCGTCTTTCTTGTGGTATGTATAAACACAACATTCAGGCGGCTGTAACCTCAGACATTGTTTAGGTGTTTTTTTATTTATAAGTCTGGTGTCATTTTATACTGATCGGAGCGCCCTGAATTAGTAGTAACGACGTTTAAGCTCCGAAACCACGTTTAAACTCAAGGTTATCGCATGAAGATTATTCTATGGTAAATAACAAACACCTAAACAAGCGCCGAGGCTACAGCAACCTGAACGTTGTATTTATACATTCCATGACAAAGATGAGGACAACAGTCCGAAATATCAAAGTTATTCACATCAAGCCTCATCTCAAAAATACAGACAAGTAAATTTATAATTGTTTAATGACTTTAGTTTAAGGTAAACAGGCAACACCTGAAGAAGGCCGAGGATATAGCGGCCTGAATGTTGTGTTTATACATAACACGACAAAGATGAGGACAACAGTCCGATATATCAAAATTATTCACATCAAGCCTCATCACAAAAATTGGTATATACCTTACCTATGAACATTAATCGCATCCTCATAAATACGGGAGGATTATGCTGACTGAGTAGTCTTATACCACGAGCAGTGGTTTACCTTCCTCACGCCGCTGGCGAGTATTGTATTTTGTTAATGTTATAACGATTCTATTTCCTTTCCAGTCTCCATTTGGTTATTTCTCATTTAGTAACCTTTGTTGGGTTAAAAAAAAAAGAAAAGAAAAAATAGAGACAATTAAAAGCGATGCTCTTTTAACATTTGAAAAACAAATAAACGCAGACAGATTTACACAGATATATGCAAACACAGAAGCACATACAAATAGAAATATACATAGATACACACACAAGGACGTACACACGTAAATAAATCGAAATAAAATCTAAATTAATTCAAAGATAGTGAAACTTATTTTAAACTAATAAAAATTGCGATCTTGTCTGAAAAAACAAAAAAAAAGGTGGATTTCTAAAATGAAAGAACGTCTTGAAAGATAACGAGGAATTATTTTGTCAAAAATATTCTTTTTATATTTATAAAGAAATTTTTTTAGATGAAAAACGTTTGCAATTTTTATTGTTTTTACTAGCAAAAGTATACGCTTCTATACGTATTTAAGTTTTAATGTAATAAAATATATTAAATTAGAAAAACTAGATAAGAAGGATTATAAAAAGATTACACTTATTCTAGTGTTATTTTAATTGATTTCTATATGAAATTATATATAGGATTTCTTTTAATACGATATAGAATTATATAATAGTATTAGAAATCAGTAAGAGGAAATAATTATTAATTAAACCCAGTTTGTTAAAATCATTATGCAAATTATTCCCACTATGTAAATCTTTATTTCTTAGAGACATATAACACACATTTCAGCATTTTGAATGCATTAAAACATGGGCCTTTCAGTCAATACCTGCCCACTTGATTTAAAGGGACAGGGCTGGGTTTATTGCCCAGAGCCTAAGGCGCCCCCCTTTGAAGTGGAATGCCGACGGGATCAACCCATTTTTGTGTCTACCACCCATGTGCTTCTGCTTGTGGGTGGGCCCACATAAAAATGTCCTTTTGTCACGCCCTTATAAGTGAGATGAGAGGCAAATACCTTAATAATATGGACAGTGTTGTGTCAAATCTAACTGGTGACGTAATTTCGTGTACAGACAGAAGTTACATAATCCATTTTAATATGATTTCTCAAAACTTCACTGATTGTTTTACTCTCTGTATTATTAATAGGATAATGTTTAACGTCCTAGTCTTGAGTTTATGATTGGTTAGTTGATTGCATTTTACGGCATGTCAACCCTTGTAGGGTTAACATGCCGTAAAATACAATATTATTCACAAATATCATTCACAAAGACATCTTGTTTTATCCATTCTTGTTGGGTATTGAGTTTTGTAAACACTTTTTAACACATTTTGACACTCATTTTTTATCTATTTAACCCATAGATGGGACTCTAACAGGTACTACCACTCCGGCTCAGTGGAACTGTGAGTAATGGCAATAAATACAGTTTAAGGCCATATCCAGAACATTAAGACCATCAGCCACCGCCTTCTAGCACATATAAGATAAAATGGTTATGGGGATTGCCATAAGGGTAATGGGTTGGAACAATCCTATTGATGCTAGGGCTTGAAGTGATAGGCGATTGATCGGAGGGAGCCTCTCCGACTGTTCGTCTAGCCTAAGTAATGGCCAAAGTGGATTGTTGCTTTTCAAGGACTGCTCATTCACCAGTATTCCGTCCTTAACGATCACAGGTCACCACCCACGGCCAACAGGTGGCCTTATTAAGGGGACTCTTTACCCGAGATGAAGACTCTGTATTCTAAA
>CM042147.1:14429711-14454711 GCA_023376005.1 Doryteuthis pealeii | reverse complement strand
GCAGATAAAAAATACTGGTAGATTGAGAGAGAGCGAAAAATACTGATAGACGGATTGATAGATTGCTTGAGATAGATAGATAGAGAGAGAGAGAGAAAGACAGAGAGGGAGGTAGAGAGAGAGATTGTGTGTGCAGGAGAGAGAGAGAGAGAGAGATTGTGGGTGTGTAAGAGAGAGAGTGAGAGAGAAAGAGAGAGATAGAGAGAGAGATTGTGTGTGGGTAAGATAGAGTGAGAGTGTGTGAGAGAGAGAGAGAGAGAGAGAGAGAGAGAGAAAGAACGAATTAGAGAGAGAGAGAAACTTGTTACTAAAACTGAATTCGTAATAAATCGAAGAGGAAATGAATAACTGTATATCAGACATAACTTAATTGCTAAACTTTCATTGATTAATGTGACGTCATTAAAAAACGAATTTTCAAATATTGGGATGCAGATAGAAGCCATTTTGGGATCGAATTCTTTATTTCTATTTCAGTAATGATTACTTATTTGAAAACAAATCATTTTAATTCAAAATATAAGGTTTACAGAAGAATTAATAGAATGCCATTATTTCCAATTGAGAAGAAAAAAAGCAGAGAGATAGTTCACATGACAAACTAATGCATTTTTGCATTTTCAGATTCTGGTAATACCTCTCTCTCTCTCTCTCTCTCTCTCTCTCTCTCTCTCTCTCTCTCTCTATCTATCTATCTATCTATCTATCTATCTATATATATATTATATATATATATATATATGTATGTATGTATGTATGTATATATATTCATCTTTCTTAGTCATTTCGTATCTACATATTTTCTCTATCTATGACTTTTCATATATATATATATATATATATATATATATATATATATATATATATATATATCTTTGAAAGGAAGGAAAAACTCAACACCGTTATTCCATACTAAATTTATTTCGACCAAAATTGGGGCCTATATAAATCTAAGTTGATTTAATATAGCTCCCCAAAATCCAGTCTCATCAGATGGAAGATGAGACTGGATTTTTGGGAGCTATATTAAATCAACTTAGATTTATATAGGCCCCAATTTTGGTCGAAATAAATTTAGTATGGAATAACGGTGTTGAGTTTTTCCTTTCTTTCTAAAATAAATATTGATCTGTATATAATCTAAAAAGTTTATTATACATTGAGCTCTCTTTAGTGATTTAAAGATTCACTGTATTTATACATACTGGATCATACAATAATAATAAAGTGTATCTTAGAAATCACATATAGAATCATCCCTTACTACCAAGTTTTAGATTATATATATATATATATATATATATATATATATATATATATATATATATATATATATATATAATAGTATTTGATAAGTTGCTTGAAGCATTGTTAAGTATATTATTATTAATTTATATTAAGAAGGCAATTACATTGCGTATAAAAAAAATAATGTCCAGTTGCTAATAAATTTCGAAATTGATTAGACACTGGACATTATTTTATTTTTTATACGCACTGTAATTGCCTTCTTAATATATATATAATATATATATATATATATATATATATATATATATATATATATGAAAAGTCATAGATGCTCCCCATACCCTAGGGTTGAGCACTTTGGAGCGGATTTCGCTGACGACGGCCAACTAAAACGTAAACGCAACGGTCTCTTAGAAAAGGGGTGGAGCACACTAAACAATTAAAATCTCCTTCGCATTCTGTGGGTGACGATAGCCGAGCGGTTAAGCAGTCCGCCTGATACTGAATTGATCGGGTTTCTATCCCGCCTGTAGGTAGCTCACAAAATTTCTAGACACACTGAAGAGACTGGATAAGTCGAAACGAGTGTCTGTGGATGACTATATATATATACATATATATGTATATATACATATAAATTCATACAACGACTGCTGTTTAAACACTAGCATCCGATAAAGCCTTCAGCAGATGATGACTATGGGCCCGAGCATCATTACCACTAACCCAGAACATCCAAGCAATATCACCAGACTTAGTTGGTTTGTTGTCACACTGTGGGGTTGTCATATCCTTTATTTATTCGGACTTAATTAAAGAGGAGGTTACCTCGAAATATAAGGAAAATGAATAGGATTAAGAACACAATATTCATCACACACACGCGCACCCACCATACACATATATATATATATATATATATATATATATATATGCATATATATATATATATATATATATATATATATATATATATATATGTTTGTGTGTGTTTCATTCATATACATGTTACATCCCCAGTCCATTTGGTGGTTTCTCTTATTTCATATGATTTCTTAAAATTATCACGGCTCGCCACCCATGGCCAACAGGTAACCATATTATATATATATAATGGACTCTCCCGTCGATTTTCAACGTATAAGGGTTCATACACACAATTATATATATATAAATATATATATATATATATATATATATATATAGATAGATAGATAGATAGATATATTGGTATTTTTTCCGAGATAAAATAAGGAATATATATATATATATATATATATATATATATATATATTATATATATGTGTGTGTGGTGTGTGTGTGTGTGTGTGTGTGTTTGTGTGTTTAATGGGAAGTTTTATATAATAGGAAGTTTCCTCTTATGTAGTTTAAACTTATTGAAACCAAAAGAATAGACAATTATTTTTCTGCTCAAACATTTCAAAATTTATATAAATACATTAAATCTATTTATCTATATCCATATATCTCTCTCTGTCTCTCTTTCACTCTCTCTCCATCTCTCTCTCTCTATCTCTCTCTCTCTCTCTCTATATATATATATATATATATATATATATATATATATATATATATATATATATATATATATATCTAACTGCTACCGTTGTTGTTCTGAAACATTCACACAATGTAAAAACATTTATTTTCCTTCCTGTGAGAATTACGCACCTTACGATTATTTATTTAAGAAGTTCTTGTATCTTATTCTCGAGACGCTCTCAAGCTGTGATTAAAACGATGATTCAAATGGTTCCTCCCTGGGAAGCCGAAAGCCTTTTAGATTCACCATGACAAGTTATATCATTAAGTCTCTCATATCAAATGAGTTCATTTATTTTATTATGAGGAATACACTTTCTTTTATCTGAAATCTGTCATGTTTATCCTCTCATTCCTTTAAACTTCATTGTTTTTAAATATCTAAACTGTTGATGGGGAATATGCAAACTTTAAAACCCTCAAATGCAGCCTTCAATGAACTTGAAAAATATTTTGTTAAATCAAATATCAATAAATAGAATGGATATATCTTAGTATAATGGTGATTCGCTGTCTGTCTGTCTGTCTGTAATCGGAACTAATATCTTAAATCAAATATTAATAAATAGAATGGATATATCTTAGTATAATGGAGATTCGCGGTCTGTCTGTCTGTAATCGGAGCTAATATGTTAAATCAAATGTTAATAAATAGAATGGATATATCTTAGTATAATGGAGATTCGCTGTCTGTCTGTCTGTAATCGGAACTAATATGTTAAATCAAATATTAATAAATAGAATGGATATATCTTAGTATAATGGAGATTCGCTGTCTGTTTGTCTGTAATCGGAACTAATAGGTTAAATCAAATATTAATAAATAGAATGGATATATCTTAGTATAATGGAGATTCGCTGTCTGTCTGTAATCGGAACTAATATGTTAAATCAAATATTAGTAAATAGAATGGATATATCTTAGTATAATGGAGATTCGCTGTCTGTCTGTCTGTAATCGGAACTAATATGTTAAATCAAATATTACTAAATAGAATGGATATATCTTAGTATAATGGAGATTCGCTGTCTGTCTGTCTGTAATCGGAACTAATATGTTAAATCAAATATTAGTAAATAGAATGGATATATCTTAGTATAATGGAGATTCGCTGTCTGTCTGTCTGTAATCGGAACTAATATGTTAAATCAAATATTAGTAAATAGAATGGATATATCTTAGTATAATGGAGATTTGCTGTCTGTTTGTCTGTAATCGGAACTACGTCCCTTCTTATGTCATAATATCCTCAGGAATTGCGTAAGTTTATCAATTAGTATTTAGTTCATAGTCAATTCATTAATACATAGAATAGAATAAATCATATTTATAATTAATCTATGAAGATTCGAGTTAGATTTGCCTCAAAACAACCCATGTTATTAGTGCGTTTAGAATCCTACAATGTGCTTTATATATCAGTAAGAAATAAAGGTTTACATAATATGTGGTGTGGTTAATTTGTGTACTCGTTTTAACAAAACCGGGTTTAATAAATATTTACTTGGTTTAATTGATCTCTAACATTACTATTTTATTCTCCAGCTTATTAAAATGAATCATATGAATGATTTCATATAGAAACCAATTAAAGTATAATTAAAATATGTGTACACTTTTTATATGCATTCTTATTTAATTTCGTTAGTCTTTCTAATTTAATATATTAAAGAGTGATGTTCCAAATGATGAGTGCTTCCTTGATGGGAAAATCGACGTTATAACGTTTGGATTTTTGCAATATTCATCAGAAATGAGGGAATATCTTGTGTGGTGACAGAGGTTGAAATGCAAAAAAATAAATAAATAAAAATGGGAGAATTTTTGGTTTTCGAAGGGAAATCTCTACATATATAAAGGACAGTTGGCGTCTATATATGTATGTATGTCCGGAGGAAAATACTAAAATAAATCAATTAACAACAAAGTAAATATATATATATATACACATTAACTATTACAAGAGCATTTTTGTGCCAAAATAATGAAAATTTGATTTATATCTGGAAATATATTAAAATTAGGATTTGAATAGTAAGAAAAGAGAAAGTAATTTGTTTTCTTCATTCTTGTTGGATATTCAATATAATGCAAAAAATATCAAGAAAGAATTTCAACATAGATAATGGCCAAAACAATGTGTGGGTCCTTGTCAGCTGTATAAAACATTTGATTAGTTGGTTGGATTTTTACGGCATGACAATCTTTGTTGGGTTATTTTATACCAAAGAAGTTTGTGTTAGATTCATTCATTCAATTTTATTTTCAAATTCAATTTTTTAAACACATTTTTTGTATTTAACCCATAAGTGGGATCCTAACTGCTAATAACACTCTGGTTCAGAGTGGACCTGGAAGTAATGGTGATAAATAGGTATTCCACATTCCCTAGAGCTTCAGAATTAGAACTTCATCATTAGATGCAGTTTAACGTAATCTAGTATGGGATAAATTTACAATAGAAAATGGACACCCGGTGATGATCAAATTCAAAAAACAGGAAAATGTTTTATCAACAATCATATGATGAAAGGTCGTATGTTATTTAAAGGATCATCAGGGATAGCAATCATTAGCTAAATAGGGTATTAGTGTCCTGGTTATGACCTTAAACTACATCTAATGGTGTAGTTCCAATTATAGAGCTCTGTGGGGGGGAGATTATCTCTTCATTGTCATGACTCCCTGGTCCACTCTGACCTGGGGTGTTAGTACCTATTAGGGTCCCATCTATGGGATCATCATCATCATCATCATCCTCATCATCATCATCATCATCATCTCGCACCAGCAGCGTGGATATCCATGATAATCTTTCGCCAACCATTCCTATCATCCGCCCTGTCGGCTGGGGCGTTAGAATGCACCGACTGCACCTCTGCAGAGGGGTAAGACTCCCCCAATGGGGCCACCTGTTGACCGTGGGTGGCGACCCGTGATGCTTAAGGATAGAACCCAGGTGAATGAGCAGTTCATGACCTGCAATATTCCACTTTGGCCCTAGACGGGCGATCAATCGGCTGGATACGACAAGCCCTAGCACCTATATGATTTTCACAACCATATTGCCTTCATGGCAAGCCCCAGCCCCTTTTTATCATATGGGTGCTAGAAGGCGGTGACTGAGGGTCTAAATGTCCTGGGAATGACGTTAAACTCTATCTGATGGTTAGGTTCCAGTTTTGGAGGTTTGGGGAATGTGGAGCACCCCTTCATCACCATTACTCCCTGGTCCACTCTGACCCGGAGTGGTAGTACCTGTTAGGGTCCCATCTATGGGTTAAATAGAAAAACATGAGTTTATAAACAAAATTGTATTACGCATTAAGAATGAATTTATTTCACAACTTTGTCGGCATTACATAACTCACCGAGATTGATATGCCGTAAAACAAAACAAACAAACATTCCTATCGTTTATTGACCTCGGAAGGTCCTCCACACAGCATGCAGTATCCGTACAGAGCTGGTCTATGTAGGTCTTTGCTGGACGACCCACACTAACATGTCCGTATGCTAGTTTCCACAGAAGGACGTCGCTTATGAGTTCATCCTTACTTCTCCAACAGTGTCCGGTATGTCTTGTTCGTCTTATTCGGATGGCTCTTGTGACAGGGCACAGGTGGCCGTATAGCTGCTTTCTTGTGGGATGTTTTGAGATCTCACACAGAGTCCTTGTGCAGCTTCCGTCCAGCCTATCTTCCAGGCGCCTCGTCAAGGTCCAAGTGGTGCAGCCATACAGTAGCATTGATTCCACTACGGCCTGAAAGAATTTTCGCTTGAATTAGTTTTAAAATGTCTTTAGATAATTGAATACACATGAAGAATAAATAAATCATTTATCGTTTATATATTAATATCTATCTATCAATATATCTATCTATCAATCTCTCTCTCTCTCTCTCTCTCTCTCTCTCTCTATATATATATATATATATATATATATATATATATATATATATATATATACATATATATATATATTAACTTGCTCCAAATGCCTTAATTTCTATATAGGAAGTACAATCATACCCCTCCACATTAGAATTAAAGAACATATCCACACACGTGCATCCTCATTCCATAAACATTTAATCAAATGCAAAAATAAGGACAATAGTTTTTCCGTTAAGATAGAGACAATAACACGCAACATTGGTAATCTCAGAATTAGAGAAAGTTTATTAATAGCTAAATTAGGTCCTAGTATAAACAATAGATTAGAATTAAACACAAAATATAAGATTAATTAAAATACACATTCCATATATATACATATATATACATAAAACAAATAAATAAATAAATAAATAAATACATAATTATATAAATAGATGAAAAGAACAAAATTAAAATTGAATGAACAACGGATATCACGACCCTTCCGCGTGGCGTTATAAAAAAAAAACATAAATAACATAAAAAAAATAACGACACAAAAAACGCGTCCATTTCTGAATAATGTCTCTGATGATAAAGTTACTTTGAAATCGATAAGACTAAACATCTTTTTATTTTTATTTTATACGCATTGTAATTGCTTTCCTATCAATAATATATAATAAAATAAATCATGCGTTTGACATAGAATAACCCAACAATTTGCATTTGTGTTGTATATTTTGAGTAAAGATTCGATGTTTTAGTAAATGATCCGTGCCCCCAGCCCCAATTTACCAACCAGCCATGATACCAATTGCCCGCCCCCCTTTCACATGCCCCGAATTAGTTTTTAGCTTGAAAGCCTCAGTAAGATTATTTTCACCACCAATACATTTGGCGGCGAAGTTCAAATTCTGGAGCTCTGGAGAGTGTGGTGTTGCCCCTTCATCGTCATTACTCTCAGGTCCACTCTAACCCGGAGTTGTAGTATCTGTTAGGCTCCCATCTATGGGTTAAACAGAAAGACAAATGAGTTTAAGGATTTTAACCCACTGTAGAGATGCAGTCGGTGTATTCTAAAGCCCCAGCCAACAGAACAGGCTCTGAGTAAGAATCATAGAAAGATTGTTACAATTTATGGACATTCATAAATTGTGAACGTATCTGTAGCTAGGAATTTGAATTAAGGTCTGTTAGATTAAAAATCATGGGGTCCTATGGAAAATCACCCGGTGGTTGGTTGATAACCGTCGACACCTTAAAATTGGACGCGTGAGAATAGTTTAGTTAGTTTAGCAGATGCAAACTGGCACACTATCAAAGAGGATGTCTCTTAGGGTTCACAATTGAAATGGAAAAAATGGGCAGGGTTGAAAATAAAAGCTTGATCAAGAAACAACCAAGGCTTGTTGTGTTAATTAAATATTAAGATCAATGACCAGCCAAACATATATATATGTGTGTGTGTGTGTGTGTGTGTGTGTGTCTGTCTGTCTGTCTGTGTGTGTCTGTGTGTGCCTGTGTCTGTGTGTATCATTTTATATGTGCGTTTGGGTGCGTGTGAATGATTGGATATGTTTTCATCATATTTAGATGAGATTGAGATTACTACATGGGGTCTGTTTCCTCACCGTCACACAATTTCCGATTACAAAGAAGCCAAAAATTACAAATAATTAGAACCAAATAAAATGGGAATTTTTCAAACATCCCAAAACTAAGGAATATTTTGGAATGTATTTTGTGTCATTAAAAATAGGCAAAAGGCTTTAGCAAACAATCAATGATTTACTCAGTCTTAGTATAATAATAGATAATGTAATATAACTTTAAACTCTAGTCAATAGTTTTCAAACTGTAACTCTACAATATATGATGCATTATATTTTTATAGAGTTCCCATCTTCTTGATATATGTTCATATTACCCGCTTTTAAATATCTATTTTTTGTTTTTTTTATAATAAATCTATACTTTTTTATCATTAAGTTCAATTTCTGGAGCTCGGGGGGGGGGTCCTTTCATTGCTATTTCTCTCAGGTCTACTCTGACCCCGGAGTGGTAGTACCTGTTAGGCTCCCATCTATGGGTAAAATAAAAAGAAAAATTAGTCTATGGGATTTTACCTCTCGGTAGAGATGCAGTCGGCGTATTCTCCAACCCAAGCCAACAGAACGGGCTCTGCGTAGGAATCGTAGAAAGATGATAAGGACATAAAAAAAAGACATCAATAAGCATCAAGTACATACATGCTTGTAAAATCTGCACTGAATTTGTCTCGAATGTTTGAAGTAGCTTATTTTTTGGTTTTCGAGAGCTGTCCACGAAATATCATTGATTGGTTAAAAATTAAATTCTTAACTTTGTCTGAAGTTTAAAATGTGAAAAATATATTTTTTTTTAAATGGAGTTTTAAAAAATAGAATAAATTGTCACAACTTCTTTAAAGTTTTCTTTTCTTTTCTCTTTTCGTCTTGAATAAATAACGATTGATAATACTAAAAAAAAAGAACGATGACTTTCAACTCGATCTGTCTCAGTTTCAACTGAGTAAATACAAAACAGCGGTAAGTAAAAACAATTGCAGAGATGTTATAAGTTTATGTTTGTAGCGATCGAAAACGAGGCTGTGACAAAACAATTCTGTTTTGGCGACTGACGTAAATTGAGTTTATTGCGATAATACTCATGGGAACAGAGACAATAAGTTTAACGACTTTATAAATGCAAGCTAGGGGACGCTTAACAATATAATTAAATGAATATAGAACTCTGTTCTTCTATAAATTGATTTGCAAGTCGGCATCATTAGAAAAAAAAGAAGAAACATAAAGAATCTTCTTATACGTGTAAGCTGGTGTTTACTAAGTTTAGCTTAGTTTGCTACAGGGTCAGTATATTTGAGCGCTCAGTAATTATCAACGTTTCTAGTTTTTTGAGCTATGTATCTCGAAGATCATATGTTGGCTGCTTCGTAGTATTAAATGCTGGTGTAATATAATAGGGAGAGAAAGAGAATGAAAAAAGCCAGGAATATAAGGGTTACGTGTAGTTTAACATGGAAGATTTTTTTGATGAGTCAGTAAAACGCCAAATGGTGTTTTCTTACTGGTCAAGAGACGTCCTATGACGAAGTGTTGAAGAGTAAGACTGAGAGGTGAGAATGTGAGGTGAGTTTGGAATGAAGTGGTGTGTGAGTCAAACGTAAGTCTGCCACCTAAGGCATTTTGACTTTTTTGGGGAAAATAAAAATACCTGATGAGATAAAAGTTCAGAAAATATGGTAGTATCTGTTAGTGTTCTGTCAATGGGTTAAATAGAAAAATTGAGTTTTAAAAAATTGTGTTTAAAAAAATTGAGTTTGAATTTTTTTTAAATGAATACTCATCAATAATGAATAAAACAAAACCACTTCAGCATAAAATAATCCAACAAGGGTTGACATGCCGTAAAATCCAACCAACCAATCATTTATCCTGTGTGGTCATATCTTTTGTCCCCGGTATAACGAATTCACAATAGATGTCTTTTTTAATCTGTACACGTATTGCATTTATAGACTCGTTTGGACCCTGTCTTGTCTCCATGATTTTCCTTCTTCCAGCGACTACTCATCTTTTTTTTTTTTTGGTTGTCGAATATTTTTCTCAAATATTCTAACAATTTATTCATAAGTAAATTTGTCTAATTCTATTGGGTAAACCATTTTCGATATTTTCTTCACAGCTTCACAGCTTCACAGCCTACCGTTTCCAGAAATAGGTATGTGATTTTGGTTTTCTCAGTCGTTAGATTTTCCATCTTTTAGTTTAATTATAGAAGGTAAGGGCTGAAGAATTGCTTACCTTAACAGGAAGATAGGAAAAAGTGAAATAGAATGTAAGAAAATATTTTTAAAGTCATTAAACTGGTAATGAGGAGGGTTGTAGTAGAATGTTAAGTGTGAATACATATATAAAATACTAAGGAAAGAGACAGTCGACACCGTCTTTTGATCAAAGGCGAAACGAGCTAATTGAGAACATAGAGAAGCAGGACGAACTTAGAGTAAAGGATAGAGAAAGAAAGAGACAGTGAAAGAGAGAGAGAGAGAGAGAGAGAGAGAGAGAAGAGAGAAGAGAGAGAGAGAGAGAGACGAAACTGTTGGAGAGATAATTTTTTGCGAGCTCGTTTAAGACGACAAATTGTTTAACCCTTGGAAACGCTGCGAAACATCTGATCCCTGTTTCTAGATGCTCCGGTTAGCCTCACTGTTAAATAAATGGCGAGAGAAAGAGAAGGGAAGAAACAGAAAACTCTCTCATTCTATCGCTATATTCACTTTACCCCGTCTGTCTTTCTGTCTCAGCCTCTGTCTGTCTGTCTGTCTGTCTCTCTCTCTCTCTCTCTCTTATACTGGTCTATGCGTATCATTTTAGAGCCAAAATTGAACCCGAATACGTAGATATGGAGGAAGAATTAGGGAATAAAGATCAGGAAGAGCCCTATGATTTCGACGGTGAAACACAGCACGGTATGGAAGAAAGTGGTAATAAACATCAACAAGAGACTGACTTAGTGTTGCCTAATCTATGGTAGCATATATTATTGACAACACTGTGTAGCGTAAATGGAAATTTACAGACCGTTGGGAACCTTTGATACCAAAAAGCGGGAAAACCACAAATCAAGTGAAGTCACGTGAGAGCTCGTCAGTACCCGCCAAGGATGTAGAGCAAGAAAGACGTTTCTTGCTAGCTGTACTCATCAACTGCGCGTACTGTGTTAGTTAGTTAGTTAAGATTAAGAATAAAAATTTAAACAGTAACTTGGCGTTGTTGGTCATTAATGTCTTAGCTAGAAAATGAAACAACAACAAGATCGGCCAACAAGAACAAGATAGAATTCAACATGGCGACTAGATGATCACACGAATGGCCAGAGAAGAAGAAAGAAGTAAATAATGCAATTATGCATCTCATCTCTCTGATACCCTGTCTACCTCTCTCTCTCTCTCTCTCTCCATATCACATAAGAACATTGTTTATATACTCGCAACATGTGGGTATATGACATTAGGAAATTAGACCTAGATCACCTATGAGAAGAAACCAAGAAAGAGACGAAGAAAAACACAGATTCTCAAGAATATACAGGAGAAGCGCAAAAATAACTATGGTCGTACAACCTACTAGGTTCAGGGACATGTGGCATTATATGTAAATTAGATAAGGTCAATATAAGTAGTATATGCCTTCAACGTATTGTTGCATATCGTGCAACGGAAGAGGAATCTTCCGATCAAAAGACAAAGATAAAGATATATATATATATATATATATATATATATATATATATATATGAAAGGGGAGAACGGAAGAGAGATGTTCCGGTCCAGAAGCAGGGAGAATATGAAGAAATATATGAAAGAAAAAAGGAAATGGAAGACTCCTCTTCCGGCGAGGAGGTGGAGATAAAGATAAAGAAATATATAAAAAAGGAAATATGTCCGTTATCAGATCAAAAGATAAAAATGCGTGGGCATATTTATTGTATATAAAGGTTAGTGGATCTGGAAAGAGTCAGTCAGTCCCCAGCGAGCAGCTGTGAACGTAACCTCGTCACCTCCTATCATCAACCACCCTCGGAAGTTCATTGTGAACACTGCGCTCTTTACCAACTCACCCGGGCATTTTCATTGTGAAAACTCGTTGCCATTCACCACGCACACACGGAAGAAAATAAAGACGGGTCATATTTTGATATACACGTGTCTGTGGTTTTATTGAAGTCCAGTAGTCGGCTATGCAACAGTATACTGGGCATCACCTGGAGGGATTTGATCATTAACACAACAGCACTAGAGATAGCACAGCTTCCCAGCTTGTGTTCTCTTCTAAGACAGCGTCGTCTCTGTTGGGTGGTCCATGTCCACTGGATCAATGATGGGCGAATTCCAAATGACATCCTCTATGCAAGAGACAGATTGGGAGTAAGCCAGTTGCGATCTAAGGATGTCTGTAAGTATGATCTCAAGTCCTTTAATATCAACCCTACCAAGTGGGAAAATCTGGCTCAGGACCGGCTTTGGTGGCGGCAGGCTCTCTGTAGTGTGCTATTCACGTCTGAAGTCACCACGGCTCAACACTATAAAGAAAAGAAGTGTAAGAAAAATCAACAGCAACAACGCATTAGCATGTTATCTTCCTGATCCACCTTCACATGCAACACCTGTGGTCGAAACTGAAACAGAAGGTGTTGTATAGCCGACTAATGTACTTCAATAAAACCACAGACACGTATATATAAAAATAGGACCCGTCTTTATTTTCTTCGGTCTGTGGGTGGTGAAGGGCAAAGAGTGTTCACAATTAAAATTCCAGGTTGCTGGCGAAGAGCGCAGTGTTCACAATGAACTTTCGAGGGTGGTTGATACGGGAGACGACGAGGTTACGCTCACTGATGCTCGCTAGGGACTGCTCTCACCCATAATCTGCTAGCCTTTTTATACAAAAAATATGCCCACGCATTTTTTATCTTTTGATCTGATAACGGACATTTGTAATATATTTCTTTATCTTTCTCTCCGCCTTTTAACCGGAAGAGGTGTCTTCCGTTCTTCTTTTTTCTTTTATCTTTCTTCATCTTCTTCCTGCTTCTTGACCGGAAGACCTCTCTTCCGTTCTCCCTTTTTTTTTGTTTTAGTTATTTTGCATGATTATCGTCATCTTTACCTTTACTGGTCTATGATAACTTTTGATATTCTACAGTGAAATCATTACGGGAAAATGTATGAATTTGATTTAACTTCTAAAACTTAAGATACCAATACGTTTCATACTCTGCAAACTCTCTCTCTCTCTCTCTCTCTCTCTCTCTCTCTCTCTCTCTCTCTCTCTCTTCTCTCTCTCTCTCTCTCTCTCTCTCTCACAACACACACACACACACACACACTGAGAAACTAACATACATAAACGAGGATATAATCAATGTATACATAGAGACTAATTAGAACGAATTAAAATGGATGTTTTTAAATAACTCAGTCCTAGAATTAAGGAATATTTTTATATGAATTTTGTGTCATTAAAGTAAACAGTAAAAAAAGACTGCACTAAATGTACTTCTAAAAGCCGAAGCTATCAAGAACAGAATTGATAAGCACTGTAACTCCTTCATCTGACGGTTGACAGCAATCGTGTTTGACATTTGGATATTATTGGGATATTTTGTTTTGAGCTGACGATAGTTTCTATTAAGATGTTCTTGATTTTTTCTGAATTTATCCCACCCCCAAAAACTCTCATACGTCTTCTCTCTTCAAAACCTTAGCCCAGACACGCAATACATCACTTCACTTTCTCTATCTCTTTCTCGTTTGTGCCGACCAATCACAAATCAACAGGTAGCATTTCATTTGTCATTTTAAAAAAATTCTGGTAACTTTCCACTATTATCAACACGTTACTTAAATTTTGAGGTTTTCCCATCTCATTGTGTCTGTTCCCTTCAACTGCTTAGTCTAGACTGACAACTCATCACTATCTCATTATATTACTCTCTTCCTCGCTTGTACTGACCAATTGCAAATCGACAGGTAGCCTTTCATTCGTCATCCAATATCTATGATAACTTTTGATATTCTACAGTGAAATCATTACGGGAAAATGTATGAATTTATTACCTTGATTCAAATGTTCGATTGGAAATTGACAAATGAAACTCTGATGAAGGAAGAACAAATGGAACGAATCGTTAAATAAATGAAAATGACACAAGTAAAAATCTGTAAAAGAAAAGCAACAAAATTCAATCTTAAATTAGTAATGTCGATGATAATCTAAGTAGTACCGCGATATCAAGAGGCAGTTGATACTACAAAGCGGTAAACATTTACTATTCGAGATATTCTCATCATAACAATAACAGGTTACTAAAGAAAAGACAAAAACTAAAATGAATAAATATAAAGACTTAAAAATAATCTTCTGTGAAATCGCGTAAGATCCGTAGAAAGTAAGATTTATGGATAGATTATAACTGATTTGTATCAGTAATTAAGATCAGATAGATGATGATGATGATGATGATGACGAGGAGGAGGAGGTGGTGGGAGGAGGAGGAGGAAGGGGAGAAGAAATATTGATAGATGAAAAGTGAGATTATTAGATAAATCATCATCATTATCATGTCACGCAGTTAGCACGGATATCCATGACAATCTCTCGCCAACCTTCCCTATCATTCATCGTCACAGGGAGGTCCTCTGCGCAGCATCCAGCATCCTCGCATATTTGGTCGATGTAGGTCCTTGGTGGACAGTCCACACTAGCACTTCCATGTGTTGGCTTCCACAGGAGAACGTCGCTTATGAGCTCGTCCTTGCTACTCAAGTAGTGTCCAGAATGCTTTGTCCTCCTCACTCGGATGGTTTGTGAGATGGGGGGGCAGGTGGCCATATAGCTGTTTCCTTATTGGGTGCTGTTTCCACGATTTGTTCGAGACCGCACGCAGCATTCTTGTGCAGCTCCCATCCCGCTTATTCTCAATGTGCTTCGTTAGGGTCCAAGTGGTGCAGCCATACAACAGTACTGATATAACCACAGGCTGGAAGAATTGTCGCTTTAACTCGTCAGTGAGATCGGATTTCCATATAACTGGTAATTTGTTTGTGGCCGACCATGCCTTTCCTATTCGTGTATTAACATCTCGCTTTCTGTGGATGAGATTTCGTGATTAGTTGGTACGAACGGAATCATAACATCTGCTCACGGAATGTAACATTAGGCGAAACATTGAATTCTAAGAAATCTATAAATTATATATAATATATATATATATATATATATGTGTGTGTGTGTGTGTATATATATATATAATATATATATTATAATATATATATATGTATATATATGTATGTATATACATATATATGCATATATATGTGCATATATATATATATACAAATATATGTATTTATGTACTTATATGTACATTTGTATATATATATGCATATATATATATATATACATATATATATACATATATATATATAAAGAAATCTAAATGAATAAAACGGAAACAAATCAACATTAAAAAAGAAAAATAATAGAAACCTCAACAGATGAAGATGAAGATTTAATTAAATTGTTTCAGCATCTAAAAAAATAACAGACACGTGTTTGCTAGAAATTGCCTCATTGTTATCTTTGCTGCAGCGAGAAATTCTTCATCTTAACAACAAAAGAAATAATTAGTAATAGCTGCGTTATTCGGACTATTGTCCTCATCCTCATTGTTATCTGTACAACGTTTCGGTCGATGTACCCTCCGGACTTCTTCAGGTATTTCTTGTCCGACTTGGGAACCTTCTCGGACTCGGGAACCTTATTGTCGTAATCGGGAACCTTCTTGTCATAATAGGGAGCCATCACGGAACTTTGAGCCTAACCCTTTATTCAGTTAGGTTCAAAGTTCCGTGATGGCTCCCGATTACGACAAGAAGGTTCCCGAGTTCGAAAAGAAGGTTCCTTAGTTCGAAAGAAATACCTGAAGGAGGGCACATCGACCGAAACGTTGTACAGATAACAATGATGATGAGGACAATAGTATGAATAATGCAAATAATACTATTCATCAAGCCGCATCTCAAACATTCAGAGAAATACAAAAAGAAATAATGTTAATATTTCAACACGATTTTCTCTCTTCGTATTTTTCTAGTATTATGTGTGATTCCTCCCTCCGGTTTAGATCAGTCACTTAGAGCACCCACCTAGGCAATAGCGAGGTCCCTGGTTCGATACCAGTCCTCGCCAACTCAGTGCATGAGTAGCACAGATTGGATAATCTGATATATACGGTAAAGTGGGGAGATGACAGGAGATGTGGCGTTCCACCTCAGCCAAAACAATCTCTCTGGTCAAGCGCTTGCGAAAAGGAGATAGACCCCCTCGCTGTCCGACTGATATCGACAATTGGCCACTCCGGCAATTTCAATTTTTTGCTCTACTTTTCTTTGATAGTACTTACTAAGCTTAATCTACTGGCTGATTATAAAGCGACCCTTTTCCTATTTTAGAAATCCTATAATTTATTTTGAAATCATTTTTATAAAAAAAATGAATATGAGAAAAACACACATTTTCAGTTTTATTTAAAATTCTATATGGGCACTAGCATTCGCCTCCAGCCTCTCAAGCTGCTCTGGAATCATATCAATTGAACTTCCCAAGAACTCTTGTGGAATGGCAGAAATAAATGCTTGTATTCGTCCTTCAAGTTCTTCTAAAGTCGTTAGTTTCGTAGAGTAGACTTGCTCCTTCAACCAACCCGAATGCAAAACATCGTAGGGTCTTAAATCGGGGCGTCTGGCTGGTAAATCATGCGAACCACGTCTACCCATCTATCTCCCAAGAAGATTGTGATCCACTCATTCACGTTCAACAATAGCAAAATGTGGAGTAGCTCGAATACAAAACAACACAGATTTAATTGCCACATATTAAGGAACAAACTATTTAAAAAAGTATAAAATGTTTGAAATAGTGTTACTTTTCAATAATCGTGTAGTTTGGCACAAGACAATGAATTAGGAGCATTTTGTCGATAAAGAAATCGATCTTAAGCGGCAATTTTCTACTGTAGTCAGTTGGTCCTAATCAAAACTTTGAATGTATTTTTAAATATTTTTTCGGGTGGGTGGGTGGTCAAAAATAACCCATGATTAATAATTCATTTGTAGTGTTGATGTCTTTGTACAAGTGTTTGGTTAGGTTTGTTTTGTTTTACGGCATATCAACCTCAGTGGGTCATTTAATGCCGATTATGTTTTGAAATAAATTCATTCTTAATGGATACACAATTTTTTTTTACAAATACATTTTATTATTTAACCCATAGATGGGACCCTAACAGGTAATACCACTCCGGGTTAGAGTGGACCAGGGAGCAATTGTGATGAAGGGCTGCCATTCCCCAACCTTCCAAAACTGGAACCTCACCATCAGATAGAGTTTAACGTCATTCCCATGACATGTAGACCCTTCGAAACGCCTTCTAGCATGCATATAATAAAAAGGGTTGGGTTTGCCATGAGGGCAATAGGACTGGGGAAATCATTTAGGTGCTAGGGCTTGACGTGACCAGCTGATTGATCGGAGGGGGCCTCTCCAACTGCCCATCTAGCCTAAGTAAGGGTCTAAGTGGAGTGTGTCAGGTCATGGACTGTTCATCCACCAAGACTCCGTCCTTAAGCATCACGGGTCGCCACCCACGGCCAACAGGTGGCCCTATTTGGAGGAGTCTTACCCCTCTGTAGAGGTGCAGTCGGTGCATTCTAACGCCCCAGCCGACAGGGCGGTTGTACAAGTGTGCGGCTCCGTTAGAGATGATTAATCGCTAATTGTGCTCACTGGAAAATTAATTTTTATTTCAGACTCTGTGTCTGAAGACAGCGAATATTTAATCTGTATATCGACAAGATTAAATATTCGCTGTCTTCAGACACGAAGTCTGTGTTCAAAATGCATTGTTTCATACTTAGTATCTGTTTACTCAAATAATCAAATATGAGTCTCTCTAAATTAGTCCAAATATCGAAAGTCGGCAACACCAGTCCACATTCCAATACCCAAAGTCACTTTCAAACCCACCGTTTCTCGTATTCGTGCACGCACAAATCAACTATGGGAAGTGTGAAAAAGAATGCCCCTCCTCAAATTTTCCTTCGGTGATTTTTTTTTATTGCAAACTACGACCGTCATTTTCTCTGAATGTTTGAGATGAGGCTTAATAAAAAGTATTATCTGCGTTATTGGGACAATTGTCCTCATCTTCATTGTTATCTGTACAACGTTTCAGCAGATGTGCTCTCCGGCTTTCTTCAGGTATTTATTGTCGGACTCGGGAACCTTCTCGGACTCGGGAACCTTCTCGGACTCTGGAACCTTCTCGGACTCGGGAACCTTCTTGTCGTAACCGGGAACCTTCTTGTAATCGGGAGCCATCACGGAACTTTGAACCAAACCCTTTATTCAGTCTACGGATGTATCCTGTTCTCATTCCGCTAACCAATTGGACACATGGCCTAGTGGATAAAGGAGTTATGCTAAGACAGTTCTAAGTGAGAGTTATCTCTAGACTGCTGGTTCAATCCTGGTCAAGGGCAGCAGTAACATAGAATTATAATTAACACAGCTTGGCGCCTCTACCCCAGCTATGGTTAGCGGAATGAAAACAGGATACCCCCGTGGACTGAATAAAGGGTTAGGTTCAAAGTTCCGTGATGGCTCCCGATTACGACAAGAAGGTTCCCGGGTCATTTAGATCGAAATCATGGTAGACCCATGACTATTTCACACTATGCTATTACTACTTATTGCTCTAAGGAGCCAGTTTAACTTAGCTGGTACTGCGTTCGCCTGGAAACCACACGTTTCCTGGTTCGATACCGGCAGTGTATGAATTGCACAGAGATCTGTGCAGTAAGGTGAGAATCTGATGATAGGTGTGGCGCTCCATCTCAGATCCTAAAAACAACCTCCTTGCTCTAACGCTAGTGAAAAGGGAATGGACTCCCTCGCTGTCTGGATGATACCGATTTTAAGTTTATATTGAGCACTTTTGGATTATTTATTAATACTACTGCAATAGAAAATTTAAAGCGGCAATATATGTAAAGTTGAATGTTAAAAATGGAAGTGAATTCGACAATTATGCTGAACAAATAAATAGATAATGGAAAGAAAATGTTGAATGGTTAAAAATTATTTATTGGTGAGCCGACACGTGTTTCGACCAAGATTTTGTATTCTATTTATTATTATTTTAAATACAAAATAAAATTTTTTAAAAAATAATAGAAAAATATGTATTATTATTATTATTATATATATATATATATATATATATATATATATATATATATATATATATATAATGGACCGTTTCTCGTAAGGTGACTTACCGGTGAATATGGTCACGATGGTTAGATGGTGCAGAATTCATGAAGGTAAGTCAGCGATATAACAAATACAAAGTGCTCAATACGTTAGTAAAGCAAATTTATTACAATATAGGTACAAGTGATAACCTACTCGAGCTTTACCATAAGAATCTTCAGGGTTAAATCCACTGAATTAATTGAGATAGTGATTAATTGCAATCGACTACACGTGTATTCGACTGCAATTAATCAGTATCTCGATTAATTCAGTGGATTTAACCCTGAAGATCCTTATGGTGAAACTCGTGTAGGTTATCACTTGTACTTATATATATATATATATATATATATATATATATATATATATATATATATATATTCTATTTATTATTATTTTAAATACAAAATAAATAAAATAATGATAGAAATATATATATATATATATATATATATATATATATATATATATATATATATATAAGAGATTTCATTTATTCGTCTATGTTATAAAAGGATATATGCTGAGTGCATTTTTGCATGTTGCAACGAAGGATGCGGCAATTTGCATCCATCACTTGCAATATAATTATACGTGCAATTTAAGCCAACATTTTCGAAATATTAAAATGCATCAGATTATTTCAACTGGGCCCCTTACAAATTTGTTTCAGATTTACTTGCAATATCTTCCACTTTCTGATCATTTTACAAACGTTGCAGGCAATGAATTAAAGAGCTTCAAAAGGATTTCGAAAGTCGAGAATAAAAAGAATAAATAAATGAAGGGAGATGTTTTATTTCCCCGTTTTTGGTTTTAAGTGTGCATCAGCGCATCTAGAGTTCGGGAGTTTTGTAATTAAATATAATGGCAAACCCTCGAAATAATTTGCTCGGTGTGTTTAAGGTTGTTACATTGAAGAGTTTTTTCAAAAATGTTATCCATTTGAAAATACTGTTTGAGAATACTAAGTAAATCGTAAAGAGAGAGTGTTACATAATTATTAGATCCCTAATACTTATATAAGGTGGTATAGAAACATAATGGCGATTAGTGCAGCTGATGGCCTTGAGAGTGAGTGTCAGCGCTTGACCTCACTCTCACCTTGCCTTCCGGGGATAAATCGTGAGAACCGGAAGGCATAGTAGACCTTGTCTTCCGGTTTAGTAAGTAAGTTTCAGTCAGTTAGATGGAGGAGCCGAGCTCGTAGGATGTAAGTCTCACCTGCGCAGATGTCTGGGTTGGGGATTGAAAATGAAGTAACATCAAAGTAAATCGAAGTCTTCTGTTTATTACCTAAAAACTAACAATGACACAGGGCTTCTGATAAGGAGAAATCCCTAACAGAAACCAGACCCGAAGTCCCCAAGAAAGTCCAAACCTTAGAAGAGACCAGAACAAGATAGACGATCAGAATAGCAAAGCCGGCCAGAAGAAAATACGACCAGAAATAAGAAGTAAGAAAAGGGTATACAACTAGAGATTGGAGAGTGTGAGAAGGAGATTGAACATTCCAATTTATTTGTATGTTATCTTCTATACATATATAAAGGGCAATTGTGTGTATATGTATGTATATTGAATATTTTTTTTTGCATTTAATATTTTGAATAGAAGACGTTTATTTTCAGAGTGGCTGGATTAATGCAAGGTCGTTTTTTTACATGGGGATTTTAATGGGGCATCCGACGAGGATCCAACTCAAAATTGAGTAATAATGGATCCACGGGACTAACTTTAAAAAATCCCCCCTCTACCCTGGCGATGACGAGTGGTTTCTAGTACACATATAAAGGGCAAATTTGTATGTATGTATGTCCGGACAAAACTTAGAAAATAAAACAATTAACGGCAAAGTAAATATAAAATATCACCAGGGCTTGGCTTTAGAGCAAAAATAATAAAGATTTGGTTTATATTCGTAAAGATAATTAAAAAAATAAAATTCAAATGATGACAGGAATTTGTTTTTGTATTTAGTATCTTGAATAGGAGACATTCATTTTTCTTTTCAGAGTGTCTGGATCAACGCAAAGCCTTTTTTTACGTAGGGATTTTAATGGGGTATTCTGCGAGGATCCAACTCACGATTCAACAATAATGGATCTGCGAGGATCCAACTCACGATTCAACAATAATGGATCTGCGAGACTAACATTTTTGCCCTCCCTCTGCCAGGGCGATGCCGGGTAGACGCATCTAGTATATAATAAAGCCCTCAGCTTTTGGCTGCTGCTGTATTAACATAAAAATAAAGTGGGAAGTTCAATCTCTGTCTTACACGCTCCAATTACTTTCTTTATCTCGAAGAAACACTAACATATATAATGAGTACCTAATAAAGATATATATAGAGAGAGAAAAAGGGGGAAGTGATAGACGGGCGCGTTTTTGACTTAATTGCAAACTATAACAAATTAGAACCAATTAAATTGATTTTAAAAAAATATCAATCCAGAAACCTTCCGCTCTGTCGGCTAGGCGTAAGAATGCACCGACTGCACTTCTGTAGAGGGGTAAGACTCCCCCAAATGGGGCCACCTGGTGGCTGTAGGTGGCGACCGGTGATGCTTAAAGATGGAGCAGTCTATGATATGCAACACTCTACTTAGACCCTTACTTAGGCTAGACAGGCGGTCGGAGAGGCCCCCTCCGATCAATATGCTGGTCATGTCAAGCCATAGCACCTATATGATTACCCCAACCCTGTTGCCCTTATGGCAAGCCCCAACCCCTTTTTATCATATGGGTGCTAGAAGGCGGTGGCTGAGGGTCTACATGTCCTGGGAATGATGTTAAACTCTATCTGATGGCGAGGTTCCAGTTTTGGAGGTTTGGGGAATGTAGAGCACCCCTTCATCACCATTGCTCCCTGGTCCACTCTGACCCAGAGTGGTAGTACCTGTTAGGGTCCCATCCGTGGGTTAAATAGAAAAACATGAGTTTATAAACAAAATTGAGTATCTATTAAGAATTACTTTATTTCAAAACTTTATCGGCATTAAATGACCCACTGAGGTTGATATGCCGTAAAACAAAACAAACTAAACTAAACCAAAACCAAAGGAATCTTTTGGCATGTATTTCGTGTCATTAAACTAAATAGAAAAAAGTCTTTAGTAAACAATCTTTGATTCATTAAGTTTTAGTATAATTTATTTAGGGGTAGAAGTTTTTTAAATGAAATTCCACTTAATTTGTGTAGTTAAGTCCCTTTCTCACAGACTCCAAAACCAACTCGATAGAGGAAGTTTTTTTTCTTCTAATTAAATGGTTGTAAAGGAGTGTCTATGATTATAGAATCTCTGTTTCCAATTACGGGCAGAGATTCCAATAGAAACTTTCTCTTCCTTTTTATTTTCCACCGGGAAAATGGTTGCCTGTTAGACAACCTTCTCGAAATTGCAGTAACCACCTACAGGGCACTCTTCTTTAATCCTACAATTACTAGTTAATTTATCAATGCCCTTATTATCTACCTGCGACGTGTCAATTAATTATTAATGATTTTGAAAATATTACTTGTGCACGATTAACTCATCTTCAGTTTATTTCTATTAAAATCTTTACTTAATTCATTGTTCCATGTGTAATGTCTATCTATTAATTTTGAAAGTACTTGCCTCTCTCTCTCTCTCTCTCTCTCTCTCTTATATATATATATATATATATATATATATATATATATATATATATATATATATATATATTATATATATATATATATATATATATATATATATATATATATATATATATATATATATATATATATATATATATATATATATATATATATATATATATATATATATATATATATATATATATTACATGGAGGCGCGTGGCTAGTGGTTAGAGTCATGGAAAATGGATTCGTCGATTCGAGTTCAATTCCTAGACGAAGCTGTTGGCATTTCATATAGCGCTAATACCTTGGGAAAGGTATGAATCCATATATTCTCTTCAGCTATGGGTTAAATAGTAGGGCAGACTGGGCTCTTCAGCCTTGGGTAGGTAGCCAGTCTAGGAGAGGGAAACTCTGAATTTAAAATTCCTGAGATCGGACGTTGATTGGGTTTGTGGCAACCTTTGATGCACCAATTCTTTCCTATCGACTGTGCTAAAAAGTGTGGATGGTCCAACACAAGCCTTCACCACTATAAACAAATCATTGTGTGGGAGTTCATTGTGTGTATGAACCCTCATACGTCGATAATCGACGGGAGAGTCCATTTATATTAACACATGGGAGCTTGGTGCAGAAAACCGACCTGTCTAGCACCCCCTTGTCAAACAAGGGACGAAATAGAGTGAAAAAGAGAGGAAAGAACCCGCCATAGAAAAGAGAGCCAGAAGAAACTAGAGACAACGGCAACTCCAGCATGCATCTCATTGTTTGCAGTCACTGCACCAGAGATTGCCATGCAAAAATTGGACTGTTCAGCCATTCACGCAGATGCAGTTTAAAAAATTCGTCACTACGCTATCCTCTCTAGCAGTCGGAAGGATGCCAAAACACACACACACACACACACACACACACACACAACACTCATGCATATATATATATAATTTGAATTTCCTGATATGACTCAGCATTTCGTTGCACGTGATAGTCCGATTGATTTTTCTCTCTCTCCTTGGGGTCTGTCTGTTCGTCCTTCACCACACCGCCTCGTGCTTTTTTTTCGTTTTCGATCTGACCTTTGTCAGTTTCTATCGTAAATGTTTATGTCTACCACTCACGACCCATTGTGTTCTCATTTCACTTCTGTTTGAAGTCGTGATTTTTATGGCCAACTTCTATAACATTACAAATTGAAAATTATATGCCCAAGTCAGACAGAGTCGTGTAGATTCTACCGGTATGCGTGATAAAGTTTGCCAACCGGTAACCTCTCTTCTTCCTTTTTTTTTTTCTTTTTACTGAACTTTGCTTATTCCGGCATACAAATTCCTTATAGTCCCTGCAGTTCTTGCATGATATATATATATATTATATATATAATATATATATATATATATATATCGTATTCGTATTCAATTGGCGCTTTAACCTTTCCGTTTCAGTGCCCTCAGTACATAATCCAATAGCGCTCAATATATTAGAAACATGGAACAATAATAATAATAATAATAATAATAATATAACCAAACTTAACAACAGAAATCTGATTAAAGGAATCAATACCTGGGCTGTCTCCATTATAAGATACTCAGGACCATTCTTAAAATGGACTAAAGAAGAACTCAGACAGATTGATCAAAGGACGAGAAAATTAATGACCATGCACAAAGCCCTACACCCTAGAGATGATAGAGATAGATTATGTGTGTCAAGAAAGGAAGGGGAAAGAGGTCTTGCCAACATAGAGGA
>CM042147.1:14398985-14421485 GCA_023376005.1 Doryteuthis pealeii | reverse complement strand
ATTTAATCCTGCCTGGTGGGGGGTCAGGGAATTTTCTTTTCGTCAGATTTGAGGGGATGACATCATATGGCTAAAAATTCAATGTATGAAAAGACATACTAATTACATATTTAGAAATATTTTTTCTAGCCAAATAAATATTTTAAGATAGAAACAGAAATAAGCGATACATAAGATTTGATTTTATGTTAAAATTTTAGTATGAAAAAACTATGCTACGAATTCTAGGCTGACTGAAGCAAAATATAATTTTTTCTAACTCGCTGTAAAAAATAATTCCATTGATAAAAACTCAATCAAATTACATATTTAGAGAGATTATTTCATTCCCTTTCGAACCATATAAATATCTTAAAGAAGATTGAACCGTAAATAGGCGAGAAAAAAGACGGACCGTTATTCTTCTTTCAAAAACGTTTTGAGTTTCACTGGATATAG
Source organism: Doryteuthis pealeii (assembly GCA_023376005.1). Taxonomy (NCBI): domain Eukaryota; kingdom Metazoa; phylum Mollusca; class Cephalopoda; order Myopsida; family Loliginidae; genus Doryteuthis; species Doryteuthis pealeii. The sequence continues at coordinate 14,421,047 of CM042147.1, read as the reverse complement.
TTAATCATATTATTTTAAAAATCCCCTTTTTTTAATCTCTTGAAGGATTTCTTTCAAAAACTTTTTCGTGTGTAAGACTATTTTAAATTCAGATTTTGCAAATTCGTATATCAATTCAAATTTGATTCGCTGATTAGAAATGGATATACTTTATTCTAAGAAATATGAAAGTATTTGTAAAAATATTGATATTTTTCTTTTTTACATAAACAAATGCATTCAACAACGCAATAGAAATAGAGCGTACATACGTACGGGCATCAGGGTGGGGTGTGCCTGCTGATTGTAGCTGGAATATCAGCAGTAGCAGCAATTTTACAGATTTCGAAAAATCGTTTGATTTTGGTTTAATTAATTAATTATATCCCTTAATCAGTAAAAATCAATAACCAAATTTGGTGTGTTTCTTAGTTAGAACGATATCAATGTGTATGCAAGATTTTAAATCTGAGTGACCTCCCATTTTGGAGTTATACGTCGACACGTACATACCAAAATATCTCCTTATATATTAGATATATATATATATATATATATATATATATATATATATATATATATATATATATATATATTGATTTAAATAGCGTGTGCATTTTATAAAATATTTTAATTTCTAAGAAAAAAAGGGAACCCTTATATATTTTTTCTTTTTCGGTCACGCTCTTCAGAGAAATTTCGTGACAAATGGGAAAAAAGGTCCAAATAGGAAAATAACCTAATAAATCACGAGAGAAGGGAAGAAAAAAAATTATGAATCTGGAGAGGGGGTTCTATTATTGTTTTTCCCCATGTGAATTATTCAAGTTATTTGCGTGTATCGTATCATACAACAATTGGTGGAAATTTTTATTTTTTTGAGTACATAACGGAAGTTGGAATTTTTAACACACTAAGCTGTAGCTCGTTGTTGGATGCCCAAAGAATAGAAAACATTGATGGGTTATAAACACAGGTACATGCAGGTATATATATATATATATATATATATATATATATATATATATATATATATATATATATATATATATATATAATGGCTGTCAACTCGTGTTCGAGTTAGACCATTTCCTATATTTTTAATTTTTTTTTATCATCATAGTTGAGTGCCAGTAGCATTTGACACTCCATCCTTGTGTTTTCTCAGATGACTCACCAGGCCAGCCCTGGAGAGATATACTCTTCCGCATAAACTCATGTTAGAACTCCTCCACTTTGAATTTTGCTGGGCTGAAAATTACCCTTTCTAATAGCCCGCTTCAATTTTTGGTGTCTAATTCGGTTGGACTCAAATTCTTCCACAGACAAAAAAAATCTTCCCAAAATATATATATATATATATATATATATATATATATATATATAATATTATATCATCATCATCATCATCATCGTCATCATCATCATCATCTCGTGCAGGCAGCACGGATATCCATGACAATCTCCCGCCAACCTTCCCTATCATTCATCGCCCCTGAGAATTCTTCCGCGCAGCAGCCAGCATCTTTACATAGCTGGTCGATATAGGTCCTTGCTGGGCGGCCCACACTAGCATGTCCATGTGTTGACTTCCACAGGAGAACGTCGCTTATGTGTTCGTGCTTGCTTCTCTAGCAGTGTCCTGCATGTCTAGTCCGTCTCACTCGGGTGGTTTGTGAGATAGGGGACAGGTGGCCATACAGTTGCTCCCTTGTGGGGTGCTGTTTCCACGACTTGTTCAAGCCTGCACGCAGCATTCTTGTGTAGCTCCCATCTTCTCAAGGCGCCGCGTTAGGGTCCAGGTGGTGCAGCCATAGAGCAGTATTGATATGACTACGGCCTGGAAGAAATGTCGCTTTAGTTTGTCAGTGAGATCGGATTTCCATATGACTGATAATTTGTTTTTGGCCAGCAATGCCTTTCCTATTCGTGCATCAATATCGTTATCTGTGGATGAGATATTACTACCTAGGTATGTGAATTGTTCTACTTGCTTTAAGAGGCTTACCGTCTAGTATGGATATATATATATATATATATATATAATATATTATATATAATATAATCCAAAAGTCCAGAGAAAGAAATCTTCCTTATGACACAAGAATTTTATTTACAAAACCTCTCGCAGTTTGAGAGCTCAATGTGTGCTCTTAATGTTAGAATCACAGAGCAAATATATAAGTAATAAAAATGGACTATAATGCAAAATCTCTAAGTCTTTTGTTATTTCTTTACTTGTATATATATATATATATATATATATATATATATATATATATGTGTGTGTGTGTGTGTGTGTGTGTGTGTCAGAAAATTAATCCCCCTGATGCAGCATGCAAATGCCCATTTATTTTGTTCCACTCCTAACATATTTCTTCCATGTTTTGTCGATGCACCTGTTAGATGTCAGCGTTTCTTTATATAACCTTATTTAGTCAGGTAAGAAAGGTAATCAGATTTTTCAACAAACCACATTATATAACACAAGTCAGTTGCAAAAATGCTTTTAGGCACTCAGCCTCATACGAAAGTTCGCAGAGTATCTAACGTGAGTAAATCCAAATAAATTGTATGAAGGGAATTACATGAATAAAAATCAACAAGCCCTTTTGCTCTTTTGCTCGTAGCTGCTGTCTCGTGCAACAACTGGGAAAAATCAGGAACGTCAACATACTCGAACCCGTTCTCTTCGAATGCAAATGGAATAATTCTAATCCGTAGAGACTTCCCTATAGGTCGTCAGCCTCTTGCCACAGTACTAGCGCAACAGAAATCTTTTTCGAATATTTTCTCGATGAATTGGTTCCAATATGAATACACTAGAAAGGAAAGTGCTTCTGTTGGTTGGTCATGAAATATAACAGACTAGCTTAAAAGCCACGGTATCGGGTGGCAATTAAACTCACTCCTACAGAAAGCTCTTGTAGTCCAGTAGAATTAGCTCATTTTGGAACCCAACCTGGAAATAAAAAAAGGTCAAGCTAAATTTTGTATCGCTTGAAAGCTTATTTATTATAGAAAAGCATATCCAAAATCCTCTTTAATCATCCCAGGGTGACAAAAGATATGAAGCAAATAGTAGGGGTAGGTAAAAAGGCAAAATTTCTATTTTCTATTGGTAATTAGGTATTCAAAAATGTATAGGGGTTTATTTGCTGTAATCAAGTTTTCTGTTGAGAATTTTAACATCAAGAGAGTGAGTGGGTAATTTTTGTAGGTCTGTGAACTTACATCCTTGATAAGAGGCCGGTTCTTTTCAAAAAGTTTAATATCCTCTTGGGATCTATTTTTACAAATAGTTTGTCCATGCTGTTAACATTGTAGAACTTTCTTCGAGTGTGGGAGAGGTGTGTGCATTCAATCAGAATATGTTTTATTGTATATCGGTTTCCACATGAACATTTAGGTGGAGGTTCTTCTTTTAAAATGAAGGAGTGGGTTAATCTAGTGTCTTCCCAGAGTAAAAAAAGATATGAAGCAAATAGTAGGGGTAGGTAAAAAAGACAAAATTTCTATTTTCTAAACAAATATGACCAAATTTATCAATATTTACTTTCTTTATTTCTACATTTTTATAATTGCAGCTCTTATTTGACTAAAACTACTTATGTGTTATTAGGGGTGATTTGGAAATAATTTGCTGAATAATTTCTTATGCTTAGTCCTAAGAGGAATGTTTTCATAAATGAACTGGAAAGAATCTAAAGGTAATTCCATGTCAAATCATCCAGGCCATGTCACCCAAATCTAAAAATTGGCGGAGCTATTTTGATTTTTAACTCTTCTAAATTGAGGGGGCGCGAAAAATTGCGACTTTTGTAACGAATTTTTGTCTCTAAAATGAATTCTAGAGCTTCTCTCCTACTAAAAATTGGTTTATACAATTTTACTTTTTTCTGATGATTTTAACATGGAATTACCAGAAACTTAGTAAGGTTAATCAACTACGTTCTGATGCTTTAAGAATTTTGAAACTATCTGCTCTTATACACTTTTATTAGGGTGTGGGTAAAACCTGGGTACCTGATTGGGCCCCACGTGGGTGGTCTGTGGGTACCTAGATAAAGTGCTGACCAGAAGGGAAATCACCTTGATTCCTTTGCATTCTGGTCTGCGTTGATGCATATTTATAACTCAGGCAACCATGTGGAAGTCAATCGTAATAACAATTTGCCCTTTTTTGTTTTCGAATCTCGAAAGTTATTTGCATCATGTAACCGAAACAAATTCGATGACTCTTTCTAGATTTTTTAAACAAGAAAAACCATTTTGAAGGTATTTCGTTACCCACTGACATGGGGTTTACCCACACCCATTATATTATGTCGGAGTGCTAGACTTGTAAGAAAAAAGAAATGATGTGTTAGAAAATGTATGTAAGATAATTCATAATACTCTATACAGATAAGATAATCATAATACTTTTTTGCATTTCATCTTGGACGATTTGTATGGTCTCAATTTTAACCAGAGTGTTTTGCAAGATGATAACGGTTAAGGAACCCGAGTATTGGTATTGGGCGTTGGAAGATGATAATTGTGTTAGTTTTAAGGAACACAAATATTGATATGTATAGATCCTTTAGATTAATTTTGTAGCGATTGTTTGCCTCTGTTTGTACTGGAAGAGTTATCTTCCCTTGTTTTCAGTTTTTGACCACTAGGGGCCCTGACTATTTAATCAGGGAAGCGCCAAGTTTGACTCCTCTCTTCTCTCCGGGACAACAAACTGCATGCATTGGTTAGACATCGCACCTATACGTTTTATGTGGGTGCCTTCGCCGCCCAACCAGCCTAAGTAAATGATATTCCTTCATGGACTATCTATCACTTCTACAGGACGAAAGCCTACGTCCTACTTTCTTTGTAATACATTTATGTATCTGTTTTTTACCCCTTTGTATACCTGCTATTCGTATATGTGTTCATAATGTATCTCTTTTAGATACATTGTATTTGTATATGTAGTTCTATGTGCTCATGTATTAAAGTCTGTTTGTTACACTTAACTGCTTCTTTGTTGGAATATTGATGGTACTTAGAGGTACCCACGTGGAAGCTCCCTAAGCCTTCTAATCAAATGTAATAATAAAATTACATCTTACAATGTCAATAGTGAATATTTAATTCCTAGAAAACAAAGACAAAGACTTGCTGTGTGTAAAACTGTTTACTCCATTGTTTCCGTTTCTTATCCGACCCAGGATCCTGTAAAATTGGCCAGGAAAGACTCTTTGCAAAAACAATGAGAGCTTCTGAATATCAATGGTCGCATGTACAATGTATTTGTACACTACGTTCTCATTGTAAGGATTTTCCATCCAATGATAAATTCCTTTGACAAATTAGAATAACTTTATGGACAAACTATTTTTTATTTGGACCGAGAAAGGATACAATTACTGAAGTTTTGGAATGACAAAAAAAAACAACAACAAAAACCAAATAAAACAAGCAATAATATAAAATAAAAATAAAGAAAAGCGAAAGGTTATTCACACCATCGGAGAGGGGAAAAACAATATTTTTATTTTAGCGTTTTTCTTTCTTTCGATATTTTAGTTTTAAATAGATTCGATTTTTAGATGGATTCAAAATTTTTCCGAATTGATATTTCAACAAAAATTGTAATTCTCCTACGGTGAAATTTGTACGTGTTAGAATTGAAAAGAAAATAGGAATGAAAAAAAATGTTTTGACAAATTAAGGTTTGTTTTTGTTGGCTTTTGCTTTTCTCATATTTTAATGCAGCTGCTTGTTTTGTAAAAAAAAGAAAAAAGAAATAAACAACAGCTGACATTTGAAATCAAAAACTCTTATACTAATGTTAATAATAATATGCTTTGTACGTTAATTGCACACGGTTTATGATCTTGTTACACGCTCTGTTTAAAAATGCAGACCCACCAAATCGTCCAAGATGAAATACAAAAATGTATATCCTGATTTTGCTTATCTACCGAATTCTTATTTCTTATGAGTGCCGTCACCTCATCTAAATAATTGACTATTCCATTTTTATTTTTAAAAAAGAAAGAGAAGAAAAAAGGACATGCTACACAGAAAAAACATAATAAGAAAGAATCAAAGAGATTAGGGGAAAGATAGAGAGGTGGTGAAGAGCGCAGAAGCAATAACGCTAATCTGTTTCAATGTGTTTCTGATAAAAAGAAGGAAAGAAAGAAAATATAATGAGAGAGAGAGAGAGAGAGAGAGAGAGAGAGAGAAAGAGAGAGAGAGAGAGAGAGAGAGTGAGTGAGAGAGAGATTCAAATCAAGATTATTATACATTTTACATATTGAACTATTTGGCAGTAGCTCTTAAGTAAGCATATCAAACGTTGTAATAATTACACTATCATACTGTGGTATATCCACAGGTCCCACTAGTGTAAATAAATTAATATTTGTGCTGCTTTAGTATTAACTGATGATGTCAAGAATGTAAGAAAGAAAGAAAAGAGTGAGAGAAAATTAAATCAAGATTGTTATACTTTTTACATATTGAAACATTTCAATAGCTCTTGATTAAGCATATGAAATATTGTAATAATTAAACTACCATACTGTGGTATATCCGCAGGTCCTGCTAATTTGTCAATAATTAACAGGGAAAATCAAGGGAAAAATAAGAATGAAAATACAATAATTTCTCGATAATCTTTTCGTGTGTGTGTGAAATTTTATCCGAGAGAGAGTTGGTTGGTTGGTTGGTTGGTTGGTTGGTTTTTATGGCATGTCAACCCCTGTTGGGTCATTTTATGCCGAAGAGCTTTTTTTTACTCATTCTTGATAGTATTCAATTAAAGAGTTGCCATATCAGCTAGATCTTATGAAGGTCTCTTCACTGGGTACCACCATGACACTTCACGTGACCGAAATCAATCACAGAAATTGGAATTTTGGAATCCAAAATTTCAGGATTATGGATCCAGATTCATCCACGAATGTTTTTAATTTTCTCAGAGAATCGACCTGATTCCAAAATGGTATGATATGCAGGGCTACGGCTGTTGGACTATCAGGTGTTGGATTATTTGTGATATAAGGTGTGCTACAATTCCCCACCTAAATTTATAGACTGGGCGAGGTCACGTGATTTATTCCTGCACCAATCAACAGCCATAATGCGTGGCTAATTCACTACTTAAACACTGATACATGCCATAGTTTATTTGCAATCATTGAGGAGGAACTTAAAATACTAAGGAGAACCAAAAGATACTTTATCGAAGATTTCCGCTAGACAAGCACTCTTGCCTTAGTGATGACCCATAAGATTGTAACATCAGGGGTATAAGATGTATCAAACGCTTGATTTCGAAATTAATTTCGATTAAAAATCAAACAAAACATGAATAATTATGATATATCGGACTGTCGTCGTCATCTTTATTGGGTATAAACAATGTCGCTGTAACCCCGGCTCTGTTTTGAGCTCTGTTTTGAGCTTTTAACAATTATTCTAATTAACTAAAATAAGTCATCTTCAGACGATTATCCAAGAATTCAATTGCAGTTTTGAAGTCCGAGGTTACAGTGGCCTTAATGTTGTGTTTATACATTTAAATATGTGGACGCCATGTCATAATCATACATATTAAGACTCATCTCGTAAATACACATAAAAAAATGTCTTCAGCATAAAATAATCCAACAAGGGTTGACATGCCGCAAAATCCAACCAACTAAGCAAACACACACCTAAATAAATAAATAAAATCTCGGCGCATCGAATGAAAGAAATTCTCGTCCTGTCAACGTTTTGAGACGGCTTCCCATGCAAAAAGAAAAAGAAAAAAAAGGCGAAAGCACAAAAAAGCAGCAACAACAACCATGCTTAAGAAACAACAACAGGAAAATGTGAATATGAAGGTACACTGGACACGATTCCCTACCAACGAGGAATCAAATAACTCTAGACGGCCTGAGATTATTGTAAATAATTGTAATTGGGACCTTAGAACGGTTCCCAAGGGTTTGGAAAAGAGTCTGGAAAAATTGGAAATCAGAAGAAGAATCGGAAATCAGAAGAAGAATCGAGACCATCCAAACTACAGCATAGTAAGATCAGCTAGAATACTCAGAAGAGCCATGGAAACCTAAGAAGACTTGCTGTCATTCAGCCTCCAGTGAGCCACTAGCTTAGTTGGGTGTGAAAAACGACAACGGCAGCAATAATAATAATAATAATAATAAGAAGAAGAAGAAGAAGAAGAAGAAGAACAACAACAACAACAACAACAACAACAACAACAATAATAACATTATAGTTATTGAAAATGCAGGTACTATGGAATAATGAAATCTAAAGAATGGTGTTAACTCCAACCAAAATCAACAATATAATCAATCAATTAATCAATAACAACAAAAAATCGCTTAAAGTAGCTTAAAGGCTACCATATCAAGGGGCAATTAAGCTAGCCCCTACGAAAAGCTCTTGTTTAGGCACTGGACACAACAATGACACTTTTGACGCAGGATTTCGAAATTAATTTCGATTATTCCCAAATCTATTTTCAGTTTATAAAAAATTGTTATCGTCCAAAATATTTCTCAAGAGTACCCTTTCAACACTATTATGCACAGGTCTACTCTGACTCGAGTGGTAGTACATGGCGGGGTTACATCAATGGGTAATTAAAAGAAAGTGCTAATTCTAAAAATAATTGAGTTCCTATCAAGAATGATTAACTCTTAACATCCTGTTGAGGGTTTTCTAAGACCAGAGCCCAATTCCTACATGGATTTATCAAAAAAAGATTAAAAATGGCCTTTTCATTTAATGTTACCTGTTATTTTCCTTAAATCAAAGACTTCTAAATATGTTTACTATTACATTTAAACAAAGGCTATCATTTGGGGTGGATTAGGAAAATAAATGTGACTTCCAGCCGGGTGGGAAAACGTCTTTAGCATAAAATAACCCAACGGTTGATATGTCGTAATATCAAACCGAGCAAGCAAGCAACAAAAAAAAAACAAAAAAAAAAACAAACAAACAAACAAACAAACAAAAAAATTGCCGTGCATTCAGTCGAAGATATTCTCATCCTGCCAAATTTTTAAGACGGCTTCCCATGCAGGAAATTAAGTTATATATTTACTCCGCAGCACTTTAAGTCTCGTAGGGGAACAATATAGACAACGGTTGCCAGCCATTCTGGATTAGGTTATTAATTGTGAGATCAGAGTGCAGTGTTTTAATGTGTTATTCATTGTTCAGTTTCCAGGGGAGCGGGGTATTAATGCATAAATTATTTGATATTAAGAGTTGGCTATCCGCTAAAGACGAGGAGCACATATGTCGGGATGATCTTTGTAAATAGAATGACCCAACGGAGCTTAAACTCTTGGAAGAGCAATTGATTTAACCTTCACAAGAACAAGAATCGAATGAATTTGAACAATCATCATCATCATTATTATTATCATCATCATCATCATCTGGTGCTGGCAATATGACGTAAACTTTTCAATATGGAGATTGGCAATTATTATTTTTCACAGCTCGTAATTCGAAAAAACAAAAACTTCGTAAGTTGAGGTACACATAAGTCAAGGTACAACTGTTGTTTTAATTGTATCCCTCATATTTTATACGAATTCACATATCCCACTTAGTCTCATATGCCGCCCTGTCGGCTGGGGAGTTAGAATGTACCGACTGCACCTCTGCAGAGGGGTAAGACTCCCCCAAATGGGGCCACCTGTTGGTCGTGGGTGGCGACTCGTGATATTTAAGGACGGAGTCTTGGTGGATGAGCAGTCCATGGCCTGCAACACTCCACCCAGACCCTTACTTAGGTTAGACGGGTGATCGGAGAGGGCCCTTCCGATCAATCGGCTGGTCACCTCAAGGTCTAGTACCTATATGATTGCCCCAACCCTATTGCCCTTATGGCACTCCCAACCCTTTTTATCATATGGGTGATAGAAGGCGGTGGCTACGGGTCTACATGTCCTGGGAATGACGTTAAATTCTATCTGATGGTGAGGTTCCAGTTTTGGGGGTTTGGGGCATGTGGAGCACTCTTTCATCACCGTTGCTCCCTGGTCCACTCTGGCCAGTAGTGATAGTACCTGTTAGGGTGCCACCTATGGGTTAAATAGAAAAATGTATTAATAAGAAAATTATGTATGTATTAAGAATTAATTTATTTCAAGACTTTATCGGCATTAAATGACCCACTTGCCGTAAAACAAAACAAAAATTATTCTCATATGTATATTCATTTCGATGAAAGAGAAAATAGGAACTTATCAACTGTATTGATGATTCACACTATAACTGGTGCATTTCACAGTCCCTTATCAACAGTTCTTTTTTTTTAGTTTCTGTGTCCGTACTCACCCTGTGTCGATTGAGCTAGCTCCATCCAACGAATTTACCTGTGGTGAATTCATGGAAAGAGTAACAAGGGAAAACATAAGCGGTCCCCAAACCCCGCATACATATCCCGGTCAGGAGAAGGTTGCTGCTAATTTCCCACTGACGCAGGGAAAACTAGGCAAAGGGTGTTGATTCCTGACGATAATGGATGCACTTTTTGGATTTTTGCCAGAGCACTTTTGGCCAAGTCTTGGCCCTAATACCACTGGGTGACAGACATGTCCGCCTTGGGTGACGCAACCAGGAACTTAAGATATCGACGGCATGGCTATGACACTACCAAATTTACACGGCTGAGGGGAGGTTGTAATTTAAAAATAATGTGCTAGATGACCGTTGAACAAAGAGTTCCTCAAAGATGGCCGTTGAACAAAGACCTTTTGCAGGTCTTATTTTCCGTTTTGCAGAGTGTCAAGACAAAATCTATGGGGACACTTCCATGTCAAATCATCCAGAATAAAGTAAAATTGTCACCCACCCCCTTCAATTTTTCTGAAATTTTGTACAGGTGTGGACAGTATTAAAGTTAGATATTCCCCAAAATAGAAAAAAATCTTTGTCACAGATTTAGTGCCACTTCGGGATATTGATCTTGCTATGAAAAAATCAGAATTAATCAATAACTTAAGATTGGTTGACGTTGAGACGTTTTTGATAGCATTTTTGTATTCCTGGGGCAAAATTGTCCTTTAAACCAAATTTTAGGAGTAGGGAAGCTCTAGAACTCATTTTACAGACAAAAATAGATTACAAAATGTCGCCATTTTTCGTGACCTCCCTCAAATTTGGAGATATAAAGATCGACATAACTCCGGCAATTTTTGGAATTGGCAGCTCAAATTTTGGGGATTTGTGTGACCTGGCCTTGATTATTTGACATGGAATTATCTGTGGGTTTACTAGTTTGATCGCCTATGATCCGTCTTTGAAATACGTAGTACTGGATTGCATTCACCACTTGATACACTGAGCGACAGACTCTAACCCAGAACATAATGGCACATTTTCGTTATTGAGTCTGTGACCCTGTGTCTAAGGTTTACCACGTAAGCTATGACAAATGAGTTCAATCCAATTTGCTGCCAGTGCAATAATTTGGCAAATTTGATAAATATCTACAGAAAAGTTTTATTTGGTTAGCATTATCTTTGCCCCACTAATACCCTTTTCTCTGTAGTCATCTATCTATACATATATAAATGGCAGTTGTGTGTATTCGTATGTCCGGATGAAACTTCGAAAATATACCAATTAACGACAAAATAAATATACATACACATTCAATATCCCCAATGCCTTGGTTTTTGAGCAAAAATAATAGAGATTTGATTTATATTCGTGAAGATGATTAAAAATAGAATCTAAATGATAACAGCACGGATTTTTTTTCATTTAATATTTTAGATAGTAGACATTAACATTTCTTTTCAGAGTAGCCGGATCAATGCAAGGTCTATTTTTTTACATAAGGATTTAAATGGGACATCCCACGAGGATTCAACTCACGATTCAGTAATAATGGTTCCGCAGGACTAACTTAAACAAATCCCCCTCTACCCGGGCGATGCCGGGTAGCTGCTGCTAGTCTTATTATAATGGATATTATGTACTACTCTGTCTGTAACCGAAACTATGTCACAATCGACGTTACAGTTATCTTTGTTATTTACTTTATATTACCAATTACAATTAAATAATCATTATTTATTCTTAATTAGCATCTTATTTAATAACTTAACGTCTGGCTGAAATAAATTTGTGTCAAAACAGCCCATGTTATTTATACGTTTAAAGTTTTTCAATGTGTATTATATATGGGTAAAAAAAGGTTTACATAGTATATGGTGTTGTTAATTTGCATAATATTAGCAAAACCCCCTTTAATAAAAAAAATCACTCAAATTTATCAAAAGCAATCATCTGTATTTTATAGAGAAATCTATTAAAATAGAATAAAAAAATAAATGTGATTTTTTTATACGCGTTTCATTAGTATTTTTAATCTATACATACATAAAGGGCAGTTGTGTGAATCTGTATGTCCGGAAGAAACTTCGAAAATAAAACAATTAACGACAATGTAAATACATATATATATATTAGATATCACCAGGGCTTGGTTTTTTAGAAGAAAATAGGAAGATTTTCATTTATATTCGTGAAGAAATTGAAAAATAAAATTTAAATGATAATAGCATGGATTTTATTTTTTGCATGTTGTATTTTAAATAGGAGACATTCATTTTTCTTTTCAAAGTGTCTGGATCAACGCAAGGTGTTTTTGTTTTCTGTTATTTTTTAATGGAGCATCCTGCGATGATCCAACTCGATATTTAGTCATAATGGATCTGCGAGACTAACATTTTGACCCCCCACTTCTACCCAGGCGACGGTGGGTAGCCAATTCCAATTTTATATAATGTTCTATTTATCAAAAGTTAACTATTTGCGCCTGAAGGTTGCATATTTTTGCTAGTTTTCTGAAGTTTTGTTCATTTACATCTTGGCAATATGCGAATAATTCTGTCCTTTCTTCTTTGGTCAGCATTTTCATTTACCCTTTACAGACTAGATTACCTTCTATGGAATACTGATAAAGTTGATCATTGGCAGGAACTATTTCGGTCTATTGTCTGACAATGACAGTTTAGAGAAATACTTTTCCAACTGACAGGAGGACATTAGTTCTGATCTCTTCAACCCCAGATATGCACGACATTTCCGATTGACCAAAGAGAATCACGCAACATGAGACACCCAACAATGGAAGGTGGCTTTACAGAGTTGCAAAACTTTCGAACGCATTCGTCTATTATCTGGGGGGAAAAGATCTGTCTGTAAAGTTTGCAAAAGAAAAAAATAGAATATGAACAAAAAAATGAGGGAAAAAATTGAAGAAGGTATAAAAAAAAATGTATTAAAAAATACCCCAAAAAGTTTAGAGAAAAGAGATCAGAGGTGAAATATTGAATCCCTCACGAATTTTGAAGGTGTGACCTCTCTAGTCTGTTATGTGCTTAACTGTATCTTGTCACAAAATTTGTCCAGTTCGTTTATGGAGGTTGAGACGCTACCACTCGTTCGTACCTGATAATATATATATATATATATATATATATATATATATATATATATATATATATATATATATATATATAATATTTTATATCATATTCATAGCTAATATTGAACAATTTTTCGATTTATAAAAATCATCATTGGAGCTAATTTTTAATCCGGACTCATCGAGAAAATAATTCAAATTCAAAACGAAACAATGATGTTCAAAAAAGCGTGCAGGTCATGCGATCGTTTCTTACAAAACAAGCTCTGATGATGATTTTTATAAATCGAAATATGGTTCAATATTACCTATGAATATGATATAAAATATTTTCATTTTAACAGCATTGTGTGTTTTCATATCTTTTTTATCTATACTTATACCGTCGGATTCATTTCCTTACTCTTAACTTTATATATATATATATATATATATATATATATATATATATATATATATATATATATATATATATATATATATATATATATATATATTGGTTTGGTGTTGTTGTTTTGTTATGGCATTCATCAGGTAAATTACTTTAGTTCCGGAGATCTTCTATAGATATTTTTATCTCGAAAAATTAAGAATAAATCACAGGTTAACAAATAACTCCATAGTTACCTTATTTTTTTACACTTGCATTTTGATAGCCTTCAAAAACCAACCAACAAACCAATATAAACCCAATGCTTTAAGCAAATTATAAAACCCTTTATATATATATATATATATATATATATATATATATATATATATATATGTGTGTGTGTGTGTGTGTGTGTGTGTGTGTGTGTGTGTGTGTATAAGTGTATAAGTGGAAGCGAATCTGACGGTATGTTGAAATGAAAAATAAAGGAAAGAAAATGTTGAATGGATAAAATAGGATTTATTTTATTTTATTTATACTGACACGTGTTTCGGCCAGGAGCTTATCCATGCATACATGTATTCTATCTATTGTTATTTTAAATACAAAATAACAGAAAATAACAATAATAGAAAAAACTACAGAAATGTTTAGTATACAAAGAAATAACGGCCTTCGTCAGAGGAAATCCTTTTTGTTTTAAATGAAATCGGTTGAAATACGGAGAATTTCCGAGATGTTCGAAAAAAGAACTTTTTTGAAATCGCTTGAAGAAAGTGTTCTAACGCGATGGAGAAAACAGTTATGTTGACGTCATTGTCGCATGCGACGGATTTTGAAACAGAGAGAAGATATCTGGAGAATATAAGAATGTATATATATATATTACTAGACAGAAAGGGGTCAAAGTTTAGGCACTGGACATGTACGCCGAAAAGTAGACGGGATAGACGGGTGCTCGGAGAGGCCCCCTCCGATCAATCAGCTGGTCACGTCAAGCCCTAGCGCCTATATGATTACCCCAACCCTATTGCTCTTATGGCAACCCCATTACTTTTTATCATATGAGTGCTAGAAAGCGGTGGGTGAGGGTCTTCGTGTCCTGGGAACGACGTTAAACTCTATCTGATGGTGAGGTTTAATTTTTGTAAGTTTGAGGAATGTAGAGAACCCCTTCATCACCAATGCTCCCTGGTCCACTCTGACCCGGAATGGTAGTACCTGTTAGGGTGCCATCTATGGGTTAAATAGAAAAACATCAGTTTATAAAAAAAATTGAGTATCCATCAAAAATGAATTTATTTCAAAACTTAATCGGCATTAAATGATCCACTGTAGTTGATATGCCGTAAAACAAACCAAATTAACAAAAATTATGAAACAGGGATAAAAACTGACTAAAACTTATCCCTTAGAAATGTCACCGGAATATGAAATGGCTTGTCCGTGAATCAAATAAAAGACTGAACTGAAATTCAGAGAATGTTCCTAAATTCTTCAGAATTCTGAAGAAGGCTGGAAGTTACAACGATTGAAACATCGTGACTATAACAATAAACCGAAGACAACTGTACAACATTATTCTATTGATATCAATGCAATAATTTTCTTATTTCTGCGTTGTTTTTGTATTTCGTTTAATTAAATTATATGGAATCTTGCTGAAGTCTGTTTGACAGGGTTAAGGACTACCTGTACGACACAGTGTTACATAATTATTGGATCCCTAATGCTTTTATAAGGTATTGTAGAAATCATAATGGCGATTAGTATAGCTGATGGCCTTGAGAGTGAGTGACAGCGTTTGACCTCGATCTCACCTTGCGTTCTGGGAGAACGTTCGTGAGAACCGGAACCCCATAGAAGGCCCTCTTCCGGTTTAAGGATATAGTCAGTTTAAGTCAGTTAGAAGTTAGGAGCCGAGCTAGCAACATTTAAGCCTCATCTGCGCAGATTGTCTGGGTGGGGATTTGGAATAAAGTAACATCAACATAAATCGAAGTCTTGTGTTTATTACCAAAAACTAACAATGACACAGGGCTTCTGATAACAATAAATCCCTAGCAACAGAAACCAGACCCGGAATCCTCAATAGAAGACCAGACGAGACCTTAGAAGATATACCAGACCAAGATAGATGATAGACGATCAGAAGCAAATCCGGCCAGAAGAATAGACGACCAGAAGAAGAAGTAAGAAAGGTATATAACGTTATATGCTGATTTGGTTTAGTGAAAAAAACAGTATATAACAACAGATTCAAAATTAAAACAATGTAAAATCCTGGGTTTCAAATGCTTGTAGGATGTGACCCAAGGTGACGAGTACAGGGCAACCAGCAAGTATCAAACTCGCTATTTAGTTATAATTGATCAGTGACACACGCACACACACACACACATACTAATATATATGTGTGTGTGTGCGTGTGTCTGTGTCTGCGTTTATATATATATATTTATATGTATATGTATATATATATATATATATAAAACATATAGCTAATATAAATAAAAAGAAGCATAGTTGAACTTCATATCAATATCATAAGTATGTAAAGTCGTCTGGGTGACCTAAAGTCGGTATCAGCCTAACACCGAGAGAGTCTACCTCTTTTTCACAGGCGCTAGACCAAGGAGATTGGTTTGGCGTCTGAGTTGGAGCGCCACACCTATCATCAGGTCCCCACTTTACCGCACAGATCCCTGTGCGAGAGCCGTTATCGAACCAGGTACCTTGAGGTTCCTAGGCGAGTGCCCTACTAATTGAATACATATGTATAATATAGATAAATATATACACTCACCCGTTATACCGACAAAGAAGCATACGTGGACCCCATATCAACAATATATATAATATATATATATATATATATATATATATATATTATATATATATATATATTATATTTTGCTTAAAAACATTATAAACATGTCTAGACAAAAAAAAATATTTTTACTTATAAAAAAATATACATATACATATTCTATTTTTTTTTATTTGTTTTTTGAGGAATCAGTTGACCAGGAAGTTAGGATATACATTATATCTTTTTCTTAGATTTAAAATTTTAACTTTATACTTGCTGTCTGACCTAAATTTTGTGAATTATCTGGTTATATGAATCTTTCTTTTAGGTGAATCCCTTTATTTTGTAAAATCCGTCTGATGAGGTTGGCCTCTTAAGGATTAAAAAAAAATTAAGATTTTTAAAAACCTTTTGAGTTTCTGGTCTAAATCATTTCGGAATGATGATGATAAGCTTTTCATTCTTTGAAAGTTAAATATAGCTCTGTATCTAATCTAATTTATTGATTATTATACATTGAGCTCTCTTTAGGGATTCATAAAAATTGTTGTATGAACAATATGTCTGCACCTACAAGAGCATACAGTATGATTATACAGTGAGATTTTGAGGATCCCAGGTGGAATCATCCCTTACAACCAGTCATTTGGATTACCTTACATTTATATATATATATATATATATATATATAATATATATATATATATATCATTTCGTGCAAGTAGCATGGATATCCATGACAATCTCTCGGCAACCTTCCCTATCACTCATTGCCTCAGTGAGGTCCTCTGCGTAGCATCCAGAATCCTCGCATATTTGGTCAATATATGTCCTTAGTGGGCGTCCTACGTTAGCATGTCCATGTGTTGGCTTCCACAGGAGAACGTCGCTTATGAGCTCGTCCCCTGTTTTCCAGCAGCGTCCTGCATGCCTAGCCTGTCTCACCCGGATGGTTTGTGAGATGGGGGGCAGGTGACCATATAGTTGCTTCTTTGTGGGGTGCAGCTTCCACGACTTGTTCAGGACTGCACGCAACATTCTTGTGCAGGTCCCATATATATATATATATATATATATATATATATATATATATATGGGAGAATATGTGCTTAATTGAAGTCGTACCTAATTTTAAAAGTTAATTAATTAATAATTAATTCATTAGGCGGGCATACCTATTCAAATGTAAGGCTAAACAAATCGAGAAAAGTCAATCTCTGTATGTACATTTCGGCCTATTGGGCCTCATCAGCAGAGCTATAGATAGGAAGACCATATATATATATATATATATATATATATATATAAGATTTTTGGATGTTTGTTTATTTTAGAAACGTTGCTGAATAAAGTATATATTAAATTTTTACTTGAAGGCACTTACAACGCATGTATCGCATAAAATTCGATACTTTTTCTTATAGAAAATGAAATTGACAAGTGTAATCCCGGCAAAGGATCGCTCGGTGTGTAGAATGTCGTACAGACTGTTTCGACTTTCGAAACAGTCTGTACGACATTCTACGACATTAAATTGTTATAATATACCTTTTAACTAATAAGAACTTTCCTATAATTAAATAATGCCTTGATTCAGAACATTGGAGATTTGCAAATAACTTTTATTTAAAAAAGACATTTGCAGGTGTCTGTTATCAACTGCTTTCTTTTTCAAGGTTTCGTTTTTTGGTAAGGTGCCAAGCGCAGAACTTGAAACCCGCTCATCACAGTCTCATCAATAATTCATTCTCAACCGAAAAAGATCAATCATTTGAAAGATAAGGTGTGTAATCACACCCAACATTTCTATGTCTGCACGGAAAGGATAATAAGTTTCAAACAAAAGCAATGCTAATAATTTTGATATTTCGGACTGTTGTTCTCGTCTTTATTGTGGTATGTATAAACACAACATCCAGGCCGCTGTAACCTCAGGCATTGTTTAGGTGTTTTTTTATTTATAGGTCTGGTGTCATTTTATGCTGATCGGAGCGCCCTGATTTAGTAGTAACGACATTTAAGCTCCGAAACCACGTTTAAACTCAAGGTTATCGTATGAAGATTATTCTATGGTAAATAACAAACACCTAAACAAGCGTCGAGGTTACAGCAACCTGAACGTTGTATTTATACATTCCATGACAAAGATGAGGACAACAGTCCGAAATATCAAAGTTATTCACATCAAGCCTCATCTCAAAAATACAGACAAGTAAATTTATAATTGTTTAATGACTTTAGTTTAAGGTAAACAGGCAACACCTGAAGAAGGCCGAGGATATAGCGGCCTGAATGTTGTGTTTATACATAACACGACAAAGATGAGGACAACAGTCCGATATATCAAAATTATTCACATCAAGCCTCATCACAAAAATTGGTATATACCTTACCTATGAACATTAATCGCAATCCTCATAAATACGGGAGGATTATGCTGACTGAGTAGTCTTATACCACGAGCAGTGGTTTACCTTCCTCACGCCGCTGGCGAGTATTGTATTTTGTTAATGTTATAACGATTCTATTTCCTTTCCAGTCTCCATTTGGTTATTTCTCATTTAGTAACCTTTGTTGGGTTAAAAAAAAAGAAAAGAAAAAATAGAGACAATTAAAAGCGATGCTCTTTTAACATTTGAAAAACAAATAAACGCAGACAGATTTACACAGATATGGGCAAACACAGA
The DNA here is from genome assembly GCA_023376005.1 of Doryteuthis pealeii. Taxonomy (NCBI): domain Eukaryota; kingdom Metazoa; phylum Mollusca; class Cephalopoda; order Myopsida; family Loliginidae; genus Doryteuthis; species Doryteuthis pealeii. The sequence goes on along the minus strand of CM042147.1, from coordinate 14,401,734 downwards.
AGCACATACAAATAGAAATATACATAGATACACACACACAAGGACGTACACACGTAAATAAATCGAAATAAAATCTAAATTAATTCAAAGATAGTGAAACTTATTTTAAACTAATAAAAATTGCGATCTTGTCTGAAAAAACAAAAAAAAAAGGTGGATTTCTAAAATGAAAGAACGTCTTGAAAGATAACGAGGAATTATTTCGTCAAAATATTATTTTTATATTTACAAAGAAATGTTTTAGTTTTAATGTAATAAAATATATTAAATTAGAAAAACTAGATAAAAATGATTATAAAATGATTACACTTATTCTAGTGTTATTTTAATTGATTTCTATATGAAATTATATATAGGATTTCTTTTAATACGATATAGAATTATATAATAGTATTAGAAATCAGTAAGAGGAAATAATTATTAATTAAACCCAGTTTGTTAAAATCATTATGCAAATTATTCCCACTATGTAAATCTTTATTTCTTAGAGACATATAACACACATTTCAGCATTTTGAATGCATTAAAACATGGGCCTTTCAGTCAATACCTGCCCACTTGATTTAAAGGGACAGGGCTGGGTTTATTGCCCAGAGCCTAAGGCGCCCCACTTTGAAGTGGAATGCCGACGGGATCAACCCATTTTTGTGTCTACCACCCATGTGATTCTGCTTGTGGATGGGCCCACATAAAAATGTCCTTTTGTCACGCCCTTATAAGTGAGATGAGAGGCAAATACCTTAATAATATGGGCAGTGTTGGGTCAAATCTAACTGGTGACGTAATTTCGTGTACAGACAGAAGTTACATAATCCATTTTAATATGATTTCTCAAAACTTCACTGATTGTTTTACTCTCTGTATTATTAATAGGATAATGTTTAACGTCCTAGTCTTGAGTTTATGATTGGTTAGTTGATTGCATTTTACGGTATGTCAACCCTTGAAGGGTTATTTTATGCCGTAAAATACAATATTATTCACAAATATCATTCACAAAGACATCTTGTTTTATCCATTCTTGTTGGGTATTGAGTTTTGTAAACACTTTTTAAACACATTTTGACACTCATTTTTTATCTATTTAACCCATAGATGGGACTCTAACAAGTACTACCACTCCGGCTCAGTGGAACTGTGAGTAATGGCAATAAATACAGTTTAAGGCCATATCCAGAACATTAAGACCATCAGCCACCGCCTTCTAGCACATATAAGATAAAATGGTTATGGGGATTGCCATAAGGGTAATGGGTTGGAACAATCATATTGATGCTAGGGCTTGAAGTGACCAGGCGATTGATCGGAGGGAGCCTCTCCGACTGCTCGTCTAGCCTAAGTAATGGCCAAAGTGGATTGTTGCATTTCAAGGACTGCTCATTCACCAGTATTCCGTCCTTAACGATCACAGGTCACCACCCACGGCCAACAGGTGGCCTTATTAAGGGGACTTTACCCTCCTGCGGAGATGAAAACTCTGTATTCTAAAGCCGCAACCGACAGGACAGGTCTTTAGATTAATTCTTGTTACAATTTATGAGAGGTCATAAAATGTAAACGTATCTGTAGCTTAGAATTTGAATTAAGGTTCGTTAGAATTAAAAGCGGAGGTGAGTAATTTTCCATAACCGTTGGGGATTAGAATTGACATTTTAGATGACCCCCAACTGACCTCCAATACAGACACGTGAAAATAAGTTAGTTTAGTTTAGCAGATCTGACTCAGCTTTGAAGGAGTGCAAACGTTGTCGGCTCTGACGGGTCGGTCTCTCTCCGCGGCAGAATCAATCATAGGCTAATAAATAAAAGCTTGAGCCAAGTATAACCAAGTCTTGTGTGTTCATTAAATTGTAAAGACAATGACCAGCTCAGCTCAGCCCTGTAAGAAGAACAGAAGAAAATCAACCCTTAACAGCAGATAGAAGTCAGCTCCAAAAAAATGTCGTCCGAAGTAAAATCACCTAGACGAAGTAAAAAATAAAAGCTTGATTAAGTTTAATCAAGTCTTGTGTGTTCATTAAGATGTTAAGACAATGACCAGCTCAGCTCATCCCTGTAAGAATAATATGAGAAAATCAACCCTTTGAGAAATCAACAGCCGATAGAAGTCAGCCCAAAGAAAATAGCGTCTGAAGTAAAACCACGTGAACGAAAAGGCAGTAAATAACCAGTAAGCTGTAGTGAGCATAGTAAGTAGTAATAAGTGTAATCAAATAAGATCTACCATCTCTAACAAGTCTCTCTCTCTCTCTCTCTCTCTCTCTATATATATATATATATATATATATATATATATATATATATATTGGTTAGGAGGTAGATTTAGAAGGCCATCACAATGCAGTTTGGAATAAATAAAAAATAATAATACGGTAACAATGGTGGTGTGTGTTGACCTGTATTTTTTTATTATTTCTTGAATTTTCGAGGTAATACCTCTTTATCAAAAGAATTGAACTGAAGCAGTACAGCTATGGCATTTCTTCCAAATCTATAGCCCAACATCTCGCCCACACATACAAACACACAAGCCATTGCACACTAGTTGTTAAGGAAAATAAATTAAATAAATAAATAAATTAAATATATATATATATATATGTATATATATATATATATATATATATATATATATATATATTTAAAAATATTATAAAATATAAAAGATAAATTGAATTAGATATAAATAAGTAAATAAGCAAATAAATATGATAATATTAATAATAATAATAATATTAATAATATTAAA
>CM042147.1:14371485-14393985 GCA_023376005.1 Doryteuthis pealeii | reverse complement strand
GCTGTGATTAAAACGATGATTTCATAATGGTTCCTCCCTGGGAAGCCGAAAGCCTTTTAGATTCACCATGACAAGTTATATCATTAAGTCTCTCATATCAAATGAGTTCATTATTTTATTATGAGGAATACACTTTCTTTTATTCTGAAATCTGTCATGTTTATCCTCTCATTCCTTTAAACTTCATTGTTTTTAAATATCTAAACTGTTGATGGGGAATATGCAAACTTTAACACCCTCAAATGCAGCCTTCAATGAACTTGAAAAATATTTTGTTAAATCAAATATTAATAAATAGAATGGATATATCTTAGTATAATGGAGATTCGCTGTCTGTCTGTCTGTCTGTAATCGGAACTAATATGTTAAATCAAATATTAGTAAATAGAATGGATATATCTTAGTATAATGAAGATTTGCTGTCTGTTTGTCTGTAATCGGAACTACGTCCCTGCTTATGTCACAATATCCCCAGGAATTGCGTAAGTGTATCAATTAGTATTTAGTTCATAGTCAAATTCATTAATACATAGAATAGAATAAATCTTATTTATAATTAATCTATGAAGATTCGAGTTAGAGTTGCCTCAAAACGACCCATGTTATTAGTGCGTTTAGAATCCTACAATGTGCTTTATATATCAGTAAGAAATAAAGGTTTACATAATATGTGGTGTGGTTAATTTGTTTACTGGTTTTAACAAAACCGGGTTTAATAAATATTTGATTGGTGTTATTGATCTCTGACGTTACTATTTTATTCTCCAGCGTATTAAAATTAATTATCTGAATGATTTCATATAGAAACCAATTAAAGTCTAATTAAAATATGTGTACACTTTTTATATGCATTCTTATTTAATTTCGTTAGTCTTTCTAATTTAATATATAAAAGAGTGATGTTGCAAAAGATGAGTGTATCCTTGATGGGAAAATCGACGTTATAACGTTTGGATTTTTTGCAACATTCATCAGGACATGAGGGAATATCTTGTGTGGTGACAGAGGTTGAAATGCAAAAATAAATAAAAATGGGAGAATTTTTGGTTTTCGAAGGGGAATCTCAACATATACAAAGGACAGTTGGCGTGTATGTATGTATGTATGCATGTATGTCCGGAGGAAAATTCTAAAATAAATCAATTAACAACAAAGTAAAATATATATATATATATATATATATATATATATATATATATATATATATGTATATATATATATATACACATTAACTATTAAAAGAGCATTTTTGCCCAAAAATAATGAAAATTTGATTTATATCTGGAAATATATTAAAATTAGGATTTGAATAGTAAGAAAAGAGAAAGTAATTTGTTTTCTTCATTCTTGTTGGATATTCAATATAATGCAAAAATATCAAGAAAGAATTTCAACATAGATAATGGCCAAAAAAATGTGTGGGTCCCTGTCAGCTGTAGAAAATATTTGGCTGGTTGGTTGGTTGGTTGGTTGGTTGGAGTTTTACGGCATGACAACCTTTATTGGGTTATTTCATGTCAAAGAAGTTTGTGTTAGATTTTTTTTTTCAAATTCAATTTTTCAAACACATTTTTTGTATTTAACCCATCAGTGGGATCCTAACTGCTAATAATACTCTGGTTCAGAGTGAACCTGGAAGTAATGGTGATAAATGGGTAGTCCACATTCCCTAGAGCTTCAGAATTAGAACTTCATCATTAGATGCAGTTTAACGTAATCTAGTCTGGGATAAAGTTACAATAGCAAATGGACACCCGGTGAGGATCAAATTTTAAAAAAAACAGGAAAATGTTCTATCAGCAATCACACGATGAAAGATCGTATGTTATTTAAAGGATCATCAGGGATAGCAATCATTAGCTAAATAGTGTCCTGGTGTCCTGGCTATGACCTTAAACTACATCTAATGATGTAGTTTCAATTATAGAGCTCTGTGGAGGGGAGATTATCCCTTTATTGTCATGACTCCCTGGTCCACTCTGACCTGGGGTGTTAGTATCTATTAGGGTCCCATCTATGGGATCATCATCATCATCATCATCATCATAATCTCGCACCAGCAGCACGGATATCCATGATAATCTCTCGACAACCATTCCTATTATCCGCCCTGTCGGCTGGGGCGTTAGCATGCACTGACTGCACCTCTGCAGAGGGGTAAGACTCCTCCAATGTGGAACCTGTTGGTCGTGGGGGTGGGGGGTGACCCGTGATGCTTAAGGATAGAACCCAGGTGGATGAGCAGTTCATGACCTGCAATACTCCACTTTGGCTCTATCTTGGGCTAGACGGGCGATCAATCAGCTAGTTATATTAAGCCCTAGCACCTATATGATTGCACCAACCCTATTGCCCTTATGGCAAGCCCCAACCTCTTTTTATAATATGAGTGCTAGAAGGCGGTGACTGAGGGTCTACATGTCCTGGGAATGACGTTAAACTCTATCTGATGGTGAGGTTCCAGTTTGGGAGGTTTGGGGAATGTTGAGCACCCCTTCATCACCATTGCTCCCTGGTCCACTCTGACCCGGAGTGGTATTACCTGTTAGGGTCCCATCTATGGGTTAAAAAACCTGAGGGGATAAACAAAATTGTATTATGCATTAAGAATTAATTTATTTCACAACTTTGTCGGCATTACATAACCCACCGAGATTGATATGCCGTAAAACAAAACAAAACAAACAAACATTCCTATCGTTCCTTGACCCCGGAATGTCCTTCACACAGCATGCAGTATCCGTACAGAGCTGGTCTATGTAGGTCTTTGCTGGACGACCCACACTAACATGTCCGTATGCTAGTTTCCACAGAAGGACGTCGCTTATGAGTTCATCCTTACTTCTCCAACAGTGTCCGGTATGTCTTGTTCGTCTTATTCGGATGGCTCTTGTGACAGGGCACAGGTGGCCGTATAGCTGCTTTCTTGTGGGATGTTTTGAGATCTCACACAGAGTCCTTGTGCAGCTTCCGTCCAGCCTATCTTCCAGGCGCCTCGTCAAGGTCCAAGTGGTGCAGCCATACAGTAGCATTGATTCCACTACGGCCTGAAATAATTTTCGCTTGAATGAGTTTTAAAATGTCTTTAGATAATTGAATACACATGAAGAATAAATAAATCATTTATCGTTTATATATTAATATCTATCTATCAATATATCTATCTATCAATCTCTCTCTCTCTCTCTCTCTCTCTCTCTCTATATATATATATATATATATATATATATATATATATATATATATATTAACTTGCTCCAAATGCCTTAGTTTCTATATAGGAAGTACAATCAGACCCTTCAACATTAGAATTAAAGAACATATCCACACAAGTACATCCTCATTCCATAAACATTTAATCGAATGTAAAAATAAGGACAATAGTTTTTTTTCGTTAAGATAGAGACAATAATACGCAACATTGGTAATCTCAGAATTAGAGAAAGTTTATTAATAGCTAAATTAGGTCCTAGTATAAACAATAGGTTAGAATTAAACACAGAATATATAATTAAGTAAAATACACATTCCCTATATACACATATATATACATAAAACAAATAAATTAAAAATAAATAAATAGATAAATAGATAAAAAGAATAAAATTGAAATTGAATGAACAACGGCTATCGCGACCCTTACGTGTGGCGTTATAAAAAAAAAAAAACACGAGACGCGTGTTTATAACATTAAAAAAATAACGTCACAAAAAACGCGTCCATTTCTGAAAAACGTCTCTGATGATAAAGTTACTTTGAAATCGATAAGACTAAACATATTTTTATTTTTATTTTATACGCATTGTAATTGCTTTCCTATCATTAATATATAATAAAATAAATCATGCTTTTGGCATAGAATAACCCAACAATTTGCATTTGTGTTGTATATTTTGAGTAAAGATTCGACGTTTTAGTAAATGATCCGTGACCCCAGACCCAAATTATCAACCAGCCTTGACACCAATTGCCACCCCCCCTTTCACATGCCAAGAATCAGTTTTTAGATTGAAAGCCTCAGTAAGATTATTTTCACCATCAATGCATTTGGTGATGAAGTTCAAATTCTGGAGCTCTGGAGAATGTCGTGTTGCCCCTTCATCATCATTACTCCCAGGTCCACTCTTAGCCAGAGTTGTAGTATCTGTTAGGCTCCCATCTATGGGTTAAACAAAGAAAAATGAGTCTGGGGATTTTAACCAACTCCAGAGATGCAGTCGGCGTATTCTAAAGCCCCAGCCAACAGAACGGGCTCTGGGTAAGAATCGTAGAAAGATTGTTACAATTTATGGACAGTCATAAATTGTGAACGTATCTGTAGCTAGGAATTTGAATTAAGGTCTGTTAGATTAAAAATCATGGGATCCTATGGAAAATCACCCGGTGGCCCCTTAATATGCACGCAATTGGACGTGTGAGAATAGTTTAATTAATTTAGCAGATGCAAATTGGCACCCTATCAAAGAGGATGTCTCTTAGGGTTCACAACTGAAATGTGAAAATGGGCAGGGTTGAAAATAAAAGCTTGATCAAGAAACAACCAAGTCTTGTTGTGATAATTAAATATTAAGATCAATGACCAGCCCAACATATATATATGTGTGTGTGTGTGTCTGTGTGTCTGTGTGTCTCATTTTATATGTGTGTGAATGATTGGATATGTTTTCATCATATTTAGATGAGAATGACATTACTACATGGGGTCTGTTTCCTCACCGTCACACAATTTCCGATTACAAAGAAGCCAAAAAGGACAACTAATTAGAACCAAATAAAATGGAATTTTTTCAAACATCGCAAAACTAAGGAATATTTTGGGATAAAATAGGTAAAAGGCTTTTGCAAACAATCATTGATTTAGTCAGCCTTACTATAATAATAGATAATGTAATATAACTTTAAACTCAATAGTTTTCAAACTGTAACTCTAGAATATATGTTGCATTTTATATTTTTATAGAGTTTCTAACTTCTTGATATATGTTCATATTACTCGCTTTTAAATATCTATTTTTTTTTTTTTTTTATAATAAATCTATACTTTTTTATGATAAAGTTCAATTTCTGAAGCTCTGGGGAGTGTGGAGGGTCCTTTCATTGCTATTTCTCACAGGTCTACTCTTCCGAAGTGGTAGTACCTGTTAGGCTCCCATCTATGGGTTACATAAAAAGAAAAATTAGTCTATGGGATTTTACCTCTCGGTAGAGATGCAGTCGGCGTATTCTCCAACCCAAGCCAACAGAACGGGCTCTGCGTAGGAAGGACAAAAAAAAGACACCAATAAGCATCAAGTACACACATGCTTGTAAAATCTGCACTGAATTTGTCTCGAATGTTTGAAGTAGCTTATTTTTTGGTTTTCGAGAGCTGTCCACGAAATATCATTGATTGGTGAAAAATTAAATTCTTAACTTTGTCTGAAGTTTAAAATGTGAAAAATATATTTTTTTTAAAATGGAGTTTTAAAAAATAGAATAAATTGTCACAACTTCTTTAAAGTTTTCTTTTCTTTTCTCTTTTCGTCTTGAATAAATAACGATTGATAATACTAAAAAAAAAAAAGAACGATGACTTTCAACTCGATCTGTCTCAGTTTCAACTGAGTAAATACAAAACAGCGGTAAGTAAAAACAATTGCAGAGATGTTATAAGTTTATGTTTGTAGCGATCGAAAACGAGGCTGTGACAAAACAATTCTGTTTTGGCGACTGACGTAAATTGAGTTTATTGCGATAATACTCATGGGAACAGAGACAATAAGTTTAACGACTTTATAAATGCAAGCTAGGGGACGCTTAACAATATAATTAAATGAATATAGAACTCTGTTCTTCTATAAATTGATTTGCAAGTCGGCATCATTAGAAAAAAAAGAAGAAACATAAAGAATCTTCTTATACGCATAAGCTGGTGTTTACTAAGTTTAGCTTAGTTTGCTACAAGGCCAGTATATTTGAGCGCTCAGTAATTATCAACGTTTCTAGTTTTTGTAAGCTATGTATCTCGAAGATCATATGTTGACTGCTTCGTAGTATTAAATGCTGGTGTAACATAATAGGGTGAGAAAGAGAATGAAAAAAGCCAGGAATATAAGGGTTACGTGTAGTTTAACATGGAAGGTTTTTTTGTCAGCACAACGCCAAATGGTGTTTTCTTACTGGTCAAGAGACGTCCTGTGACGAAGTGTTAAAGAGTAAGACTGAGAGGTGAGAATGTGAGGTGAGTTTGGAATTAAGTGGTGTGTGAGTCAAACGTAAGTCTGCCACGTAAGGCATTTTGACTTTTTTTGGGGGAAAAATAAAAATATCTCATGAGATAAAAGTTCAGAAAATATGGTAGTATCTGTTAGTGTTCTGTCAATGGGTTAAATAGAAAAATTGAGTTTTAAAAAATTGGGTTTTAAAAAATTGTTTGAATTTTTTTTTAAATGAATACTCATCACTAATGAATAAAACAAAACCACTTCAGTATAAAATAACCCAACAAGGGTTGACATGCCGTAAAATCCAACCAACCAATCATTTATCCTGTGTGGTCATATCTTTTGTCCCCGGTATAACGAATTCACAATAGATGTCTTTTTTAATCTGTACACGTATTGCATTTATAGACTCGTTTGGACCCTGTCTGGTCTCCATGATTTTCCTTCTTCCAGCGACTACTCATCTATTTTTTTTTGGGGGGGGGGGTTGTCGAATATTTTTCTCAAATATTCTAACAATTTATTCATAAGTAAATTTGTCTAATTCTATTGGGTAAACCATTTTCGATATTTTCTTCACAGCTTCACAGCTTCACAGCCTACCGTTTCCAGAAATAGGTATGTGATTTTGGTTTTCTCAGTCGTTAGATTTTCCATCTTTTAGTTTAATTATAGAAGGTAAGGGCTGAAGAATTGCTTACCTTAACAGGAAGAGAGGAAAAAGTGAAATAGAATGTAAGAAAATATTTTTAAAGTCATTAAACTGGTAATGAGGAGGGTTGTAGTAGAATGATAAGTGTGAATACATATATAATATACTATTCCTTCGTATTTTATATATGTATTCACACCAGAGAAGAAGAAAGAAGTAAGTAAAGCAATTATGCATCTCATCTCTCTGATACCTCTCACCTCTCTCACTCTCCATATCACATAAGAACATTGTTTATATACTCGCAACATGTGGTTATATAACATTAGGAAATTAGACCTAGATCACCTATAAGAAGAAAGCAAGAAAGAGACGATGAAAAACACAGATCCTCAAGAATATACTTGAAAAGCGCAAAAATAACTATGGTCGTACAACCTACCAGCTTCAGGGACGTGTGGCATTATATGTAAATTAGATAAGGTCTATATAAGTAGTATATGCCTTAAACGTATTGTTGCATATCGTGCAACGGAAGAGGAATCTTCCGATCAAGAGACAAAAGACAAATATAAAGAAATATATATTTTAAAAAAAGGGAAGAACGGAAGAGAGATGTTCCGGTCAAGAAGCAGGGATAATATGAAGAAATATATGAAAGAAAAAAGGAAATGGAAGACTCCTCTTCCGGCGAGGAGGCGGAGAGAAAGATAAAGAAATATATAAAGAAAGGAAGTATGTCCGTTATCAGATCAAAAGATAAAAATGCGTGGGCATATTTATTGTATATAAAGGTTAGTGGATCTGGAAAGAGTCAGCCAGTCCCCAGCGAGCAGCCGTGAACGTAACCTCGTCGCCTCCTGTCATCAACCACCCTCGGAAGTTCATTGTCAACACTGCGCTCTTTACCAACTCACCCGGGCATTTTCATTGTGAAAACTCGTTGCCACTCACCACGCACACACGGAAGAAAATAAAGACGGGTCATATTTTGATATACACGTGTCTGTGGTTTTATTGAAGTCCAGTAGTCGGCTATGCAACAGTATACTGGGCATCACCTGGAGGGATTTGATCATTAACACAACAGCCCTAGAGATAGCACAGCTTCCCAGCTTGTGCTCTCTTCTAAGACAGCGTCGTCTCTGTTGGGTGGTCCATATCCACTGGATCAATGATGGGCGAATTCCAAATGACATCCTCTATGCAAGAGACAGATTGGGCGTAAGCCAGTTGCGATCTAAGGATGTCTGTAAGTATGATCTCAAGTCCTTTAATATCAACCCTACCAAGTGGGAAAATCTGGCTCAGGACCGGCTTTGGTGGCGGCAGGCTCTCTGTAGTGTGCTATTCACGTCTGAAGTCACCACGGCTCAACACTATAAAGAAAAGAAATGTAAGAAAAATCAAAAGCAACAACGCATTAGCATGTTATCTTCCTGATCCACCTTCACATGCAACATCTGTGGTCGAAACTGAAACAGAAGGTGTTGTATAGCCGACTAATGTACTTCAATAAAACCACAGACACGTATATATAAAAATAGGACCCGTCTTTATTTTCTTCGGTCTGTGGGTGGTGAAGGGCAAAGAGTGTTCACAATTAAAATTCCGGGTGGCTGGCGAAGAGCGCAGTGTTCACAATGAACTTTCGAGGGTGGTTGATACGGGAGACGACGAGGTTACGCTCACTGATGCTCGCTAGGGACTGCTCTCACCCATAATCTGCTAGCCTTTTTATACAAAAAATATGCCCACGCATTTTTTTATCTTTTGATCTGATAACGGACATTTGTAATAAATTTCTTTATCTTTCTCTCCGCCTTTTAACCGGAAGAGGTGTCTTCCGTTTTTCTTTTTTCTTTTATCTATTTCTTCATCTTCTTCCTGCTTCTTGGCCGGAAGACCTCTCTCTCGTTCTCCCTTTTTTAAATATATATTTTTATCTTTCTCTTTGTCTTTGTCTTTTTGTCGGAAGCTTCCTCTTCCGTTGCACGATATGCAACAAAGGCACTGTGCTAGAAACTAAAGTCGAGACTCTAAAAATATATAGTCATCCATTTAAAAACTGACCCCTGTAAAAACTAAAGAAACTACTTTGTTCGCAATGTTCAACAGTCCATTAAACTTGTATGAACAAGTGCTTAGGATCTACATCCGGGTAATTGAATAGTTTAGTATTTTCGACTCCTTCAGGTGAGAGCTAACAAATATGTTTTACTTAAATTGTCATCTGAATGTGTTTTGATTTTTGTTTTAGTTATTTTGAACGATTATCGTCATCTTTACCTTTACTTGTCTATGATAACTTTTGATATTATACAGTGAAATCATTACGGGAAAATGTATGAATTTATTGATTCAAAATGTTCGATTGGAAATTGACAAATGAAACTCTGATGAAGGAAGAACAAATGGAACGAATCGTTAAATAAATGAAAATGACACAAGTAAAAATCTGTAAAAGAAAAGCAACAAAATTCAATCTTAAATTAGTAATGTCGATGATAATCTAAGTAGTACCACAATATCAAGAGGCAGTTGATACTACAAAGCGGTAAACATTTACTATTCGAGATATTCTCATCATAACAATAACAGGTTACTAAAGAAAAGACAAAAACTAAAATGAATAAATATAAAGACTTAAAAATAATCTTCTGTGAAATCGCGTAAGATCCGTAGAAAGTAAGATTTATGGATAGATTATAACTGATTTGTATCAGTAATTAAGATCAGATAGATCATGATGATGATGATGATGATGATGATGATGAGGAGGAGGAGGAGGAAGAGGTGGGAGGAGGAGGAAGGGGAGAAGAAATATTGATAGATGAAAAGTGAGATTATTAGATAAATCATCATCATTATCATGTCACGCAGTTAGCACGGATATCCATGACAATCTCTCACCAAACTTCCCTATCATTCATTGTACCAGGGAGGTCCTCTGTGCAGCATCCAGCATCTTCGCATATTTGGTCGATGTAAGTCCTTGGTGGATTGCCCACACTAGCACGTCCATGCGTTGATTTCCACAGAAGAAGAAAGCTTATGAACTCGTCCTTGCTTCTCCAGAAGTGTCGAGCATGCCTTGTACTCTTCACTCGGATGGTTTGTGAGATGCGGGGCAGGTGGCCATATAGCTGTTTCCTTGTTGGGTGCTGTTTCCACGATTTGTTCGAGACCGCACGCAGCATTCTTGTGCAGCTCCCATCCCGCTTATTCTCAAGGTGCTTCGTTAGGGTCCAAGTGGTGCAGCCATACAACAGTACTGATATAACCACAGGCTGGAAGAATTGTCGCTTTAACTCGTCAGTGAGATCGGATTTCCATATAACTGGTAATTTGTTTGTGGCCGACCATGCCTTTCCTATTCGTGTATTAACATCTCGCTTTCTGTGGATGAGATTTCGTGATTAGTTGGTACGAACGGAATCATAACATCTGCTCACGGAATGTAACATTAGGCGAAACATTGAATTCTAAGAAATCTATAAATTATATATATATATATATATATATATATATATATATGTGTGTGTGTGTGTGTGTGTGTGTGTGTGTGTGCATGTATATATATATACCTATATATGTATGTATATACATATATATATGTATGTATATATGTATATATATGTATGTATATACATATATATGCATATATATATGCATATATATATATATATATACAAATATGTATTTATGTACTTATATGTACATTTGTATACATATACATATATATGTATGTATATATGCATATATATATATATATATATATATATATATATATATATATATATATATATAAAGAAATCTAAATGAATAAAACGGAAACAAATCAACATTAAAAAGAAAAATAATAGAAACCTCAACAGATGAAGATGAAGATTTAATTAAATTGTTTCAGCATCTAAAAAAATAACAGACACGTGTTTGCTAGAAATTGTCTCATTGTTATCTTTGCTGCAACGAGAAATTCTTCATCTTAACAACAAAAGAAATAATTAGTAATAGCTGCGTTATTCGGACTATTGTCCTCATCCTCATTGTTATCTGTACAACGTTTCGGTCGATGTACCCTCCGGCCTTCTTCAGGTATTTCTTGTCAGACTCGGGAACCTTCTCGGACTCGGGAACCTTCTTTTCAGACTCGGGAACCTTCTTGTCGTAATCGGGAGCCATCACGGAACTTTGAGCCTAACCCTTTATTCAGTTCGGTTCAAAGTTCCATGATGACTCCCGATTACGACAAGAAGGTTCCTTAGTTCGAAAGAAATACCTGAAGGAGGGCACATCGACCGAAACGTTGTACAGATAACAATGATGATGAGGACAATAGTATGAATAATGCAAATAATACTATTCATCAAGCCGCATCTCAAACATTCAGAGAAATACAAAAAGAAATAATGTTAATATTTGAACACGATTTTCTCTCTTCGTATTTTTCTAGTATTATGTGTGATTCCTCCCTCCGGTTTAGATCAGTCACTTAGAGCACCCACCTAGGCAATAGTGAGGTCCCTGGTTCGATACCAGTCCTCGCCAACTCAGTGCATGAGTAGCACAGATTGGATAATCTGATATATACGGTAAAGTGGGGAGATGACAGGAGATGCGGCGTTCCACCTCAGCCAAAACAATCTCTCTGGTCAAGCGCTTGCGAAAAGGAGATAGACCCCCTCGCTGTCCGACTGATATCGACAATTGGCCACTCCGGCAATTTCAATTTTTTGCTCTACTTTTCTTTGATAGTACTTACTAAGCTTAATCTACTGGCTGATTATAAAGCGACCCTTTTCCTATTTTAGAAATCCTATAATTTATTTTGAGTCATTTTTATAAAAAAAATGAATATGAGAAAAACACACATTTTGAGTTTTATTTAAAATTCTATATGGGCACTAGCATTCGCCTCCAGCCTCTCAAGCTGCTCTGGAATCATATCAATTGAACTTCCCAAGAACTCTTGTGGAATGGCAGAAATAAATGCTTGTATTCGTCCTTCAAGTTCTTCTAAAGTCGTTAGTTTCGTAGAGTAGACTTGCTCCTTCAACCAACCCGAAAGTAAAACATCGAAGGGTGTTAAATCAGGGCTTCTGGTCGGCAAATCCTGCGAACCACGTCTACCCATCTATCTCCCAAGAAAATTGGGATCCAGTCATTCACGTTCAACAGTAGCAAAATGTGCAGTAGCTCGAATACAAAACAACACAGATTTAATTGCCACCAAGAACAAACTATTTAAAAAGTATAAATGGTTTGAAATAGTGTTACTTTTCAATAATCGTGTAGTTTGGCACAATGCAATGAATTAGGAGCATTTTGTCGATAAAGAAATCGATCTTAAGCGGCAATTTTCTACTGTAGTCAGTTGGTCTTAGTGAAAACTTTGAATGTATTTTTAAATATTTTTTCGGGTGGTTGGGTGGTCAAAAATAACCCATGATTAATAATTCATTTGTAGTGTTGATGTCTTTGTACAAGTGTTTGGTTAGGTTTGTTTTGTTTTACGGCATATCAACCTCAGTGGGTCATTTAATGCCGATTATGTTTTGAAATAAATTCATTTTTAATGGATACACAATTTTTTTTTTACAAATACATTTTTCTATTTAACCCATTGATGGGAACCTAACAGGTAATACCACTCCGGGTCAGAGTGGACCAGGGAGCAGTTGCTCCACATTCCCCAAACCTCCTAAACTGGAACCTCACCATCAGATAGAGTTTAACATCATTCCCATTACATGTAGACCCTTAGCCACCGCCTTCTAGCAGCCATATGATAAAAAGGGGTTGGGGTTTGCCATAAGGGCAATAGGGCTGGTGAAATCATTTAGGTGCTAGGGTTTGACGTGACCAGCTGATTGATCGGAGGGGGCCTCTCCAACTGCCCATCTAGCCTAAGTAAGGGTCTAAGTGGAGTGTGTCAGGTCATGGACTGTTCATCCACCAAGACTCCGTCCTTAAGCATCACAGGTCGCCACCCAACGCCAACAGGTGGCCCTATTTGGAGGATTCTTACCCTCTGCAGAGGTGCAGTCGGTGCATTCTAACGCCCCAGCCGACAGGGCGGTTGTACAAGTGTGCGGTTCCGTTAGAGATGATTAATCGCTAATTGTGCTCACTGGAAAATTAATTTTTATTTCAGACTCTGTGTCTGAAGACAGCGAATATTTAATCTGTATATCGACAAGATTAAATATTCGCTGTCTTCAGACACGAAGTCTGTGTTCAAAATGCATTGTTTCATACTTAGTATCTGTTTACTCAAATAATCAAATATGAGTCTCTCTAAATTAGTCCAAATATCGAAAGTCGGCAACACCAGTCCACATTCCAAAACCCAAAGTCACTTTCAAACCCACCGTTTCTCGTATTCGTGCACGCACAAATCAACTATGTGAAGTGTGAAAAAGAATGGCCCTCCTCAAATTTTCCTTCGGTGATTTTTTTTTTATTGCAAACTACAACCGTCATTTTCTCGGAATGTTTCAGATGAGGCTTAATAATTAGCATTATCTGCGTTGTTCGGACTATTGTCCTCATCTTCATTGTTATCTGTACAACGTTTCAGCAGATGTGCTCTCCGGCTTTCTTCAGGTATTTCTTGTCGGACTCGGGAACCTTCTCGGACTCCGGAACCTTCTTGTCGTAACCGGGAACCTTATTGTAATCGGGAGCCATCACGGAACTTTGAACCTAACCATTTATTCAGTCTACGGATGTATCCTGTTCTCATTCCGCTAACCAATTGGACACATGACCTAGTGGATAAAGGAGTTGGGTTAAGACAGTTCTAAGTTATCTCTAGACTGCTGGTTCAATCCTAGTCAAAGGCAGCAGTAACATAGAATAATAATTAACACAGCTTAACGCTTCTACCCCAGCTATGGTTAGCGGAATGAGAACAGGATATCCCCGTGGACTGAATAAAGGGTTAGATTCAAAGTTCCATGATGGCTCTCGATTACGACAAGAAGGTTGCCGAGTCATTTAGATCGAAATCATGGTAGACCCATGACTATTTCACACTATACTATTACTAGTTATTGCTCTAAGGAGCCAGCTTGACTTAGCTGGTACTGCGTTCGCCTGGAAACCACACGTTTCCTGGTTCGATACCGGCAGTGTATGAGTTGCACAGGGATCTGTGCAGTAAGGTGAGAATCTGATGGTAGGTGTGGCGCTCCATCTCAGATCCTAAAAACAACCTCCTTGCTCTAACGCTAGTGAAAAGGGAATGGACTCCCTCGCTGTCTGGCTGATACCGACTTTAAGTTTATATTGAGCACTTTTGGATTATTTATTAATACTACTGCAATAGAAAATTTAAAGCGGCAATATATGTAAAGTTGAATGTTAAAAATGGAAGTGAATTCGACAATTATGCTGAACAAATAAATAGATAATGGAAAGAAAATGTTGAATGGTTAAAAATTATTTATTGGTGAGCCGACACGTGTTTCGACCAAGATTTTGTATTCTATTTATTATTATTTTAAATACAAAATAAAATTTAAAAAAATAATAATAGAAAAATATGTATCATTATTATTATTATTATTATTATTATATATATATATATATATATATATATATATATATATATATATATATATATATAAAATGGAAAAGGTGACTTACCGGTGAATATGGTCACGATGGTTAGATGGTGCAGAATTCAGGAAGGTAAGTCAGCGATATAACAAATACAAAGTACTCAATAGGTTAGTAGAGCAAATCTATTACAATATAGGTACAA
This sequence comes from Doryteuthis pealeii, assembly GCA_023376005.1. Lineage (NCBI taxonomy): Eukaryota > Metazoa > Mollusca > Cephalopoda > Myopsida > Loliginidae > Doryteuthis > Doryteuthis pealeii. Next base: position 14,379,359 of record CM042147.1, on the reverse strand, counting down.
GTGAAAACCTACTCGAGCTTTACCATAAGGATCGTCAGGGTTAAATTCACTGAATTAATTGAGATAGTGATTAATTGCAGTCGACTACACGTGTATTCGACTGCAATTAATCAGTATCTCGATTAATTCAGTGGATTTAACCCTGAAGATCCTTATGGTGAAACTCGTGTAGGTTTTCACTTGTACCTATATATATATATATATATATATATATATATATATATATATTGTATCTTATTATTTTAAATACAAAATAAAATAAAAGAATAATAACAGAAAATATATATATATATATATATATATATATATATATATATATATATATATATATAAAGACATTTCATTTATTCGTCTCTGTTATAAAAGGATATATGCTGAGTGCATTTTTGCATGTTGCAACGAAGGATGCGGCAATTTGCATCCATCACTTGCAATATAATTATACGTGCAATTTAAGCCAACATTTTCGAAATATTAAAATGCATCAGATTATTTCAACTGGGCCCCTTACAAATTTGCTTCAGATTTACTTGCAATATCTTCCACTTTCTGATCATTTTACAAACGTTGCAGGCAATGAATTAAAGAGCTTCAAAAGGATTTCGAAAGTCGAGAATGAAAAACATAAATAAATGAAGGGAGATGTTTTATTTGCCCGTTTTTGTTTTTAAGTGTGCATCAGCGCATCTAGAGTTCGGGAGTTTTGTAATTAAATATAATGGCAAACCCTCGAAATAATTTGCTCGGTGTGTTTAAGGTTGTTACATTGAAGAGTTTTTTCAAAAATGTTATCCATATGAAAATACTGTTTGAGAATACTAAGTAAATCGTAAAGAGAGAGTGTTACATAATTATTAGATCCCTAATACTTATATAAGGTGGTATAGAAACATAATGGCGATTAGTGCAGCTGATGGCCTTGAGAGTGAGTGTCAGCGCTTGACCTCACTCTTACCTTGCCTTCCGGGGATAAATCGTGAGAACCGGAAGGCATAGAAGACCCTGTCTTCCGGTTTAGATAGTAAGTAAGTTTCAGTCAGTTAGATGGAGGAGCCGAGCTCGTAGGATGTAAGTCTCACCTGCGCAGATGTCTGGGTTGGGGATTGAAAATGAAGTAACATCAAAGTAAATCGTGTTTATTACCTAAAAACTAACAATGACACAGGGCTTCTGATAAGGAGAAATCCCTAACAGAAACCAGACCCGAAGTCCCCAAGAAAGTCCAAACCTTAGAAGAGACCAGAACAAGATAGACGATCAGAATAGCAAAGCCGACCAGAAGAAAATACGACCAGAAATAAGAAGTAAGAAAAGGGTATACAACTAGAGATTGGAGAGTGTGAGAAGGAGATTGAACATCCCAATTTATTTGTATGTTATCTTCTATACATATATAAAGGGCAATTGTGTGTATATGTATGTATATTGAATATTTTTTTTGCATTTAATATTTTGAATAGAAGACGTTTATTTTCAGAGTGGCTGGATTAATGCAAGGTCGTTTTTTTTACATGGGGATTTTAATGGGGCATCTGACGAGGATCCAACTCACAATTGTCTAATAATGGATCCACGGGACTAACTTTAAAAAATCCCTCCTCTACCCTGGCGATGACGAGTGGTTTCTAGTACACATATAAAGGGCAGATTTGTATGTATGTATGTCCGGACAAAACTTAGAAAATAAAACAATTAACGACAAAGTAAATATATATATATATATATATATATATATATATATATATATATATATAAAATATCACCAGGGCTTGGCTTTAGAGCAAAAATAATGAAGATTTGGTTTATATTCGTAAAGATAATTAAAGAATAAAATTCACATGATGACAGGAATTTGTTTTTGTATTTAGTATCTTGAATAGGAGACATTCATTTTTCTTTTCAGAGTGTCTGGATCAACGCAAAGCCTTTTTTTACGTAGGGATTTTAATGGGGTATTCTGCGAGGATCCAACTCACGATTCAACAATAATGGATCTGCGAGGATCCAACTCACGATTCAACAATAATGGATCTGCGAGACTAACATTTTTGCCCTCCCTCTGCCAGGGCGATGCCGGGTAGACGCATCTAGTATATAATAAAGCCCTCAGCTTTTGGCTGCTGCTGTATTAACATAAAAAATAAAGTGGGAAGTTCAATCTCTGTCTTACACGCTCCAATTACTTTCTTTATCTCGAAGAAACACTAACATATATAATGAGTACCTAATAAAGAGAGAGAAAAAGGGGGAAGTGATAGACGGGCGCGTTTTTGACTTAATTGCAAACTATAACAAATTAGAACCAATTAAATTGATTTTTTTAAAATATCAATCCAGAAACCTTCCGCTCTGTCGGCTAGGCGTTAGAATGCACCGACTGCACTTCTGTAGAGGGGTAAGACTCCCCCAAATGGGGCCACTTGGTGGCTGTAGGTGGCGACCGGTGATGCTTAAAGATGGAGCAGTCTATGATATGCAACACTCTACTTAGACCCTTACTTAGGCTAGACAGGCGGTCGGAGAGGCCCCCTCCGATCAATATGCCGGTCATGTCAAGCCATAGCACCTATATGATTACCCCAACCCTGTTGCCCTTATGGCAAGCCCCAACCCCTTTTTATCATATGGGTGCTAGAAGGCGGTGACTGAGGGTCTATGATGTTAAATTCTATCTGATGGCGAGGTTCCAGTTTTGGAGGTTTGGGGAATGTAGAGCACCCCTTCATCACCATTGCTCCCTGGTCCACTCTGACCCAGAGTGGTAGTACCTGTTAGGGTCCCATCTATGGGTTAAATAGAAAAACATGAGTTTATAAACAAAATTGAGTATCTATTAAGAATTACTTTATTTCAAAACTTTATCGGCATTAAATGACACACTGAGGTTGATATGCCGTAAAAAAAAAATAAAATAAACCAAAAAACGAAGGAATCTTTTGGCATGTATTTCGTGTCATTAAACTAAATAGAAAAAAGTCTTTAGGAAACAATCATTGATTCACTAAGTTTTAGTATAATTTATTTAGGGGTAGAAGTTTTTTAAATGAAATTCTACTTAATTTGTGTAGTTAAGTCCCTGTCTCACAGACTCGAAAACCAACTCGATAGAGGAAGTTTTTTCTTCTAATTAAATGGTTGGTAAAGGAGTGTCTATGATTATAGAATCTCTGTTTCCAATTACGGGTGGAGATTCCAATAGAAACTTTCTCTTCCTTTTTATTTTCGAGCGGGAAAACGGTTGCCCCTTAGACCACCTTTTCGAAATTGCAGTAACCACCTGCAGGGCACTCTTCTTTAATCCTACAATTACTAGTTAATTTATCAATGCCCTTACTATCTACCTGCGACGTGTCAATTAATTATTAATGATTTTGAAAATATAACTTGTGCTCGATTAACTCATCTTCAGTTTATTTCTATTAAAATCTTAACTTAATTCATTGTTCCATGTGTAATGTCTATCTATTAATTTTAGAAAGTACTTTCCCCCTCCCTCTCTCTCTCTCTCTCTCTCTCTCTCTCTCTATATATATATATATATATATATATATATATATATATATATATATATATATATATATATATATATATATATATATATATATATATATATATATATATATATATATATATATATATATATATATATATATATATATATATATATATATATATATATATATATATATATATATATATATATATATATATATATATATATATAACATGGAGGCGCGTGGGCTAGTGGTTAGAGTCATGGAAAATGGATTCGTCGATTCGAGTTCAATTCCTAGACGAAGCTGTTGGCATTTCACATAGCGCTAATACCCTTGGGAAAGGTATGAATCCATATATTCTCCCTTCAGCTATGGGTTAAATAGTAGGGCAGACTGGGCTCTTCAGCCTTGGGTAGGTAGCCAGTCTAGGAGAGGGATAACTCTGAATTCAAAATTCCTGAGGTCAGTCGTTGATTGGGTTTGTGGCAACCCTTGATGCACCAATTCTTTCCTATTGACTGTGCCAAAAAGTGTGGATGGTCCAACACAAGCCTTCACCACTATAAACAAATCATTGTGTGGGAGTTCATTGTGTGTATGAACCCTCATACGTCGATAATCGATGGGAGATTCCATTTATATTAATACCAACACATGGGAGCTTGGTGCAGAAAACCGACCTGCCTGACACCCCCTTGTCAAACAAGTGACGAAATAGAGTGAAAAAGAGAGGAAATAAGCCGCCAGAGAAAAGAGAGCCAGAAGAAACTAGAGACAACGGCAACTCCAGCATGCATCTCATTGTTTGCAGTCACTGCACCAGAGATTGCCATGCACAAATTGGACTGTTCAGCCATTCACGCAGATGCAGTTTAAAAAATTCGTCACTACGCTATCCTCTCTAGCAGTCGGAAGGATGCCAAAACACACACACACACACACACACACACACATGCATATATATATATAATTTGAATTTTCCTGATATGACTCAGCATTTCGTTGCACGTGATAGTCCGATTGATTTTTCTCTCTCTCCTTGGCGTGTCTGTCTGTTCGTCCTTCACCACACCGCCTCGTGCTTTTTTTTCGTTTTCGATCTGACCTTTGTCAGTTTCTATCGTAAATGTTTATGTCTACCACTCACGACCCATTGTGTTCTCATTTCACTTCTGTTTGAAGTCGTGATTTTTATGGCCAACTTCTATAACATTACAAATTGAAAATTATATGCCCAAGTCAGACAGAGTCGTGTAGATTCTACCGGTATGCGTGATAAAGTTTGCCAACCGGTAACCTCTCTTCTTCCTTTTTTTTTCTTTTACTGAACTTTACTTATTCCGGCACACAAATTCCTTATAGTCCCTGCAGTTCTTGCATGATATATATATATATATATATATATATATATATATATATATATATATATATATATATATATCGTATTCGTATTCAATTGGCGCTTTAACCTTTCCGTTTCAGTGCCCTCAGTACATAATCCAATAGCGCTCAATATATTAGAAACATGGAACAACAATAATAATAATAATAATAATAATAATAATAATAATAATAATAATAATATAACCAAACTTAACAACAGAAATCTGATTAAAGGAATCAATACCTGGGCTGTCTCCATTATAAGATACTCAGGACCATTCTTAAAATGGACAAAAGAAGAACTCAGACAGATTGATCAAAGGACGAGAAAATTAATGACCATGCACAAAGCCCTACACCCTAGAGATGATAGAGATAGATTATGTGTGTCAAGAAAGGAAGGGGAAAGAGGTCTTGCCAACATAGAGGAATGCGTAGAAACCACAATCCAACAACTTGAAGATTACACAAGAAAGAGCAAAGACAAACTACTTATGGCGGCCAACAATAGTAGAAGCGACAGATGGACAAACAGAAAAACAACAAAGACTAGAAAACAAAAATGGGAAGAAAGACAATTATATGGACGCTTCAAACGACAAATAGAAGAGGTTGCACATTAAAAGATTTGGACATGGTTAAAAAAATGAAACCTCAAAAGAGAAACTGAATCACTTATAATTGCTGCACAAAATAATGCCATGAGGACAAACTATATCAAAGCGAAAATTGATAAGACCCAACAAAATAGTAAATGTAGACTTTGCGGTAATAGAGATGAGACTGTAAACCATATACTCTGCGAATGTAGCAAACTAGCACAACAGGAATACAAAACTAGACACGACTGGGTTGGGAAGGTGATCCACTGGGAATTATGCAGAACATTAAATTTTGACCATACAACAAAATGGTATATGCATAAGCCAGAATCTGTTTTTGAGGAGGAAACGCATAAAATTGTCTGGGACTTTGAAATAAAACCGGATCATCTTATCCCAGCAAGAAGACCAGACCTAGTGTTGATAAACAAAAAAGAAAGAACTTGTCAACTGGTGGATTTTGCAGTGCCAGCAGATCACAGGGTGAAGCTAAAGGAAAATGAAAAAATTGGACAAATATCTGGATCTTGCCAGAGAACTGAAAAGTTTATGGAACATGAATATGAAAGTGATACCAATTGTAGTTGGTGCACTTGGAACAGTCCCAAAAGGATTAGAAGAGGGTTTGGAAAGTTGGGAAATCAGAGGAAGGATTGAAACCATTCAGAACACTGCGCTGCTGCAATCTGCCAGAATACTCAGAAGAGTCCTGGAGACCTGAGGAGACTTGCTGTCACTCAGACTCCAGTGTAAGACCATCAGCTAATGCTGATGTGAAAACTCAAAAGGAGAAAATAATACTAATAATAATATAGATCAACACATCCTTAAAGAAGGTAAGAAATAGGCGGAAAATATTGCAATTGCGTGGATCGACAAAAGATAGACCTATGACATGGTCCCACATACATGGATTTTAGAATGTCTAAAAATGTACAAAATATCCAACAACATTATTAATCTCATCAAAAAGCCATGGAAAACTGGAGAGTCCAATTAAAAGCCGGAGGGCAATCCCTGGCAGAAGTAAAAGTCCAAAGAGGTATTTTCCAAGCCGATTCGTTATCACCATTATTATTTATTATAGCAATGATTCCACTCAATCATATACTTAAAAAATGTACAGGGGGATACAAATTCACTAATTAACAAGAAAAGATAAACCCACCTTATGTACATGGATGACATAAAAAATTTGGCAAAAAATGAAAAAGAATTAGAAACCCTAGTACAAACTATTAGAATATATAGCCAAGATATAGGAATGGAATTTGGAATTGAAAAATGTGCTATGCTATTAATAATACGGGGTGCAAGAAAATTTATGGACGGAATACAACTGCCAAATCGGGACACAATAAAATCACTTGATTAAAATGAAAGTTACAAATACTTAGGAATTTTAGAAGCAGACAATATCAAGCAAGCAGAAATGAAAGGAAAAGTTAAAAAAGAATATCTCAGAACAAGAAAACTTCTAGAAACCAAACTCAACAGCAGAAATCTATTCAAAGGAATTAATACCTCGGCTGTCCCCATTATAAGATACTTTGGTCCATTCTTAAAATGGACAAAAGTAAAACTCAGACAGTTTGACCAAAAGACGAGAAAGTTAATGACCATGCACAAGGCTCTCCACTCTAGAGATGATAGAGATAGATTATATGTATCAAGAAAGGAAGAGGTCTTACCAACATAGAGGACTGTGTAGAGGCTACAATCCAACAACTTGAAAAATACACAAAAAAGAGCAAAGACATTACTTATGGTAGCCAACAATAGCAGATGTAATATATGGACAAAGAGAAAAACAAGAAAAACTAGAAAACAAAAATGGGAGGAAAACAATTATATGAACACTTCAAACGACAAATCGGAGAGGTTGTACATGAAAAAACTTGGACATGGCTAAAAAAAGGAAACTTCAAAAGAGAAACTGAATTACTAATAATTGCTGCACAAAATAAGGCCATAAGGACAAACTATATCAAGGAAAAAATTGATAAGACCGAACAAAATAGTAAATGTAGACTATGCAGTGACAGAGATGAGACGGTAAACTATGTACTAAGCGAATGTAGAAAACTAGCACAAAGGGAATACAAAACTAAGCACGATTGGGTCGGAAAGGTGATCCACTGGGAATTATGCAAAAGAATTTAATTTTTGACCATACAACAAAATGGTATATGCATAAACCAGAATCTGTTCTTTAGAATGAAATGCATAAAATTGTCTGGGACTTTGAGATATATAAGCAAAGGTTATGAAAAAGTAACTAATCAACGCAAACAATTACATTCAATTAAAATTTCGCCTTTATTGTTCTGAGAGGCTTCATCAAAATGAATTTTATTATTTTAAAACTGAATGATATATAGATGCTGAAAAG
>CM042147.1:14341485-14366485 GCA_023376005.1 Doryteuthis pealeii | reverse complement strand
AGAGAGAGAGAGAGAGAGAGAGAGAGAGAGAGAGAAAGGAGACAGAGGGACTGAGTTGTCTTAAATATGCTGCAACGTGAGAAAGAGATAGAAAGACTAAAATGAAACTTAACCCTTATTATATTTGTGCGTATATGCTTTTACTAGAAGGGTTAGCCTGTATATCTTGTTCATCTCACTCGCATAGTTTGTGTGATAGGTGGAAGGTGGTCATACAGCTGCTTTCTGTGGGATTCTGACTCCAAGAATTGTTTAATACGCGCGCAGCATTCTTCTGCAGCTCCTATCTAGCTTATTTTCTTGGTGTCTCGTTAAGGTCAAAATAAATGGTGCTGCCTCAAGGGAAATGCACTTTCATCAAAGGAAAAGAACAATCATCCTTGACAGAAATAAAAAGCAACAGCAGGATGGACGTCAAAGACGAGTCACAATGAAGGATTTTAGTTTGTTCGATTTGTTGGGTTATTTTATGCCGAATACTTCTATTGGTAATTTGGTTTAAAAAATGCTTAATGCCGACAAAGTTTTGAAATAAATTCATTTTTAATGGATAATACAATTTCGTTTAATAAACTCATGTTTTCTACTTAACCCATAGATGGGTCAGAGTGGACCAAGGAGCAATGGTGATGAAGGGGTGCTCCGCATTCCCCAAACCTCCAAAACTGGAACCTCACCATCAGATAGAGTTTAAACGTCATTCCCAGGACATGTAGACCCTCAGTCACCGCATTCTAGCACCCATATGATAAAAAGGGATTGGGGCTTGCCATAAGGGCAATAGGGTTGGGAAAATCATATAGGTGCTAGGGCTTGACGTGGCCAGTCGATTGATCTGAGGGGGCCTCTCCGACCGCCCATCTAGCCTAAGTAAGTTCTAAGTAGAGCGTTGCATGTCATGGACTGCTCATCCACCAAGACTCCGTCCTTAAGCATCACAGGTCACCACCCACGGCGAACAGGTGGCCCCATTGGGGGAGTCTTACCCTCTGCAGAGGTACAGTCGGTGCATTCTAACGCCCCAGACGACAGGGCGGAATGAAGGATTTCGTTGACCATTCTGAACTAGTTTGGTGTCAAGAAGTCGAGTGATACACTTACTAGATCCACGTCGGTTGGTTGACGCAAGAATTTGATGAACTTCCGCCAGAAGTGAAAGTTGCTTTTTACACGCGTTTTTGTTTTCGCTACTTCTGTTCAGATTAGCGCCAACATTGCAATTGTAGTATCAACTTCCGTTACGGAAGTGTTGTGATGTTAGTTCAACAGTAAAAAAAGAAGTCAAGTCGAGGTAGGGTAAAATGAGACAAGTGTATTTACAATAAGATACAAGAACGGCTAGCTTGCCGTTAACGGTAACAGTACAACCTTTTCACTCGGTGTCTCACTATTTGTAGTGAGAACCGGTGTATATTCTCCACTGTAGGAACGGCCGGTACAACAGGAAGTCACCGTCAGAGTTGAAAGAATCGTGTCGGATTTTAGAAGAATCCAGAAGTATGCGTAAATCAGCTGCCTTTAGAATTTATTGGTAGCGATATTATAAACATTAAATGTTAGAGACCAGTTATTTTCTTCATTGCAACTGTTCGGATAATCATCTTTGTGATAAAAATTTTGTCTGGTGTTGGCTGGTAAATATCCACGTCCACTGGTCGGTAAATTCAGATAATCTTTTTCTTTTTGTTCATTGTACAAATGCCGCACGTATTTCGCGATGACTGGTTTGCCGACCAATTTTGGCTGTTCCTTCATTCTAAACATACGTAGGAGGTTAACTTCAAATTTCGTCATGGAGACGAGGCTGCTTCTATCTCTTAATCGATGATGTGCCGGGTAATTGTCGATATATAATAGTAATAATTTGAGGCACAATACACAGATACTACACATTGATCCTAGATAGAAATTGAAGCATCATTTTAATTCAAGACACAACAAACAGATACTACGCACTGACCCAAGAAAGAAAAGTAGGCGAATAGCGCATTCATATGCGGCACAGCATTCAGATACTACAATCATATCATAGACAGAAATGCAAAGGAAAATTAATTTAGTCCGTGGCACAACACACATATACTGCACTCTAATCACTGACCGAAATGCTGATCTATCTATCTATCTCTCTCTCTCTCTCTCTCTCTCTATATATATATATATATATATATATATATATAATATATATATATCAACCCCTCCGCACGAAACAGGATGTGACACAAGGTCAATTTCTTAAGCGGAGTTCAACAGGTTTGAATTCAGAGTTTTCCTTCTCCTAGACCGGTTGCCTAAACAAGGTTAAAGAGCCCGGTCTGCCCTACTATTTACCCATAGCTGGAGGGAGAGTAGGATTCATACCTTTCCCGAGGGCATTAACGCTATGTGAAAATGCAGTTACCGCGTCCAGAATTTGAACTCATGGCGACGAGCCCATTCCCATGACTTTAACCCTTACACCACACGCTTCCATCTATCTATATATATAAAGGGCACTTGTGTGTATATGTCTGTCCGCAGGAAACTTCGAAAATAAAACAATTAATGCAAAATTAAATATATATACACATTAAATATCACCAGGGCTTGGTTTTTGAGCAAAAATAATGACGTTTTGATTTATATTCGTGAAGATAATTTAAAAAATTCAATTTAGATGATAACAGACTAGATTTTTTAATTTTTTATTTGATATTTTAAATAGTAGACATTGATTTTTCTTTTCAGTGTGGCTAGATCAACACAAGTTCTTTTTTACATAGGGATGTTAATGGGGCATACTATAAGGATCCAACTCGCGATTCAATAATAATGGATCTGTGGGACTAACCTTTTTTGCATCCCCTCTACCCAGGTGACGCTTCTAGTACCTAAATAGAGATGAATTATAGAAACTATTATAATCAGAATAATGTAAAAGGCGTGCATACAAACAAGCAGAATAATAGGATAGAAGATAGCTAAATCTGGAAATTTCAAAATAACTCTTTATAACACAATATTACAAAAGATACTTAGCAGAGTCCTAGAGTATCGAAAAAGATTCCTGTCTGTTCATGTCCATCGAATATTGATGGTATAGTGTTGGATAGAACTTTTGTTATCTTACAGTCGCTAGAAAATGTCTAATTATCATATAAACCCGAGGAAACAACATTATTAACAGAAACAATGATACCGAGGAGTGTCCTGGAGTATCTAGAAAATGTGCTGTCTCCATCGAATATTGGTAGTTATAGTGTTGGATAGAACTCTTCATATTTTACTGTCGTTAGAAGATATCTAATTGTCATGTCAACATGAAATTAAAATCTTTGTCAAATTTGTTGTATTTTATAAAAATGCACTAGACAATATTATGGATAAATAATGCGAAAACGGCAGAGAATTTGTATTGTCTGAGTTTTCTGTTCTTTTAAAACGTTTAATCCATAATTCTTTGTATATTTATTAAACGTCAAACGTCGAATTGAAAAGACGAAGCGAGACGCCATTTTGAAAAGTTTTTCCCGCCTCTTCTCAAGTCACAGGAGAGCGTGATGTAATCGCAAACGTGAATTTATTAGAAATTGCTTTTAGTGATTCTTTCAGGAGAAAGACGCATTTCCTGTTAACATGTGTTAAATTTGGTTTATTTTCGATTTACGACAAATTATGGCCAAAATCCCAAGAGAGATTATCAGCTTTGAATATATAAATGTTCAGCATTGCATTTACCGATGTTAGGTTAAATTTTCTTTTTTCTTTTTTGTCTGTTTGCAAATGTGGAATGTCTCTTGTATTATTCGTACAAGATTTTATCAATATTGCTTGTCCATCTATCTGTATATATATATATATATATATTTACATTTATATATATATTTATCAACCCCTCCACACGAGCAGGATGCGACACAAGGTCAATTTCCAAGAAGAAAAACTCTGAATTCAAACCTGCTGAACTCCGCTTAGAGTTCAGCAGGTTTGAATTCAGAGTTTTCCTTCTCCTAGACCGGTTGCCTAACCAAGGTTAAAGAGCCCAGTCTGTCCTACTATTTACCCATAGCTGAAGGGAGAGTAGGATTCATACCTTTCCCAAGCATATTAGCACTAAATGAAATGCCATTACCACGTCCATCTATCTGTATACGTTAATAAAGTTTATCGGTTATTTCCTATAAGTCTAACATAAACAAAGGGGAACCACTCTCGACTGATAGATCATTCATTTAATTGATGTACTAGGAAAAAAGAAGACGGGGTTAAGATTAGGGTTAGGGTTAGGGTTTAGGGCCAGGGTTAGGGTTTAGGGTTAGATTAATGGGAAAATGAATAATTAATTCATCAATCAAGAGTGGTTCCCCTTTGTTTATGTTAGGCTTATAGGAAATAACCAGTTTATCTATGCGTGTGTGAGAGTGTGTGTGTTGGGCGTATGTTTGTGTTTTGTGTATGCGTGTGTACGTAGTGCCTCTGTGTGAGTATGTGTGTTCAGTACACCCATGTGTAAGTGTGTGTACGTGTGTTGTATGTGTATTTTGTGTGTGTTTGTGTGTTGGGCCCGTGTGTAATTGTGCATGGGTTGTGCTTACTGTACCTCTGTGTTTTGTGTGTGTGTTTTGTGTGTGTTTGTTAAGTGTCTGTGTTTTGTGTATGCATGTGTATGTTGTGTCTGCATGTGAGTATGTGTGTGTGTGTGTACTGTAACTGTGTATGTGTGAGAGTGTGTGTGTGTTTCGTTTGCGTGTGTGTTTTGGGACTGTGTGTAAATGTGTGTGTGTGTGGCGACTATGTGCGTTTTTGTGGTGTGGTGAGTTTGGGGCATGTGTATGTGTTTTGAGTATGCGTGTGTATGTTGTGCCCGTATATGTGTGTGTGTGTTTGTACTGTACCTGTGTGTGTGTTGTGTGTAATGTTGTAATATTCACGGCACTAAAATGATATATGTAACGTTGTGGTAGCTGTTGTATTCACGATACCCAAAGCGATATATTCACCGTACTAAAAATGTCTTCGGCACGTGGCGGTCATCTTGTTGATAAAAATTACAACGCGAGAAATATATAGTCACAACTGCTAGCCTTTATTTCCAGGGTAGGCTCGTCTCGTGGGCTGTATCGGAGAGTAGGAAAGGCAGAGAGAAAGAGAGAGAGGACACTGTTAAATTACTGTGACCCCATACTAGGCACTACAGGCCCGATCCGTAGCCTACGACGGCGGAAAGCAACAAGAGCCCGGTACCTTTCTTCGTTGTTCCACGTCACGACGTGACTTCCGGTTCCGGTCAACACCCGAAACTTCCGGTTGACACTCAATTCTCCATTCGGGAGGTCATGCTACGGTCAAACTGTTTTGTGTTCATTAGTCTTTTTAAAACCTTTACTCTCTCACTTATTTCTTTCTTCCTCCCCTTCCATTAGTAGTCCTTGCCAAATTCAATTTTGCTACATGTGTCGCTGTGTTGAGCCTGTGTGTGACAGTGTTTATGTGTTATGCCTCACTCTGTGTATTGTGTCTGTGCGTGAGTCTGTGTGTGTTGTGCCTCTATTTGTATGTTGGAGTCTGTGCGAGCGTGTATGTGTGTGTGTGTGTGTGTGTGTGTTTGTGTGTGTGTGATGTGCTCCTGTATGGGTGTAAGGTGTGTCTGTGTGTGTCTTGGCCTCTGTGCTAGTGTGTTTGACATGCTTTTGTGCGTGTGTTGGGTGTCTGTGTATTCTGTGTGTGCTGGTCATGTGTGAGTGAATAGGAATGTGTCTGTCGTGCCTCTGTCAGTGTGTTGTGCCTCTCCCCCTCTCTCTCTCGATATGTGAGTGCATGTATATTGTGCTTCTATGTGTGTGTGTGTGTGTGTGTGTGTGTGTGTTGAAGTGTATGGTTGCATAATTCGTGGGTTGCCTACGTATTATGACTATAGTGTACTAAAATTTAAATAACGGTATGGCCAATGGAAAGTTACCATTATAACCGTTATAAGACGTGTTTTAAAAATAGTTTACCTTTCACTGATCTAGACGTAGATTTCTCATTGGGTAAGGGAAGAGAATGTAAAAGGAACTGAGTTAGAGTTTTTGGCGGTTAGTCGAAGGGAGCAGACGTAATGGTCGTATATATATATATATATATATATATATATATATATATATGAGGAAGAAAGAATAAAGAAAAGAAAGAACAGAATGGATAATAAAAGATGAATTTAATCAATATCACTTACACATGTGTTTCGGTCAGTACATCTGTGTGACAATATTCCGCACTCAGAGAAGATTCGACCTTCATCAGAGTGAAATTTTATTTTATTTAATTTTTATTTTTTTATTTTATTTTATTTTATTTTTATTTTTTTTTATTTTTTTTTTTCTTAAGACACACACACAAAATAAAATTTCACTCTGATGAAGGTCGAATCTTCTCTGTGTGCGGAATATTTTCACACAGATAAATTGACCGAAACACATGTGTAAGTGATATTAATTAAATCCATCTTTTATTATCCATTCTGTTCTTTCTTTTCTTTATTCATTCTTCCTCGTATTGTCGGATTCATTTCCAATTTCCATTTTTACATATATATATAGAGAGAGAGACAGAGAGACAGAGAGACAGAGACAGAGACAGAGTTTCAATGGAGGTAAGAATTATATGAATTCCAAATCAAGGAATGTAATGTACATGACATATACCAGTTGATAAATTTCAAATCTAAAGGGCAATCCTAAAATAAAATGATAACCTTTCTTTTTATTATTACTGTGTGCAGTATTTATAGTATAAATCTACAATCGTGTTTGTATCCGTACAAATACGACAAGTTGCACTACAGTAATAAACTAGTCCCAAGTAACTAACATGGAAAGCGCGGGAACAAAGAAAAAGAAAGGAAAAAAAGAAGGAAATGGAGAAAGGAGGAAGTGAAGGGTTACTAGAGAGATAGAGAAAGAAAAGGGAGCAGCAAAGAAAGAAAGAAAAAATGAAAAAAAAGAAAGAAGGAAAAACAAAGAAGAAATGTGAAAGAAGAGAGAGAGGAAGAAAGCGAGAAGAGAGCAGGTGAAAAGAAAGAAGAAAGAAAGAAAAAAAAAGTAAGAGATGTGAAAGAAGAGAGAAGAGGGGGAAGAAAGCGAGAAGGAGTCGTATGAAGAAAAGAAGAAAGAAGGAAAGAAAGAAAGAAAGAAGAACAAGGAAGAGATGTGAAAGAAGAGAGAGAGGAAGACAGTGAGAAGGGAGCGGATGAAGAAAGAAAGAAAGAAAGAAAGAAAGAAAGGAAGAAAGAAAGAAATACATAAAAAAGAAGAAGTTTAAAAAGCAGAAAAGCGATTTTTTTGCTACCGCGTTTCCCGAAGATAATAACTAGCTGCAAAATAATACCTAACGTAATTTTTCTGGATGATTTTGATATACGCCCTCCCCTTAAATAAGCCCTAGTTGTGCGCGGCAGTGAGACAAAAGAAATGTTTATTCTTCACAACCCCATCATGCGGTACAAACACTTCAACTCCTTCGAAAATAAGCCCTAGTATTATATTTAGGAGAGGAAATTTTCATAAGCCCTGCCTTATTTTTATGGAAACACAGTTTCTTTCGTTCACACCTGTATTTACAAAAAAATACTTATTCTAGTACGTATGAATAACAATAAAAATGAATTTTTTTTCCACAATTTCTTTTCTTGTTTCACATATCGCAGAGACAAGAGCTTTAAAATAATCTTACGGCTTCTCTGGGGCATCTCGACTTTAGACATTTATACCGTGTATTGAAACATAAACACTGTTGGAATGTTATCTCCGATGGAACCAGAGAAATAGAAAAGAAATAAACCTAGAAATAATAATGAGACGTAGAAAGCATTAGAACTATATTTTCCCCGATTTTGAGAAGAAGAAAAAAAACTCCCATATTCAGACAAGCCTCTTCTCATCCATGGGTAGAAGTTAGCACTTTCTAAAAAAAACATCTTAGCTCTGGTTATTTATGGCGGTAAACAACATCAACAATAACAATAATAATAATAATAATAATAATAATAATAATAATAATAATAATAATAATAATAATAATAACAAAAAACAAATCTAGCTATTTATCCACATTCCTTGTTCTTAGCGAAAGCCTCACAAGAATTTCGCAATTTGGCTCACGGTCAAAGTGACTATAATAAAACGGATGGGATTCTTTTTCATATGGAATAAAATACTGTTGAGATGTACATCTGCTTTGAAGTGACAATCATCTTACTTCCTGTTTAGATCCAAAGATTTTCTTGCTACAGACATTGCCAAAAATACTGGAATCCAAAATTTCAATAGATACTCCTTGTAGCAGAAAGTTTGTTGTATTCCTTTATATCCTAGGTAGAAAAAGCTGTAGTTTCAGTAGAGACCCCTTCTAGCAAAAGGTCTGTAGTATTCCTTAATATCCTAGGTAGAAAAAGCTGTAGTTTTCAGTAGAGACCCCTTCTACCAAAAAGTCTGTAGTATTCCTTAATATTATAGGTAGAAAAGAACGTAGTTTCAGTAGATACTACTTGTAGTTGAAAGTCTGTTGTATTCCTTGAAATTCTCCTCTGTAGGTCTTGAGTTCAGGAAGTCAAATTCGCAATTGATCTCAAAACAAATACCAATGACCTTAAATGTATTCTATGTCGTTTCGTTTTTTTACCGAAAATGCCTGCGGTTGATGTTGGGAAAGTTCATAATATGAGTGGATATTTTGAGTATATATTTTATCTAAACAGCCTAACAGTTGTACTTCACTTAAAGATTGACATTGTATCACATCCTGTCCGTAGCAGAATGTTTGGGAAAATATTCTTTTGGATGGTCTAAAAATTTAAGATAATATTAATCTTTTGCAAGTCTCTCTAGCAAACGAAATGTAATTGTTTTCGTCGTGAGCACAGTCTCTACCAACTGAGCACGTTACTTTCACTTCCTGACACCCCAAATAGCAGTCGTCAGATTTCACTTGTCGTCCAAACACTTGCTTTCTTCCTCACTCCCGCTGTCAGCGACTGTCGGTCTTATTTCTGCTCGTTCGGCCATCCTTATGCAAATTCCGATATACCTCATCCGGGTCTCTGCCAACAGCATTTCAGCTACGAGGAGGTAGCGAGTTCGAATATCCGTAGCCACACTCTTCCCCTTCGCACAGGCCAAACATATCCTGACGCGCTTTGTTTGTGGGGGCTGGGAATCTGCTTGTTCATAGGTCTGCCCTTCAATTTCGTCACAAATATATTCTAATATATTGTAATAAAAGCCAAGACTAGAATTTTAAAAAATGTGGATGGTTTAATAAACAAATAAACCTCATCTTTATCGTGGTATACAAGAACAAATAATTTCGGTGACTGTATACTCCGGTCTTCATCAGGTGTTCGCTGTCAATCCGGGCATAACAATGACCCAGCCTGTGAAATTATTCTGAATGGTTTAACTGTCGAACAAACAAGACAGACAAGGAACACGTGAAGAAATCAAGCCTCACAAGAATTTCACAATTTGGCTTATGGTCAAAGCAGCTAAAATAAAACGGATGGGCTTCTTTTTCATGTGGAATAAATACTAGTGAGATGTATATCTGCTTTGAAGTGACAATCATGTTGAGCTCCAAAGATGTTCGTGTTACAGACATTGCCAAAAATAATGGAATCCAAAATTCTTAAATGTTTGTTGTAAGGATGTGTTTATATTGTAATGCAATCAAAGCCTTGACCACCACCGTTAAACCTAATGACAGATAGCAGGTCAAACTTGTAGCAACACCTCAACCCTTTTTATCATATATATATTTACCAACCCCTCCGCACGAGCAGGGTGCGACACAGGGTCAATTTATAAGCGGAGTTTATTAGGTTTGAATTCAGAGTTTTCCTTCTCCTATACCGGTTGCTTAACCATGGTTAAAGAGCTCAGTCTGCCCTACAATTTACCCATAGCTGGAGGGAGAGTAGGATTCATACCTTTCCCAAGGGTATTAGTGCTAAGTGAAATGCAATTACCACGTCCAGGATTTGAACTCGGGGCGACGAGTCCATTTCCCAAGACTTTAAGCATTACACATTCCTTTTTATCCTTTTACCATTTTTTATCATATATGTACTAGAGAGAGGTGTCCGAGGGTCTTAATGTCTTGGCTATGACGTTATCTGATGGTGGTGTTCGAGTTCTGAAGCTCTGAAAAATATGGAGTACCCCTTCATCACCATTACTACCAGGTCCACTCTGACTCGGAGTGGTAGTACCTACTAGTGTTCCCTCTCTGGGTTAAATAGAAAAATGAGTTTTAAAAAATATGCTTAAAAAATTGAGTTTAAAAAATTGAGTATCCATCAAGAATAAATAAAACAAAAAAGCCTTCGGCATAAAATAACCCAATGGGTTGATATGCCGTAAAAACAAACCAACCAATCAAACAAGTTTTCCCGGTGGTATTAGTCCGGAAGTAAATGTAATAGAAAGACTGGAGTTCAAACTCGCTAACTATCGCAGTTCAGAACGATAGAGACTCAAAAATGTGGTTAAAAAAATGAGTTTAAAAAATTGAATATCCATCAAGAATGAATAAAACAAAAAAACCTTCGGCATAAAATAACCCAATGGTTGACATTCCGTAAAACTCAAACCACTAACCAACAAAGAGTGACATTAGTACGATATTGCTTGTCCCTATTTTGTCACAATATAACGTGTAAGTTGTCTTCCCGTCTTTGTCTTTGTCTCTGATAAATGAGAGGTTTAATTAATATTGATAAGTGAAAGATGAAATAACACGATCAACTTAAGGCAAAAACCGTACAATGAAAACATTTGAGCGACTGGGTTCTTACGAAGCAACTTCTTTCCAACATTCAGGCCAATCTAACAAAACATTTCGTCTCTTTAAAATAATGGGTTTATCTCTTGGTTCATACAAAGAATAAACAAAAAGTATATCGTGTCACATTCAACTCGTGTGGGGGTCTTGGTAAATATATAGAGATATAGATATGGATATAGATATATTGATTGATAAGTAATTTATTCATGACTCTTTAAATCCTAAGAAACGACGGGTAGCTCTGCTAGTATTTCATAAATAAGTAGACTTAAAGGGAATTGAAATTCAAACAAGAGATGATAAGGTTTGCGGCTGAGAGTTTTAGAAGTTGGATTTCTGGAATACAAGAAAGAAAGAAAGAAAGAATGAATGAAAGAATGAAAGAAAGAAAGAAAGAAAAAAGAACGAAAGGAAGAAAAAAAAAGAAAGAAAGAATGAATGAAAGAAAGAATGGAAGAAGAAAGAAAAAAAAAGAATGAAAGAAAAAAGAATGAAAGAAAAGGAAGAAAGAAAAAAGAAAGAAAGAAAAAAGAAAGAAAGAAGAAGAAAGAATGAAAGAATAAAAGAAAGAATGGAAGAAAGAAAGAAAGAAAAAAGAACGAAAGGAAGAAAGAAAAAAGAAAGAAAGAATGAAGAAAGAAAGAATGAAAGAAAGAAAGAAAGAAAGAATGAAAGAATGAAAGAAAGAAGAAAGAAGAATGAAAGAAGAAAAAAGAAAGAAAGAATGAAAGAAAGAAAAAGAATGAAAGAATGAAAGAAAGAAAGGAAGAAAGAATGAAAGAAAGAGAGAAAGAAAGAAAGGAAGAAGACAAAAGAAAGAAGAAAAGAAAGAATGAAAGAAAGAAAGGAAGGAAGAAAGAATGAATGAATGAATGAAAGAAAGAAAGAAGGAAAAAAGAAAGAAAGAATTAAAGAAAAAAGAAAGAAAGAATAAAAGAAAGTAAAAAGAAAGAAAGAAAGAAAGAAAGAAAGAAAGAAAGAAAGAAAGAAAGAAATAACAAAAGAGAAAACGAAAGAACGAAATAAATAAAGAAAGGAAGAAATGTAAGTGCAGAATGACTTTTCTAAATACTTTTCCTAATGACAAAATAAATTATCATAATTAGTACTGTTATTTTCCGTTTATTTCTAAGCGGAAACCTCATGAGATTGTCCTTCCATTTCCGAGGGACTTCACGTAATTTCACGTATACGTCTTCAAACGATGAAGAAAACCCCAGAGATACTCTCCCTCGTCCTTAAGGATATCTACATTGATGCTATCCAATCCTTATGATTTAACCTTGATCAATTTCCTATTTCCTTATTGCCTCTGTAATCTCAACTCGAACAGGTGGTTGAGCCTAGATACTTTTACAAGGATCTCAGACAATTGAGGCAATAAACTTGGCCACAGTATCATTATGTCATTCTGTAAAGTGCTCTCTCTCCTCTCTTCTTCTCTCTCTCTCTCTCTCTCTCTCTCTCTTTGTCCAATCTCTCTGTCCCAATCTCTCTCTCTCTCTCAGTCCCAATCTCTCTGTCCCTCTCTGTCTCTGTCTGTCTCTGTCTCTGTCTCTGTCTCTGTCTGTCTCTCTCTGTCTCTCTCTTTGTCCCAATCTCTCTGTCCCAATCTCTCTCTCAGTCCCAATCTATCTGTCCCCCCTTCTCTCTCTCTCTCTCTCTCTCTCTCTCTCTCTCTCTCTCTCTCTCTTCTCAATCGCCCTGTCTCTGCTTAGGAATAACTCAGGAGCACGAAAATCTCGATTTTATCTCTAGAGTGGCGGTCTCAAACTCAAAGACACGTAAGGCCATTTTTCATAGAGGCAAAAAGTTCTAAATGCGTGGTGAGTCCAGGGATCAGCCGTCATCACCAGTTACAGAATTTAACTAAAATAAATCTCGCTTAGGAGATCATTTGGTTTGGTTGGTAATTTATTTGGATTTTACAGCATATTAACACTTTGTCATACCGAAGACGGTTTTTTATTTATTCTTGGGCATTCATTTTTTTTTAAATTTATTTTCTGATCCATCTGATCCATAGATGACCCAGGTACTGTCACTATATGTCGAAGTGGAACTAAACGTAATGGCAATGAATGGTTACTTGACACTCCCCCAGAACCCCAGAATTGGAACCTCACAACTAGATGGAGTTGAACGTCATACCCAAGACAGCAGTTAGTTTGGTTTTGTTTTCTTGCTAAGCGTTTATTACAGGAGCCATCTGAGATTTGAATTACATCGCAAGTGAAAGGGTAGAACTAACGCAATACATGCACCACCCTTTCCACACACCGCATTTACCCAAACTCCCGTGTGTGTTTGTGTTTTTTTTTTGTGTGTGTGTGTGTGTGTATCTTTGTTTCTTTCTTCCAATATAGATATATACATATGTCTGTGAATGTGTGCGTGTGCGAGTGTAGACAAATACAAATATGCACAAAAAAGCAAACATGTATAAATGTATATATCTATGCACATATATTCATATGTACAGGCGCATTTATAATTACATATATACTGATAAATGTGCATATATATATATATATATATATATATATATATATATATGTGTGTGTGTGTGTGTGTGTGTGTGTGTGTGTGTAAAAATGGAAATTGGAAATGAATCCGACAATATGAGGAAGAATGAATAAAGAAAAGAAAGAAATAGAATGGATAATAAAAGATGAATTTAATCAATATCACTTATAGATGTGTTTCGGTCAGTTTATCTGTGTGAAAATATTTCGCACACAGAGAAGATTCGACTTTCATCAGAGTGAAATTTTATTTTATTTCATTCAAAATAAAATTTCACTCTGATGAAGGTCGAATCTTCTCTGTCTGCGAAATATTTTCACACAGATAAACTGACCGAAACACATGTGTAAGTGATATTGATTAAATTCATCTTTTATAATCCATTCTATTCTTTATTCATTCTTCCTCATTATATATATATATATATATATATATATATATATATATATATATATATATGCCATATCAACTTTCAGGGTTATTTAATTCCAAAGCCATACTTTTAAAAGAAAAGTATTGGTACAATTTAACCCATTATATGAGGTGTGGTGTTACTGCAATTTGAACTCGCTTACTACGATATCCAGCGATAACCACTACACAACGGAGAGTCGTCGGAGACTTTTTTTAGTATCAAAATGATTGCACATATAAAAGTAAATGTTTAGCAGTGTGGGAATTAGAAAAAAGTTCAAAATTAATAGAAAAAATTAACAACGAGTTTAAAAATAAATTCATGATGATGATGATGATGATGATTTTTGGAGACATTTTATAAAGAAACAGAAATACTATTTGGCTTTAGATCATGTAAATTATCCTCAACACAAATTCTAAAAGTGCATCTGTAATTCTTGAGACTAATGAAGATTTATTCATTTTATTATTTTTGAGGAGAACTCACAAACACATTGGATTCAAACATGGCCAGGATTCTCAAAGAAGAAGAACATAATTTTAGAAATCTCCCACGTGGAAGGAATTGGTAGAAATCAGGAATACAACCCTCCGTATATTTCTACAGAGCCCTTGTAGAAATCCAGAAATTCTATATTTGGCGTTAAATCATGTAAATTTGTTTCAACACAAATTTTAAATATTCATCAGTAATTCTAGAGCCTAATGAAAATTTATTTATTTTCATTCTTGAAAAATAACTCACAAACCCACTGGATCCCAAACAAGGCAAGAATTCTCAAAGATGAAGAAAATAATTTGGGAAATCCCCCAAGCTGTAAGAATTGGTAGAAATCGGGAATACCAACCTCCACATATTTCTGCTACGTTTTGGTTTGGTTTGTTGGATTTGACGGCATGTCAATCCTTATTGGGATATTTTATACCAAAGATGGTTTGTTCCATTTTTGCATAATGGGTTTTAATTTTTTTAAACAAATTTAAAACTCATTTTTCTTCTATTTAACCCATAGATGGGACCCTAACGGTACTACCAGTCCGGTTCAAAGAGAACCTGAGAGTAATGGTGATCAAGGGGTACTACAGATGCCACAGAGCTTCATAATTGGAATTTCATAATCAGATAGGGTTTAACGGCATACTCAAGCCTTCTAGCACATATATGATAAAAAGGGTTACTATATCGGCAATAGGGTTGGGACAATCTAGGTTTAGGTCATACTAATGATCATTTCATTTTTTATATAAATTTTATTTTTTCTCTTTTCAATTTTTAATTGGTGATCTTTTAATTGTACATAAATATCAACATTCGAATGTGATATTTATGTAAATATGGGTTGAGGTGTAGGGTTTTAATAGAGAGACAGGTAAATTTTGGTGTTTGTAGTACGAGTTGGCTTGATGGGAATGAAAAATTGTCGTATGAATTGGGTCACGAATGGAAATAGTTAAAAGGTGCCACATCTGTATGAGAATTTATGCAATAAATATCTATACCGTAGATAGTCCAACTATACTAACATCGTATGCATCTCACCGATCTCAATCAACTCCAGAATATAGAATACCTCAGAAATTATATCACCATTGACGATCAGTGGAATAGCAAAAAAAAAAATCAGAAATGGGATTTCTTAACAACGACAGTCAAACATTGCACGCAGATTTCAGATAAAGTCTCCATATACTTTTAGCATTTTTAGGTAGTTTGTTTGTTTGTTTGTTTGTTTTGTTTTATTTTACGGCATATCAATCTAAGTGGGTCATTTAATGCCGATAAAGTTTTGAAATAAATCAATTTTTAATGGTTAATCATTTTTTTTAATAAATACATTTTTCTATTTAACGCATAGATGGGACCCTAACATGTACTACCACTCCGGGTCAGAGTGGACCAGGGAACAATGGTGATGAAGGAGTGCTCCACATTCCACAGACCTCCAAAACTGGAACCTCGCCATCAGATAGAGTTTAACGTCATTCCAAGGACATGTAGACCCTCAGCCCCCGCCTTCTAGCACCCATATGATAAAAAAGGTTGGGGATTGCCATAAGGGCAACAGGGTTGGGCAATCATATAAGTGCTAGGGCTTGATGTGACCAGCCAATTGATTGGAGGAGGCCTCCCCGACCGCCCGTCTAGCCTAAGTAACTGTCTAAGTAGAGTGTTGCAGGTTATGGACTGCTCATCCTCCAAGACTTCATCCTTATGCATCTAGTCGCCACCCACGGCCAACAGGTGGCCCCATTGGGTGGTAGTTTATTTTTTCACCTTTTAAAAATATCAATTTCTCCCGAACAACAACAGTTGTGAGTTGGTATAATACATACTCCTACCAAAAATAGTCCTCTTACTAGATTCATTGTTTGATGGAATGGCCTTAAAAATCATTTGCTGAAATGCACCAACAAAATTGGTTAGAAAACTTAGCAATTCAATTTTTCTTGATGAAATTACACGAGTTAATTTCTATACAATAAAAATCATCATCATCATCATGTCGCGCTTTCAGCGCGGATATCCATGGCAATCTCTCTCCATCCGTCCCTATCGCTCATCATTCTCGGGAGGTCCTCTATGCAGCATCCTGCATCCGCACAGAGCTGATCAACGTACGTTTTTGCTGGTCGGCCCACGCTGGCTTGTCCATGTGCTGGCTTCCACAGGAGGACGTCACTTATGAGTTCGTCCTTGCTTCTCCAGCAGTGTCCCGCGTGTCTTGTCCGTCTTACTTGGATGGTTTGGGTGATATGTGGTAGGTGGCCGTACAGCTGCTTTCTGGTAGGGTGCTGCTTCCACGTCTTGTTCATGATCACCCGCAGCATTCTTGTGCAGCTCCCATCTAGTTTATTCTCTAGTCGCTTAGTTAGGGTCCAGGTGGTGCAGCCATACAGCAGTACTGACACGACAACGGCCTGGAAGAACTGTCTCTTTAACTTGTCTGGGGATTGGACCTCCATATGATCGATAAATATCCTGATAGAAATAAGAACACATTCGTAATTATTTGTATTTTGAATATTTTAGTGTTGAATTTTTTTAAAATTGATTTATTGAGAACACTATCTACATTGCGATTTTAAAAAACTAATATCAAACATATTTTCTACATTTATTCTCTTTAATTGGTTTTAATTTGACGTAGGTATTTTTTAGGTAACACCAAAATAATGACAATTCACGATTATTTTAATGTTTAAAATTCATTTCCACAAATGATGACAAAGTTTTTAAAATTTGTGGTGATTTTTTATGTAAATTTACAACTTTCATCCCATGGGAGAGGTTACAGTTCTAAAATCGACCTACCTATTACGCAATGAACTTTAAACAACCATCAGTTTTTGTTGGAAATTTGCAAACTTAACATAAAGAAACCTATCCCTTTGTATTCTAAGTGTTAACTCCGAGTGACGGAAGGCAATAATATAAACCAGACCGTGAAATGTGATGGATACATGTGCTCTTTCGGAAGGGATAAGCAGGTGCCATTTCAGCAACCAACGTCCATTAATTCGACACATTGTTACTTTGAAACTTTCACTACATGGGAGATGTTACAGTTCTAAAATCGCCCTACCCTATTATGCATATTGACTGGAATGAGCTAAGTAACCACCTGCAAGCCGCTTTACCGACAACAAAAGTTGAAAACACTTGAAAGATTTTACATTGTCATACATCATTGGGATAATCCGCTTTGAACACGGGAGATTAAAGACGAACCGGATCAAATGGTCCGCCAGATCTGCGAGAAATACAAGATTAAATAGAAAAAGTCGGATCACTTAGTTCAGGAAGTTTGTTTTTTTTTAATTTTATTTTCATGGACAATCCAATTTCTTCTCTTAAAACAAATGACCTTTTTGTCCCCGTAACATCAGTGTGACAAAACTGGCTCTTCATACGCGCTATCAATGGTGGATTAAAAAAGAAGTATATTGTCTGTGATATTCTGTATGCAATCTCCTTCCGCTTGTTGCAGAATACAATGGATAACTGAGATAGAGACATCAAAGGTTTTCAATTCCTAAACAGAAGACTAAAATTCGCTTTTCAGTTGGCACGAGTTTCACCTAACAGTGCGTGCTTAATGCACATGTTCAGTTTTTTAATATGTCTTACACCGTCAAGATTGAATACACTGGCTACAAATGGTGAATAGACCACTGCACCTTGACAAAGCAGTAAGACCCCTTTAAAGAGGCCACTTTTTGGTCGTATGTGGCGACCAGTGATGCTTAAAGACGGAATTCTAGTGGCTGAGCAGTCCGTGACTTGCCACTCCACTTTGTCCCTAGACAGGCATTCGGAGGGCCCCTCTGAAGCTCTTATGGCCAATCCCAAATTCTTTTTATCATGTATGGGCTAGAAGGCGGTGGCTGAAGGTCTTAGTATCCTGGGTATGACGTTGAACTGAATCTAATGATGAAGGTTCAATTTTGAACCTCTGGGAAGTGTGGTGTACTGCTTTATGCGCCATTCCTTCAAAGGTTCATGCTGAACCTAAGTGGTAGTATCTGTTAGGGTCCCATCTATGGATTAAATAGATTTTAAAAAATGAGGAGGATGCGACATACGGTCAGTTTTAAATGTAATTTAACAAGTTTCAATTCAGAGTGTTTCCTCTCATGGACTGGTTGCCTACCCGAGATTAAAGATCTCAGTCTGCTCTATTATTTACCCAGAGCTTGAGGAAGACTATTCGGATCCATACCTATCCCAGGGGTATCATTGCAAATAGTTTCGTCTAGGATTTGAACTCGTCTTGCCGTCTCCATTTCCTACGATAGTAACTATTACACAATTCGCCTCAACATTCACACACACACACACACACACATATAATATATATATATATATATATATATATTATGTGTGTGTGTGTATTCATATAAATGATCTGTAGGTTATTAATGAAAATAATCAGTCTATCAATTTATTACTAATAAGCAGTTGTTTTTTCTCAGATTATCTAAATGCCATGAAATTCAAACAGCCTCGTCCATGATTTGAACTCGTCTCTCTGTGTCCATTTCCTACGACGGTAACCATTACACCAGACACCTCCACATATATCTCTTCATATAAATGACCTGTAGTCATGGGAAATGGACTCGTCGCCACGAGTTCAAATCCTGGACGCGGTAACTGCATTTTCACTTAGCGCTAATACCTTTGGGAAAAGTATGAATCCTACTCTCCTTCCAGCTATGGGTAAATAGTAGGGCAGTCCGGGCTCTTTAACCTTGGTTAGGCAACCGGTCTAGGAGAAGGAAAACTCTGAATTCAAACCTGTTGAACCCCGCTTAAGAAATTGACCTTCTGTCACATCCTGCTCGTGCGGAGGGGTTGGTAAATATGTATAAATAACCTGTAGTTTATTAATGAGAATAATCAGTCTATTAATATATTAGTAATCGTTGTCGTGATTCTTAGGTTATTTAAATGCCATGAAATGCAAACAGCCTTGTGCAGGATTTGAACACGTCTCTCTATATCCATTTCCTCCAACGGTAGCCATTACACTAGGCACCACCACATTCATATATATCTTCATATAAATGACCTGTAGTTTATTAATGAGAATAATCAGTCTATCAATAAATTAGTAATACGCTATTGTCTCGATTCCTATATTATTTAAATATCATCTGCTAACATTGAATTTACCATTTGTTTCGCATTAACGACTCGGCAATTGCATATAACAGCAACGCGAACCGACACGCTCTCTACTCAAATTATATTTCCAAATGCCGCCATAAAAGAAGCAGTAAGAGCAAAGCTAACTGTAATAGTCTCCTTTTTGACTGGCTAAATTTCCGTCGTTAACTGGCGCATGCGCACAGCGAAAGTAATATCAACAACCGAATCACACCCGTTCAACTCTTCTAATACAAAGGCAATTTCTAGATAAGAGTTTCAGATGGAATGGAGGTGGAGGAGAAGGAGGTGGAGGAGGAGGAGGAGGGGAGGGAGAGGAGGAGGAGGAAATTGTTCTTGATGACTAGGGAAGTTGATCAATGCAAGCCTACTTGCACACTTGTCGATGTAGAAATTGGCGCGAAATTCCCGGCGTGCAGAGGTTATATAAGTAATGTGATAAGAAGGCAGGGTGACAGGTAGATGATGCCGAGAGACAGGAAATTCTTCTTGAGGAAATGGAAGTGGGTAATTGATTCCTTACCAAATAGACTCGGGCTTAATAGTTGCACAAATCAGAGAAGACGGTTAGGCAACTTATTTTACCAACATTTCAAAATCTCTTTTATGTCGTTAAAGGAATGATATTATATATATATATATATATATATATATATATATATATAATGTGTGTGTGGTGTGTGTGTAATTTTATTTTTATGGAGAGAAATATATATATATATATATATATATATATTATGGACTCTCTCGTCGATTTTCGACGTATGAGGGTTCACACACACAATGAACATCCACACATTGATTTGTCTATAGTGGTGAAGTCTTGTGTTGGACCATCCACACTTTTTGGCACAGTCGATAGGAAAGAATTGGTGCATCAAGGGTTGCCACAAACCCAATCAACGACCGACCTCAGGAATTTTAAATTCAGAGTTACCCCTCTCCTAGACTGGTTACCTACCCAAGGTTGAAGGGCCCAGTCTGTCCTACTATTTAACTCATAGCTAGAGAGAATTTTAAATTCAGAGTTATCCCTCTCCTACACTGGTTACCTACCCAAGGTTGAAGGGCCCAGTCTGCCCTACTATTTAACCCATAGCTGGGGGAGGAATATATATATATTATATATTATATATATATATATATAATATATATATATATATATAAGTTAAGAGTAAGGAAATGAATCCGACGGTATAAGTATAGATAACAGGATATGAAAACAACACAATATGCTGTGAAAGTGAAAATATTTTATATAATATTCATAGCTAATATTGAACAATATTTCGATTTATAAAAATCTTCTCTCTCGATGAATCCGGATTAAAAACCTGCTCTGATGATGATTTTTATAAATCGAAATATTGTTCAATATTAGCTATGAATATGATATGAAATATTTTGCATTTTAACAGCATTGCGTGTTTTCATATCCTTTTATCTATATTTATACTTATATATATATATATATATATATATATATATATATATATATGCGCGTGTGTGTGTGTGTGCGTGCGTGCGTGCATGCGCGTGTCTGTGTGTGGGTGGGTGAGTGAGTGTGTATACGTACACTTTCAATAAGAAAAAAGAACTGAACAGAACCGTCATTTTGCTATTATAAAATTTATTTCCGGACGGTAACTCACATAAATAATAATAATATAATAATAACAATAATAATAATAATGTATATATATATATAATATTATATATATATATATATATATATATATATATATATATTATATATATATATGGAGAAAGAGAGACAAACACGGGTTGTTTGTAGAAAATGGATGTTTATTGTAGGTAGTAATGTCGATGTTGTAACGTTTCGGTCTGTTAAAAAATGTTCACCATTGAAGTAAGAACTCAAACTAAAGTCTTGAAGAAGGTCTAACAGACCGAAACGTTGCATCGTCGACATCACTACCTACAATAAACATCCATTTTCTACAACATCCCGTGTTTGTCTACCTTTCTCCACATACTGTCGGATTAATTTCCTCTTGGTTAGCTCAGTCGATAACCACCCTCACCAAAAAACATAAAAAAAACAGCATAAAAAACAGCTGTAGGGGCCACTCACGCAAAGCATCAAAATAAGACGAAAAAAACTCGGAGGAAAATGCTAGAGAATGAAATATATTGTTTACTTCCGTTTGTGTTTTAATTAATTGATTTTATTAATTCATCGCATATAACCTTAATGATCCTACCGGGGTGAAACCCGAGTAGACTATCTGATTATATTAATTTACTAAATCTGCTCTACAAACGTATTGAGCACTATTATATTCATTATAACCCTGATTTATTCGGTTGATTATTTTATCGACGGTTGAAGTTGTGATTAACTCAATATATTATATTCTCCGTTAAATCATCCCTACTTCATAAAACACACATACACACACACAACACACACACACACACACACATATATATATAATAATATATATATATATATATATATATATACTAGCAAAAGTACCCTGTCCTCGACCGGACTAATTTGTTTTAAGAACACCAGGTAGTGAGTGGGTAAGAGAGAGAATAAAAGGAAAATAATTTATAGAATTTTAAAAAAAAATGTAATCCTTAACTTTTGAGTGTTTTGAAATATATTATTCTGTTTATCACAAACTGTTTTGTGCATATGACAAAAACTTAAATTCAGTTCCCAATTGTTTGTTTTCTTTTGTTTTATTGTATGTGTTTCTTAGTTATAAGCATATTAGGTTGTATTTCAAATCTAAATGACCTCTCGTTTGTGAGTTATAAGTCGACACGTACATACCAAATCATAACAAACTTCCTTTTATATATATATATATATATATATATAATATATATATATATAAAGATAAAAAGTAACTTACCAGTGAATATGGGCACGATGGTTGGGAGGTGCAAAATTCAGGGGGTAAATTACCGATATAACAAATACAAAGTGCTCAATACGAAGTAGAGCAAGTTTATTACAAAATGGGTACAAGAGATAACCTACTCGAGTTTCACCATAAGGATCTTCAGTGTTAGATCAAGGGAATTAATCGAGGTACTGATAAATTGCAGTCGATCACACGTGTGATCGACTGCAATTAATTAGTACCTCGATTAATTCACTTGATTTAACCCTGAAGATCCTTATCCTGAAACTCGAGTAGGTTATATCTTGTACCCATTTTATAATATATATATATATATATATATATATATATATATATATATATATATCTTCCAGTTCGTGTAAACATCATATATACTTTTTCTTAGCTAAAACTTTGAAGTCCCTGAAGCGTCTCCTGTGTATACAGGCAAGAATAAAGACACGGTTATTGTTATGAACATGTTCTTGCCGGACTGCATTCATATATCGGGCGGTTGTAGAGAGAAATAGTTTGACCAGTAGAAAAGGCATTTGCTCAATAAACGTCTGGCCGACGCCGAATCATAAAAGAACTCGCACAACGGTTGGCATTTTACCAAGATTTCACAAAGTGACTCGAAAGCCCCCCCCCTTCCCGAGATATTCGGGGGGAGAGCCATCCAACATTATTAAATTAAGTGAGCCGGTTGTAATCAATGCGTTGCGGAACAGGAATCTGTCAAAGCCTTACAATAGAAGTCAGACGGATGCGACTTTATTTAATGTAAGCTTTAGTAATTCCCTGAAAAGACGGAGACAAATAGCTAAGACTCCATTACACTGTGTTCCATTTTACCATCAGACTATACAACGATAATTCGATACAAGCCTTACCCGATTTTTTTAGCAAATAAATTGTTTGCATTTTGTATTATGTGCTACCATATAATACGAACAAAAATATTTGGGGGTATTTAAAGAATATTTACGATTTGGTTTTTTAACTTATTTTGATTGTGTGTGTGTGTGTGTGTGTGTGTGTGTGTGTGTTTGTGTGTGTGTATGTGTGTGTGTGTGAGCGTGTGTGTACTTACACTTTCAATAAGAAAAAAGAACTGAACAGAACCGTCATTTTGCTATTATAAATTTATTTCGGATGGTAACTCACATAAATAATGATAATAAGGACCATGTGACCTTTAGGCATCCCCTTTTTATCAAAATTAAGAAAGGAAATGTTTTTCATTTACACGGTCAATATCCGGTTGTTTTAACAGACGATTTTTAGATTTTTGAAAATTATAAAACTAACCCTAACCATAACCCCTAACCATAACCCCTAAAAAACAACCGGATATTGACGGTGTAAATGAAAAACATGTCCTTTCTTAATCGAGATCAAAAATGTTATATGGTCCTATAATGAGAATTATATATATATATATATATATATATATATATATATATATATATATATATATGGGTAATTCCATGTCAAATCATCAAGGCCATGTCACCCACCCACTTAATTTTTCTGAAATTTTGTACATAAATTTTGTACATAAATTTGAGCTCACAATTCGAAATATTCGTTGAGTTATGTCGATTTTTAACACAAAAAAATTGAGGGGAGGGGAATAGCGACATTTTGTAATCTATTTTTGTCTATAAAATGTGTTCTATAGCTCCCCTACTCCTAAAAATTGGTTTATAGAAGTATTTAGGCCTGAAGAATCCAAAAATGTTATCAAAATAGGTATAAAATAACCCTTTTTACGTTATTAATGATTTCTGATTTTTTTCAAAGCAAGGTCAGTAACTGAAAAAATCACAATGGCACTACATATAATTTTTTTTGTTCCTTTAAATTATTATTCTACATATATTGAACATTATTTGTACCAAAAATGGAGTTTGGTTTTTGCTCACAAGCGAAGTTACAACATCAGTTAAGATTTGGCACTTTTACGTTCAGCCATTGAATAAGCACCATATGGAGCAAAATAACTGTCAGAGTTTGATAGAAATTATCAAAATTATGCTGGTGGTTGGATATATTCAAAATAATATACAAGCAATATATTTTCCGTGTATTAATCATATTGCCTGCAAAATTCTGACAATATACAAACGTCAATAACGGCCCCACATTTCATTTTAGAATTGAAAATTGGAAGGTAACAAAAATGATAACAATATCCTAGGTACCACCAATTTTCCCTGTTAAATTTACCCACCCCCTATATTTAACACAATAAAACTTGCATTAAAATTAAGATTATCTTGAAAAAATATTTTCTATTTGAAAGAAGAAACATTAAAAAAAATCCTGGTGATTTAAAAAAAAATTCAGCTCAGGGAAATAATGGAAATTATGATTGAATAAGAATGTTTTCATTTTTGCACCGTTAAATCAACTGAAATTGAACGTAGCCTAAAAAAAGATATGTTTTAAATATAAATTCATCTTAAGGTAAATAAGTTTCGAAATTTTTGTGATAATTTGACAAGCAATTGATTTTTCTTAAAATTTCAATATTTTTATGTAGTAATGATACTGACTATAACTTAAATACTCTTTGATAAACTTTCTTAATTCCTGAAATAACAGTGACATAAGTAGGGACGTAGTTTCGGTTACAGAAAAATAGAGACGACATCTCTATCATTAACAGATTGTCTTTCTGGCGTAGATTTCCTATCAAAAA
>CM042147.1:14298985-14338985 GCA_023376005.1 Doryteuthis pealeii | reverse complement strand
AAAATTTTGTATGGATGAAATTTAATTCCTTTTAGAACACATCTAAATTTTCTCTATTCACACCGTTTTATTTTCAAAAATAAAAGTATTCTGCCCCGGAGGAGACCCGTTTTTGTATATTCAAATCTTATGTTTCTTTGTTATCATTATTATTATCTTATTCTTTCATACTTAAAATGATGCTAAATAAGACAGTATGTATACAAATACGAATTCATGGTCAAAACACGTGTCAATGTATTTTCATCCATACAACATTTTCTTTCCAATTATCTTTCAACACACACACACACACACACACACACACACAAAAGATGATTTAGTTTGGAAGCATAATAGACTATTTCAGGGAACCTAGAGGAATTATCTTTCGGTTCCCATCTTCAGACGCAAAATGAAGAATTATTCTTAAATCGATTGAAACCAGATTTTTAGTTTTTGTTTTTGTTTTAGCAATCTTACCAATTCGACGGTAATTGAAATTTAGCTTGATTTTTCTACAATATATATATATATAATATATATATATATATATATATATATGTGTGGTGTGAAGGTAAAAATGAATATTGAATCCGACAACATGTAAGAAAGTTTTATAGAAAAACATCTTGTTGTTTTTCTATAAAACTTTCTTACATATATTATATATATATATATATATATATATATATATATATATATATATATGAGTGGTAAAATATGAAATAAATCCGATGGTATGTGGAAAATAAAAAAAACAATGACAACCCCCCCACACACACACACACACACCAAAGAAAAACAACAAAGATAACGTTAGCTTCACCATCTAAAATAAAGTATCTTTTTTGGACTATTTTTATTTTTTTATTTTCTGCACACATACACAGTGACACAGCCACACACACAACCGTACACAGATACTCACACACACACACACACACAACACACAAACACATGATATATATATATATATATATATATATATATATATATATATATATATATATATATATATATATATATATATATATATACAATACATATATATAGTATTGGAAAATATTTAAAAAACAATTTAAAGTTGCGTGGTAGTCATTTTCTTGACAATTCTCAATATAAACGACAGAGTTATTTGTATATTAAATATTAGAAATCAACTATATCAATTACAAGTGTCACTTTCACGTTTTGCAATCATCAGATGGTAATGAAAGCTTTTCCATTTCGATTTCATTCTATTACCCCCCGCCCTTCTTCATTCTCCTCCTCCCCCTCCTCTATTTACTTTAGGTCCATCTTTCAAAAATATAATCTCCTGTCATGCTATAATAATAATAATAATAATAATAATAATAATAATAATAATAAGAAGAAGAAGAAGAAGAAGAAGAAGAAGAAGAAGAAGAAAATGAAAAAGAAGGAGAAGAAATAATAATAATAATAATAATAATAATAATAATAATAAAATAATAGAAAAGAAGAAGAAAGAAGAAGAGAAGAAGAAGAAGAAGAAGGAGAAGAGAAGATAATAATAATAATAATAATAATAATAATAATAATAATAATAATAATAATAATAATGTACTTTAAATGATCATCCCTTACATCAGAAGGATAAATATTTATAAATAAATAATAAGCGATACGTCAAATCAATAAATATATTTCATAAATTAATAATTCCCATACGTCATTAAAAAAACACTTATTTTCTAAGTATAAAAAGAATGATTCTTATATTCTATAAATTTCCATATTTCATTCAAAAATATGTAAATTCAGAAAAATTCAAAGAAGAGAAAGCTTAATAAATTCCCATAGGTCATTAAAAAAAAACTTACATTCTAAAAATAAGGAAAGCATTCTTATAAATTATCAAAACTCATGCACCAATATATATGGGTCGTTTTAGCTTTGTTGTTAGAGCATCCATCTCGGAATTACAAGGTTCCGGGTTCGAGATCAGGTTTAGCCAACTCAGCGTATGACAAACACAACTTGGAAAATGTGCAGTAAAGTGGGGAGCTGATATTAGGTGTAGCGCTCCATTTCCGATACAAAAACAAAATTCCTGGTCTAGAGCTGGCGAGAAGAGTATAGATTCGTCGCTGCTGTGCTGATACTGACAATAGGTAACTTTGCAAACTTTATCTATGTTGTGAGGGTTTAAGAGGTCAAATAAGAACAAAACGACGGGTAACAAATGTAGGAAAATGTATTAACAGAAAGTAGACAAATACAATAGAGATAAGTGGAAAATACGTCCGACAATAGAGCCATTGGCTTACTCGCATTGGCTTACTGCCAAGCCACAATTATCCCTGTTACTTATAGTAACCCGTCGGCGCATTCCATTGGTCAATAGGGTATATCACCTATAACAATTTACTTATTGAATTAAAAAAGAGAATGAAATATATCAATACGTTATTAAAAATGTGTTATATTATCAATCTTCTTCGCTTTCCATTCCCACTCTCTTTTCGATTAGGTAGTAGGAGACATAACAAGTTTTTATTTTCGTGCCTGAATTTGATTAAGGGTTTTAATTAATGTTTCTTCTCCTCCAAGCATTATATGCAACTTCATGAATCATCTTTACATACACTACACCCTATTAATCAAATTCCTCTCTCAACTACGTGTAATAGAGTGTTCTTTTCATTTTGTTCCCATATGTTCCTTGGCATCGTTTTACGATCTATATATTAATACTCCTGCCCCTTAATTGTACGACCGTTATCATCTTGCAACATCCTCTGGCCAAAAATGAGACCGTCCAAGATCAAATGAAAAAAATGTAAATCCTGATTATCTGGTGTTGCTTATCCACCGAATTCTTATTTCTTATGAGTGTCGTCAACTCAGCTAACTCACAGACCATTCCATTTTTATTAAAAAGAAAGAATGGGAAGAAAAAGGATATGCTACACAGAAAAATATAAGAAAGAAAGAAAGAAAGAAAGAAGAGAGTAGGGGAAAGATAGAGAGAGGTGTGAGCGCGCAGAAGCGATAACGCTAATCTGTTTCAATTGAACATAATGAAAAGAAGGAAAGAAAGAAAAAATAGGACGATTGAGTTAAATCAAGATTAATATAAGTAAGTCGTCGGGGCGGCCTAATGTCGGTATCAGCCAATCAGCGAGGGAGTCTATCCCCTTTTCAATAGCGCTAGACCAAGGAGATTATTTTAGCGTCTGAGGTGGGGCACCACACCTACCCTCAGCTCCTCTTTACCGCACAGATCCCTGTGCTACTCATACGCTGAGTTGGTGAGGGCCAGTATCGAACCAGAAACCTTGGGATTCCTAGCCGAACGCTCTACCGACTAAGCTAAACCGGCCCTTTTTTATCCCCCTAGTGGGAGACTGGGCTGATTCATGGAGGTACTGCAATACCAGACCAACCCGTGGCAAAGGCGGAGCAAGCCCCTAACTCTTCACCTTGTTCCAAAAATCAGTTTAATATCGTAGTCCCCATATCGGGGACGTATCAGATATCAAGCTGAAATGAACAGATACAACACTTTGATCTTAGCCAAAAGGCCGATTTTTTACATATTGAACTATTTAGCAACAGCTCTTAATTAAGCATAACAATTGGTGTAATAACTAAATTATCATGCTATTTTATATCCTCAAGTCCTGCTAGTTAGCATAATACCTTCTCTCGAAATATATTTTACGATTGCAAAAACGTTGTTTTCATGTTTCTTCAGTGGCGCTAATATATACCATGTCAAGCTCACTTTCACGTGTCTCTTTTGTTTTGTCTTTTGTTTTAATTGTTGTTTTAAATTCTTAGGTTCATTTCCCGCTCGCTGTTCATCACATTTTCTATCAAATGTTTTTTGTTAAATCAACAATGGCTTCGCATGTGAATCATTGTTATTGTAAACTTCATCCGAATAAAAACGGATTGACCTTTTCTAACAAAATACTTTTTGTCTATGCATTGCCCTACATATTCTGAAATAATTCGCATTATTCTATTTCTGTCACCACGTACGAGAATTAAACAAAGGTTATCTCGTACAGAATATAAAGGTTAAACAAGTAAACAAAATAGTATGGATTCTTGATAACAACGACACATTCTCGCGTACTCAGAAGAACATTGAATGAATAATGGGTTGAATCTTAAATCATATATTAGAATGAATAAATAGATGAATAAATAAATAGATAATAATAATAATAATAATAATAATAATAATGTAATGGATTTTTGTAACTGCCTGTCTGTAACCGAAACTACGTCACCACTGACGTCACGATTTCCATAGTTATTTAAGTTATATTCTTAACGATTATGAAATAATCCTTATTTAATTTTAATTATTTAATTAATAATCATTAATTTTAATTATTCAATTAATAATAATTATTTAATCTTAATTAATATCTTAACGATTCCGCAAAACTGCCCACATTATCAATGCATTTAAAATCATGAAAAATGTGTTATATATCACTAAGAAATAAATATTTACATAGTATATGAGCGGAATAATTTGCACAGTGAATTTACCAAAACTGGGTTTAATAAATAATTATTTGCTATTAGTGATTTCTAATACTATCATGTTATTCTCAAAACATATTAAAAGCAATCCCATATATAATTTTATTTAGAAATCAATTAAAATGACATTAAAACAAATGTAATATTTTTATATTCATTCTCATTTCGTTTAGTTAGACTTCATGATTTAATACACTATTCTATTATATTAAAACTTAAATACTTGCACCCGACAGAGGACGTATACATTTGCAAGTGTAAATAATTCAGAAAGTTATGAAACAAAACATAACAAATTTTTGGTAAGCGAATAAGCACTTTGTAAAATGAGACGCTATCTTTCACTTCCGTCTATTTTTTAAAAGTATTCAATGTGACCATTTTGAAATTGACCTGCCCAATTCCGTTTACAACTTATGTCTCCGCTCAGTTATGGTTAAAATATTGATCGGCTTTAACTATCAAAACTGTGTCAGGTGTTTTCAAGACCGTCAAATTGGGTTCCAGTAATATTTATCTCAAGTCCAAATATCGCTGTTTAACCAAATTCAAAGATACGATAAGTCACACACATATACATATGGTATATTCCCCTTGATATCAGGTATATTAATGGCACGAGAGAGACAGGATGAGGAGATGGTGAGCTGTTCTCACTTCTTACCTCGGCTGCTTCTCTACTTCATCGGCTGTGACACTATGGTTGGGGAGAACATGGTCAGAAAAAAAAAATAGATAAAAATAGAATGGACACAAAAGTTTGTGCCGTAAACTTTAAGAGAATTGAACGGCCACTATGAAGTTAACTGAGGTAACTTTAGGTATCTAGATATTAAAAGCAAAAAGGCTGTTTTTATGAGAAAATCTCTTTTGAAGAAATTAATGGTTGGAATATTGAGGATGTGAAGTCTGAAGAAAAAAGTAGTTGCTTTAATTTTAAGGGGCAACGCAGACGGAAATTCTGAGATTAGATTAAGTAACGAGCATCCGGGTAGTCAGGTCTGTGGGGATGTGTGAGGTGAAATTTTACATATATTCAGCCAAGATACAGCCCTTAGTCAGTTTCAGCCCGGCAGTTGAGGTGATAGTGTCATCAGTAGCAGCTAGAAGATAGCCAGGAACCCACCTCAGTGAAGCCAGTAATCGACTTAGATTTAAACAACTTTCTTGCTAGCTGACATAGACCACCAAAAACTGCACAAGTGTCACAACTTCCTCTTCCATCAGCGTCCTGTTATCAGACTTTGTGTTTTGTTTTGTTTTGTTTGGTTTTTATTCTTGTGAACCTGACTCGTGCCCTTCGAATCGGCCAGCACAGAATATTACAACGTTGGTATCTAGACATTGTGCAACGATGGTGCAGGAGTGCAGACCGGGTATTAAAATCCTGGACGAGCCTGCTTGCATTTCAAATAGCGCTAATACTCTCGGGAAAGGTATGAATCCAACTACTCTCTCTTCAGCTATGGGTAAATATTAGGACAGACTGGGCTCTTTAACCATGGTTAGGTATCTAGCCAAGGAGAAAGAAAACGCTGAATCCAAACCTGTTAAACTCTGCTTAAGAAATTGACCAAGTGTCGCATTCTGCACGTGTGAAGGGTAAGTATATATATATATATATATATATATATATATATATATATGACCGGAGAGGTAGTGTCTGTTGGGGTCTTATCTATGAGTTAAAAAGAAAAATAGTTTTAAATAATATGTTTAAAAAAAAACTGAGCCAGAAAAAATTAAATACCATCACGAATGAATAAAACAAAACGTATTCAGCATAAAATAACCCAACAAGGGTTGACATGTTGTAAAATCAAAACAACCAACCAACTGATGCTTGAATTACAAAGAATATATATATATATTCAATGTATGTTTTAAATTACGTTTAGCTCATCTTGCAGATCTTTAGATGTAGATAAATGTGTTTGCGTCAATGGATACGGTGTATACATAATACACTTTTCACTACTGTCACGGTCGTCTACGCGGTAAAATATCGCCTAATTTTGGTAAACATTACTTTTAACGACTGAGATAAAAAAGAAGAAGTCTGTTCGTTCCTTCTTTGAATGGAATCAGTTTTATTTATCCTTGCAGGCTTTCATAATCTACGACGCGCAACCATGCATTGATTTTGGACCACCATCGAAGATTTGCAGCCAACTTCCCTCCAGGCTGTCATTTCAAGCATTAACATCTTCGCCAATGGCGATTTGTTTTAAGACAACAAACAATATCATACAGCTGAAATGCCTTTTTGCTGTTCTGTCGTGTGGAAAAAATAAACATCTTCTTTTCAATTCCTGAAAAGTTTCTGCCTTGTTAAAACCGATGGAAAGATGTGAGAAGCTTGTAGAAGATAAATCTTACTGGGTTTTTTTTCTCTCCGTTTCTAACTAATCTTATATTTTCTTTTCAGAACGGAAACATTTCTATAGATTTGACGTAAATGAAACTTCTTTTCAAAAAAAAATATTTTTAGACGATATTTTAGATTTTATCTAGCGTCGATTTCACAAATTACACACACACATACACACACACATACACACACACACACGCACGCACAGAGACACACACATACACACACACACACACACACACATATATATATATACTAGCAAAAGTACCCCGTCCATGACCGGATTTTTAAAAAACTAGGAATACCAGAGAGGGAGGGGAGAAAGCGAAAACGGGAGTAAAAGATAGTTTATCAAATTTTTAAAAACGAGAGGAAAAATTTTATAAATCGCTGATAATTCGTATAGTACAATGTTTGTTTAATTTAATTAAATATTTTTCTTCTTGTTTACATTTAAATATCATTTTTTAAATGTATTCCTAAACTTGAGTGTTTTGAAATATATATTTTCAAAACGTATTGTATATATGACAAAAACTTACATTCAATTGTTTGTTGCATTAAAGTGATAAAATAAGTTCGTTTAGTGTATTTTCTTGTACAATTTAAAGAAATCTATGTATTAAACTTCCTTATTTATTTAGGTCTGCCGGCTGGGACTGTATAATACGCCGACTGCACCTCCGTTGAGGAGTAAGAATTGAATATTTACAATTGTCCGTATTCCATTCTCTTGTTTATAATAGTGTTTTATTAATTTATTTATTTATTTCTAAAACTCTTTTGTACATACGAATTCATCAATCTAAAAGCAAGCAGTGCGGCTGGACAAAGCCAATTTTTTAACTCGCAGTAAAAAACAATTCAATCGATAAAAACTCATACAAATTACATATTTAGAAAAATTATTTTCTTTTCTTTCTAGCCATATAAGAATTGTAAAGATTCGATAATAAATAGGGAGAGATTCGGAGCTGAACGGCCTAAACTGCCATTTTATCAACAAAAAGTTTTGTTCACAAAACTGCTGCTCTCACCATAATAGGAAGCAGACAGCGGAAAATATTCTATTATCTGCAGGGACAGTTCCCCAAATTGGTTGATTTTAGTTTAATTAATTAATCATACCCCTTAATCAGTAAAATCAATAACCAAATTTGGCATGTTTCTTAGTTAGAAGGATATTAATGTATATGCAAGATTTCGAATTTTAGTGACTCCACATTTTGGAGTTATACATCGACATGTACATACCAAACTTCCTTTTATATATATAGATATATATGAATAATTGAGAGTAAAAAATAGAAAATGTAAGATGTTCTATAGATATTTGAAAAGTATATATCTGTTGACATACAGTTTCGATTTATTATTTAAAGTGTCCACAAATATATATTTTCAACTATTAATAAAAACCATCCTCACATTTCCAATTTTTCACTCTCAAATATGTTTTAAGTCCAAGTTTTGGGCTTGTTAAGACCGGTGCAAAGATCTGAGAATCTTGTATGAGATAACACTTTCTATTTTCCGAGGTTTCTTCCTAACCTTGTCTCGACAATTCAACAGTAAATGTATATATATATAGGCTTTAGTGTAGGCAATCTTAGTATATTTTCCTACATATGAGTTCTTCTAAGCTATAGGTTCACAGTTCATTTGCATCACACACACATACACACACACACACACACAAACACACACACACACACATATATATATATATATATATATATATATATATATATATATATAAAGAGAGAGAGAGAGGAAGGGATATATAGTTATATAGAGACAGACAGATACAGACAGAGATGAGAGAAACAGAATATACTAAGTTTGATAGAAATATCGATAAGAGATAGATAGACAGA
Organism: Doryteuthis pealeii; assembly: GCA_023376005.1. Lineage (NCBI taxonomy): Eukaryota > Metazoa > Mollusca > Cephalopoda > Myopsida > Loliginidae > Doryteuthis > Doryteuthis pealeii. The sequence goes on along the minus strand of CM042147.1, from coordinate 14,330,228 downwards.
TATAAACAGGTATGTATGTACGAATATATATATATATATATATATATATATATATATGTGTGTGTGTGTGTGTGTGTGTGTGTGTGGAGAGAGAGACAGAGAGAGACAGAGAGAGAGAGAGAGGTGGGGAGATAGACGGATCGGGAAGAGGAAAACTATAGGTCTTATTATCTGAGTGAAACTTTTGTTTCTTCTTGCCAATTCAACGGGTAATAGACAGCAGGAGAGGAATTATCCTAAGCTGTTCGCCCGGCGTTGATAGAAGCCCAACATGAAGATTATTTGAATACATCTTGTCGACGCGTCTCGAAAATGTTCCATCTTCTATTATCTATGGGATCAACAAGCAGACATGAACAGACAGGTACATTTACGATAAGATGCCTATCAATTGATGACAACCTATACAAAAATGTATGGAAGTTCGTGGTGTAATGGTTAAAGTCATGGGAAATGGACTCGTCGCCCCGACTTCAAATCCTGGATGAGGTAATTGCATTTCACTTAGCGCTAATACCCTTGGGAAAGGTATGAATGCTACTCTCCCTCTAGCAATGGATAAATAGTAGGGCAGACTGTGTTCTTTAACCTTGGTTAGGCAACCGGTCTAGGAAAAGAAAAACTCTGAATTCAAACCTGTTGAACTCTGCTTAATAAATTGACCTTGTGTCACAACCTGCTCGTGCGGAGGGATTTGATGTATATATATATATATATATATATATATATATATATATATATATACAAACATTTATATTTACACACACACTCACTCACACACACTTGCATACAAACACATGCATCTGTTTTTATATGTACTAGCAAAATCTGTGGATATACCACTATGCTTATTTAATTATAGGGGGATTTTACCCTTGTTCAGATGTGGGGGTAGGTGTAATCTACTGCTCCGGTCAAAAGGATGGAACATTATTTAAGGAATTTGCTTTGGGCATTGCAAGAAATAAGCAATATATTCTAAATAGCCAGGGTTTCTCATCAAGCTCTAATCGTTAGTAAGCTAGTCTTGGAGATCCATTATTACTGAATAGCATGTTCGATCCTCACTGGATGCCCCACACTTTCGATCTTATGTTACCTTCTATCCGTAATGAACGAGTTGGCTAAATATCTGGTGGTGTAGGAGTTAGCAAGCTAGAATTGCAGACCCATTATTTCTGAATAGAGAGTTCAATCCTTGTAGGTTGCCCCATACATGGGCATTGTGTCATATCATACACGTGACAAACTGGATGCCCCATCGTAGTGTAATAGTTGGAGAAGCTAATCTTGCTGATTTATTATTACAATTATTTATTATTACGAATTCGATCGCGGCTAGATGCTGTTACATAATTATTAGATCCCTAATACTTATATAAGATAGTATAGAAGCATAATGGCGATTAGTGCAGTTGATGGCCTTGAGAGTGAGTGATGGCGCTTGACCTCACTCTCACCTTGCCTTCCGGGGATAAATCGTGAGAGCCGGAAGGCATAGAAGACCCTGTCTTCCGGTTTCAGGATAGTAAGTAAATCAGTCAGTTAGAAGGTAGGAGCCGGGCTCGTAGGATGTAAGTCTCACTGCTCAGATGAATGGGTTGGGGATTGAAAATAAAGTAGCATCAAAGTAAATCGAAGTCTTGTGTTTATTACCTAAAAACTAACAATGACACAGGGCTTCTGATAAGGAGAAATCCCTAAGAGAAACCAGACCCGAAGTCCCCAAGAAAGTCCAGACCTTAGAAGAGACCAGACCAAGATAGATGAAGAAATAGCAAAGCCGGCTAAAAGAAAATACGACCAGAAATAAGAAGTAAGAAAAGGGTATACAACTAGAGATTGGAGAGTGTGAAAGGAGATTGAACATTCCAATTTATTTGTATGTTATCTTCTATACATATATAAAGGGCAATTGTGTGTATATGTATGTATATTGAATATCTTTTTTTGGCATTTAATATTTTGAATAGAAGACGTTTATTTTCAGAGTGGCTGGATTAATGAAAGGTCGTTTTTTTTACATGGGGATTTTAATGGGGCATCTGACAAGGATCCAACTCACAATTCCAACTCCAACTAAGGAGAAATCCCTAAGAGAAACCAGACCCGAAGTCCCCAAGAAAGTCCAGACCTTAGAAGAGACCAGACCAAGATAGATGAAGAAATAGCAAAGCCGGCCAGAAGAAAATACGACCAGAAGTAAGAAGTAAGAAAAGGGTATACAACAATGCCTCAGAACTTGAAAGCTTAGGTCATATCCTATCGAATGGGTGTAATCGTGGTGTAATTGTTACTAAGCTAGACTTGCAAATCCGTTACTACCGAATAGCGAGTTCGATCCTCGCTGGATGCACCATACTTGCGACCTTGTGTCATATCCTACACGTGACGAACGGGGCGTCCCATCGTGGTGTAATGGTTAGTAAGCTAGACTTGCATATACATTACTACTGAATAGCGAGTTCGATCCTCGCTGGAAGCCTCATACTTGCAAACGTGTATCGCATTCTACCCGTGGTGAACCCGTTAGGTCAATACCAACTCAAATTAAATGAGATGTTTGGAAACAAAGAAAAAGAATGTCAGAATTTGATGAGAATTTGTCTCTCTGTATTCTTCAGTTATTGTATTATTTTAAATAAATTATTATTTTATCAGTTTTCCTCTTAGAAAAAATATTCAAATTTTCATTCATTTCATTTCGTTTTTGATTTTAAAATTACCTAAACCCGGCATAATTGGAAAAAAGGTTACTTTCACTGTGATATTTTAATGATAAATTTTAATAATAAATTTTAATATAAATTTTAATAATAAATTTTAATATAAATTTTAATAATAATAAATTTCAATAGTAAATTTCAATAGTACATTTTACTAGTAATTACATTTTTCATACATTTCATTTCTTTTTCAATTTAGATTTTGAACGGGCGCAAATTCGACTGGCGCAATTTTTTTTAAATGTCAATTTCACTGTGAAATTTTTAATAGTAAATTTTAATGTTAAAGTTTTTCAAATTTTTATTAATTTCATTTCCTTTTCGATATTAATTCTGAAAGGGCGCAAATTCTACCGGCAAAATTCGAAAAAAATGTTAATTTCACTGTGAAATCAACTTAAAAAATCATCATCATCATCATGTCGCGCATGTAGCACGGGTATCGACAACAATCTTGCGCCAACCCTCCCTATCATTCATTGCACCTGGAAGCTCCTCTGCGGAGCAGCCAGCATCTTCACATAGCTGGTCAATGTAGGTCCTTGCTGGGCGTCCCACACTTGCATGTCCATGTGTTGGCTTCCACAGGAGAACGTCGCTTATGAGTTCATCCTTGCTTCTCCAATAGTGTCCTGCATGCCTTGTCCGTCTCACTCGATAGTTTGTGAGATGGGGGGCAGGTGACCGTAAAACTGTTTCCTTGTGGGGTGCTGTTTCCATGACTTGTTCAACACTGCTCGCAGCATCCTTGTGCAGCATCCATCTAGCTTATTCTCAAGACGTTTAGTTAGGGTCCAGGTGGTGCAGCCATATAGCAACACCGACTTAAAAAATATTCCGGAGTTATTCTGAAACAACCAGCCAAAAAACAATCTTTCAAAAATCGTTGTAAAGCAATAGTTATTGAATATACACAGGAAAACCATTATGTCGAATTAAGGTTTATTTTTGGTTTGTTTTATAGAATTCTCTGTGGAGAAAAAAGAAGAAAAGTTGTTTAAAAGGTACGTCCATCAGTTTTTTTCGAAGGATAGACATTCACAGGAATTGGGAAGATGGCTGTAAGATTGCGGAAATCCTACAAGAAAATTGCAAATGTTTTACGATTACATTGAAAGTAAAAAATAATAATTTATTTTTACTTAACAGACTAAACGATCATGTTGCTTTCATAATATATATATATATATATATATATATATATATATATATATATATATATATAATATGGATATATATATATATATATACATATATACATGTATATACATACACACATCTATATACATATATGCATATTCAAATACATTTGTACATTTATGTTTACACACACACACACACATATATATATATACACACGTATATACATATATGTATATATACATATATATATGTATTCATACATTTATATATATACATACATATATAAATAGATAAATACATATGAATATATATGCATACATATATACATATGTATATATATGCATACATATATATATACATATTATATATAAACATATATGCATAGACAAATAGATATATACATATATATATACATACATATATATAAATATATATATATGCATTTATATACAAATATATATGAATATATATATCTATATACATACACTCAAACATACACACACGTGTACATATGTATATATATGAAAACACATTTGAATTCCCAACTAATCTCATATGTATATATATATGTGTGTGTGTGTGTGTATATATATATGTGTATGTGTACTTGTATATATGTGAGTAAGTGTGTGTGTTGTGTGTGTGTGTGTGTGTGTGTGTGTGTGTGTGTGTGTGTATGTCTATGTATTTGTGTGTGTATGCGTCTTCATTGATTTTTGCCGCCATTTATTCCCAAGACTGAAGAACTGAAGACAGTTTGATAATGAACGTTTCCTTTCTTTACTGAAGAAATCTGACATTTACACGAAATATCTTGTCACAACATTTTTCCCCTTCATGATAGAAAACGTCTGCTTTCCTCTGATTCAGTCACTTAAAGAATTTTCGAAAATTTTTCTTCCATTATTTCTGATATTTTTTATTTCTTTTTTTTCTTTTTTTTCACTAAAACGTCGCTGATGGTCTCATCCTTGAATTAGAGATGTCTTCGTGCAAGTAGCACATAAAACAATTTCATCATTTTTACAATACATCAAATAATTGCAACTCAAGTGCGAGGAGGCATGTGCGTAACGGTTATCATCTTGGCAACAGTTATTCAAATTTTAAGCCCGTATCCGAAGCTATTGTTTCCTCTATTACAATCTTATGGGCCATCCTTTAGGCTTTAAGCAAGAGCGTTTGTCCAGCGGAAATTTTTGTTCTCCTTAGTATTGTAAGTTGGTTGCCAATGCACTATGGCAAGTATCAGTGTTTAAGTAGTGAATCAGCCACACATTATGGCTATTGATTGGCTGGAGGAATAAAACATGTGACCTCGCCCAGTCTATAAATTTAGGTGGTGTATTGAAGGACACCTTATATACTCAAAATAGTCCAACATCCTACTTGGAAGCTTGTTCTTTTTTTGCTATATCCTATTTTATTATGTGAGAATTGCCTACTTAGTCTGTTATTTGACATATCTGGTTAAATAACGTGGCGTAATTTCTACTGATACAGTTGGGTGTATCTATATACGATATATTTTTCCAATTCAGTTCATAGGCTCCTATGTAAAATGTTTGCTCATCATAAGTTGTTACTTCTTTATAGACATTGGACTTATGTATCCTATTATGAATCAAACAATTACCCTTTAAAGGACATCTAGTTCTATGTCTGCAAGTACATTTATCATAATTGTTTAATATCTTAAAATTACACCTGCGAATAAATTCTGGGTATTTTTTTAACTCAATTCATATATATATATATATATATATATATATATATATATATATATATTTGTGTGTATGTTTCACTTTCAAGTTAGTGGCCTTGGGAAATACGTGAATCCGACTGTTCTTACCAATAAAGCAGACTAGTCTCTTTAACCTTAGTGCGGTAACCTGTCTAAAAGAAGGATATCTGTAAATTAAAATCAGTTGTACTGCGCTTAATAAATGACCTTGTGGCACATTCTATCCCTGGTAGAGGGATATATATATATATATATATATATATATATATATTATATACATACTCATCTACAGACACCGTGTTTCGACGTATCACGTATCCTCAGTGTGGATAGACATAGCAGGCTACCTCCAGCCGCGATTGAAATCCAACCGATTTATAATCAGATTTTCTCACCAATGAGCCATCAGCACACCTACAAAGGGAGCGAATTTAACTGATAAATATATTCATATATATACAGATAAAAGCTACCAGACGCTGGCAGGAGAGCCTTGTGTCGTGGCACCCGTCAGCAAAATCCCCTCCAAATATCTCAACCGACATATATACATATATATATATGTGTGTGTGTGTGTAATATATATATATATATATATATATATATATATTATATATATATATAATATAAAGTAGTACACAAGCGATGTATTATGATATGGCTTTTTTAGCCGACAATTTTTGGGAGAATATGTTTTTTAATTGAAGTCGTACCTAATTTTGGAAGTTAATTAATTAATAATTAATTAGTTAATTAATCAGGCGGGAATAGCTATTAAATGTAAGGCTAAACAACGAGAAAAATCAATCTCTGTATGTACATTTCGGCCTATTTCATCAGCAGAGCTTAAATAGAAAGACCGCCTCGTGCGTGATTCGAAACCCACTGTCAAGCTGACAGGCGAGCATCTTACCCCTAACCAAACGGACCCTTTTGGATTTTTCGTTTTTTTGCTTAGAAGTAGGTTCCTATTCTTATAGTGACTTCTACACGACAGTATAAGTAGATACACAAGCGATGTATTTATGATAGCTTGGCAGTCCGGTTTCGAATCACGCACGAGGCGGTCTTTCTATCTATAGCTCTGCTGATTAGGCCTAATAGGCCGAAATGTTTTCTCGTTGTTTAGCCTTGCATTTAATAGGTATTCCCGCCTAATTAATTAACTAATTAATTATTAATTAATTAACTTCCAAAATTAGGTACGATTTCAATTAAAACACATATTCTCCCAATATATATATATATATATTTAGTTGTAATTCTTGCTTGTGTCGTCTAGTTTTAAGAGACAAGGCAGGAATTCAGAAAAAGTTTAAAGTTTGGAAGAATCGACAAGAATGGGATTTATAATCTGTTACCGGGAGGTTGATGCCCTTTTAAGAGAGGGGCCTCAACCTGCACCTCTACACTCAACTTTCGAAATTTCATCACCACATATCTATATTTGCTGTTCTGTTGTGTCTTATCTATTTTTGCTTTGATATAATTTGTTCTTATGGCATTGTTTTGTTCCGCCATTATGAGCGACTCGGTTTCTCTTTTGAGGTTTCCTCTTCTTAACCACGTCCAGGCCTTTTCATGTGTAATACCTGACCCTTCGATTTATTGAAGTATTCATATAATTGTTTTACTTTTCTTTTCTGTTTTATGATTTTTGTTATTTTTCTGCTTTTCCATAAGTTGCAACAGTTGTTATTGTCTGCCGTAATTAATCTTTCCTTACTCTTTTTGGTGTATTCCCAGAGTCCTTGGTTTGTGACATCTACACAATCCTCACTGTTGACTGTGAAGAAGTACCTTTACAACTGCAGATGGAACTCATTGATCTTCAGAATTCAAAAAAATTTAAAGTCCCCGTTTCTTGTATGCCACATGCTTGATATAAGAAACACGTGCTTCCATCGGGACGATAACGGAACCTTATCCTACCCACCCATCATGTAGTGAGATAATTTGAACAGTTGTCTTTCCTTATTAATGAGTATATATATATATATATATATATATATATATATATATATATATATATATATAACTACTTTATTTAACCAGCACTATCAAATAGTGCCATTGAGGGGTTACATCTCAGCAGAGGTAACCCCTCAATGGCACTATTTGATGTCCGTAGGTGGCTATCCGTAATGGTTAAGGATGGAACCCTGCTGGCTGACAGGTCCATGACATGCAACAAACACTTTGTCTCATACTTAGACTAGACTAGCGTTCGGAGAGGTCAACTAAGATCAATCGGCTGATCACGTCAAGCCCTAGCACCTATATGATTGTCTCAACCATACTGCCCTCATGGCAAGCCCCAACCCTTTTAACATATATGTACTAGAAGGCAGTGGCTGAGGGTCTTCATGTCCTGGGTATGAAGTTAAACTCTATCTTATGGAAAAGTTCCAATTCCGGAGCTCTGGGGAATGTGGAGTACCCCTTCATCGCCATAACTCCAAAGTCCAGCTTGTCCCGGAGTGGTAGTACCTGTTAGGGTCCCAATCTCTGGGTTTAATAGAATAAATGTATTTTAAAAAATTGATTACCCATAATGAACATAATAACATTTCCCATTACTCATTATGGTAAACAGGTTGTTAATAGAAACGGAATCGATTTTATATTACAAAGATATCTATAGAAGAAAAATATATCTATATCGATGGAAATTAGAATACGGTGACTAGTATTCCTCACAGAGGGGTAAACTCTTCCAAAAAGTGAAGTGGTAGTACCTTTTAGGATCCCATCAACCAAATAAATCTGTTTACAAAATTATTCGTATTTAATTGAACTATGTGAAAAAAAAACAACTTCACAAAAATGTAAATATGAATGTAAAATGAAAACCGATTCCTTAGCATCTAAGTATGAAATAACCCTAGATGAGTTGACATGCCGTTAAAATCAAGTAATCCTCATCATCCTTGGCTAATGTCAACTTTGAGAGCACAATGTCTTTTTCTATTTTCTTGAATAATAACACTTGTTATTCTTTGATTTTTTCGTGCATCACTGAATTGAAATGTTTCAGTTCTTTTCTCATCAAACAAAATCATTTTGTCTGCAGATTTTGACACATCTAATCCATTGTTAGATATTTTTCACTTACGAATGCCATAAATTGCTCTCATACGACTCGGAATTTTGATAGAGAAAATAAAATTCGAGTACTGATTGTTGCTTTATGCATAAACTCAAACGTAGTACTCATGACTAACAAGCACTGTTACGTAAAGCCATCACATTGTAAACGGGAACAAAGCAAGTTTGAATGTTCATAATTTTGAATGAAGCAAAACATCTTCGACATAAAATAATTTATTGAATTTCCATTCTGAAGTGGAATAAATGAGATGAAAGATGTTTCAGCATCTCTGGAATCTTCAAGGAATCCAACATTTTAATCCAACTTCTTGAATCCAATGTCATTGAGTATTCTCTAAAACATCTTCTACACATGAAGAGACTATTTTCTGATTACACCATGAGTATTGGCACAGACACGGCATTGCCGGGAACCAGGTCCAAATCTTCTGGGGTGAGAAAACCACAAGTTAGTGTGTCCCATTTTTTTATCGCAAAGTAGACTGACTATACAAGTCACAGCAAATTATAAGAAATAATCCAATGGGTTGACATGTCTTAAATACCAACCAACCAACCCCCAACCAAGTTAAATAAATCGATGTCAATATCGGGTGAATGAACTTTTGTGTCGTTATAGAGCATTATATCTGACATTGACTATGGATGAATACGGTTAAAATACAAAATATATACATAGAGAGACACAAAATAACTGAGAATTGTGTTCGTACTTTTTACAGAACACGTTGTCTTTTGGAATCACGCCTTTTCGAGCGAAAAATAGACGAGAAAAGAAAATATGTCACGTTTTGTTGAATGGAAAAAAAGATAGGATGCATCATACAAGTAATTGGAAGAACATGAAAATCCGAAGTTTTTTTCTTAAAAATCTATTTTAAGATTAAAAAAAAGGAAAAAGAATTTCAACTCCAAATGGAAAAATTCGAAATATTTACTGTTTAACCCATTGGACAGGCAGATAAATTTTTTTTAATACTTGTAAAGTTGGCGAATTATTTTCAGAAAATTTGCAAAGAGAACTGTATGGTCAAACAACTCAATTATCATGGTTATGTGGTGGGGTTCTACCGTACTACACACAGCAGTGACCACCACGGTAGACTCGCACCACTCAACCATACACACGCACCTACAGGAAGGAATTCATAACATGACTAATTTTCAGAATATTTGTAAAACAGTGTATGGTCAAACAATTAATTAATTACTCTCTCTCTCTCTCTCTCTCTCTCTCTCTCTCTCTCTCTCTCCTCTCTCTCTCTCTCTCTCTCTCTACGCATCGTTTGTTCGAACTACTACCAATTCCTGCTACCTCCCACTACCAAGTGTTACTACCTCCCACTACCAATTCCTTCGCTACTGCTCGTTTTCTTTAAAAACGAGACGCCACGAAACATACCATCAGTTTCCAACCTGAAGATGGCAGATAGACATGCCGAAAGCGCTCGTAGAGACAACTTTGGTGGATTACTACACCAGTTCCATCCTGACACAAAAAGATGGCCAGGCACCTTGAAAGGATTGAACAGAAACTCGTACGACAGGAATTTTCACTCGAGTTCAACCAAACATGTTTAAAAGAGAAAATGCTGCATATATATATATATATATATATATATATATATATATATATCATGTCACGCAAGCAGCACGGATATCCATGACAATCTCTAGCCAACCTTCCCTATCATTCCCTCCGCACGGCAGCTAGCATCCTCGCATAATTGGTCAATGTAGGTCCTTGGTGGGTGGCCCACATTAGAATGTCCATGTGTTGGCTTCCACTAGAGAACGTCGCTTATGTGTTCGTCATTGATTCTGAGATATTACTACCTAGGTATCAATGTTGCATAGCGGCGTCGTCATGGTACTAAATTGCAATAGTTTTATCTTCGTTGTAAGGGATAACAATAACACCAAAGTTATCCTCCAGAAGTTTATTGAAAATTATTATTAACTTCGAGAGAGAGGGTCAGTTTAATTAATATATTATCTTTAGACTTTCGGTCCTTCGATTAAATTTCTGGGTGACAAGCTTTTTCAGTTGGTAATATTAAGGCTAGCTTTCCAACACCAACTACACCAGGTCCCGCTCAACTAACTCGCATCGACTCTCCCCGACTACTGACCCAATCACCTCACTCTCTCTCCGGCTGACTGCCTCCGGGGCTGACTGACGACTGACCTGTCTCGAGCCCTCGGTTCTTTTATATTCATAGCTACTCCTACACATTTTTATCTCTTGATCTGATAACGGGAAGTTGTTATATTTCTTTGTTTAATAAAACCGGAAAATTCATATTTCCGTTTGTACAATATATAACATTAATTCAAAATTCAATTCACATAATTCACACACACACACACACGCACACTCACTCACACACACACACACACACACACACACACACATATATATATATATATATATATATATATATATATGGCCAGAATGGCTGACTCACATGATTTTCCCTGTACTTTCCTATCACACAGGGTTCATAGACAAGCTTGTACCTCAATATTTGGCTCTCAACACAAAGCAAACAAAAAAACAAAAAAAACGACGGAGTAACAGCTTGTAAGTATGCACAGGGCCTTGTGCCTAACCCGTACACGTGGGGTACGAGGTAAATACGAGTGAGAGCCTGTAAGTTGGGGTATTCGTAATTCAACTATTGGTATAGAAACTAATGCATAAATTTGCCCAACTGTTGAGACGGTGAATAGTGCAGTTAGAACGACGACCTGTTGTTGGTAGCTGCCTATTTCATGATACTAACACGCAATACAGCACTTTGGTCCTTACTTAGGATAGACGGACGGTTGGAGAGACTCCCTCCGATCAATCAGTTCGTCACATCAATGTGATTGTACCGACCCTATTGCCTTTATGGCAAGCTCTAACCTTTTTTCCGCCCTGTCGGCTGGGGCGTTAGAATGCACCGACTGCACCTCTGCAGAGGGTAAGACTCCCCCAAATGGGGCTAACTATTGGCCGTGGGTGGCGACCCATGATGCTTAAGGATGGAGTCTTAGTGGATGAGCAGTTCATGACATGCATCACTCCACTTAGACCCTTACTTAGGCTAGATGGGCGGTCGGAGAGGCCCCCTCCGATCAATCGTCTGGTCATGTCAAGCCCTAGCAACTATATAACTGCCCCAACCCTATTGCCCTTATGGCAAGTCCCAACCCTTTTTATCATATGGCGGTGGCTGAGGTTCTTCATGTCCTGGAATTACGTTAAACATATGATGGGGAGTTTGCAGTTTTGGAGGTTTGGGTAATGTGGAGCACCCCTTCATCACCATTGCTCCCTGTCCACTCTGACCCGGAGTGATAGTACCTGTTAGCGTCCCATCTATGGCTTAAATAGAAAAACATGAGTTCATAAACAATAATCCATTAACAATTGATTTATTTCAAAACTTTGCCGACATTAAATGACCCACTGAGATAGATATGCCGTAAAACAAACCAAACCAAAGCCAACACTTTTTTCATATGTCAGCTAGAAAGCGGTGACTGAGATTCTTATTGTCCTAGGTATGATCATCTGATGGGGAAGTTCAGATTCTAGAGCACAGGTAAATGTAGAGTACCCCTTATCACTCCTACTCCCATGTGCACTCTGACCCGGAGTGGAAGTACCTGTTAGGGTCCTATCTATGGGTTAAATAGAACAAAATGAGTTTTTTAAAAATATGTGTTTAAAAATTTGAGTTTTTAAAAATTCAGTACCCATCCATAATGAATGAATAAAATAAAGCATGTTCGGCATAAAATAACACTACAAGGGTTGAAATGCCGTAAACTCCAACAAATCAACCAAGCCAAGACATCTCTGGGTTGAATAGAAAAAATGTGTCTAAAAAATGGAGTTTTCAAAAATTGAATACCTATGAATAATGAATAAAGCACAATAAAAAAATTTTCGGCAGAAAATAACAAAGGTTTACATTCATTTACGAGAGGAAACTGGACAATTTCCACCTCAGATGCCTACGCCGCATCCTACGCATACGTTGGCAGGAAAAAGTGCCAAACACAGAAATACTGGAACGAGCATGAACATGAAGAGCATCATCTACGTGGGACGCCTGCGTTGGCGTGGTCACGTCAGGAGGATGGAAAAAGGCCGCATCCCCAAAGACCAATGTTATGACGAATTTAGTAGAGGGCACCCGACCGAGAGGAAGACCACGCCTGCGCTTTAAAGATGTCTGCAAGAGGGAAATGAAGACATGCTACATCAACACCAACACATGGGAGGCTTGTGCAAAAGACCGTGCGAGCTGGTGCCTCCTCGTCAAACAAGGAACGAAAAGGAGTGAAAAAGAGAGGAAAGAAGCCACCGCAGAAAAGCGATCCAAAAGGAAGGAGAGACAACAGCATCTCCAGCAAGCATCACTGTTTGTTTGCAGTCACTGCACCAGAGATTGCCATTTAAAAATTGGTCTGTTCAGCCACTCACCGGTTGCAGATTTTTTAAAATGGACACTACGCCATCGTCGTTAGAAGACGGGAAGGATGCCAACAATATACCGTAAAATCCCACCAACAACCAACTTTTTTTATGATAGTCGCAGGTAACACTTAATTGGTAAAGACACTGATAAATAAACTAGTACTGTTGTAGAGACATCAAAGAGCACGGTTAGAATGACGATACGTGCTGTCGATAGGTGGCCTTATCTCTTTTAGGATACGCGCAGGAGTGATAAGCTGCGTCAAGTGTTCTGACGTTGCCATAGCGTCAAAGAGTGCAGTTAGATTGTGGATTTCCACTTTGGTTGTTAGGATGCAAATTTACATTGCATTATGCATGATGTTCTTCGAGGAGGCGAGTAACGTCAAGTGGTCCACTCTTCTCTTAATACAAGTGGAATAACCTCCATTATTTTAGCAAAGAGACGGGTTCCTAATTTCATGTAGAGCCCTGCCACGGGCTAAACTGCGTGACCTCTCATTCCGGCTGCCTTGCTAGAAGTTGAACGATTCTCTCCAGCACAGGAAGTGATCCGAAAAAGGGGGTTCAAGTAGACAGGAAGGGGTCAGATAGAGTTTAACGCTAATCATTTGCAGAATTGGCGGGGGTGGGTATTGGATGATAGCTGGTTACAGTGGGTGGACGTGTTTGCCAATAAACCTTGAGCAGTGCCAAATCTATTGTACATACAATTTGCCGGTCTTATTTGAAAGTTATTCAGCCATGATTCTTTTAATTTACCCGCCATCCATCATCTTCCCTTCTCATCATCATTATCATCATCCTTCTCCTCATTCCTCATCATCAGTAGTAGCAGCAGCAACAACAGCAACATCAAAAGTCAGATGTTACGATCGTATTAAACCGGCTTATTGCCACTAAGACTATGATCATTTAATTTTTCAAATAAGGTTCTATTTGTGATTACAGTACCTCCCATATATACATACTCTCCCTAGCAAAATCGTGTTTTTGATAAAAATCCAAATTGTTTTTCTATGTAGAGTTATTTACAACGCGTAGCTTAGATGTGGCACAAAGCACAAGTACGTATAGATGCTAGGGTTTGATGTAGTCAGCACAATGGGAATCGAACTCACTAACAATGGTGTGTGAATCTAGCTTGCTAACTATTCCATTATGTGAGGTGTCTTTATATACTAAGCTTAGCTTAGATGTGGCAGAAGTCACAATTAAGTGGCGCCCGATAAGAATCGAACTCTTGTACAATTAATAAGAATTATAAGATATAATTATAAGAATGAATAAGTTTTCTTAGCTAAGAGTTTGACTCTGTGTCGTTTCTCTTTTGTGTCTAGTTTCATGTTGGTATACTGCCTTTTGGCTTTACTCTCAACATTGTTCCTTCTTTCATCTTCCTTGTGTTTCTGAAAATGTGTTTTGATGTGTTCTGGGATGTTGTAAAGAGCGGACTTGTTCATCATCATCATCATGTCGCGCAGTTTGCACGGATATCCATGATGATCTCTCGCCAGCCTTCCCTATCATTCATTGACTCCGGCAGCTCCTCTGCGCAGCAGCCAGTATCCCTGCATAGTTGGTCAATGTAGGTCCTGGCTGGGCGGCCCACATTAGCGCGCCCATGCGCTGGCTTCCACAGTAGTACGTCGCTTACAATCTCGTCCTTGTTTCTCCAGCAGTGACCTGCATGTCTAGTCCGTCTCACTCGTATGGTTTGTGAGATGGGGGGCAGGTGGCCATATAGTTGCTCTTTTGTGGGGTGCTGCTTCCACGACCTATCAAGGACCGTCCGTAGCATTCTCGTACAGCTCCCATCTAGCTTATTCTCAAGACGCTTCGTTAGGGTCCAAGTGGTACAGCCATACAGAAGTACCGACACAACCACAGCCTGGAAGTGCAGACTAAAAATCACGTTTTTTCAGAGTTATTGATGTTTATCATTATTTATAAAAGGTTGCAAGATATTTTGTATATTTTATAAAAGATCCCCAAACAAACATAATCACATGTTCACACCCCCCCCCCCAAAAAAACAATTTCATCTATTATGTTTCAATAAGATATGATCTGTGCGGTAAGTGAGGAGCTGTTGGTAGGTGTGGATAGGAGAAGAGGTCAAGTGGGTGGGTAAGCGTTTGTGAGGAAAGGTTTTGATTGGTTTCCTGGATATTGCAGTGTCTCAATCTGCAAGATTCACATGCTGCGAGCCAAGTCGTGGAAACAGCATACCGAGTGGTCTTGACATGTTGTTACATTCAGATATCTATGGATGTCCGTGCTGCCTGCGCGACATGATGATGATAATGCAAGGATCATTTACAGGGATATGTGCGGTAAAGTGAGAGAGCTGTTGGTAGTGTGGATAAGTCCCACCACTTCTCTTCTCCTATCCACCCCTCCCGTTCGACTTCCTTACTATAAAACACTTGTATGATACCATGATAATCAATAAAGCGACTGATGATGCCAAAAGTTCTTGCGCAATATATCCTACATACGTTTGTCTGAGTTTTCTCTGTTTTCCACACACACACACACACACACACATTTAATATAATATATATATATATATTGTATAATGTGTGTATATATATATATATAATATATATATATATATATGTACTCAGCCCCTCTACACGAGGAGGATGTGACACAAGTAGTTTCAGATAGATACCGAATCTCCATTATCATAAGCTAAAACATTAATGACTGTTATTTTTGCAACAGCGTACAATTTTACAAAAGAATAAAGTTTGAATTTTAGTTAATAGAATTACTAACAAACGTTTGGTTATTTCATTCTGTTTAATCTTCATTCTAATTAAGAAAACGATTTTGAAAAAACAAAAGAAAAATCGATGATAATTTTAGAGAGAAACGAACAAAGACTACAAAGAGAATTTTTTTTAAAATTTAAAAAAAAAACTCCATGTCATTGCGTGTAACTTTATGTAGTGTTATCACATTTATCCAAACGTATCAGTTCGGCTTATCTAACCACTCAAAGTGTTATGAATTCGAGAGATAGGATTTTACTTCACAGGCTTAATTCTTTCTTTCTTTCTTTCCTTTCTTTCTTTTTATTTCCTTATCAACTTCTTGGGAAAAAAAATCTCACACACTTGCAGGGATTTATCAGAAAATAAACTTTAAGCATTTTCAGCGTCGAGATTCTACAATGGTAAATAAGAAAAAAAATTGAAAAGTGAGATTTTATAGATAAATAGATAAAAGTAAGTTTCATATAATGTGTATATAGACAGTAGTTCTTTCATGGATGCACTTTTGAGTAGAAGCGTTAGAAAAGCCACTTGTAAGATATTCTTTATATAAATCTTCTAGTTTAAATACACACACACACACACACATAACACACACACACATATATATATATATATATATTATATTCAACTCTTGTTTAATATATATATATATATATATATATATATATATATATATATATATTATTTCTCTGAATGTTTGAGATGAGGCGTAATGATTAGTATTATCTGCGTTATTCGGACTACTGTCCTCATCTTCAGTGGACACATGGCCTAGTGGATAAAGGAGTTAGGTTAAGACAGTTCTAAGTAGTTATCTCTAGACTGCAGGTTCAATCCTGGTCAAGGGCAGCTGTAACATAGAATAATAATTAACACAGCTTAACGTCTCTACCCCAACTATGGTTAGCGGAATGGGAACAGGATACCCCCGTGGACTGAATAAAGGGTTAGATTCAAAGTTCCATGATAAACTCTATTTGATGGTGAGATTCCAGTTCTGGAGATCTGGTGAATGCGGAGCACCCCTTCATCACCATTGTTCCCTGGTCCGCTCTGACCAGGAGTGGTTGTACCTGTTAGGGTCCTATCTACGGGTTAAATAGAAAAACATTAAAAAATTGAGCATCCATTAAGAATGGATTTTATTTCAAACATTTGTCGGCAATAAATGACCCACAGAGGTTGATATGCCGTAAAACAAAACAAAACAAACTTCATGAATGTGATTTTGAGTAGAAATGATAGAAAAGCCACTTGTAAAATACTCTCTACTTAAAACTTCTGGTTTGCGTACAAGAAAACATATATATGTATACAATACCCTTGGAAAAGGTATAAATCCTACTCTCCCTCCAGCTATGGGTAAATAGCAGAGCAGACTGGGTTCTTTAACCATGGCTAGGTAACCGGTCTAGGAGAAGGAAAACTCTGAATTCAAATCTGTTGAACTCCGCTTAAGAAATTGACCCTGTGTCGTATCCTGCTCGTGCGGAGGGGTTGGTAAATATATATATATATATGTATACAATATTTGTGGAGGCACGTTGTGTAATTCACTTAGAAAATGGATACGGTGAGACGATTTCAAATCCTGGACGAGTCTGTTTGCATTTCACATAATAGTAATAACATTGGGAAATGTATGAATCCAACTGTTATGCTTCCAGCTATGGGTGAAGAGTAGAGCAAACTAGGGACTTTGATTTTGAATAGGCAACTAGTCTAAGAGAAGGAAAACTCTGAATACAAACATGTCAAACTCGGCCTATAGATGAATAGATGTAATTGTGTTCTTCATGAATGTGATTTTGAGTAGAAACGATAGAAAAGCCACATGTAAGATATTCTCAACTTAAACTTTTGGTTTACGTACAGACACACACACACATGCACACACACACAAACAACACACACATAATATATATATATCAATAATATTTGTGGAGGTACCTGGTGTCATGGTTATTAGATGGAATTCCCGCTGTTTGAGTCTGGAACCACTTGGGAATCCCTTGAGGATGTCTTGTCGTGTGCCGTTTATAGTTTAAAAAAACATCACAAGACGTTCTTGTTTTTCTCATGTGTAGATTCATTTTATCCCGAAGTTAAAATGCTTTGGGAACAGACACGCATCTTGCGTCTGCTCGATTCAATATATATATATTATATATTATATATATATGTTGTGGTGTGTGTGTGTGTGTGTTGTGTGGTGTAAATGAATAAATAAAAGTTTTAGCTTTTTTATTATCATTGGGAAAATTATTGCCACCATTTGGTTGCTTGCTCTGTGGCAGTCTTCAGTTTTCAATTTCGTTGCCACCGAGCAAGAAACCAAATGGTGGCAATAATTTTTCCAATGATAATTAAAAAAGCTAAAGCTTTTATTTTTTCATTTATTCATCTATTAAAGCTCTATCACAGATATTGACCACTTTTCTAATATCAATGTACGTTGGATTACTACCCCTTCTTCAATATAATAGTGCCAACAATACACATTAATATATATAGGGTGTCCAAGAAGTCGCGTACTATGTATGAAAATACATATAAAAAGTATAAAAAGACATGAATATCAATTCTATTCATCATAATCATAATAGATGCTCAAATTGTTCACCCTCTCCATTGATACAAACATCAATTCTCAAGATGCACTTTGTACGGATGAAATTCTGTGTCTTAAGAATACGATGTATGGTGATTTGCTAATCGTAAAGCTCTGGTTATTTTACTTTACTGATTTTACGGGGCTTCCTGCAACATTCTCCCAAACATAGTTGATGTTTCTTCATCAGTTTGCATCTTTTGTCAACCAATCTCTCGCGGCCAGCAACTGAGCCAGTTTCTTGGAAACGTTTTATCAAACGGCATACAGTGGTATGGTTAATGGTTTTTTTTCGCTCGGGATGAGTGCGGTTGAATTTTTTCAGTCAGAGTGGTATGTAGCATTCTTCCAAACATACAACCAATTTAACTCTTTCTTGTATTGTTTAATTTCTCACTCATATCCAATAAAATTGGAAAAAAAACAATAAAAAATTATATGGTGGGCAACTTCTGGGACACCTATATATATATATAATATATTATTATTATATTATATATAATGTAAGATATGAAAACCACAATGCTGTTAAATGATATAGTTGTGTAATATATATATATATATATATATTTATATATATATTATATATATATATATATAATGAATTCAAATATGGTTTAATGAATTCAAATACAAAGTGTATTAATTTTTGATATTGATAATGACGAAACATGTCCCTGACATCAAAAATACAACTAATGTGCACGTTTGTAATCTAAGTGTTTCTGTATGTTAGCGAATATGGAGTCTCCCGATTGACTCCTGAAATACATTGAACACCTTGAAATGAGATATTACCCTAAGAGTTTGCACATCTCATACAGAGAGCACATCACAAATGAGGAGGTCAGAAAAAGAATGGCTCACATGACAGCTTCATTAACATTGTAAAGAAAAGAGAAAAATGATGTGCTATGGAGAGGTGACAAGATCATCAGGTCAAGTAAAAACCAATCTGCAAGACAAAGTAGCGGGTAGAAGAGAGACGAACGGAAGAAGTGAGAAGATAACATCCGGAAATGGACAGACATTGTGGTGGTGGAAGGGTTGGGTGAATAATACTTTCTTAAACACATGATGACTTAGGCCATCTTATTTATTTTAAGCATATATGATAATATGTACATACTCGAATGGAAAATGGCTGCATCCCAAAAGATCTTTTGTATGGCAACGTAGTCAAAGGCTCCCGAACGGTAGGGAGACCACACCTACGATTTAAAGATATCTGCAGGAGAGACATGAGGATATGCCATATTGACACAAACACGTGGGCGTCATAATGTTAAACCATAACGTTAAGCAAGGGTGAGGCGGAGAGGAGAGTAGCTTCGACAGCAAAGAGGGCCAGAAAGAGGGAGACGAGACAGCAGCCCTAGAAAGCATCAGAATTTGTGTGCATTCAGTGCACCAAAGACTGTCTCTCAGGAATTGGCCTGCAGAGTCATTTAGACAGATGCAGATTATTTGTTTATGGAGGAGGGGGGGCACTACGCCATCGTCTTTTGTGGACGGAAAGTACCACCACTAGCGGGACTGTAGATGTACCACTGTATGATCAATATATTGTTCCTTAATCTTCCGATCGTTATCATCTTGCAACATATTCTGGTTAAAAATGAGACCGTCCGTCCAAATCATCCAAGATGAAATGACAAAATGTAAATTCTGATATTTGGTGTTCCTTATCAACCGATTGTTTTTTCTCATGAGTGTCGTCACCTTAGCTAAATAATGGACCATTCCGTTTTTTATAATAAAGGAAGAAAGCGAAGAATAAGGATATGCTACACAGAAAAATATAAGAAAGAAATATAGAGAGGCGGTGAGCACGTGGAAGCGATCACGCTAATCTGTTTAAATCACAATGAAAAGATGAAGAGAAGGAAAGAAAAAAGTGTGTGTGTGTATGTGCGCGCGCGCGTGTGAGAGAGAGAGAGTGAGAGAGAGAGAGAGAGTTAAATCAAGATTATTAAACTTTTTACATATAATGTATATGAATTATTTACAATAGCTCTTAAGTAAACATATCAAACGTTGTATGAATTAAATTATTATAATGTGGTATATCCACGGGTCCTGCTATTAATTTAATTATTACAACGTCTGATATGTTTATTTAAGAGCTACTGCTAAAATAATTCAATATATAAAAAGTATAATAATCTTGATTTAACTCTCTCATTCTTTTTTTTATCCCCCTCTTTTAATCTTATCATTATGTTCGATTGAAACAGATTAGCGTTATCACTTCCGTATGATATCCTCTCTATATTTTTGTCCAACTCTCTATCTTTCTTTTTTCTTTCGTTCTTATCATATTTTTTCCGTGTAGCTCGTCCTTTTTCTTCCTTTTCTTTCTTTATAATAAAAATGGAATTACTCATTATTTATCAGTGGTAACGACACTCGTGAGACATAAGAATTAGGTGGGTAAGCAACACCAAACAATCAGAATTTGGACGATTTGGACAGTGTCATTTTTAACCAGAGGTTGTTGCAAGATGATATCGGTCGCAATTTTAAGGAACACGAGTATTTATACTAGTAGGGCCTGTGGATATATAACAGTATGATAATTTAATTATTACAACGTTTGATATGTTTACTTAAGAGCTATTTCTAAATAATTCAATATGTGAACAAAAAGACAAAAACCCAATACAAAACCTCCGCTGTCTAGACGCTTTACCACATCCCAAGGAAAGGCTAGGAGAGTAAACACGGAAAACAAATCAGGAGTCGGAGTCCCTAAAGTGAGGTGATGCTGAAATACAGTGCAACCCAGCACTGCCCAGCAACTCCTGCGACATACCGCTACCAAACCAAATTGGTTCCTTACATTTCCATTGGACCACAGCGACAGTGTGGAGAGGGGTATTTGCTGATTGGGCAACAGCTCATCCTCCATATGAATCCGCCCAGGCTACGTAGTTCCGATAAAAAAAATTGGACACTACCCCATCGTCTCTCGTAGATAGAAAGATGCCAATAATAAAAATCTTAATTTAACTCTCTTGCAGAATTTTTTCTTCTTTTCATCTTTTCATTAAGTTCGATTGAAACATATTAACTTTATCACTTCCGTGCGCTCACCTCCTCTCTCAATCTTTTCTCTACTCTCTTTCTTTCTTTCTTATTATAAAGAGGATTGTAAAATATTTACAACCAGATATTGTTGATTTATATTTTTGCATTTCATCTCGAACAATTTGGACGGTGTCATTTTTAATTAGAGGGTGTTGAAGGATGATAACGAAAGGAAGATTTAGGAATAAGTGTATTATATATTATATATTATATATATATATATATATATATATATATAGAGAGAGAGAGAGAGAGAGAGAGAGAGAGAGAGAGAGAGAGAGATTTATCTGCAAGGTGACCACAATTCCTGCTAGCTCTTATGAATCAGCAATGCCAAGGTTTATTTATACGTTTTATTAAACATTATAATTTATAATTATAATTATAAACATCAAATCAATTATAATTATAAACTTTATAATAAACATTATAAACATTATAAATATTTATAATTATAAACATTATCTACCTTTGGATAATTTAGCCGCCCTGTTAGCTGCGGCTTTAGAATACGCCGACTGCAGTAAAATCCCCCATTAAGGCATCCTGTTGGCTAAGGGTGCCAACTCGTAATGCTTATGGATGGGATCCTGGTGGCTGAGCAGTTCATGATATGCAACACGCCACTTTGACCTTTAGCCTAGACAGTCGATCGGAGAGGCCCCTTCAATCAATCGGTTGTTAACGTCAAGCCCTAGTCCCGACTCTATTGCCCTTATGCTAAGCCCTAACCCTTTTTATCCTATATTTGCTAGAAGGCGCTGGCTGAGGGTCTTATTGTTCCGGGTATGAAGCTGAACTCTATCTGATCTAAGTTCCAATTCTGAACCTCTGGTGAATGTGAAGTACTCCTTTGTTCTTATTTCGATATATAAGGTGTGTGCTAGATGCCCGCTTTTACTTATAGACTCGGCAAGAACCATGTGATCTCTCTTGGTCAATCACTGGCAGTACTCTGCTGCTGAGACAATACTTAAACTGAGCATACTGAGCATACTGGCCATAACTATGTTGACTTTCATTGACGACGGACATAGGATTAAATCACTGGACCTTTAACAATACGCAGGATAGGACTTGTGCGCAGGATAGGACTTATTCGCTTACCAAAGGATTCCATAACTCAGGACTTACTTACTTTAAGCCCTTTTCAACTGGCTAAGGATGGCATTTAAAAACTTAACACCCTTCATTACCATTACTCTGGTCCGAAGTGGTTGTATTGTTAGAATTCCATCTATGGGTTTAATATAAAAATGAGTTTAAAATGTTTAAAAACTGAGTTTAAAAATTGAGTAGCTATCAAGAATGAATAAAACAAAACGTCTTCAATATGAAATAACTTCATTGATTGTGATGACGACAAACCAACCAACCAACCAACCAACGAATCATCCTAGTTCTTATGACTCAGCAATGCCAAGGCCTATTTATACGTTTTATTAAACATTATATTTCTTTAAATAATTTCCGTATGTCTGTATAAGCAGGAAATATGAGAAGACTTTTTGGGGGGAGGGGACAATGGAAGACATTGTGACAGCATTTCAGATATTCTGGTGTCAAGAAAAGAAGAAAAAATAGATTCATCTTCAAGACACATGACATTCACCGACAGAGAAAAGAGGTGAACAAAAAAAAGATCTCTCTCCTTCTTTTGGTTTGGTGTAAAAATATCTCAAGTAGTGTCATATAGAACTATGATAATATATAAAGAAAACGGTCACATGAATAGGTAGACATATGTGTAAGTTCATGCATAAATTCCCCCTATCTCTCACTTATATATATATATACATATATATATATATATATATATATAATATGTGTGTGTGTGTGTGGTGTGTGTGTGTGTGTGTGTGTGAAGAAAACGCTCACAGGAATATGCGAATATGTAGAACTTATATGTAAGTTCATGCATAAATATCTCTCTACCCTCTCTCTCTCTCTCTCTATATATATATATATATATATGTGTGTGTGTGTGTGTGTGTGTGTGTGTGTGTGTGTGTGTGTGTGTGTTTGTGTGTATATGCGTGTGAAGAAAACGCTCTCACGAACATGTAGACACGTATATATATATAAGTTCGTACATCTCTCTCTCTCTTTCCATATATATATATATATTATATATATATGTGTGTGTGTGTGTGTGTGTGTGTGTGGTGTGTGTGTACGGACTGGTGCATTCCTTCATCAAGAAAACAAGGATTTGTTTGCTTTGTGGCATATCAAAACCTATGGGTTATTTAGTGCCAAAACATTTAGAGTATAAGATAATAGTTCGTATTCAAGTTTCTTTTACAGGTCTATTTTTGTAGGTGTATTTTTGTCATACATCTGATTCATAATTTTCGATATATTTTTATTTCTCTCATGAAAAAGAAAATGTCATCCATGCTAGTATTCTCAAACAATTCCTTCATCGAAATGTTTCTTTCTGGTTGGAACAAAAGCTCCACATTCTACGAGAAAAAGAGGATTGTATTAATCTCTTCATCTATTGCTTTTGCGACTGTTCACTATACACTCTGTTTTAGATGGTTGGTTGGATTTTACGGCATGTCAACCATTGTTGGGATATTCTATGCGAAGGACATTTTGTTTTATATATTCCTGATTGATGCTCACTTTTTAAAACATACTTTAATATTCTTAAAGCTCATTTACCTGTTTAGTCTAAGTAAGGGGCAAATTGGAGTGATGCATGTCGTGGACTACTTGGCGACTAGGGTTTTCATCATTAAGTATCGGATAGAACCCAACTTCTTGAGCAGTCTATGATACTATCTACATATAGCTGGAAATAGAATAGTTGGATTCATACCTTTCCCAAGTTATTAACGCTATCCTCACCAAGGATTTGAACTTGCCTCGTCATGTCCATTTTCCTACGATGGTAACAACGATAGAGAGGGAAAAAATTATACCATATATATATATATATATATAATATATATATATATATATATATATATATATATATATATATATATATATATATATATATATATATATATATATATATAAAGTGTTGTTCTTTGTTCCAACGGGAGAAAATTTTATTTTATAAAAAAGAATATATATATATATATATATATATATATATATATATATAGAGAGAGAGAGAGAGAGAGAGAGAGAGAGAGAGACAGAGACAGACAGACAGACAGACAGAGAGAGAGAGAGAGAGAGAGAGAGAGAGAGATGGATGGATGGATGGATAGATAAATGAATAAATAAAAGGTTTAGTTTGGTTTGTCATTGGAACAATTATTACAACCGTTCGGTTTCTTGCTATGCCATTCGTCAGGTAAACGAAATTGCTTTTGAAAATGATACAAACGTATGAATAAAAAAAAGGAAAAAAAGCTAAACCTTTTATTTATTCATACATTTATCTATTAACGCTCTATCCCAGATATTGAGCACTCTTCTAATAACACTATACTTTGGATTTCTACCACAAGTATAATAGTGACAACCATACACATATATATATATATATATATATATATATATATATATATATATATATATTTGAGAGAGAGAGAGAAGGAGAAAAGAGAGAGAGTGAAATAGATTGTATAGACAAGGAAAATTGACTGATTTGAGTCGAGAGAAGATTTCTTCCATTTCTGTTTACTAACTGAACTGAGATAAAGCAAAGTGAATGCAAAAAATACGCGGGAATTGTTGGTGACTTTAGAAATAAGACAACATGGCCGAAGTTTTACTAAAGAAATTAGAGTTGACTGTGAATTACTGAATATATTGTTGTGTTATTCTGAGAAAGGGAGAAAAGGTATATATATATATATATATAATATATATATATATATATATATATAGAGAGAGAGAGAGAGAGAGAGAGGGTATATATATATATATATATATATATATATATATATAAGGAGAGATAGATGAAGAGAGAGAAATGAAGTGAGAGAGAGAGAGAGAATGAAATAAGAAAATAAAAGTTAAATAGACATAAAAAGAGATAAAACGAGATAGAGAGAGATAGAGAGATACAAAGTGAGATAGAGACAATGAGAGTGATATAAAAAGAAAGAGAAATAAATAGAGAGAGGGTGAGAGAGAGAGAAAGAGAGAGATTAAATGACCGAGATAAAAAGATAGAGGTGAGAAAAGGAAGGAGAGATAGATAAATAAAGAGAGAGAGAAAGAGAAGCGGAGAGAGATAGATTAAAAGAAAAAGAAAAAGATATATGAAGAGGGATTAAGAAAGATATATATATATAGAGAGAGAGGGGGAGAGAGAGAAAAGGAGAAAGGGAGGGAAAAGGGAAAGGAGAGAGAGATAGATAATACAAGAGAGCGAGATAAAGAGAGACAGAAAGATAAAGTGAGAGAGAGATAAAGTTATAAAGAGTGAGATAGATAGATAGATATATATATATAGAGAGAGAGAGAGAGAGTGTGTGTGTGTGTGTGTGGTGTGGTGTGTGTGTGTGTGTGAGGGACGGCGAGAGAGAGAAAGAAAGGGAGAGATAAAGAAAGGGAGAGAAACAGAGAGAGAAACAGAGAGATAATACAAAAGAGCGATATAAAGAGAGACAGATAGATAGATAGAGAGAGAGAGAGGAGAGAGAGAGAAAGAAAGAAAGAAAGAAAGAGAAAGAGAAAGAAAGCAAAAAAATACAATGTTAAAATGTCTTCCTTTGACTGTACACTGCAACAGATGAGACGAATCATGATTTTGAATCTAACGACCGCTAAACAAAATAGTCAAAACAGAGAAGGAAAAAAAAATCGAAAATATCTCAAGATATCTTAAGACGTGTACAAATTCACTAAAGTTAAAGAATACAAAATAAAAAAGACATTTTCTTCTTTGGATAAACCAATAAGAGACGCACAAAGAAAGAAAGAAAAGAAAAGCCAAGAAAGAATCGAGACAAATATATAAAACGTGAAATACTAGGTGCAGCCAATGCAAGGGAGATAATTGATTTTGATGGAGTCAGCCATATTTGATTCACTTCTTTGCAGTATCCCATGTTTAGACTAGCGCAAAAAGGAATAGCGGAATCCATTAAACTACAGTCAGTCAGACAAAATATCTGTGACGGGAATGGTTTTATGCAAAATAGACAATGTTGAGAATTCTTTCTCTTCTTATTTGAAATCGATTTTCTCATTCTCCGCTCAAGATTAGTCTAATAATTTGCATACTTAAAATATTACGGTTGGTTAGTTGGTTGGATTTTACGCTATTTCAACCCTTGTTGGGTTATACTATGCCAAAGAGGTTTTATTTTATTCATTCTTGATGGGTGTTCAAAAATTATTTTCCAAACTCACTTTCTAATACTTGTAAACACATTTTTCTATTTAAACCATAGATGGGATCTGAATGGGTATTACCACTCTGCATCAGAGTGAACCTGGGAGTAATGGCGACGAAAGGGTACTCCACATTCCTCACAGTTCCAGAATTGAAACTTCACCATCAGATAGAGTTTAACGTTTTACCCAAGACATTAAGACCCTCGGTCACCGCTTTCTAGCACATATATGATAAAAATAGTTCGGGTTTGCCATAAGAACAATATATTTTTTGACAAGCTAGAGTTTGATCTGACCAGCTGATTCGCTCAAAGGGGCCTCTCTAATCGCACATCTAGCCTAAGTAAGGGCCAAAGTGGAGAGTTGGTGATGAAGGGGTGCTCCACATTCCCCAAACCTCCAAAACTGGAACCTCACCATCAGATAGAGTTTAACGTCATTCCCAGGACATGTAGACCTTCAGTCACCGCCTTCTAGCACCCATATGATGAAAAGGGGTTGTGGCTTGCCATAATGGTAATAGGGTTGGGAAAATCATATAGGTGCTAGGGCTTGACGTGACCAGCCGATTGATCGGAGGGGGCCTCTCCGACCACCCGTCTAGCCCAAGATAGGGCCAAAGTGGAATATTGCAAGTCATGGACTGCTCAGCCACCTGGGTTCTATCCTTATGCATCACGGATCGCCACCCACGGCCAACAGGTGGCCCCACTGGGGGAGTCTTACCCCTCTGCAGAGGTGTAGTCTTTGCATTCTAACACCTCAGCCGACAGGGCGGTAGCGTGATGGTAATCATCGAAGGCAATAGACTCGAACACACGAGTTCGCATCCTGGAAGCGGCTGTTTACATTGCATATAGACCTAATGCCCAGGGGTCGTCCCACACTGGCGTGCCGATTTGCTGGCTTCCACAGGAGGACGTCGCTTACGAGTTCGTCCTTGCTTCTCCAGCAGTGTCCTGCGTGTCATGTCCCTCTTACTCGGATGGTTTGGGTGATATGTGGCTGGAGGCCGTACAGCTGCTTTCTCGTGGGGTGCTGTTTCCACGTCTTGTGCAGGACCAGCCGCATCATTCTTGTGCAGCTCTCATCTAGTTTATTCTCTAGTCGCTTCGCTTCCAGCTGGTGCAGCCATACAGCAGCACTGACACGACAACGGCCTGGAAGAACTGTCTCTTGAACTTGGAAATAAATTTACAGTCGAAGCAAGAATGTAAAAGACGGTCGAAACGAAACTAAATTCTTTCCAAATACTGTAAACCAAGCCTCACATTTATTTTCAAACGGTTGACAGTATACATTGAAAGAGAGAGAGCCAAAGAAAGAATGAAAAAAAAACGATGCCTGTATTCTGATAAAGCCCCTTAATTCATCGAACAACCAAAATAAGGAGTTTAAGTTAGTTGGTTGGTTGGTTGGTTGGTTGGGTTTTTAAATCACGTCAACCCATTACGTCCTTTTATGCCTAATACATTTTATTTTATTCATTCTTGAGGGGTGTTCAAGTGGACCTGGGAGTAATGGTGATAAAGGGGTACTTCACATTCTGCAGAGCTCTAGAATTGAAACCTCAAGATCAGATGTAATTTAACGTTAATCCCCAGGACATGAATACCCTCAGTCACCGCTTCTAGCACATATATGGGAAAAAGGGCTGGACTTGCAATAAAGACAGTTTGGTTGGGGCAATCGTATGGGTGATAGGGATTGATGGAACGGGGTCTCTCCGACTGAAAAATGGAAGGAACCGAATTAAAGCTAACCACAATGGATTGCATTTATGTTATTCAGTATTTTCACGAGCTAGACGCGGGTTCTTAGTATTCTGATAAAGTCCTCCCATCGTTGGTCGAACAACCAGCGTCGTCCATAAAGGGTTTAAGAGAAAAACTGTCCACTCGTTCCAACTGGTTGTGTCATTTCTGTTCAGATTCATGACTCGCTGAGTCGTAACAAATCTTTGACTAAAGACACAAATGAAACAACGTTCGATTGTGACCTTTTATTTATAGGCTTTTCTTTTTTTCTTTTTTTTTATTGTTGAATGGTCGCCAGAATTTCTGCGCGGCAAATCCGTGCGGAAGAATAAAAAGAGAAAGAGGCCATGTCAACTCGCTACGATTTGGCCGTTTTAATTCGTTCAATGCGGTGTTGTCAGTTTATATGTCTCCATTAAATCAGCTCGATATTACGGATGGACAGAAGGGATATATATGGCTAAGGCATCAATAGGGAATTGTACGTTCTTTTATGTCCACATATATATATATATATATATATATATATATATATATATATATATATATTATATATATATAGAAGAAGAAGAAGAAGAAGAAGAAGAAGAAGAAGAAAGAAGAAGAAGAAGAAGAAGAAGAAGAAGAAGAAGAAGGGGAGGAGGAAGGGGTGGAACAGAAGAAGAAGTAAAAAAGACAGCGAAAAGAAAATTAAGGAGAGAATCAAATTAACTATTCAGTTTGATTCATTGCATGAGAAAGTATAGAAAGAAAAGTACCATATAACTGCGTTGAACATATTTGTATTAGACAGGATTTTAGTATATATATATATATTATATATAATATATATATATAACGGAAGGATTTGTAGCTCTGAGCGAATATCAACGTTAATTCGGCTTGATTGTGCTGTACGACGGCCAGCAACGTTACGGTCAAACAATATATTCCTCAAACCAGAGGATAATAATTGTTGGAAATACAGAGTCTGCCTACGTTGATTGATTGACGTTAACGTCTTGTCAACCCATCAGGGGTTATTTTATGTATAGTGTTCAGGAAATTGCGTACATTGTACATTTATAGTTTTTGTGTAGTTTATTAAGTCTGTTGCAAACGGTTATATTATATTGGAAGCGCGTGGTATAATTGTTAAAGCCATGGGAAATGGACTCGTCGCCCCGAGTTCAAATCTTGGACGTGGTATTTGCATTTCACTTAGCGCTAATACCCTTGGGAAAGGTATGAATCCTACTCTCCCTCCAGCTATGGATAAATAGTAGGGCAGACTGGGCTCTTTAACCTTGGTTAGGCAACCGGTCTAGGAGAAGGAAAACTCTGAATTCAAACCTGTTGAACTCTGCTTAAGAAATTGACCTTGTGTCACATCTTGCTCGTGTGGAGGGGTTGATAAATATATATAAAAAACATATGAGGTAGGTTTGTTGGTTTATTGATGGATTTTAACGGCGCATCAACCTGCCCGGGGCTATTTCATGCATAGAGCTTAGAAAATAATAAATATTGTATATCTATTTGTCTGTATTTTGTACATGAGGCTTGATGCAATGAATGGAACGTTAATTTTTTTCAGAATACAAGATATGTCTTAAAAGTGCCGATTTTGAATCTGTATTTACCAAGATAGAAATGAACAATGAATGGAACGTTAATTTTTTCAGAATACAAAGTGTGTCATAAAAGTGCCGATTTTGGAGCTGTATTTACCAAGAGAGAAATTAACAATGAATGGAACGTTAATTTTTTTCAGAATACAAGGTGTGTCAAAATGTTCAAAAAATCTCGGTGCTTTTTTGACACAACTTGTATGATATAAGGTATTCCTATCTAATATATTTTGCAAACTGCTGTATGGTTTCAAGTGCAAAATTATGAAAATGTGGAGATCAGTGAGTGACGTCAACAGAGAGGTAACGTGTGACACATGCGTGGAGATTGGAAAGATTTTATGAATTAAAACAAACGAATGAGACGTGGAAGTATAAGTGGAGATAGGTGTATAACTGAACTTGAATTTTGCATAGACATTAAAAGACGAGAGAAAGAGGGGGAGAGAGACAGGGAGAAAGTGGAGTCTCGCCTAAGAGTCTTTGTTTGGGGTGGGCAAGACGGAGATAGTTGGTTGGTTGGTTGCTTGGAGGGGACAGACGCAGAATGCGGTCTATCACCTGAGGCTATTTCTCTATGGAAAATAAATAGCTCTGGCTAAAACATCAGGTATTTGGTCGTTAATTAGAAACTAAGGAAGGAAACAAGACAAGACTGTTGGAATTGTTGTGTAATATAAAGTGTGCTAGCTGTATGAATGGAAAATCAATTTTTTATTGAATAGAAGTTGTATCAAAAAGTACAAAAAATCTCGATACTTTTTTGGATACACCTTGTTATATATATATATATATATTAATATAGGTCCAAGTGATAACCTACTCGAGTTTCACCATGTTGAGGATCTTCAGGGTTAACTCCACTGTGTAAATCAAGATGT
>CM042147.1:14283985-14296485 GCA_023376005.1 Doryteuthis pealeii | reverse complement strand
CTGAAGATCGCTTAGGTGAGAAACTGTCAGTAGCTAGGCGCCCTTGACTCCATATGCACGCTATATGAACTTATATATATATATATATATATTATATATATATATATATATATATATATATATATATATATTCAATTGTTCCTTTGAATTAATTTTTTTACAACACACTTTAAAAATCATTTTCTATCTATTCAACCAATAGATGGGAAGCTAACAGGTACTAACACTCCGGGTCAGAGTGGACCTGGGAGTAATTATTATGAAAGAGTACTCCACACGTTCAATTTCGAACTGATACTCTTGGGAATGGTATGAATCCCTTCACCCCAATCTATGCGTTTAAATAGTATCAGTACAGTTCTTCTACAATGATGATCCACAAAGGTTTATATACCATTACACAAAGAAACTAACTCAAACCGTAATGATGTTGAAATAAAATTGATCCTGGTTGACAAATGGTTGCTTTATTTTTGAAAATCAGTGAAGGTGTATCACTTCTCACATCATAAGGAGAGCTTTTTTTTTTCAAAATCGTGGGGTAAATCACCTTTTCGCTGTTTAGCGGTAATAAACTTTCGAGTGTATACATGCTTACCAACCCCTCCGCATGAGTAGGATGTGACATACGGTCAATTTCTTAAGTAGAGTTTAAAAGGTTTGAATTCAGAGATTTCCTTCTCCTAGACAAGTTGCCTAACCAATGTTAAAGAACCCATTCCGCTTTACTGTTTACCCATAGCTAGAGGGAGAATATTTGGATGCACACCCTTTTGTAAGTGTATTAGCGTTATGTGAAATGTCAACAAATTCCCCCAGGATTTGAACTTATCTCGCTGTGTCCATTTCCTACAGCGATATCCCATTACATCACACACCATTTTAGTGTATCTATCTACATACCTCTGCTGGTATGCCGTCACTCCCGGTTGCTTTCCTATATGTGTTGTGTTCCAATCACTACACAAACTACTCTGCAGCTGCTGGGAACAAGGACACATCCCTCAGGACAAGCAGGACGCTACCATCGTCACCTTCATACAAGAACAAAGGAAGCGCGTGGTGTAATGGTTACAGTCATGGGAAATGGACTCGTCGCCCCGAGTTCAAATCCCTGACGTGGTAATTGCATTTCACTTAGCGCTAATACCTTGGGAAAGGTATGAATCCTACTCTCCCTCCAGCTATGGGTAAATAGTAGGGCAGTCTGGGCTCTTTAACCTTGGTTAGGCAACCTGTCTAGGAGAAGGAAAACTCTGAATTCAAACCTGTTAAACTCCGCTTAAGAAATTGACCTTGTGTCGCATCCTGCTCGTGCGGAGGAGTTGGTAAATAGATATACAAGAACAAAGGAGATCGGAGCGACTGCAACAATTACCGGGGCATTTCCCCCCCCCCAGCATAATTTGAAAAGTCTTGCGCGTGTTACACTGGCGCGTTTGCAGACGCTTGCATCTCGCATCTATTCAGAATCACAGTGTGGCTTCCGAGCAAACCGGGCAAACATGGACATGATCTTCTCACCACGCCAGCTGCAGGAAAACTGCCAGGAGAGCAGATGCCACTCTACACTGCATTCATAGACCTAACGAAGGCATTCGACCTGGTCAGCCGAAGTGTTCGCAGTCACTGCATCAGAGATTGCCATTCAAAAATTGATCTGTTCAGCCACTCACGCAGTTGCAGAGAAAAAAAGTGGACACTATGCCATCGTCTTTAGTAGAAGGAAAGATGTCAACAACAACATCCACATACCGCAGTAAAAGGGTTAATGGATAATGGAATTTAAAGGTTCACAAATTCTTTTTATATTTTTCAGGGGGTTAAAAATTTATGTTCGAAATGATCATTCGGTTATTCGATTCCCTGAAAAGGCGGGAAAAGATAATCTGTTTGATGTTCGATGTTAACTCAATTTTTGTTCGTTTCTTTTTTTAAAAGTTGGATCTTTTCCAAAACTTCCGTGTTTTCTGGCTTTAAAGTTGTCACGTTTTCAGACAAATTTCAAAAAGAAAACCCACAAAAAATAGCGATAGACACCTAATGGTATTACAACGAAAACCAATTTTCTTTATCTAAAAGCCAAAGAAAAAGTTTATAATTTAAAATGTTCTTTTTAAAAATCAACTCAAATAAAATATGTATAGAGAATTTATATTAAACTTAGCGGCACTAAATTTGGTATAATTCACGTCAATATTAAACCAACTAGCAAATATATACACCCCCGGTTGCAAGTATTTAAGTTTTAATGTAATAAAATATTATATTAAATTGAAAGGCTAATGAAACTAAATAAGAATGCAGATAAAAAGATTTGAAACTGAGGGGGTATAATCGAAAAATAGAACAACTGAAACTCTTCCATCACTTCCATATTTCATTGCTAAATTTTCCTAATTTAACAATTTAGTTAAAATAGGAAATAAAGAATAAAATCACAATTATTTCTTCTTGTTAATGGATTTCTTTTAAGAATCATCCCGAGGATTTTTGCTCATATTCATTAAGCTGAAACCAAACAATTAGAAATCAATAATACTAAGCACATGTTTATTAAAGTCAAGTTTTTAATATCAATATGCAAATTAGCCTCCCATTCACACTGTAAACCACCATTTTGTTGAATATATAAATACAATTGTATGTTATTAGCATGTAGATAAGGCCAATATTATTAATAATGTAAACAAATTTATCAATAATTGAGGTTTAAATAAAGATTAAATCCTGGAATGTGACGTAATAACTAAGGGAATTGTGACTTGAGTAGTGATATAGTTTCGGTTACAGGCAGACAAACACTCAATTTCAATTATAATAAGATATAAAGTTAATACTTACATAACTCAGAAGAGGTTGTTATTTGGTTGTTTGATTCTACAGCATGTCAACCCTTGTTGGGTTATTTTATGCCAGAGACGTTTAGGTTTATTCATTCTTTGATGGGTACTCATTTTTTTAAATTCAATTTTTTATACACATTTTTTCTATTCAACCCATAGATTGGACCATAACAGATATTATCACCCAGGGCCAAAATGGACCTGGCAGTAATGGTGATGAAGAGATACTACAAATTCTCCTGAGCGACAGAATTAGAACTTCACTATCAGATAGAGTTTTATTATATTTTATTTTAATTCTTTTATCTCACATATCCCCATGTATATTTCTATTTTCTTTTAATGCGTTCCAGCAGCAAATTTGTCATAAAACTAAATGGGTAATTCCATGTCAAATCATCCAGGCCATGTCACCCTCCCGCTTCAATTTTTCTGAAATTTTGTGGAGATGGGGACTATGTTAAAGTTAGACAATCCCCAAAATTTGAGTTTCAATTCCAAGAATTGGCGGAGTTATCTCGAATTTTAGCTCTCCAAATTTGAGGGGTTCGCGAAAAATGGTTGACATTTTGAAATCTATTTTTGTCTGTAAAATGAGTTCTATAGCTTCCTTACTCCTAAAAATTGGTTTATAATAGCATTTTTGCACAAGAAATCCAAAATGTTATCGAAAAGTCTGAGAATCAGCCAATTTTAAGTTATAGAGGATTTCTGATTTTTTCATTGCAAGATCAATGTCCCGATGTCGCACTAAATCTAAGACAATTTTTTTATAATTATTTCACATATATTGAACATTATTTGTATCAAAAAGATAGTTTGGTGTTTGCCAAGAGCCAAAAATCGACATAACTCTGCCAATTCTTGGAATTGGAAGCTCAAATTTTGGGGAATGTCTAACTTTAACACAGTCCACATTTGTATAAAATTTCAGAAAAATTGAAGTGGGTGACAAAATTACTTTTTTCTTGATGATTTGACATAGAATTGCCCAAATATTAAATATTCGGTCTTGATATCGTGACCCAAACATAGATTTCTTTTTACTTATATCTTATTATAATGGAGATTGTGCGTTTTTCTGTCTGTAACCGAAACTATATTACTACTCAAGTCACAATTCCCTTAATTATTTACGTCAAATTCTCCATGATTTCAGTCTGTTAAACCTTCAGTTATTAATAAAAATTGTTTTACATTATTAATTCTGTTGACCATATCTACGTACTAACAACATGCAATTGTATTTATATATACAACAAAATAGCGGTTTACAGTTTGAACGAGAAGGCTAATTTGCATATTGATATTTAAAATTTTATTTTAATAAATATGTGCTTGGTATTATTGATTTCTAATTGTTTGGTTTTATCTTAAGAAATATAAACAAAAATCTCGTGGATAAATCTTAAAAGAAATTTATTTACAAGAAGAAATAACTGTAATATTATCCTTTACTTCCTATTTTAACTAAATAGTTTAATTAGGAAAATTTACCAAAGAAAAAGGGGAGTAATGGAAAATGATGGAATAGTTAGTTTCAAAGTTGTTCTATTTTTCGATTATACCCCCTCTGTTGCAGATCTTTTTATCTGCATTCTTAGTCAGTTTCATTAGCCTTTCTAATTTAATAGGATATTTTATTATATAAAAACTTAAATACTTGCACCCGGAGGGTGCATATATTTGGTAGTTCTAATAATTCATTTTCTGTTATACGAGGCTTCCCCTTCTATGGTTTTAGTGCTTCGCATTCTATACCAGAAAAAGAAACAGAATCTATATGTTTTACTTCATATTAATCCCAAAGGACATGCTGCACATAACAAATATAATTTGAAAGAAAAAAAGAAAGAAAGAGAGTAGGGGAAAGATATAGAGAGGAGGTGAGCGCGTGATGACGCTACTCTGTTTCAATCAAACATAAAAAGATGAAAAGAAGGAACGAAAGTGTTCAATGAACACAATTCTCTGACGTCTAAGATTAAAATAACCCTAGACGGATTGACATGCTGTTAAAATCAATCAATCAAAATATACATCGATAATTGTGTTCCTTAAAAGTACGACCGCTATCATCTTCCAATCACCCTTCGGTTAAAAATGAGACCGCTCAAATCTTCGAAGATGAAACGCGGAAATGTAAATCCTGATTATTTCGTGTTGCTTATCCTCCGAATTCTTATTTTTTACGAGTGTTTTTCACCTTGGTTAAATAATGGACCATTTCATTTGTATTATCTATCTATCTATCTATACATATATAAAGGGCAGTTGTGTGTATCTGTATGTCCGGGGGAAACTTCGAAAATAAAACAATTAACGACAAAGTAAATATATATATATATACATTAAATATCACCAGAGCTTGGTTTTTTAGCAAAAATAATAGAGATTTGATTTATATTCGCGAAGATAATTAAAAGAATAACATCTAAATAACAACATGGATTTTTTTTTTTTTTGCATTTAGTATTTTAATCAGGAGACATTAATTTTTCTTTTCAGAGTGTCTGGATCAAAACAAGGTCTTTTTAACATAGGGATTTTAATGGGTCCTCCTGCGAGGATCCAACACGTGATTCAACAATAATGGATCTGCGAGATTACCTTTTTTACCCCCTCCCCTACCTAGGCGACGCCGAGTAGTCGCTTCTAGTAAATAAATAAAAGGAAGAAAAAGACATGCTACACAGAAAAATATAGTAAGAAGGAAAGAAAAAAGAAAGAGATCAGGTAAGGATAGAGAGAGGGTTAAGCGTGCGGACGCGATTGCGCTAATCTGTTTCAATCGAAAATAATAAAAAGATGAAAAGAAGGAAAGAAAAAAGTGAGAGAGAGAGAGACAGACAGACAGAGACAGAGACAGAGACAGAGAGAGAGAGAGAAAGAGAGATTATTATAATTTTTATATATTGAAGTATTTGCAATAGTTCTTAAATAAACATACCAAACGCTGTGATAATTAAATCATTATACCGTGGTATATCCACAGGTCCTGCTAGTTGTATTCATCATCTTACTTGGTCTACGGTTTAGCTCAGTCGGTAGAGCGTTCGGCTAGAAATCACAAGGTTCCTAGTTTGATACCGGCCCTCGTCAACGAATGAATAGCACATAGATCTGTGCGATAAAATAAGAAGCTGAAGCCTCAGACGAAAAAACAATCTCCTTGGTCTAACGCTAGTGAAAAGGGAATAGACTCCTTCGCTGATTGGCTGATACCAACTTTAGGCCACCCCGACGACTTTACTTTACTTACTTAAGAAAATATTAGAATTTTATCTGGCCTATTTCTTTTGGTACAGCCTAATAGACCGAACTTATCTTATCAATATTTTAAAAGTTATATTTGTAAAATACCAGAGCGATTTCTTTGAGGCGACGGGCATCGACATCTTGGGGTGGGGGTGGGGGTAGGGGTAAGCAACAGATAAAGTCTGTAAAATATATTCCCAAATTTGATAAATGTTTCTCTAACAGGAGCTAAGGCGTCATCTTTCTCGGGTATCTTGCTATATCGGGGTAACAAATATAATTAGATCTACCCGAGTAGACACCCGTGAATTAGTCTCCCTAAGAAGTATGCAAAGGGCAGTCACTTTAAATCTAGATGGATGTTTACTACCCCGAATTATTGAGTAGCAGAAGCTGCCCCGCGTGATGCGGAGAGAGACGCCAGCCTCTTCTGTTATCGCAATAAATAAAGGAGGCTTATCATAAATAGCTGGTCCCTATAGGGACACGCGTTTGTCATCTGGCCGTGCAGTGCGCATGCGTTCTTTTAATATCTTGACATTCTCACCTTAGGGGCCCTAATTTAAAAGACTGAAAGATTCGGGGCTCAGCAGTTATCTGCTTATTCTGTCAGTGGACCTTAAACAAGGGAAGAGATAAGCTCACTTAATGATCTTCAAAGATATTAACACAAATCTGGATCGTTAAGAATTCTGATTTTGACCCAAATAGTAAAGGTGGGGCTCGGGGGAATGGTGTTCGAGACCTAGTCTAGGCAGAAAATAGCTTTTGCTGATTATTTTCGACTAGATTTAATTACATATTCCTTGAAGTCTTGGCTCTCCCTATTTATCAGAGGAATGTGACTATTGTCATACGACTGTGTGCAATACGTGAAACTATAAGTAACGGTCTGAGCTAAGCAGTAAAACACACACAAACACACACACACACATACACATACATAAATACACACACACACTGATATAGATCAGTCGGTAGAGTGTTCGGCTAGGAATCACAAGGTTTTTGGTTCGATACCGGCCCTCGCCAACTCAGCGAATCAGTAGCACAGGAATCTGTGCGGTAAAGTGAGGAGCTGGTGGTAGGTGTGGCGCTCCACCTCAGATGCTAAAATAATCTCCTTGGACTAACGCAAGTGAAAAGGGGATATACTCCCTTGCTATCTGGCCGATACCGACATTAGACCGCCCCGACGACTTTATATATATAGTTTTCAGTATAATAACGTTCAATATTTCACTTATCGGAATGACTTTAGAGATTTTTGGCGCATGCGAATTGTTAATATCAATACGTTGATATTTTGGGATTAATATGAAATAAAACATATGGAATCTTTTTTTTTCTTTCTGGGATTGAATGCGAGGAGCTAAAACCACAGAAGGTGAAGCCTCGTATAAGGAATGCATTATATACATTGGCAGTAAGTAAGTATATTACAAGTGCAAATGCCAAGAATGTAAACAGAAAATGAATTATCAGAATATATAAGTAAAAAAAAAATCTATGGTTGGGTCACGAGATCAAGAGTGAATATTTAACATTTAGTTTCATGATAAATTTGCTGCTGGAACGCATTAAAAGTAAAATAAAAATGTACATAGGAATATTGGCGATAAGAGAAATAAGATGAAATATAATAAAATAATAGTTATTTTTAGGAAGCATGCTGTCATTTTTAATATATTAGTCCTAAGGTGATAATGTCACGTTCATATTCATTTACAAGCAAGACCGTAAGAATTAACACAGTATGCACCCACATAGATCTACATCTATTAAAATAATATATATATAAATATATATATATATATATATATATATATATATATATATATACATGTAATATAGTGAAAAATTTTAAAAAACATGTTCAAATAAAATGAGTGGTATTTATTCAGCCAACACTGCAGATTAAAATTACAACTTTAAGTAATAAATTTTACACATATACATACACAGACACACACACACACACACACACACACAAATGCACACACTCACACACTTTCTCGTCACGTAATTAAAATAAAAACAAATAAAAAGTAAACAAATAAAATATGTAGATAATTTTTTCACTATATTAAATACCGTCAAATTCACTTCCATTTTTCTTTTTTATATTAAATACCGTCGAATTCACTTCCATTTTAATCTTCATATATATATATATATATATATATATATATATAAACCACATGGTTCCTAGTTCGATTCCGGTCCTCGCCAACTCAGCGTATGAGTAGCACAGGGATATATGCGGTAAAGTAAGGAGCTGATGGTAGGTGTGGCGCTCCACCTCAGATGCCAAAAACAATCTCCTTGGTCTAGCACTTATGAAAAGGGGATAGACTCCCTCGCTGATTGGCTGATACCGACTTTAGGCCGCCCCGACGACTTTACTTTACTTACTTATATATATATATATACCTAAGGATAAATATGTATTAGTTTGTATATATATATATTTATTGTATAGGATACACAAATTAATATATATATATATATGTAAAAATGGAAAAGGAATTGAATCCGACAATATGAGGAAAAATGAGTAAAGAAAAGAAAAGTAAATGGATAAAATGAATTTAATCGATATCACATTAATCGATATCACTTACACATGTGTTTCGGTCAGTTTATGTGTGTGAAAATATTTCGCACACATAGAAGACTCGACCTTCATCAGAGTGAACATCTATTTTTATGAAATAAATGTTCACTCTGATGAAGGTCGATTCTTCTATGTGTGCGAAATATTTTCACACACATAAACTGACCGAAACACATGTGTAAGTGATATCGATTAATGTGATATCGATTAAATTCATTTTATCCATTTACTTTTCTTTTCTTTACTCATTTTTCCTCATATATATATATATATATTTACCTATTCTTATATATATAATAGCTCTATCACTGTGACTGAGCCCTCCCGATTAATACCCCAAAATCTTATCCCACCACTAACGCACCAATATATATATATATATACCAAACTTGTCGGTAATCCGTTGCGGGTAAAAAAACCGGGAAATAGTTTGATTGTAAAAGCATACAACCAAACATTACCTGGGGAGAAAAAAAAAACATTTTTCAAAAAGAAAAGACCAAGATAGTCGTACCAACCGAAAATAATCGGTTGATACTAGAATACTTGGCCAAAAGAAAAAAACAATTTACATGGATATATATATATGAAAAATATATATTCATACAAAACGAGTCAGATCTTAGCCCTGAAGAGCACTAAACGAAACTTTTAGTAGGTAAATCTGACTCATTAGGTTTATCTATCTATCTATATATATATATATATATATGTGTGTGTGTGTGTGTGTGTGTGTCTGTGTGTGTATCTATATATATATATATATATATATATATAAATATATATATTACAAAAGTATATGCTTATGACTATCTCACTTGGTGAGCTAGTAGTAGGTATATCTGACTCATTAGGTTTATATATATATATATATATATATATATATATATATATATATATATATATATATTGTATAAACAAACAAAAAACAAAACAGAATGTTAATATTCAGCTGTTGTTCTGTCCATGGTTCGATTAATTCCGATATTTCCGTTGAACCTTCACTCTTTGTCAAGATATAAAAACTGTGTGGTGAAAAGTGAATATATATATATATATATATATATATATATATATATATATATATATATATAATTATTATTATTATTATTATTATTATTATTATTCATTAGACGAAAAATAAAGGGTCTGGTTTCTTTATAATCCTTTCTATATTATCTGTATTTATAATTTTATCATTGTGATAATATATATATATATATATATATATATATATATACTATAGTGTGAGATGGTCACTGTTTCAGCTTTTGCTGGAATTGTGTACCAAAGGCAGTATTAATTGGTAGAGTGCTCAATATAAAATAGAGCTGTTATATAATATAATAAGATAAATATATAGGTTTTACATATCTATTTATTGGGTGACAAAGGAACTTTTCACAACCATATTGGTTTCATGCGATGCATTCATCAGGTGAAGATGTTTCAAATGAAACATTCAAGACATTTGAAACATCTTCACCTGATGAATGCATCCCATGAAACCAATATGGTTGTGAAAAGTTCCTTTGTCACCCAATAAATAGATATGTAAAACCTATATATTTATCTTATTATATATATATATATATATATATATATATATATATATATATATATGAAGACGGGTATAAATTTATGCAAATTTGAAAGTAAAACAAAAGAAAAACGCAGAGAGCTCGAAGACAGCTTGTATAGGACGGAAATATTCCATCATCCAGCACCTTGGGTAGAGTCCCACCTTCCCAACACGACCATTGCCGTGACTGAGTTGAAGGTGGTCCAGCGATTCACCTACTTGGGACACACCATCACGTCAAATGCCAAAATGGACAAGAATGTAAACAACGATCTGGCAAAGGCAAGCTGTGCTTTTGGCAAACTGTAAACGCGTTTGGTACAACTGAAAAAAAGTGCCCAAAGGTCAGCGAGTATTGTGCCACTCTCCTAAATGGCGTGGGTCCCTTATCGTCATAACCTTTGACCTCTTGTGTGGATCGACAAGCGCTGATTCCACGCTATCCTCTAATTCAACCATCGATTAAATCTTGACAATTTCAACTCGCTAACAAATACTGTTCAAAACACTGTTTTAACTTTTTCGGACCAAGTTACCTTGCTTAAGCACCCCAGGGGTGACCTGGATTCAAAGGGACATGTTTCGCTTTGCACCGTCAACATCCGGTTGTTTGTTAGGGTTAGGGTTAGGGATTAGGGTTAGGGTTAGGGGTTAGGGTTAGGGTTAGCAGTTAGTTTTATAATTTTATAATTTTAAAAAAGCGTCTAAAAATCGTCTGGTAACAAACAACCGGATGTTGACGGTGCAAGGTGAATCAAGGTCACCCCTGGGGTGCTTAAAGATAACTTGGTTCCCTTTTTTCTATACCAGTTACCATACCAAAGTTAAAGACCCCAATCTGCCTTACTATCTAACCATAACTAGAGGGAGAATATTTGGATGCACACACACACACACACACACACACACACACACACATATATATATATATATAAGGGGCCGGGTCAGCTCAGTCGGTAGAGCGTTTGGCTAGAAACTGCAAGGTTCTTAGTTCGATACCGGCCCTCGTCAACTCAGTGTATGAGTAGCACAGGGATCTGTGCGGTAAGGTAAGGAGCTGATGGTAGGCGTGACGCTCTACCTCAGAGGCAAAAACAATCTCCTTGGTCTAGTGCTAGTGAAAAGGGAATAGACTCCCTCGCTGATTGGCTGGTACCTACTTTAGGCCGCCCTGACGACTTTACTTTTTACTTACATATATATATATATATATATATATATATATATATATATATATATATTACTTTGTTGTTACTTGTTTATTTTCGTAGTTTCATCCGGGCAGATTATATAGCATAATCTTTACAGATCACTACCGTCCTTCACAATCCTTCAATCCCACCACCAGAACCTTTCCTCTCATGACCCCTCAAGTGACTCATCAATCCCGCTGCAGATCCACAAATTTTGATGCAAATGTGACATAAGAAGGACGCCCTTCCCACTGGATCGGATGGATCAGATGATAAAATTTGATGATTATGCACCACCGTATGTCTCTAAAGACCAGAAGCTGACATACAAACTTCGTTACAGATTGCACAAGACACATTGTTTGTCCCTAGAGTGTGCATGTATTGTCTCTGATGAGATTTCCTATGATTGACATATCCAGCATTAGAAAACAGAATCCAACAAGATTTTTGACATTTCCAACCCTCTGTGTTCTCACCAATATGACAGGTGTATTCCTTTCAAAGTTGACGCTTGAGGTTTTCATGCACAATTCTTTCACTCTCAAAACTGGTACAGCCAACATCCACATGGATTATCCAGTCAGCCCTCTTTAATGCCAGCTTTTCCCAGTTGTCATCTGGACATACCTAGATACATATATGTAAGTTGAAAATGGAAGCGAATCCGACGGTATGGTAAAAAGAAAAATAAAGGAAAGAAAGTGTTCAATGGATAAAATAGGAATATTTTATTTCATTTAACTGACACGTGTTTCGGTCAGGAGTTTATCTATGTATACATGTATTCTATCTATTATTATTTTAAATACAAAATAAAATAACAATAATACAAAAATATAGAAATGTTTAGTACACAAAGAAATAGCAACCTTCGTCAGAGTAAATCCTTTTTGTTTTGAATGAAATCGGTTGAAATACGGAGAATTTCCGAGATGTTCGAAAAAAGAACTTTTTTGAAATCGTATGAAGAAAGTGTTCATACACACTAATTGCCAATTATA
>CM042147.1:14273985-14278985 GCA_023376005.1 Doryteuthis pealeii | reverse complement strand
ACAGTTGTGTCTTTTTATTTCTCTTCATCCCATCATAACGTATTCCCTATAACCTTTCGATCAATCTTTCAAAACATAACCAGTCCAAAACATGATCGTAATATTAATGGTAAGACATTAGATAGATGGAGCTTCCATTGTCACTTGCCTAATTTCATTTTCACCGGATAGATGGTAGTTTTAAATGCGGGAGGTTTTTCTGTCGCATCAAGTATTTATTGAATATATATTCACCAACCCCTCCTCACGAGCAGGATGTGACACAAGGTCAAATTTTAAAGTTTAACAGGTTTGAATTCATATTTTTCATTCTACTAGACTGGTTAAAGGTAAAAGCACCCAGTCTGTCCATAAATGTACCCATAGCTGCAGGGATAATAGTTGGATTCATACATTTCCGAAGTGTACTAGCCCAATGTGAAATGCAAAGAGCTTCGTCCAGGATTTGAATCTGGGTCGACAAGTCTATTTTCTACGACAATAACCATTGCACAATGCGCCTCCATAATGGATTTGTAGTATAAGTAATGAACATGGTTGATAAAAAGTATACGTTACTCTTGAGACGACGTTTATTCTTCTCATAAACAATATATATAATATATATATATATATATATATATATATATATTGTTTATGAGAAGAATAAACGTCGTCTCAAGAGTAACGTATACTTTTTAATACATATATATATATATATATATATATATATATATATATGTTTGTGTGTGTGTGTGTGTTATTTTAGAAAATGTGACTTACCGGTGAAGATGGTCAGTTGATGAAAAATTCAGAAAGGTAAGACAGCTATATAACAAATAAAAAGTGCTCAAGACGTTAGTAGAGCAAATTTATTTTAATACAGGTACAAGTAATAACCTACTCGAGTATCAACATAAGGATCTTCAGGGTTGGTTATTACTTGTACCT
This sequence comes from Doryteuthis pealeii, assembly GCA_023376005.1. Taxonomy (NCBI): domain Eukaryota; kingdom Metazoa; phylum Mollusca; class Cephalopoda; order Myopsida; family Loliginidae; genus Doryteuthis; species Doryteuthis pealeii. Next base: position 14,278,055 of record CM042147.1, on the reverse strand, counting down.
GTATTACAATATATATATATATATATATATATATATATATATATATATATATATATATATATCCCTAAAAAATATATCGTTTATGAATCACATATAAAATGCCTCCGCGTAAATGAAACTTGAGTACCAACTTTTATCTCCCACTCCAACAATTTTTGGCATTAAATAACCCACAGGGTTATTATACCATTAAACAAAACAAAACCAAATGAAGTTAATGAAAATCATTTATATCACTTTAAAAATATTATAAACTGGAAACAGAAACTTTTATCAAAAGGACTTGTCTCGGCATTAAATGGCCCACAAAGGGTTGATATGCCGTAAACCAATCAAACCAAAGCTTCATATAAACATAGTTCCCTGTTGCTGTCTTAAGATCAGACTCAAATTTTCCTTCTGGTGTCCACTTTTCTTACTGTTTCTTTCATCTTCATTTGATGAAGAGTAAACATTTTCTCATATTCCGTGGTATTTTTTTCTCCAGTTGTTTTCATATTTTCCTCATTCGGCAAATTGTTTCGATTCCATTTTTCAATACGAATCCCAATCCCCACATCTTAGACTAGAAGTGGCTACCCGGCATTGTCTGGGCAGTTGGGAGGTAAAAAAAAGTTAGTCTCGCAGATCCATTATTACTGAATCACGTGTTGGATCCTCGAAATATGCCCCATTAAAATCCCTATGTAAAAAAAGACCTTACGTTGATCCAGCTGCTCTGAAAAGAAAAAATGCATGTCTACTATTCAAAATATTAAATGAAAAAAATTCTATGCTGTTATTATTTAAATTTCATTTTTTAATTATCTTCTCTAATATTAATCAAACCTTAGTTATTTTTGCTCAAAAATGAACATCTGGTGATAGTGAATGTGCATAGATATTTACTTTGTCGTTAATTGTTTTAATTTGATAGTTTCCTCCGGACATACATACACATAAACTGCCCTTTATATATATACTAGCAGCAGCTACCCGGCGTTGCCTGGGTAGTGAGGGATGTTTTTAAGTTAGTCCCGCAGATCCATTATTACTGAATCGTGAGTTGAATCTTCGTGGGATGCCCCATTTAAATCTCTATCTAAAAAATAGACCTTGCATTGATCCAGCTACTCTGAAAAGAAATGTTAATGTCTACTTTCTAAAATATTAAATGAAAAATAATCCATGCTGTTATCATTTAAATTCTATGTTTTAATTATCTTCACGAATATAAATCAAATTTCTATTATTTTTGCTCAAAAACCGAGCCCTGGGGATATTTAATATGTATATATATTGACTTACGTTAATTGTTTTATTTTCAAAGTTTCCTCCGGACATACATATACACACAACTGCCCTTTATATATGTATAGATAGATAGATGTATTTTCATATAGTTTTTAGGTGTTCTCAGAATAATTTTCCTTTTAATTGTTAAGTTTATGGTTTAGGATATTCAGGATACAAAAATAACGTTTTTCCACAGAAGAAAGAAGAATTTATTTGCGTTATTATTTTGATTATTAGGACTAAAATCCTCATCTTTATTGTTATCTGCACAACGTTTCAGCCGGTGTGCCCTTCCGCCTTCTTTAGATACTTCTTGTTGGACTCGAGAACCTTCTCGAATTCGGAAACCCCCACTCGAACTTGGGAACCTTCTCTCTGAACTCAGGAAACTTCTTGTCGAACTCAGGAGCCTTCATGAACCGAACCCTTTATTCAATCCACGACGGTAGACTGTTCTCATTCTGTTAACCATGACTGGGTACAAGTGTTAAACTGTGTTGATTATTCTATGTTACTGGTGCCCTTGACTAGGATTGAACCTACAGCTGATAGATAACTGTCACGTAGAACTGTATTAACTTAACGCCTATATCTGCTACGCAATGTCCGACAAGAAATACCTGAAGAAGCCCGGAGGGAACATCGACCGAAAAGTTGTTCAGATAATTATAAAGATGAGGATAATAGTCCGAATAATCCAAATGATAATACAAATTATCAAGCCTCGTGTCAAAAATTCAGAAAAAAAGAATTTCTTATTAAGTATTTGTTGATACGTATAAGTCAGGGTGGCCTAAAGTCGGTATCAGCCAATCAGCGAGGGAGTCTATCCCCTTTTCACTAGACCAAGGAGATTGTTTTTGCGCCTGAGGTGGAGTGCCACACCTACCATCATCTCTTTATGTTACTGCACAGATCCCTGTGCTACTTATACGCTGAGTTGGCGAGGGCCGGCATAGAACTAGGAACCTCGTGGTTTCTAGCCGATCGCTCTACCGACTGAGCTATACGTATATACAGATTTTATTTTAAGACCTTTGTGAGAATTAATTGGTGTTCTTTACACTTAACCAGATGCTACGCTTTCAGATGGATAGGAATTTATTTGTTCAATAGAACGTAGCATTTCTTTTAGAGACTTACCAAAGTCTGCTATCAAAACAACATGGAGGAACAATATGGTGCCAGAATATATGAAGAGGTTTAATTCGAAGTTGGTTGTCTTTCTCTTTCCTTTCTACTTTACTGTCACGAAAACATATCAACACGGTTTCAGTTGGCCAATAAGGAAGCAGATATGCTTGCATTCTTATAAGATGATTAGCTTAAACAAAAAGTGAAATTGACACCTGCCTTATTGCAAATGTTTTAGATGTTTTTTGTTTTCTGGTAAATTTAGTACAATGTGTACCGGAAAATTGTCTCTTTGTGAAATTTACCTGATTAGAAGGAAGTATGGATATACCACAGTATGATAATTCAATTATTACAACGTTTGATATGTTTACTTAAGAGCTATTGCTAAATAGTTCAATATGTAAAAAGTAAAATAATTTTGAATGTGTACGGGAAAATTGTCTCTTCATAAAATTTACCTGACTAGCAGGACCTGTGGATATATCACAGTCCAGGATTTTTAACTGGGGTCGTTGAGTTTATATCCTAGGACGATAACCATTACACAAAGCGCCTCATTGAATGATTACAGTTAAATCTTGTGTGTAGTTACTTCTTAAGATTTTTTTTCATATAATTGTATATCAAGTATTCCTATCTAATTCTAATAATTGTATGGTTTAAAGTAATTTTGTCTTTATTTCATTGTACATTTATATTTTTTTATTGTTCTACGGCATATCAACCTCAGTGGATCATTTAATGCCGACAAAGTATTGAAATAAATTCATTCTTAATGGATAATCGATTTTGTTTATAAACTCATGTTTTTCTATTTAACCCATAGATGGGACCCTAACAGGTACTACCACCCCGGGTCAAAGTGGACCAGGGAGCAATGGTGACGAAGGGGTGCTCCACATTCCCACAACCTCCAAATCTGGAACCTCACCATCAGATAGAGTTTAATGTCATTCCCAGGAAATGTAGACCCTCAGCCACCGCCTTCTAGCACCCATATGATAAAAAGGATCGGGGCTTGCCATAAGAGCAATAGGGTTGGGGCAATCATATAGGTGCTATGGCTTGCCTTGACTAGCCGATTGATCGGAGTGGGGCTCTCCGACCGCACGTGTAGCTCAATAAATGGCCAAAGTGGAGTATTGCAAGTCATGGACTGCTCAACCACCAGGGTTCTATCCTTAAGCATCACGGGTCGCGACCCACGGCCAACAGGTGGCCCCATTAGGGGAGTCTTACCCCTCTGCAGAGGTGCAATCGGTGCATTCTAATGCCGCAGCCGACAGGGCGGCAAATATTAAAATTAATGCTCCTGGAGAAGTGTTGGGTAAACATACACACAAACAGTTACATGGATATCAGACCTCACCGACAATTTGAAGCGACAATTCTTTCAGGCCGTAGGGGTATCAGTGCTGCTGTATGGCTGCACCACTTGGACCTTGACAAGGCGCCAGGAAAATAGGATGGATGGGAGCTGCACAAAGAAGCTGCGTGCGATCTTGAAGAAATCAACACCCCACAAGAGAGCAGCTATATGGCCACCTGTCCTCTGTTTTACAGAAACCATCCAATTAAGACAAACACGCATGCCGGACACTGTTGGAGAAGTAAGGATGAACCATAAGCGAATATCCTTCTGTGGACATGTTAAAGGG
>CM042147.1:14269040-14273885 GCA_023376005.1 Doryteuthis pealeii | reverse complement strand
GTCAGCTCACAAAATGTCTAGCCACCCAGAAGACTTGATAACACAAAACACGTGTCTGTGATAACTATATATATATATATATAATATATATATATATATATATATCATATCACGTCAGCAGCACGGATATCTATGACAATCTCTCACCAACCATCCCTATCATTCATTGACCCTGTGGATTTCCTCGTCCTGCATGCAGTATCCACACAGAGCTGGTATATGTAGGTTTTCGTTGAACGACCCGCACTAACATGTCCACAGAGGGATATCGCTTATGAGTTCATCCTTACTTCTCCAACAGTGTCCGGCATGTCGTGTTTGTCTTAATTGGATGGTTTCTGTAACAGGGGGCAGGTGGCCATATAGCTGCTCTCTTGTGGGGTGTTGATTTCTTCAAGATCGCACGCAGCTTCTTTGTGCAGCTCCCATCCTATTTTCCTGGCGCCTTGTCAAGGTCCAAGTGGTGCAGCCATACAGCAGCACTGATACCCCTACGGCCTGAAAGAATTGTCGCTTCAAATTGTCGGTGAGGTCTGATATCCATGTAACTGTTTGTGTGTATGTTTACCCAACACTTCTCCAGGAGCATTAATTTTAATATTTGCCACCCTGTCAGTGGGGCATTAGAATGCACCGATTGCACCTCTGCAGGGGGTAAGACCCCCCCAATGGGGCCACCTGTTGGCTGTGGGTGGCGACCTGTGATGCTTAAGGATAGAACCCAGGTGGTTGAGCAGTCCATGACTTGCAATACTACACTTTGGCCATTTATTGAGCTACACGTGCGGTCGGAGAGCCCCCTCCAATCAATCGGCTGGTCAAGGCAAGCCATAGCACCTATATGATTGCCCCAACCCTATTGCCCTTATGGCAAGCCCCGATCCTTTTTATTTTATGGGTGCTAGAAGGCTGTGGCTGAGGGTCTACATTTCCTGGGAATGACATTAAACTCTATCTGATGGTGAGGTTCCAGATTTGGAGGTTTGGGGAATGTGGAGCACCCCTTCGTCACCATTGCTCCCTGGTCCACTTTGACCCGGAGTGGTAGTACCTGTTAGGGTCCCATCTATGGGTTAAATAGAAAAACATGAGTTTATAAACAAAATCGATTATCCATTAAGAATGAATTTATTTCAATACTTTGTCGGCATTAAATGATCCACTGAGGTTGATATGCCGTAGAACAATAAAAAATATATAAATGTACAATGAAATAAAGACAAAATTACTTTAAACCATACAATTATTAGAATTAGATAGGAATACTTGATATACAATTATATGAAAAAAAAATCTTAAGAAGTAACTACACACAAGATTTAACTGTAATCATTCAATGAGGCGCTTTGTGTAATGGTTATCGTCCTAGGATATAAACTCAACGACCCCAGTTAAAAATCCTGGACTGTGATATATCCACAGGTCCTGCTAGTCAGGTAAATTTTATGAAGAGACAATTTTCCGGTACACATTCAAAATTATTTTACTTTTTACATATTGAACTATTTAGCAATAGCTCTTAAGTAAACATATCAAACGTTGCAATAATTGAATTATCATACTGTGGTATATCCATACTTCCTTCTAATCAGGTAAATTTCACAAAGAGACAATTTTCCGGTACACATTGTACTAAAGTTACCAGAAAACAAAAAACATCTAAAACATTTGCAATAAGGCAGGTGTCAATTTCACTTTTTGTTTAAGCTAATCATCTTATAAGAATGCAAGCATATCTGCTTCCTTATTGGCCAACTGAAACCGTGTTGATATGTTTTCGTGACAGTAAAGTAGAAAGGAAAGAGAAAGACAACCAACTTCGGATTAAACCTCTTCATATATTCTGGCACCATATTGTTCCTCCATGTTGTTTTGATAGCAGACTTTGGTAAGTCTCTAAAAGAAATGCTACGTTCTATTGAACAAATAAATTCCTATCTATCTGAAAGCGTAGCATCTGGTTAAGTGTAAAGAACACCAATTAATTCCCACAAAGGTCTTAAAATAAAATCTGTATATACGTATAGCTCAGTCGGTAGAGCGTTCGGCTAGAAACCACAAGGTTCCTAGTTCGATACCGACCCTCGCCAATTCAGCGTATGAGTAGCACAGGGATCTGTGCGGTAAAATAAGGAGCTGATGGTAGGTGTGGCGCTCCACCTCAGGCGTAAAAACAATCTCCTTGGTCTAGTGCTAGAGAAAAGAGGATAGACTCCCTCGCTGATTGGCTGATACCGACTTAAGGCCACCCTGACTTATACGTATCAACAAATACTTAATAAGAATTTTTTTTCTGAATTTTTGAGACAAGGCTTGATAATTTATATTATCATTTGGATTATTCGGACTATTATCCTCATCTTTATTATTATCTGAAAAACTTTTCTGTCGATGTTCCCTCCGGGCTTCTTCAGGTATTTTTTGTCGGACATTGCGTAGCAGATATAGGCGTTAAATTAATACAGTTCTACGTGACAGTTATCTATCAGCTGTAGGTTCAATCCTAGTCAAGGGCACCAGTAACATAGAATAATCAACACAGTTTAACACTTGTACCCAGTCATGGTTAACAGAATGAGAACAGAATGAGAACGTCGTGGATTGAATAAAGGGTTCGGTTCATGAAGGATCCTGAGTTCGACAAGAAGTTTCCTGAGTTCAAAGAGAAGGTTCCCAAGTTCGAGTAGGGGGTTTCCGAATTCGAGAAGATTCTCGAGTCCAACAAGAAGTATCTGAAGAAGGCGGAAGGGCACACCGGCTGAAACGTTGTGCAGATAACAATAAAGATGAGGATTTTAGTCCTAATAATCAAAATAATAACGCAAATAAATTCTTCTTTCTTCTGTGGAAAAACGTTATTTTTGTATCCTGAATATCCTAAACCATAAACTTAACAATTAAAAGGAAAATTATTCTGAGAACACCTAAAAACTATATTAAAATACATCTATCTATCTATACATATATAAAGGGCAGTTGTGTGTATATGTATGTCCGGAGGAAACTTTGAAAATAAAACAACTAACGTAAGTAAATATATATACACATTAAATATCCCCAGGGCTCGGTTTTTGAGCAAAAATAATAGAGATTTGATTTATATTCGTGAAGATAATTAAAGTATAAAATTTAAATGATAACAGTATGGATTTTTTTTCATTTAATATTTTAGAAAGTAGACATTAACATTTATTTTCAGAGTAACTAGATCAATGCAAGGTCTATTTTTTTACATAGGGATTTAAATGGGGCATCCCACGAAGATTCAACTCACGATTCAGTAATAATGGATCTGCGGGACTAACTTTAAAAAAATCCCTCACCACCCAGGCAACGCCAGGTAGCCGCTGCTAGTACATATATAAAGGGCAGTGTATGTGTATGTATGTCCGGAGGAAACTATGAAATTAAAACAATTAACGACAAAGTAAATATATATACACATTCACTATCACCAGATCTTCATTGAGCAAAAATAACTAAGGTTTGATTTATATTTGTGAAGATAATTAAAAAAGAAAATTTAAATGATAAAAGCATGGAATTATTTAATTTAATATTCTAAATAGTAGACATGAATTTTTCTTTTCAGAGCAGCTGGATCAACGCAAGGTCTTCTTTACATAGGCATTTTAATGGGGTATCCTTCGAGAATCCAACTCGTGATTCAGTAATAATGGATCTGCGAATCTAACGTTTTTTTACCTCCCAACTACCCAGGCAACGCCGGGTAGCTGCTTCTAGTCGAAGATATAAGGATGGGATTCGTATTGAAAAATGGAATTTCCTTATAATGAATTAGGAGAAAATCGAAACAATTTGCCGAATGAGGAAAGTATGAAAACAACTGGATTTTTTTAAAGCTTTGATTTGTTTTGTTTTACGGCATATCAACCTCAGTGGGTCATTTAATGCCGATAAAATTTTGAAATAAATCAATTTTTAATGGATAATACAATTTTTTTATAAATACATTTTTCTATTTAACCCATAGATGGGACCCTAACAGGTACTACCACTCCGGGTCAGAGTGGACCAGGGAGCAATGGTGATGAAGGGGTGCTCCACATTCCCCAAACCTCCAAATCTGGAAGCTCACCATCAGATAGAGTTTAACGTCATTCCCAGGACATGTAGACCCCCAGTCACCGCTTTCTAGCACCCATATGATAAAAAGGGATTGGGGCATGCCATAAGGGCAATAGGGTTGGGAATATCATATAGGCGCTAGGGCTTGACGTAACCAGCCGATTGATCGGAGGGGGCCTCTCCGACCGCCCGTCTAGCACAAGATAGGGCCAAAGTGGAGTATTGCATGTCATGAACTACTCATCCACCTGGACTCTATCCTTAAGCATCACGGGTCGCCACCCACGGCCAACAGGTGGTCACATTGGGGGAGTCTTACCCCTCTGCAGAGGTGCAGTCGTTGTATTCTAACGCCCCAGGCAACAGGGCGGAAAACAACTGGAGAAAAAAATACCAGGGAATATGAGAAAACGCTTACTCTTCATCAAATGAAGATGAAAGAAACAGTAAGAAATATGGACACCAGAAGGAAAATTTGAGTCTGATCTTATGACAGAAACATGGAACTATGTTTATGTGAAGCTTTGGTTTGGTTGGTTTACGGCATATCAACCCTTTGTGGGCCATTTAATGCTGAAACAAGTCATTTTGATAAAAGTTTCTGTTTCAAGTTCTTAATAGCTTTAAATTGATATAAATGATTTTCATTAACTTCATTTGGTTTGGTTTGGTTTAATGGTATAATAATCCTGTGAGTTATTTAATGCCAAAACATTGTTGGAGTGTGAGATAAAAGTTGGTACTCAAGTCTCATTT
>CM042147.1:14191540-14264040 GCA_023376005.1 Doryteuthis pealeii | reverse complement strand
GACAAAAATTGTTAGATATTAACTGTTGTAAATACATAGATAGATTCATACATATAAACAGACTAGAGTAGATTGATATGAAAAGAATAACGCAGATATATATTAACTTATATAGGCATACATACATACACACATGCCGATAGCTAGCTAGCTAGATAGATAGATAGATAAATCAGAATAGACTGAGATAGACAGACCGGTATAGACTGATATATATATATATATATATATATATATTATATATATATATAAAAGAGAGAGGGGGAGAGATAGATAGATAGATAGATAGATAGACTGAGAGAGACATAGATAGATAGGTAAAGAGAGAGAGAGAGAGAGAGAGAGAGAGAGAGAGAGAGAGAGAAAGAGAGAGCAAGTTTGAAGAACACACAATCTATCTATATATATCTAAATGATAGTAGGTTTTTATGTATGTATGTCCAGCTGAAATTACAAACTAGAAATATATACGAAACCCCTATCATTGAATCTAGCTTTTGTACAAAGAATTACCAAGATTTGATTTATATTGACAAAAATATCTAAAAACTCAAATTTATAATATACTAGCATTGAATACTACACAGTATGCTTAGCCAAAAGAGGTGTTTATAAAAGAAACGAGTATCCATTATTAAGAATGAGTTTATTTCAAAATTCTTTTGGCATTAAATGACCCACTAAGGTTGATATGCCGTAAAACAAAACAAACTACTAAATTTTGCGAATTTTCCGACTTCCAGCCTCTTATGTTGTCAACAAAAACTAGCGAGTATTTCCTTTTAAATTAAATTGTTTGATTTGAAACATAATATTAATTAATCGCCTCATTTATATCATATTTTCTTTTAAATTATAAATTATTAAATTTAAATTTCTCACTGTATTGTCTGATGTCATTTCCTCTACACACGCAACACCTGGTAGCCGCCTTTTGTACATATATAAATGGCAGTTAGTTATATATGTATGAACACTTTCTTCATGTGATTTCAAAAAAGTTATCTCGGAAATTCTCCGTATTTCAACCGATTTCATTCAAAACAAAAAGGATTTACTCTGACGAAGGTCGCTATTTCTTTGTGTACTAAACATTTCTATATTTTTGTATTATTGCTATTTTATTTTGTATTTAAAATAATAATAGATAGAATACATGTATACATAGATAAACTCCTGACCGAAACACGTGTCAGTTAAATGAAATAAAATATTCCTATTTTATCCATTCAACACTTTCTTTCCTTTATTTTTCTTTTTACCATACCGTCGGATTCGCTTCCATTTTCAACTTACATATATGTATCTAGGTATGTCCAGATGACAACTGGGAAAAGCTGGCATTAAAGAGGACTGACTGGATAATCCATGTGGATGTTGGCTGTACCAGTTTTGAGAGTGAAAGAATTGTGCATGAAAACCTCAAGCGTCAACTTCGAAAGAAATACACCTGTCATATTGGTGAGAACACAGAGGGTTGGAAATGTCAAAAATCTTGTTGGATTCTGTTTTCTAATGCTGGATATGTTAATGATAGGAAATCTCATCAGAGACAATACATGCGCACTCCAGGGACAAACAATGTGTCATGTGCAATCTGTAACGAAGTTTGTATATCAGCTTCTGGTCTTTAGAGACATACGGTGGTGCATAATCATCAAATTTTATCATCTGATCCATCCAATTCAGTGGTAAGGACGTCCTTCTTATGTCACATTTGCACCAAAATTTGTGGATCTACAGCGGGATTGATGAGTCACTTGAGGGCTCATGAGAGGAAAGGTTCTGGTGGTGGGATTGAAGGATTGTGAGGGATGGTAGTGATCTGTAAAGATTATGCTATTGCTATGTTCGGATGAAACTACGAAAATAAACAAGTAACAACAAAGTAAATAAATAAATAAATAAATATATATATATATATATATAAGTAAAAAGTAAAGTCGTCAGGGCGGCCTAAAGTAGGTACCAGCCAATCAGCGAGGGAGTCTATTCCCTTTTCACTAGCACTAGACCAAGGAGATTGTTTTTGCCTCTGAGGTAGAGCGTCACGCCTACCATCAGCTCCTTACCTTACCGCACAGATCCCTGTGCTACTCATAGACTGAGTTGACGAGGGCCCGTATCGAACTAAGAACCTTGCAGTTTCTAGCCAAACGCTCTACCGACTGAGCTGACCCGGCCCCTTATATATGTGTGTGTGTGTGTGTGTGTGTGTGTGTGTATGTGTGTGCATCCAAATATTCTCCCTCTAGTTATGGTTAGATAATAAGGCAGATTGGGGTCTTTAACTTTGGTATGGTAACTGGTATAGAAAAAAGGGGACCAAGTTATCTTTAAGCACCCCAGGGGTGACCTGGATTCAGAGGGACATGTTTCACTTTGCACCGTCAACATCCGGTTGTTTGTTACCAGGCGATTTTTAGACGCATTTTTTTAACTATAAAATTATAAAACTAACTGCTAACCCTAACCCCTAACCCTAACCCTAATCCTTAAACCTTACCCTAACAAACAACCGGATTTGACGGTGCAAAGCGAAACATGTGCCCTTTGAATCCAGGTCACCCCTGGGTGCTTAAAGGTTCTTAGTCTGAACAAATTTTGAACAGTGTTTGTTAGCGAGTTGAAATTGTCAAGATTTAATCGATGGTTGAATTAGAGGATAGCGTGGAATCAGCGTTTGTCGATCCACACAAGAGGTCAAAGGTTGTGACGATAAGGGACCCACGCCATTTAGGAGAATGGCACAATACTCGCTGACCTTTGGGCACTTTTTTTTCAGTTTGTACCAAACGCGTTTACAGTTTTGCCAAAAGCACAGCTTGCCTTTGCAGATTGTGTTTACATTCTTGTCCATCTTGGCATTTGACGTGATGGTGTGTCCAAGGTAGGTGAATCGCTGACCACCTCAACACAGTCACGCCAATGGTCGTGTTGGGGGTGGGGTCGGTACTCTACCAAAGGTGCTGGATGATGGAATATTTCCGTCCTATACAAGCTGTCTTCGAGCTCTCTGCGTTTTTTCTTTTGTTTTACTTTCAAATTTTGCACAAAATTGTTACCCGTCTTCATATATATATATATATATATATATATATATATATATATATATATATTATTTTACAGTTTTCACAGATCAATTTCATTATAAACAGCGACCCAGGTTTCAGCTAAGCGGGCAATCATCAGACTGTTGAGCAAGATCCCATGCGTGTTTGTTGAAGTTCTTTATTCAATGTCACATTTTGGATTGCAAATAACGTCGTTAGTTCCGCGGACCGCTATTAAGTTCGGATTTACTAAAAATATAATTTTTTTCAAAATTGCAATTTTTTTGTATACCTAGATATATATATATATATATATATATATATATATATATATATATATCGTATCACAATGATAAAATTATAAATACAGATAATATAGAAAGGATTATAAAGAAACCATGGTAGACCCTTTATTTTTCGTCTAATGATAAAATAATAATAATAATAATAATTATAATATATATATATATATATATATATATATATTATAAGTATCACAATGATAAAATTCATAAATACAGATAATATAGAAAGGATTATAAAGAAACCATGATAGACCCTTATTTTCGTCTAATGTAATAATAATAATAATAATAATTATATATATATATATATACGTATAATATATAAAATTCACTTTTCACCACACGATTTTTATATCTTGACAAAGAGTGAAGGATCAGCGGAAATATTCGGAATTAATCGAAACCATGGACAGAACACAGCTGAATATTAACCATTCTGTTTTGTTTTTTGTTTGTTTATACACAATATATATATATTTAATATATATATATATATATATATATATATATATATAAACCTAATGAGTCAGATATACCTACTACTAGCTCAACCAGTGAGATAGTCATAAGCATATACTTTTGTAATATGTATATATTTATATATATATATATATATATTATATATATAATATATATTATAGATACACACCACAGACACACACACACATATATATTATAGAGAGGAGAGATAGATAGATAGATAGATAAACCTAATGAGTCAGATTTACCTACTAAAGTTTCGTTTAGTGCTCTTCAGGCTAAGATCTGACATGTTTTGTAATGAATATATATTTTTCATATATATATATACATATACTTGTTTTCTTTCGGCCCAAGTATTCTAGTATCAACGATTATTTTTCGGTTTGTCGACTATACTTGGTCTTTTCTTTTTGAAAAATTTTTTTTCTCCCCAGTAATTTTGGTTGTATGCTTTTACAATCAAACTATTTCCCGGGTTTTTCTTTACCGCAACGGATACCAACATTTGGTATATATATATATTATATTGGTGCGTTAGTGGTGGATAAGATTGGGTATTAATCGGGAGGCTCATGACAGTGATGGAGCTATTATATATATAAGAATACGTAACTATATATATATATATATATATATGAGGAAAATGAGTAAAAAAGAAAAGTAAATGGATAAAATGATTAATCGATATCACATTAATCGATATCACTTACACATGTGTTTCGGTCAGTTTATGTGTGTGAAAATATTTCGCACACATAGAAAATCGACCTTCATCAGAGTGAACATTTATTTCATAAAAAAGTGTTCACTCTGATGAAGGTCGAGTCTTCTATGTGTGCGAAATATTTCACACACATAAACTACCGAACACATGGTAAGTGATATCGATTAATGTGATATCGATTAAATTCATTTTATTCCATTTACTTTTCTTTCTTTTACTCATTTTTCCTCATATTGTCGGATTCAATTCCTCTTTCCATTTTTACATTATATTATATATATAATTTGTGTATCCTATACAATAAATATATATATATTTACAAACTAATACATATTTATCCTTGATATATATATATATATATATATATATATATATATAATATATATAAGTAAGTAAAGTTAAAGTCGTCGGGCGGCCTAATCGGTATCAGCAAATCAGCGAGGGAGTCTATCCCCTTTCATAAGTGCTAGACAAGGAGATGTTTTTGGCATCTGAGGTGGAGCGCCACACCTCATCAGCTCCTTACTTTACCGCATATATCCCTGTGCTACTCATACGCTGAGTTGCGAGGACCGGAATCGAAACTAGGGAACCATTGGGTATAATATAAATATATATATATATATATATGAAGAGTTAAAATGAAGTGAATTCGACGGTATTTAATATAAAAAGAAAAATGGAAGTGAATTTGACGGTATTTAATATAGTGAAAAAATTATCTACATATTTTATTTGTTTACTTTTTATTTGTTTTTATTTTAATTACGTGACGAGAAAGTGTGAGTGTGTGCATTTGTGTGTGTGTGTTGTGTGGTTGTGTTTGTGTGTGTGTGTGTCTGTGTATGTATATGTGTAAAATTATTACTTAAAGTTGTAATTTTAATCTGCAGTGTTGGCTGAATAATACCACTTCATTTTATTTGAACATGTCTTTATAAAATTTTTCACTATATTACATGTATATATATATATATATATATATATATATATATATATATATTATATATATATTATTTTAATAGATGTAGATCTATGTGGTGCATACTGTGTTAATTCTTACGGTCTTGCTCTGTAAATGAATATGAACGTGACATTATCACCCCTTAGGACTATATTATTAAAAATGACAGCATGCTTCCTAAAAATAAAACTATTTATTTATTATATTTCATCTTATTTCTCTTATCGCCAATATTCCTATGTACATTTTTATTTTACTTTTAATGCGTTCCAGCAGCAAATTATCATGAAACTAATGTTAAATATCACTCTTGATCTCGTGACCCAACCATAGATTTTTTTTTTACTTATATATTCTGATAATTCATTTCTGTTTACATTTCTTGGCATTTGCACTTGTAATATACTTACTTACTGCCCAGATGTATATAATGCATTCCTTATACAGAGCTTCACCTTCTGTGTTTAGCTCCTCGCATTCATCCAGAAGAAAAAAAAAAGATTCCATATGTTTTATTTCATATTTAATCCCCAAAATATCAACGTATTGATTATTAAACAATTCGCATGCGCCAAAAATCTCTAAAGTCATTCCGATAAGTGAAAATATTGAACGTTATTATACTGAAACTTATATATATAAAGTCGTCGGGCGGTCTAATGTCGTATCGGCCAGATAGCAAGGAGTATATCCCCTTTTCACTTGCGTTAGTCCAGGAATTATTTTAGCATCTGAGTGGAGCGCCACACCTACCAACAGCTCCTCACTTTACCGCACAGATTCCTGTGCTACTGATTCGCTGAGTTGGCGAGGCCGTATCGAACCAAAAACCTTGTGATTTCCTAGCCGAACACTTACCGACTGATCTATATCAGGTGTGTGTGTACTTTATGTATGTGTGTGTGTGTGTGTGTTTGTGTGTGTTTTACTGCTTAGCTCAGACCGTTACTTATAGTTTCACGTATTGCCACACAGGTCGTGTATGACAATAGTACATTCCTCTGATAAATAGGGAGAGCCAAGACTTAAAAGGAATATATAATTAAATCTAGTCGAAAATAATCAGCAAAAGCTATTTTTCTGCCTAGACTTACTCTCGAACACCCATTCCCCGAGCCCCACCTTTTACTATTTGGTCAAAATCCAGAATTCTTTAACGATCCAGATTTGTTGTTAAATATCTTTGAAAGCATCACTAAGTGAGCTTATCCTCTTCCCTTGTTTAAGGTCCATGACAGAATAAGCAGATCTAACTGCTGAGCCCCGAATCTTTCAGTCTTTTAAATTAGGGCCCCTAAGCGTGAGAATGTCAAGATATTAAAAGAACGCATGCGCACTGCACGGCAGATGACAAAAACGTGTGCCCCTATAGGACCAGCTTTTATGATAAGCCTCCTTTATTTATTGCGATAACAGAAGGCTGCGTGTCTCTCCGCATCACGCGGGCAGCTTCTGCTACTCAATAATTCGGTAGTAAAACATCCATCTAGATTTAAAGTGACTGCCCTTTGCATACTCTTAGGGAGACTAATTCAACGGTGTCTACTCGGGTAGATCTAATTATATTTGTTACCCCGACTATAGCAAGATACCGAGAAAGATGACGCCTTAGCTCCTGTTAGAGAAACATTTATCAAATTTGGGAATATATTTACAGACTTTATCTTGTGCTTACCCCTACCCCCACCCCCACCCCAAGATGTCGATGCCCGTCGCCTCAAAGAAATCGCTCTGGTATTTACAAATATAACTTTTTTAAAATATTGATAAGATAAGTTCGGTCTATTAGGCTGCTACCAAAAGAAATAGGCCAGATAAAATTCTAATATTTTCTTAAGTAAGTAAATAAAGTCGTCGGGGTGGCCTAAAGTTAGTATCAGCCAATCAGCGAAGGAGTCTATCCCCTTTTCACTAGCCGTTAGACCAAGGAGATTGTTTTTTCGTCTGAGGCTTCAGCTTCTTATTTTTATCGCACAGATCTATGTGCTACTCATTCGTTTGACGAAGGGCCCGGTATCAAACTAGGAACCTTGTGATTTTCTAGCCGAACGCCTCTACCGACTGAGCTAAACCGTAGACCAAGTAAGATGATGAATACAACTAGCAGGACCTGTGGATATACCACGGTTATAATGATTTAATTATCACAAGCGTTTGGTATGTTTATTTAAGAAACTATTGCAAAATTACTTCGAATTATAAAATTATAATAATCTCTCTCCCATGTCTCTCTCTGTCTCTCTCTCGTGTCCTCTGTCTCTGTCTCTGTCTCTCTCTCTCTCACTTTTCTTTCCTTCTTTTCATCTTTTATTATTTTCGATTGAAACAGATTAGCGCAATTCGCGTCCGCACGCTTTAACCCTCTCTCTATCCTTACTGATCTCTTTCTTTTTTCTTTCCTTCTTACTATATTTTCTGTGTAGCATGTTCTTTTTCTTCCTTTTATTTATTACTAGAAGCGGCCTACTCGGCGTCGCCTAGGTAGGAGGCGGTAAAAAAGGTAATCTCGCAGATCCATTATTGCTTGAATCACGTGTTGGATCCTCGCAGGAGGGACCCATTTAAAATCCCTATGCTTAAAAAAGACCTTGTTTTGATCCAGACACTCTGAAAGAAAAATTAATGTCTCCTGCATTAAAATACTAAATCAAAAAAAAAAAAATCCATGCTGTTATTTAGATGTTATTCTTTTAATATCTTCGCGAATATAAATCAAATCTCTATATTTTGCTCAAAAACCAAGCTCTGGTGATATTTAATGTATATATAATGATTACTTTGTCGTTAATGTTTTATTTTCGAAGTTTCCCCCGGACATACAGATACACACAACTGCCCTTTATTATAGTATAGATAGATAGATAGTAAATACAAATGAAATGGGTCCATTATTTAACCAAGGTGAAAAACACTCGTAAAAATAAGAATTCGGAGGATAAGCAACACGAAATAATCAGGATTTACATTTCCGCGTTTCATCTTCGAAGATTTGAGCCAGGTTCTCATTTTTAACCGAAGGGTGATTGGAAGATGATAACGGGTCGTACTTTAAGGAACACAATTATCGATGTATATTTGATTGATTGATTTTTTAACAGCATGTCAATCAGGTCTAGGGTTATTTTAATCTAGACGTCAGAGAATTGTGTTCATTGAAACACTTTCGTTCCTTCTTTTCATCTTTTTATGTTTGATTGAAACAGAGTAGCGTCATCACTTCCACGCGCTCACCTCCTCTCTATATCTTTCCCCTACTCTCTTTCTTTCTTTTTTTCTTTCAAATTATATTTGTTATGTGCAGCATGTCCTTTGGGATTAATATGAAGTAAAACATATAGATTCTGTTTCTTTTTCCGGTATTAGAATGCGAAGCACTAAAACCATAGAAGGGGAAGCCTCGTATAACAGAAAATGAATATTAGAACTAACAAATATATGCACCCTCCGTGCAAGTTTATTTAAGTTTTTATATAATAAAATATCCTATTAAATTAGAAAGGCTAATGAAACTGACTAAGAATGAAGATCAAAAGATATGCAACAGAGGGGGTATAATCGAAAAATAGAAACAACTTTGAAACTAACTATTCCATCATTTTCCATACTCCCCTTTTCTTTGGTAAATTTTTCCTAATTAAACTATTTAGTTTAAATAGGAAGTAAAGGATACTATTACAGTTATTTCTTCTATGTAAATAAAATTCTTTTAAGATTTATCCACGAGAATTTTTGTTTATATTTCTTAAGATAAAACCAAACAATTAGAAATCAAATAATACCGCACATATTTATTAAAATAAAATTAAATATCAATATGCAAATTAGCCTTCTCGTTCAAACTGTAAACCGCTATTTGTTGTATATATAAATACAATTGCATGTTGTTAGTACGTAGATATTGGTCAACAGAATTAATAATGTAAAACAATTTTTTAATAACTGAAGGTTTAACAGACTGAAAATCATGGAGAATTTGACGTAAATAATTAAGGGAATTGTGACTTGAGTAGTAATATAGTTTCGGTTACAGGACAGAAAAAACGCACAATCTCCATTATAATAAGATATAAGTAAAAAGAAATCTATGTTTGGGTCACGATATCAAGACCGAATATTTAATATTTGGGCAATTCTATGTCAAATCATCAAGAAAAAAAGTTTTTAATTTGTCACCCACTTCAATTTTTCTGAAATTTTATACAAATGTGGACTGTTGTTAAAGTTAGACATTCCCCAAAATTTGAGCTTCCAATTCCAAGAATTGGCAGAGTTATGTCGATTTTTGGGCTCTTGGCAAACACCAAACTAATTCTTTTGATACCAAATAATGTTTCAATATATGTGAATTTAATTATAAAAAAATTGTCTTAGATTTAGTGCGACATCGCGACATTGATCTTGCAATTGAAAAATCAGAAATCCTCATAACTCTAAAATTGGCTGATTCTCAGACTTTTCGATAACATTTTGGATTCTTGTGCAAAAATGCTATTATAAACCAATTTTTAGGAGTAAGGAAGCTATAGAACTCATTTTACAGACAAAAATAGATTTCAAAATGTCAACATTTTTCGCGAACCCCTCAAATTTGGAGAGCTAAAATTCGAGATAACTCCGCCAATTCTTGGAATTTGAAACTCAAATTTTGGGGATTGTCTAACTTAACATAGTCCCCATCTCCACAAAATTTCAGAAAATTGAAGCGGGAGGGTGACATGGCCTGGATGATTTGACATGGAAATTACCCATTTAGTTTTATGACAAATTTGCTGCTGGAACGCATTAAAAGAAAATAGAATATACATGGGGAATAATGTGAGATAAAAGAATTAAAATAAAATATAATAAAACTCTATCTGATAGTGAAGTTCTAATTCTGTCGCTCTTGAGAATTTGTAGTATCCCTTCATCACCATTACTGCCAGGTCCACTTTGGCCCTGGGTGATAATATCTGTTATGGTCCAATCTATGGGTTGAATAGAAAAAATGTGTATAAAAAATTGAATTTAAAAAAAAATTGCAGTACCCATCAAGAATGAATAAACCTAAACGTCTCTGGCATATAAAATAACCCAACAAGGGTGACATGCCAGTAAGAATCAAACAAACCAAATAACAAACCTCTTCTGAGTTAGGTGTAGTACCAAAATTAACTGAAGTTATATCTTATTATAATTGAGATGGCAGATTGTTTGTCTGTCTGTAACCGAAACTATATCACTACTCAAATCACAATTCCCTTAGTTATGTTACATCACATATGCTCCTGATTTTTTTATTTTTATTTAAACCTCAATTATTAAATAAATTTGTTTACATTATTAATAATATTTGGCTTATTCTCCATTGCTAATACCATGCAAATGTTATTTATTATATTCAACAAAATGGTGGTTTACAGTGTGAAATTGGGAAGGGCTTAATTTGCATATTGATATTAAAAAACTTACTTTTAATAAACATGTGTTAGTATTATTGATTTCTAAATTGTTTTTGGTTTCAGTCTTAATGAATATGAGCAAAAAAAATACCTCGGGATGATTCTTAAAAAGAAATCCATTAACAAGAAAGAAATAATTTTGTGATTTTATTCTTTATTTCCTATTAACTTAAATTGTTAAATTAGAAAATTTAGCAATGGAAATATGGAAGTGATGAAGAGTTTCAGTTGTTACTTATTTTTCGATTTATTACCCCCATCAGTTTCAAACATCTTTTTATCTGCATTTCTTATTAGTATTCATTAGCCTTTCAATTTAATATTAATATTTTATTACATTAAAACTTAAATACTTGCAACCGGGGGTGTATATATTTGCCTAGTTGAGTTTAATATTGACGTTGAATTATTACCAAATTTAGTGCCGCTAAGTTTAATATAAATTTCTCTATACATTATTTTATTTGAGTTGATTTTTAAAAAGGAACATTTTAAATTATAAACTTTTTCTGCTCTTTAGATAAAGAAAATTGGTTTTCGTTGTAATACCATTAGGTGTCTATCGCTATTTTTTGTGGGTTTTCTTTTGAAATTCTGTCTGAAAACGTTGACAACTTTAAAGCCAGAAAACCACGGAAGTTTTGGAAAATGTTCGAATGTTACTCAATTTTGTTCGTTTCTTTTTTTTAAAAGTTGTATCCTTTTTCCCAAAACTTCCGTGTTTTCTGGCTTTAAAGTTGTCACGTTTTCAGACAAATTTCAAAAAGAAAACCCACAAAAAATAGCGATAGACACCTAATGGTATTACAACGAAAACCAATTTTCTTTATCTAAAAGCCAAAGAAAAAGTTATAATTTAAAAATGTTCTTTTTAAAATTCAACTCAAATAAAATATGTATAGAAATTTTATATTAAACTTAGCGGCACTAAATTTGGTATAATTCACGTCAATATTAAACCAACTAGCAATATATTACACCCCGGTTGCAGTATTTAAGTTTAATGTAATAAAAATTTATTAAATTGAAAGGCTAATGAAACTAAATAAGAATGCAGATAAAAAGTTTGAAATGAGGGGTATAATCGAAAAATAGAACAACTGAAACTCTTCATCACTTCCATATTTCATTGCTAAATTTTTCCTAATTTAACAATTTAGTTATATAGGATAAAGAATAAAATCACAATTATTTCTTCTTGTTAATGATTTCTTTTAAGAATCATCCCCGAGGATTTTTGCTCATATTCATTTAAGCTTGAAAACCAAAACAATTAGAAATCAATAATACTAAGCACATGTTTATTAAAGTCAAGTTTTAATATCAATATGCAAATTAGCTCCCAATTCACACTGTAAACCACCATTTTGTTGAATATATAAATACAATTGCATGTAATTAGCATGGGAGATAAGCCAATATTATTAATAATGTAAACAAATTTATTAATAATTGAAGGTTTAAATAAAAATAAAATCATGGACAATGTGATTTGTACATAACTAAGGGAATTGTGATTTGAGTAGTGATATAGTTTCGGTTACAGACAGACAAACACTCAATCTCAATTATAATAAGATATAACTTCAAGTTAATTTGTACTTACACCTAACTCAGAAGAGGTTTGTTTATTTGGTTTGTTTGATTCACGGCATGTCAACCCTTGTTGGGTTATTTATGCCAGAGACGTTTAGGTTATTCATTCTTTGATGGGTACTCATTTTTTTTTAAAATTCAATTTTTTTATACACATTTTTCTATTCAACCCATAGATTGGACCATAACAGATATTATCACCCGGGCCAAAGTGGACCTGGCAGTAATGGTGATGAAGGGATACTACAAATTTTCCAGAGCGACAGAATTAGAAACTTCACTATCAGATAGAGTTTTATTATATTTTATTTTAATTCTTTTATCTCACATATCCCCATGTATATTTCTATTTTCTTTTAATGCGTTCCAGCAGCAAATTTGTCATAAAACTAAATGGGTAATTCCATGTCAAATCATCCAGGCCATGTCACCCTCCCGCTTCAATTTTTCTGAAATTTGTTGGAGATGGGGACTATGTTAAAGTAGACAATCCCCAAAATTTAGTTTCAAATTCCAAGAATTGGCGGAGTTATCTCGAATTTTAGCTCTCCAAATTTGAGGGGTTCGCGAAAAATGTTGACATTTTGAAATCTATTGTCTGTAAAATGAGTTCTATAGCTTCCTTACTTCCTAAAAATGGTTTAAATAGCATTTTTGGCACAAGAAATCCAAAATGTTTATCGAAAAGTCTGAGAATCAGCCAATTTAAGCTTAATAGAGGATTTCTGATTTTTTCATTGCAAGATCAATGTCCCGATGTCGCCACTAAATCTAAGACAATTTTTTTATAATTATTTCCACATATATTGAACATTATTGTATCAAAAAGATAGTTTGCTGTGTTTGCCAAGAGCCAAAAATCGACATAACTCTTGCCAATTCTTGGAATTGGAAGCTCAAATTTGGGGAATGTCTAACTTTAACACGTCCACATTTGTATAAATTTCAGAAAAATTGAGAGTGGCGTGACAAAATTACTTTTTTCTTGATGATTTGACATAGAATTGCCCAATAATTAAATATTCGGTCTTGATAATCGTGACCCAAACATAGATTTCTTTTTTACTTATATTCTTATTATAATGGAGATTGTGCGTTTTTCTGTCTGTAACCGAAACTATATTACTACTCAAGTCACAATTCCCTTAATTATTTACGTCAAATTCTCCATGATTTCAGTCTGTTAAACCTCAGTTATTAATTAAAAATTGTTTTACATTAATTAATTCTGTTGACCATATCTACGTACTAACAACATGCAATTGTATTATATATACACAAAAATAGCGGTTTACAGTTTGAACGAGAAGGCTAATTTGCATATTGATATTTAAAATTTTATTTTAATAAATATGTATGCTTGGTATTATTGATTTCTAATTGTTTGGTTTATCTTAAGATATAAACAAAAATCTCGTGGATAAACTTAAAAAGAAATTTATTTACAAAGAAGAAATAACTGTAATAGCTATCCTTTACTTCCTATTTTTAACTAAATAGTTTTAATTAGGAAAAATTTACCAAAGAAAAAGGGGAAGTAATGGAAAATGATGGCAATAGTTAGTTTCAAAGTTGTTCTATTTTTCGATTATACCCCCCTCTGTTGCATATCTTTTTATCTTCATTCTTAGTCCAGTTTCATTAGCCTTTTCTAATTTAATAGGATATTTTATTATATTAAAAAACTAAATACTTGCACCCGGAGGGTGCATATATTGTTAGTTCTAATAATTCATTTTTGTTATACGAGGCTTCCCCTTCTATGGTTTAGTGCTTCGCATTCTATACCGGAAAAAGAAAAACGAATCTATATGTTTTACTTCATATTAATCCCAAAGGACATTTGCTGCACATAACAAATATAATTGAAAGAAAAAAAGAAAGAAAGAGAGTAGGGGAAAGATATTAGAGAGGAGGTGAGCGCGTTGGAAGTGATGACGCTACTCTGTTTCAATCAAACATAAAAAGATGAAAAAGAAGGAACGAAAGTGTTCAAGGACACAATTCTCTGACGTCTAAGATTAAAATAACCCTAGACTGATTGACATGCTGTTAAAATCAATCAATCAAAATATACATCGATAATTGTGTTCCTTAAAAGTACGACCGTTATCATCTATTCCAATCACCCTTCGGTTAAAAATGAGACCGCTCAAATCTTCGAAGATGAAACGCGGAAATGTAAATCCTGATTTATTTCGTGTTGCTTATCCTCCGAATTCTTATTTTTTTACGGATGTTTCACCTTTGGTTAAATAATGGACCATTTCATTTGTATTATCTATACTATCTATCTATACATATTATAAAAGGGCAGTTGTGTGTATCTGTACTGTCCGGGCGGGGGAAACTTCGAAAAATAAAACAATTTAACGAAAAAGTAATCATATTATATATACATTAAATATCACCAGAGCTTGGTTTTTGAGCAAAAATAATAGAGATTTGATTTATATTCGCGAAGATAATTAAAAGAATAACATCTAAATAACGCATTGGATTTTTTTTTTTTTTTGCATTTAGTATTTTAATCAGGAGACATTAATTTTTTATTCAGAGTGTCTGGATCAAAAACAAGGTCTTTTTTACAAATAGGGATTTTAATGGGTCCTCCTGCGAGGATCCAACACGTTGATTCAACAATATGGATCTGCGAGATTACCTTTTACCCCCTCCCCTACCTAGGCTGACGCCGAGCTAGCCGCTTCTAGTAAATAAATAAAAGGAAGGAAAAAGAACATCTACACAGAAAAAATAATAAGTAAGAGGAAAGAAAAAAGAAAGAGATCAGGTAAGGAAGAGGAGGGTTTTAAGCCGTGCGGACGCGATTGCGCTAATCTGTTTCAATCGAAAATAATAAAAGATGAAAAGAAGGAAAGAAAAAAGTGAAGAGAGAGAGACAGAGACAGAAGGACAGAGACAGAGAGAGAGACAGAGAGAGACAGGGAGAGAGATTATTATAATTTCTTATATATTTGAAGTATTTGCAATAGTTCTTTACAATAAAACATACCCAAACGCTGTGATTAATTAATCATGTATACCGTGGTATATCCACAGGTCCTGCAGTTGTATTCATATCTTACTTGGTCTCGCGTTTTAGCTCAGTCCGCGGTAGAGCGTTCGGCTAGAAATCACAAGGTTCCTAGTTTGATACCGGCCCTCGTCAACGAATGAGTAGCACATAGATCTGTGCGATAAAATAAGAAGCTGAAGCCTCAGACGAAAAAAAAATTCTCCTTGGTCTAACGCTAGTGAAAAGGGAAACTTTCGCTGATTGGCTGATACTAACTTTTAGGCCACCCCGACGACTTTTACTTACTTACTTAAAAAAAATATTTAGAATTTAATCTGGCCTATTTCTTTTGGTTACAGCTAAATAGACCGAACTTATCTTATCAATATTTTAAAAGTTAATAGTTTGTAAAATACCAGAGCGAATTTCTTTTGAGGGCGACGGGGCATCGAACATCTTGGGGTGGGAGGTGGGGTAGGGGTAAGCAACAGATAAAGTCTGTAAAATATATTCCCAAATTTGATAAATGTTTCTCTAACAGGAGCTAAGGCGTCATCTTTCTTAGGGTATCTTGCTATATTCGGGGTAACAAATATAATTAGATCTACCCGAGTAGACCACCGTGAAATTAGTCTCCCTAAGAAGTATGCAAGGCAGTCACTTTAAATCTAGATGGATGTTTACTACCCCGAATTATTGAGTAGCAGAAGCTGCCCCGCGTGATGCGGAGAGACACGCCAGCCTCTTCTGTTATCGCAATAAATAAAGGGGCTTATCATAAATATAGGTCCCTATAGGGGCACACGTTTGTCATCTGGCCGTGCAGTGCGCATGCGTTCTTTAATATCTTGAACATTCTNGGTATCAGCCAAACAGTGAGGGAATATATTCACTTTTCACTTTGCGATGGACCAAGAAGAGTGTTCTTTTTAGTGTCTGAGGTAGAGTGCCACACCTACCATCATCTCCTAACTTTATCGTACAGATCCATGTGCTATTCATACGCTGAGTTGGTGAGGGCCGGTATAGAACCAGGAACCTTGTAGTTCCCGGGTGGACACTCTACATACTGAGCTAAACCGGACCAGAATCACATACTTGTGAGTATATGTTAAATCGAAGCCATATTTACTTTTAAAAAGAGCACTTTGTATAAAAAAAAGTAAAGTAAAGTCGTCGAGGCTGCCTAATGTCGGTATCAGCCAGACAGCGAGGAGTCTATCCCCTTTTCAATAGCGCTAGACCAAGGAGATTGTTTTTGCGTCTGAATTGGAGTGCCACACCTAACATCAGCTCCTTACTTTACCGCACAGATCCCTGTGCTACTCATACGCTGAGTTGGCGAGGGCGGGTATCGAACTAGAACCTTGTGGTTTCTAGCCAAATGCTCTACCGACTGAGCTAAAATTGCGACCACGACTGTACGAAAGTGATTATCCTTCCCCTATGATGTCGTATCATCACGTCAGAAAACACAACAACTTCCTTTGTATCTCGTGGGAGAGAAGTTGCTTGACGGAAAACTAAGTGTCTCTGAGTAGGAGATTTGAGGATTTGAACTAAAGTCGCCGTATTATTTCCTACGGCGATAACCGTTAAACATGAACGCCTCACAGTGGATATAGAAAATCTGTAGAAATCTTATGATTTGGTTTCAAATCCTAACAATTTAGCACGTTTGGAAGGCGAATTCGAGGGACTAAAGACAGGATATATCAATAATATTGACCGGCTGTTTGAGTTTGAGTTTGAGTTTTGTTTAACGGCATAACAACCTCTGTGGGTCATTTTAATACCCAAAAGGTTATTTTGGATTTCAGTCTTTAAAGTAGTGGTTCTATGGAGATAATTGGTTATGTTCTGTTGTATCTTGTTGAAAAGGTTGCTTTTTTTATAAAATTTAAAATGTTTTCGGAGTTTGTATTCTTAAAGATGTCTTTCAGGTTTCTTGCTTGATAGTATTGACCGGCTGTGCAAATAATACGTTTTAAATCATTTAAAAGGATCCAGAGTCAGCACCCCACAAGAGAGACCTTAACCCCTTTCACGCAAATCGTTCGAGCGAGACGAACAAGACATGCTGAGCAATGCTGGAGAAGCAAGGACGAATCATAAGCGATGCTCTCCTGTGAAAACCAGCACATGGGCACGTCTGTGGGGGCTGTCCAGCAGAGACCTACATTGACCAGCTCTGCACGGATATTGGGTGCTGCGCAGAGGAACTTCGAAAGGAATAAATGATAGGGACGTTTGGTGAGTGATTGTTATGGAGATGCGTGCTACTAGCGCGAGATGATGATGATGAAACCAGGTTTACTTTTAAAAAATAGTTCCTAGTAGAGTGTAATGATAAACAGGAAACAACATGCAATTGCGACCACGCCTTGGGAAAATGGATATGCCCCCCCCCCCACATACGATGTCGGATAAAATAACATCATCACCCTGGAAAACAGGAAAGATCCAGGTTAACAAAAGTGGTCGACTGTGTTGTTTAAAGCGGATATTGTAAATCGATTAAAAGGGATCCAGTGTCTGGATTTTAATCCACTGTACACAGGGATTTCTTTGTCGATATCCGTTACCAATTGTAAAATAATCGTTTGAAGTTGTACTCTACAGAAGTTCGTCACCACTGAATTTGTCGATATCCTCTCGTCATATTGTTCGGATTAGCATCATTGATTTAACGATTCAATACTGACATTGTTACAGCGCTTTCCAATCAATTTTCAGGAAATTCCATTTTCGTTCAGTGTACTAATGTTTCATCTGGTCAGTTAATACAAATCTTATATTATTGATCAATCTGACATTCCTAGGAACGTTTACGTTAGCTAGAAAGTTGTAAATGCAATAAAGGATGTTTATCAACATTATTGCAGGCTTGATTAAGTTCTTGGGCTCAGGAAGGTTGGGTATGTCAGCTAGTACTATTAGAGTGTTTGTTAGAAAGAAAGAAACTGGTATGTTGAATTACTTACATCATTGTTCATGTGTCGGATGAATGAAGAATCAAGAACGGTTCTTCTAGCATCTTCATTACACTTAGGTCTATAATAATCAGTGAAAGTAAGCATCATCATCACATTCGAGAAGCAGAGGGTACATTCATCAAAAAGTAACATATATATTTGGTAGTTGGCTTTACTAGTACAAAATAAAAAAACACCTCCGGGAGATGTAAAAATAGATTTTGAAACATATTGCCTGAGGGGTGGGAGTAAAATATTCAATGTCACCGAGTTTGTACCCTAAGTAAGTAAAATCATCAAATTCATTAAAGGATTAAAAATAAAACAATTTGAAATGTAAACTTTAAATATGTATTAAAATAAATAAACTATATATAGACATATAATACCAGTGATGTATTTATTAAAACTTGTTTTAAAAAAACAATGAGATTGTCTAATGTTGCATGTCAAATTTGAGTGTATTTATTCTATGTTATTGACGATTTGGGTAAGTTGACGAAAGCAGTGACGTAGTTTTGTTACAGACAAAAACCGGAAGCGAATCTCCACTATTAATAGATTAATAGATGACATATCAAACCTTGTTGGGTATGAAACAAAGAAGCTGCATTTTTATCTGCATTTCCACGGTGTAACTTAAAAATCAAAAGATCTCTGATTGTATTTTCGGTGTTTAAGTCTCTTATTGGTAAATCCAATGGTAGGAAAGGTTTAGTCTAGTTGTAGAAAGTCCAGTTGTAGTCCTTGAAATCCTAGATAGAACAAGAGTGCACTTGTAGCTGTGAAATCCCGTCGTAACCCTTGAAATCTTAAGAAGCACAAGAGTGTACTGGTTGTTGCAGAGAATCCAGTTTAGTTCTTCTGGTATTAAGTCCATTTAGCAACTGATTACAGGTCAATTACCAACGCGCCTTAAATGAATTCTATGTTCGTTTTTATTTTTAATGCCTGATCCTGATGTTGGTAAAGTCCATAAATATAAGTGGCAATTTCTCGTACATCTTAAAACAATAGATAATCCAACAGTAACCTAAAATCAAAAATTGTCAGATGTATGGTAAGTTACTGTTTTTTATACACTGGGTTAGTGGAATGATGCTTTGGTCCGAAACCATGATTGACGCCAGAATTAGTATATGTAAATGTTGATTATCCAGTTATTGGTTTTTGTTTGTTTGTATTTTGTTTTTGTGATATTTGGGTGTTGTTTTTAGTTTTAAACTCTAAAAACCTTTTTCAAAACTCAATTTTCTATCTAAACCCATAGATAGGACCCTAATAGAGTCTTTGTGGACCTGAGGTAAGGGTGATGAACGGGAACACCACATTCCCGTAACTTCCTAATTAGAAACTTCACCATCAAATAACCTAACTCTCTTCCACTTTTCACCACTTGGCATCTATCGACCAATCAGAAATTTGTTTCCCTTCAACGCTTAGTCCAGACTGACCTCTAATCACTCTCCTCTGACTACCTCTCTTCCACTTCTCACCACTTGTATCTATCGGCCAATCAGAAATTTGTTCCCTTCAACCGCTTAGTCCAAACTAACCTCTCATCACTCTCCTCTCACTACCTCTCTCCCACTCTTCACTACTTGGTATTTATGACCAATCAGAAATTCACAGGTAGCCTTGTGCTTCGTTATCCAAAATTCTAGTTACTTTCTACTATAATCTATACGTAACTTAGATTTTTGGATTTTCAAAATCTCATTATATTCATATAATATAGCCTATTAGATGAACGAATCAATCTGACATATTCTTATTGGATTCGTAGTATCCATAACCTTAGTATTATCTGCGTTATTCGGACTATTGTTCTCATCTTCATTGTCATCTGTTCAAGGTTTCGGCTGCTGTGCCCTCGCGCCTTCTACAGGTTTTTTCTTTTTGGACTCGGGAACCAATTGGACACATGGCCTAATGGATAAAGGGGTTAGGTTAAGACAGTTCTAAGTGATAGTTATCTCTAGACTGCAGGTTCAATCCTGGTCAAGGGCGGCAGTAACGTAGAATAATAATTAACACGGCTTAACACCCGTATCCAGCTATGGTTAGCGGAATGAGAACATGATACCCCGTTGACTGAATAAAGGGTTAGCTTCAAAGTTCCGTGATGGCTCCCGATACGACAAGAAGGTTTCGACAAGAAGGTTGCCGAGTCCGAAAAAAGGTTCCCGGGTCTGAAAAAAAGGTTCTCGAGTCCGACAAGAAATACCTGAAGAAGGCCGGAGGACACATCGGCCGAAACGTTGTACAGATAACAATGAAGATGAGGACAATAGTCAGAATAACGCAGATAATATTAATCATCAAGCCTCTTCTCAAGCATTCAGAGAAATGCCCATGACCTTGTGCCAACCTATGCCAAATCAAAACAAATAACAACTCATATAATCCTTGAACATCTTAATGAATTCTCTGTTCGAGCCTTTAAGATATTTATGTTGTATAAGATAAATCGGTTTTCATGATCGCACAGTAAGCCAAGAGTTTTATTTTCTTTCTTTTTTTTTTCATGTTTTTTTTCCTTCTTTTTTCCGCCTAGGGGGTCGTGCGTAAATCGTCCCTTTGCAAATAACAAGTAAAGACATTGACAATATTGTCTGCGTCTGATCATGAAAAAATAATATCTCGTGGAACTGCCGCCAATGTTTTCATGGAGTTACTTTATTGTGCCGTTAAATAATAACCTTAAACAATCAATTCATGTTTTATTGCATTTTTATCCAGTTTAAATAAAAGAGAAACATAAGAAAAATTAAAATGGATTCAAATCTAGTTAAACTTTCTTGTCAAAAGAGTATAATTATATTAGTTACACTGATTGTTTAATATTGGTAATTCTGGAAGTTTTCAATGGATATCAAGTAACAGCAAGCCTCTTTAATATTGCAGCACTTTCCTCAGTATCATTGTTGATTTTGCTAACACTTTCTTCCATTCATTCATTCTTCTTTTCTTTCATGTCTGGATTATTTATTTTTATCCTTTCTTTTAATCAGGCACGAGCAATATGATTGAATTCAGAGGTTTTCCTTCTCTGAGACTGGTGGCCTACATATATATATATATATATATATATGTGTGTGTGTGTGTGTGTGTGTGTGTGTGTGTGTGTGTAGAGAGAGAGAGAGAGAAGAGAGAGAGAGAGAGAGAAATGGAAAAGCAAAATAATTATATGGATGAATTCTAATTTAATATGTGCTGACACGTGTTTCGACGATAAATTTTATCGTTGAAACACGTGTTATCAAGTTAAATTTCACCCATAGACTATATTGTTTTCCATTCATCTTTTGCAACATGTCGGATTTATTTCCATTTTCGTTACTCACACAGAAACACACTTTATATACATATGATATATATATATATATATATATATATATATATAATATATAATATATATATATATATATAGCTACATCATATTCAATGAACACACGTGTAATCGGCTGCAATTAATCGGTACCTCGATTAATTCAGTCGATTTAACCCTGAAGATCCTTATGGTAAAACTCGAGTAGGTTTCTATTGTATCCATTTCTTCAATAAATTTGCTCAACTTTGTATTGAGCACTTTGTATTTTGTTTTATCGCGGACTTAAACCTGGATTCTGTGCACCTCCAACGATCGTGCCCATATTCACTGGTAAGCCACCTTTTATCTATATAAATACATATATAGCTAGATAGATAAATGCTCGAATAGTGTTTGTGGCATCAATAAATAATCCAAAGTGCTCAATATATTATAAAACATAGAGCAGCAATAATAATAATAATAATAATAATAATAAATATAGTTATAGTAGAGGAAAAGAGTTAATGGTCTACCATAGTTGCAATCTAAATGATTTTATCAGGTCCCTACCCGACGCTTAACTAAGTGGATATAATTCTCTAGTTAAACTGAACTAAACTTGTTTAACTAAGGAATTACATTCTTAGTTAAAATAGTTAAATTGAATTTGAAGTAAAGAATTACATCCGCTTAGTTAAGCGTAGGGTTAGGTCTTGATGAAATCATTTAGATTGCAACTACACACACACACACACACACATAGACACATACACACACGCATATATATATATCTATCTATATATATATATATATATATGATAAAGGAATGATTTACCGGTGAAAATATTGGGTTGGTCTCAATATTTGGTTGGTACAAGTTTTAACCGGATAAGTCAGAATTATAATAAATATAAGTACTCAATACGTAAGTAACTGTTTTTAACGGCCATAACTACAACATAAACTGCTACGGTTAGCTGTAATTAATCAATATCTTGATTAATTCAGTGGATTTAACCCTGAAGATCATTATTGTAAAATTCGAGTAGGTTATTTCTGTACACACTATAATATATATAGTCTATAAGTCTATACGCATGTTCATGCGCACGCGCATGACAACATATGCACACGTGAAAAAACAAAAGCGTATCCGACATCACGTAAACACGTAAACATGCAACACGAGAATACAGTTAACCATTTGTACCATTTTTTCATTTTAAAAGCTCAAAGCTATTTCGTTTTACCTGACGAATACAATAGCATGAAACCGCTCGGCCGTAAAGATTGTTCGTACGTTAATAAATAAAAGCTAAACCTTTTATTTGTTCATCTATTCATATATATATATATATATATATATATATATATATATATATATATATAAGAGAGTTTTATAATTTGCTTGAAGCATTGTGTATATATTGGTTAGGAGGTTGATTTAGAAGGCTATCACAATGCAGGTGTAAAGAAAAAAATAATAATACGGTAACAATGATGTTGCGTGTTAACCTGTGTTTAATTCTTGAATTTTCGAGATAATATCTCTTTTTCAAAAGATCACTGGAACTGAAGCAGTCTAGTTATGACATTTCCTTTTAAATTAAATTTTTTTCTTTGAAAATGATGGTATTTTTATATAACTGTATTCTCGTGTTGTATGTTTACGTGAATGTGGTGGTTTTTTTGTACTTGCGCGTATGTTGTCATGCGCGTGTCCATGAAAATGCGTGTTGGTTATGACGTTATGACTATATATATATATATATATATATATATATATATAAGTAATTGGTAATTTGCTTGAAGCATTGTTAAGTATGTTATAAAATAATAAAATTCGAAGGCAATACAATGCGTAAAAAATAAAGACAAAAAGGTGTTTTATATGTCTAATCGATTTCAAAGCAAAGCTTTATCATCAGAGTGTAATTTCAGAAATGACGTGCTTATGTTTTTTTTTATTTGTTTGGTTATAATTTCTCTTTTTATTTCCTTTTCCTCTCCTTTTTTTCCTCTCTTTCTTCTTCTCCTCCTTTATGAATGGGCGAATAACTGTAACTTCTTATTTCTCTCTTTCTTTTTTTTCTTTTCAAAAGTTTGTTGAGAACAAGGTTGACCGGAAAAAAAAAAAGAGAGAAATAAGAAATTACAGTTATTCGCCCATTCATAAAGGAGGAGAAGAAAGAGAGGAAAAAAAGGAGAGGAAAAGGAAATAAGAAGAGAAATTATAACCACAAATAAAAAAAAAACATAAGCACGTCATTTCTGAAATTAAACTCTGATGATAAAGCTTTGCTTTGAAATCGATTAGACATATAAAACATCTTTTTGTCTTTATTTTTACGCATTGTATTGCCTTCGAATTTTATTTTATATATATATATATATATATATATATATATATATATATATAAAAGCAATTGGTAATTTGCTTGAAACATTATTAAGTATGTTATGATATATTAATATTTTGAAGGCCAATACAATGCGTATAAAAAATAAAAACAAAAAGATGTTATTTTTGTTTTATCGATTTCGAAGCATGAGCTTCATCATCAGAGTTTATTTTCAGAAATGGACGTGCTTGTGTTTTTATTTGTGTGGTTACAATTTCTCTTCTTATTTCCTTTTCCTCTCCTTTTTTTCTCTTTTTCTTCTCCTCCTTTATGAAGTTATTCGCCCATTTCATTCATAAAGGAGGAGAAGAAGAAGAGAGAAAAAAAAAGGAGAGGAAAAGGAAATAAGAGAAAATTGTAACCACACAAATAAAAACATAAATACGTCCATTTCTGAAAATAAACTCTGATGATGAAGCTCATGCTTCGAAATCGATAAAACAAAAATAACATCTTTTTGTTTTTATTTTTCATACGCATTGTACTGGCCTTCAAAATATTATATTATTATATATATATATATATATATATATATAATAATATATATATATATATATATATGTGTGTGTGTGTGTGTGGTGTGTGTCTCCCCTCTGAATGATTCCAAGATCCTTCTTTCTATCTTTCAGTCGTGGAATCGGCAGATCTTAATTGAAGCCGTTGCAAAGGTGGTTGGTAACCCTCAAGATCTGAATGAAACCCGGCGGCTTAGTAAGAGGGAAAACCTCTTGGCGGACTCTGGCTAAATTCGAAGAGATGAACTCGCTTAAGAGGATCAATTCGAGTGAGGTGAGGATTAGAAACCGTTCAATAACCTTTTCAATTGCTCCAAGCCCAACAAGGAAGGGGAAGAAAGAAAGGCCAGTTAAGTGTTGGTTTGAACTTTGATTTTTCCAGTTGAAGTACCGAACGGTTATCGAATCAGAGAAATTCCAATTCAGCCACTTAAATAAACTAGCAGGGCCTGTGTATACACCACAGTGTGTTAATTTAATTAATACAACGTTTGATATGTTTACCTAAGAGCTATTTCAAAATAGTTCAATATGTAAAAAGTATAATGATCTTGATTTAACTCTCTCTCTCTCTCCCTCTCTCTCTCTCTCTCTCTCTTCTCTCTCTCTCTCTCTCTCTCTCTCTCTCTCGCTTATTTCCTTCTTTTCATCTTTTCATTATGTTATAATTAGGCGACACCAGAAAATTAGGACTTACATTTTTATATTTCATCTTGGACAATTTGGATGGTCTCATTTTTAACCACAGCGTGTTGCAAGATGATAACGGCCTTATTTCTTTTAGGAACACCAGTATTAATATATAGACTAACGGGACCTGTGGATATACCACAGTATAATGATTCAATTACAACGTTTGATATGTTTACTTAAGGGTTATTTAAAGCTAGTTCAATATGTAAAAATGTATAATAATCTTGATTTAACTCTCTCCCACCCTTTATTCTTTCTTTTTGTTCGTCTTTTCGTTAGGTTTGATTGAAACAGATTAGCGTTATCTCTTCCTCGCGCTCACCCTCTCCCTGAGAAATTCAAATTCAGCCATTTACACAAACTAGCAGGACCTGTTGATATACCACAATATATTGTTGTTTTTTTTGTTTTTTTTTAATTGTTGGCAACCTTCCGTCTATTTAAGACGATGGCGTAGTGTCCATTTTTTTACCTACAGCTACATGAGTGGCTGAACATACACCACAATATAATAATTTAGATATTACAACGTTTGACATGTTTACTTAAGAGCTATTGCTAAATAGTTCAATATGTAAAAAGTATAATAATCTTGATTTAACTAACTCCTTTTTCTTTCCCCTTTTCATCTTTTCATTGAAACAGATTAGCGTTATTGCTTCCACGCGCTCACCCCCTCTCTCTATCTTTCTACAATTGTCTTTAATTCTTCCTTTCATTTTTTCTTACTTAAAAGCTATTGCAAAATAGTTCAATATGTAAAAATATAATCTTGATTTAACTCTCTCACACCTTTTCTCTTTCGTTCTTTCTTTTCATATTTTCATTATGTTCAATTGAAACAGATTAGCATTATCGCTTCCGTGCGCTCACCCCCCCTTCTCTCTCTCTTCTCTCTCTCTCTCTCTCTCTCTCTCTCTCTCTCTCTCTCTTTCGTATTCTCTTTCTATCTTTCTTTCTATCTTTCTTTCGCTCTTACTATAGCTATTGCGAAATAGTTCAATATGTAAAAAGTATAATAATCTTGGTTTAACTATCTGTCACTCTTTTTTTCTTTATTTCCCCCTTTTAATCTCTCTTTCTTTCTTTCTTTCTTACATATTTTTTCTGTTTTATATGTCCTTTTTCTTTCCTTTCTTTCTTTATAAGAAAACGGAATGGTCCGTTACTTAGCTGAGGTGACAACACTCATAAGAAATAACCATTCGGTGGATAAGAAACAGCAGATAATCAGGATTTACATCTTTACATTTCATCTTTGACAATTCATACGCTCTCATTTTTAATCAGAGTGTTTTGCAAGATGATAACAGTCGTATTTTTAAGGAACACGAATATTAATATAGATAGTCAGATTTTTATATACCTGTTTCATTTTTCATAGTTGTTCATTCCTTTTCAGAAAGGTTTTTTTATGCATACAAATTTATTTTCGAGGGAAAAATGGTCTGCCCTGTCGGCTGGGGCTATAGAATATACCAACTGCCTCTCTGTAAAAAGGTAAAATCTCCCCAATGGAGCCACCTGTTGGCTGTAGGGAGCGATCTGTGATGCTTAAGTACGGAATCTTGGTGGATGAGCTGTCCATAGCATGAAACATTCTGTGTTAGCCTTTAATTAGCAATAAAGGACGATTGAAGAGGCCCCCTCCGATCAATCGGCTACACATGGACAAGCTAGTGTAGGCCGACCAACAAAAACCTAAATAAATAAGCTCTGTACGGATTCTGAATGCCGTGAAGTAGAACTGCCAGGAGCGATGACTGATAGAGTTGGGTGGCGAGAGGGGTTCATGGGAAACCGTGCTGCCGGTTCAATATGATGATGATGATGATGACACCTTTAAAAATTACAAAAAGACCTTTATAAGATTTATACGTAAAATAAGAATGTATGTGTGTGTGCGTGTGTGTATGTGTGTGTGTATGTGTGTGTGTGTGTGTGTGTGTGTGTGTGTGTGTGTGTGTGTGTGTGTGCGTGCGTGTGTATGTGTGTGTGTGCGTGTAAATTAGAAATTAGTGAAATAGATCACTAATAGAACTGAGCCTATTCTAGTAGTGACCACCCCAAGAGGATTTAACAGGTTTAAATTCAAAGTTTTCCATCTCCCTGACTAGTAGCCTAACCAAGATTAAAGAGCTTGGTCTGCCCTACTATTTACCCATACCTGGAGGAAGAGTAGTTGCATTTATACGTTCCCCAATGGTATGAGCTTCTTCCAAGATTTGAACACGGGTCGACGCGTCCATTTCCTACGACACTACCCATTGCATTGCATCCCGCACGACGTACCTCCAACTGAGTGTGTGTGTGTGTGTGTGTGTGTGTGTGTGTGTGTGTGTGTGTGTGTTAGAAAAGAGCGAGCGAGAGAGAGAGAGAGAGAGAGAGAGAGAGAGAGAGCGGAGAGTGAAACTAGGTAAGTTATTATAATACCCATGTGCCAATTCATGTTTTTCAATGAAGTCAAATATTGCGTGCAATGGCCTCCATACTTGTTGTTTGTATCTAACTGCAAATCTCGCCGAATCACGTCAGCTCACGCGAAGAAGCAAAGAGATCACGTCGCGCTTAGAATAAATAAATGCTACAGAAACCGCTTCTATAACCCACAGCATAGATATGACCTCGCTTCGAAAAATAAATAAACAAGTAAAGCCCGCCCCCCCCCCACCCCAACTTTTCCAAAATGAATGGAATATTTGAAATATTAGTTATTATATTCTTTTAGGTAGAACTTCATTCCTCTAACCCCCCCAAAAAAAAAAACAAACATCCTTATTTGGCATGAGTTCTTAGCTTTGACTTTCAGCTACTAAATGACACTGAAAGGGTGAAACCATTTTTTTTTATACTGATGCATTCTGGGATTGAGATCTTAACATGCACGAAAATTGTAAATCAATAACATTGTTGACAACGTATCAAAATAAAGGAAATGTTTCCTTGTATTTTTCATGTCAAATCTTTTGGTAACATTTCTAGTATCGTTTGTATTTCAGAAAGCACTAATACCCTTGGGAAAGGTATGAATTTACCTAGTCTTGCTCCAGCTATAGGTAAAAGGTAGGACTGATTTGGCTCGTTAACCTTCGTTAAGCGACCAGTTTAAGAAAACTGAAGTTTGAATTAAAACCTGTTAAACTTAAGAAATCATCCGCGTGTCACATCCTGCTCGTATAAAATTGTTTTTGTTGGCATCCTTCCGTCTACTAAAGACGATGGCAGAGTGTCCATTTTTTTATCTGCTACTGCGCGAGTGGCTGAACAGACCAATTTTTGAATGGCAATCTCTGGAGCAGTGACTGCAAACAAAAAGTGATGCTTGCTGGAGTTGCTGTTGTCTCTCCTTCCTTTTGGCTCTCTTTTCCTTGTGGCTTCTTTCCTCTATTTTTCACTCCTTTTCGTTCCTTGTCTGACGAGGAATCGCCAGGTCGTACGGTCTTCTGCACAAGCCTCCCCTGTGTTGGTATTAATGTGGCATGTCTTCATGTCCCATCTTGCAGACATCTTTAAAGCGCAGGCGTGGTCTCCCTACTGGTCGGTTGTCCTCTGCTAATTCGCCATACAGTAGGTATTTGGGGATGCAGCCTTTGTCCATCGTCATGACATGGCCAAGCCAACGTAGGTGTCTCTCACAGATTGTTGTGGGCATGCTGTTCATGTAAAATTGTTGACAGCGTATCAAAATATAGGAAATATTTCGTTGTATTTTTCATGTCAAATCTTTCAGTAACATTTCTACTATCGTGTGCATTTTGTTATATACTCCTTTAGAGAGAGAGAGAAGAGAGAGAGAGAGAGAGAGAGAGAGAGAGAGAGAGAGAGAGACAGGATGAGGAGATATAATGATAATGTTTTGTTATATACTCCTTTAACATATCGGGTATATGAATGGCGAGAGAGAGAGAGAGATAGGGGGAGGGAAACAGAGACAGAGACAGAGACAGACAGAGAGACAGGATGAGGAGATGTAATGATAATGTTTTTTTATATACTCCTTTAACATATCGGGTATATGAATGGCGAGAGAGAGACAGGGGGAGAGAGACAGGGGGAGAGACAGACAGACAGGATGAGGAGATGTAATGATAATGAGTTTTTATTTTACAGCTTCTTACTTGTTTTTCGGTTGCCATCTTCCTTTTGGGCTGATTTCTTCTCTCTTCGGGCTCGGCAGTCTGCCTATCACTTGTTGATCAGTTAAGCAAGAAAGACTTGGTTGTTTTCTTCTATTCTTTATTACAAAACCCCCAGCCCAAAATAGTTCTCGAACCTAGCGGATAATGGTAGGCACCTTCAGAGCGACCGACCCCTGCGTCCGATCCCGGTCAATATCGGCCGGCAACTGCTAACTAAACCTAATTTCGCACACCCTCTTTTGGCGCGTTTTTTTTGGGGGGGGGTCAAGTAATGTCAATAATGCTGACTGTAATTTTTCACTCAACTCCGTCGGATTTTGAATTTTGAATTAACTTAATTCAAATTCTAGCTACACTTACTTACATAAATCATAGGCTACCCATGAATTATGTAACAATTTCACATAACATTAATTTCCCTGGAAAAAGGTATTATGCAACTACTCTCCCTTCAGCTATGGGTAAATAGAAGTATAGACTGGGCTCGTTAATCAGTCTAGGAAAACTGAAATTGGAATTAAAACCTGTAAAAATCAACTTAAGAAATTGCCCTTGTCACATCCTGCTCGTGTGGTCGTCGTCAGGGCGGCCTGATGTCGGTATCAGCCAGACAACGAGGGAGACCATCCCCTTTTCACTAGCGCTAGACCAAGGAGATTATTTTGGCATCTGAGGTGGAGCACCACACCTACCATCAGCTGCTCATTTTACCGCACTGATCCCGGTGTTACTCATACGCTGAGTTGGTGAGGGCCGGTATCGAACCAGGAACCTAGGGATTCCTAGTCGAACGTTCTACCGACTGATCTAAATCGACCCTTTAAAAAATGCTCCATTTCTTACGAATGAGATATGCTGTCGAGTTAATATTTGATATACACTAAACGTTTTTTTTTGTTCTAACATTTTTCGCCGTAGGGTTAACTAAAGGTTATTACTTATCAATAATATAACCCCCTCCGATTTGGATTTCAACAAATTTTAATTCAAAATCTAACAACACATACAGACATAATTCGTAGGTTACCCAGGAATTATGAAACATATAAGCAATGCAGCAGTGAAAAGTACAGTGTTTTAAAATCATACTTGAAGAATTGAATTGGAAAGGAGGAAATATTAGTAAACTTTTCGAAAATTGGTATTGGGGTTAACGAAAATCACTTCCAGCAAGTTTTTTTTTCTTTTCTTTTTTTAAATTGATGTTAAAATTGCTTCCAATTCAGTCATTGTCAGCCTCGTAATTACTATCATTAAAATTGAAATTTTGTTCTGATTTACTTAAGGGAAGGTGTGTCAGGTCATGTGATCTTGGTTTTTGTTACTTGTTCTAGAGAGAAATACTGGAAAAATCATCTCAGAATCAATAGACACCCCCCCACACACACACATATATATATATATATATATATATATATATATATTTATCTATTGTCATCTGCAGACATCGTGTTTCAACGTCTCGTGTCTCTTCAGAGTGGCTAGATTTAGCAGGCAACTGCCGACCGGAATCGAAAGCCAACCGAATTTTACACGTAATAAAAGTAGGGTGCTTTTAGGGGACTGAAACCGATTAATGCCATTTTGGTTTATTTCAATGGGTAAATGATTTTATGTATGAGGAAACTGAGTTACGAGCGAAACGAATTAAACTCGTAAGTCAAGGTACCTATATATATATATATATATATATATAATATATAATATAGTGGTACCTTGACTTACGAGTTTAATTCGTTTCGCTCGTAATTAACTTTCAAAATTAGGTTCGACTTCAATAAGCACATATTCTCCAAATATTGTCGGCTGAAAATAGCCATATCACAAACATCGTCTGTTTGTTTACTTCTCATATATATATATATATATATATATATATAACATGATAAGTCGAAACACGTATCTGTGGATGACTATATATGGTCCCCATCCCCCTGGGGTTGAGCACTTTGGAAGGGATTTCGCTGACGACCGCCAACTAAAGCGTAAACACAAAGCTATCCTATAAACGGGATATAGAACTCTATGGCGGCCTTTACATACATACAGATGTGTGTATTAAAACAGTTAAAATTCCTTCGCATTATGTGGGTGGCGATAGCCGAGCGGTTAAAGCTGTATGCCTGATGCTGAATCGATTGGGTTTTTATCCCAGCTGTAGGTAGCTTACAAATGTCTGAAGAAACTTGATAGGTCGAAACACGTGTCTGTGGATGACTATATATATATATATTGTAATATTGCAACAGATTTGCTCTACTAACATATTGAGCACTTTTTATTTGTTATATCGCTGTCTTACCTTTCTGAATTGTGCATCATTGTGACCATCTTCACCGGTAAGTCACCTTTTCCCAAATAACACACAAACACACACACACAGACAGACAGACAGACAGACACACACACATACACACATACACACACACACACACACACACACATATATATATATATATATATTATAATTTATATTTTTGAAATTAAAATATTTAAAAAGTAAATAATCAGAAAAATAGGTGCATTTAGAAATACATTGCAAAGATATTTGCTGGACTCTTGATCTGAGTTCATTACAGAATACTGGAAAACATTGGAAGCGTCGTCGTGTCACGGTTATAGACGTTGTAAATGGAATCGGCAGTCAGAGTTCAAATTGAAGTCAAGGTTGTTTGAGTTTCATTTTGTGTTAATAATGCCCTTGGAAAATTCGTGAATCCACCCGTTTTCTCCACCGCTACATATGGGGTATCTGTTTGGGCAGATTGGGATCTTTAGCAGACTGTCAAAAAGAAGACTCTGAATTCAAACCAGTTTCATTCCACTTAAAAATAGATCCTGAGTCACACCCTGTTCGTAGGAGAAGGAATGGCTAAGTATATATGTAAAAACTGCGTTGTTATGGTGACAAGAAGCATCTTATTATAATGGAGATTATGTATTTGTCTGTAATCGAAACTACGTCACCACCGACGTCACAATTCGGTTAGTTATATTCTTAATCAAATAGTCATTATGTCTTAATTAAAATCTTTTTTTAACGATGTCTCAATTAAAGTCTAAAATAGCCCTTGCTATCAACGAGTTTAGAATGCATAATTACATATATATATATATATATATATATATATATATATATATATATATATATATACGAATTATTATAATCTATTCTATACATATATAAAGGGAGGTTGTGTGTATATGTAAGTCCGGAGAAAACTTCGAAAATAAGACAATTAAAGACAAAGTAAATATATATACATATTAAATATCACCAGGGCTTGGTTTTTGAGCAAAAATAATAGAGATTTATAATTAAAAAATAGATTTAAATGATAACAGCATGGATTTCTTTTTTCATTTAATATTTTAGATAGTAGACATTTTTTCAGAGTAGCTGGATCAATACAAGGTCTATATTTTTTTTAATATGGGGATTTAAATCGGGACCACGAGGATTCAACTCACAATTCAGTAATAATGGATCTGCGGGACTAACTTTTTAAAAATACCCTTCTACCCTGGCTGCTGCTAGTTGTTAATATGTCAGTTTTCCTGAATAGACGTATACCAAGCTTTTTACAACTTTGGCAACCTGGTGTCGCTGAGGTGTGTAATGCAAAATTCATTGTTATGGGAACATGCATTTTTTGTATTTGCTGTATTACAATATTTTCTCTAAAAATCTCATTATTCATTTTTTTAGAATATTTTTATAATGATTATTTTAAAATTTACAGATAATACATTTTGATTGGATAGGCGTCCCATCATGATGTAATGGTTTGCAAGCTAATCTCGCAGATCCATTACTACCGAAGACTTCCTGGGTATGATGTTAAACTGCATCTAGTGGTAAGGTACTACTTCTGGAGCGCTGGAGAGTGTGGAGTACCCCTTCATCGCCATTACTCTCAGGTCCACTCTGTCCAGGAGTGGTAGTACCTGTTAGAAAAAATGAGTTTAAATTGAATAAACATCAAGAATGAATAAAACAAATCTTCCGCATAAAATAACCCAACAAGGGTTGACATGCCGTAAAATCAAACCATCCACCAAGAATGAATAAAACAAAATGTCTTCCGCATAAAATAACCCAATCAATCAACTAATGAAGACGAGTATCACAGCTAAACCGTGTTGAACGGGT
This sequence comes from Doryteuthis pealeii, assembly GCA_023376005.1. Classification (NCBI taxonomy): domain Eukaryota; kingdom Metazoa; phylum Mollusca; class Cephalopoda; order Myopsida; family Loliginidae; genus Doryteuthis; species Doryteuthis pealeii. Next base: position 14,230,265 of record CM042147.1, on the reverse strand, counting down.
TGGATAATAGGGTAGTTCGATTTTTCACTTTAAAAAAATATCAAATTCGTTGTCAAAAGTTGCGTGTTAGTATACTGAATACTGGTACAAAAATTGGTTAGAAAATTTACCGTTTTGAATATTAAATCAGAAATGATATTTTATTTTATTAAAATGAAACGAATTAAATATAACTAGAATTCAAATTGAAAATGTGCCCCCCCCCATCACCACCGACACCTCTGATATGCTACTTTTTACCTGATTTATTAAGCTGTAACAGACGATCTTTAATGCTATTTCCTCAAACAATGGTGCAAGTAAAAGACCTCATTTTTGGTATCAGTATTCAGTATGCTAACACAAAACTTTCGCATGGTGGATAATTTGATGTTTTATACCCTATTGTATAAATACCTTCTACATTTTGATCCGAAAAACATTTTCCAAGAAGAGACATTTTGATCATAGAGGCTTTAGAATACGCCGACTGCACCTCTGAAGAGGGGTAAAAATTCCCTCGCCAATGAGGCCACCTGTTTGCCATAGGAGGCTACCCATGATACTTAAGGATAGAATCCTGGTGACTGAGCAGTCCATGAGATGCAGCACTCCACTTTGGCCCTTACTTAGGCTAGACGGTCGGTCGGGGTGGTCCCCTCCGATAAATCTGCTGGTCAGAAGGCCTAACACCTATGATTGCCCCAACCCTATTGTCCTTATGACAAACCTCCAACCGAATTTATCATATATGTGCAAGAATGCGGTAGCTGAGGGTCTTGGTGTCCTGTGTATCACGTTAAACTCCATCTGACGGTGAAGTCCCAATTCTGGAGCTCTGGTGAATGTGGAGTATCTCTTCATCACCATTACTCCAAGATCCACTCTGACCCGGAGTGGAATTATTTGATAGGGTTGCATCGTTGGGTTAAATAGGAAAAAATTAAAGTCTTAAAAAAGCACTATTGAATACCCATCAAGAATTGATAAAACAATACGTCTTCGGAATAACATAACCCAACAAGGGTTGACATGCTATAAAATCCAACCAACCAAATGGATAATAGAAAGGGTGCACTGATACTACACTCTGATCTAGAAGAAGAATTGTTGATCTCTACTTAAAGATCCAGGCGGAAATGTCATGAAACATGTCCGTTAATCCAATAAAATGAATTAACTAAGTTTAACCACAATTCTGGGAATATATTAAGTTGTAAATGTCTGTGAGGGTATCTCGATAACTGGTACTCAATAGGGATACATTTATGACAGCAATGAATGGTTTATCAAGGGTTAAGCAAGGGTTAAATGTTACACAGTGGGAAATGGGGGGCATGATAAATCGTTTTAGAAAGTTTGGTATATAGTAGTCATTTAAAGCTGTTGGTTGTTGAGGGTAGGTTGGGAAGAAGAAGAAGAAGAAGAAGAAGAAGAAGAAGAAGAAGAAGAAGAAGAAGAAGAAGAAGAAGAAGAAGAGTAACCAAAGAAGAAGAAGAAGAAGAAGAAGAAGAAGAAGAAGAAGAAGAAGAAGAAGAAGAAGAAGATTAGACAGAAGAAGAAAAAGAAGAAGCACATGAAGAAGCACATAAAAAAGAAAAGTAAGCATAAGAAGAAGAAAAGATGAAGAAAAAGAGAAGAAAAAAAGAAGAAGCACATAAATAAGAAGAGTAAGCATGAGAAGAAAAAGAAAAGAAGAAGAAGAAGAAGAAGAAAACGAAGAAGAAAAGAAGAGAAGAAGAAGAAGAAGAAGAAGAAGAAAAGAAGAAAAGAAGAAGAAGAAGAAGAAGAAGAAGAAGAAGAGAAGAAGGAAGAAGAAGAAGAAGAAGAAGAAGAAGAAGAAAAGAAGAAGAAGAAGAAGAAGAAGAAGAAGAAGAAGAAGAAGAAAGAAGAAGAAGAAGAAGAGAAAACGAAGAAGAAAAGAAGAAGAAGAAGAAGAAGAAGAAGAAGAAAAGAAGAAGAAGAAGAAGAGAAGAAGAAGAAGAAGAAGAAAACAAGTAGAAGAAGAAGAAGCAATAAAGAAGAAGTGTAAGCATAAGAAGAAGAAGAAAACAAGATGAAGAAGAAGAAGAAGAAGAACAATCAAGAAGAAGAGTAAGCAAAGAAGAAGAAGAAGAAGAAGAAGAAGAAGAAGAAAAAGAAGAAGAAGAAGAAGAAGAAGAAGAAGAAGAAGAAAGAAGTTGTGAAAAACGACGTAAAGTAAGCTAATAACTAATGCTGCGTCTTGAGGCGATGAAATGTAATTTGAACTCGACAAAGGAAGAATTCAGTCTGGAATACAATACGCCTCGGAGACCCTTCACCAAGTTCATAGCATGGAGCAGTGGTGAACTATCTGTTACGCTGTCCGCTACCATCCATTAATAACTGGAGGTAGGCAGCTACACACACACACACACACACGCACACACACACACACACACCATACATATATATATATATATATATATATATAATATATATATATAATATATATATATATACTACCTCAGGCAAAGATTATGATAATTCTTTTCACAGACATGCACAGGAAATATTATGCAATAACCGAATATTGAGGAAAAAAGTATGGAAGGCTGTTGTAATTTGCATTCCTAAAACAAAAACCAGACACAACAGTCTATATGATGCTAATCTATAAGGCTTGGTTTGGTTTGGTTTGTTTTGTTTTACGGCATATCAACCTCAGTGGGTCATTTAATGCCGATAAAGTTTTGAAATAAATCAATTCTTAATGGATAATACAATTTTTTTATAAATACATTTTTCTATTTAACCCATAGATGGGACCCTAACAGGTACTACCACTCCGGGGTAGAGTGGACCAGGGAGCAATGGTGATGAATGGGGTGCTCCACATTCCCCAAACCTCCAAAACTGGAACCTCACCATCAGATAGAGTTTAACGTCATTCCCAGGACATGTAGACCCTCAGCCACCACCATCTAGCACCCATATGATAAAAAGGGGTGGGGCTTACCATAAGGGTATAAGGTTTGGTTTGGTAAGTTGGATTTTACGGCATGTCAACCTTTTCGGGATATTTAATGCCGAAGATGTTTGGTCTATTCATGCTTGATAATTATTCAAAATATTCTTTAACTCATTTTTTAAAGACATTTTTAAAAAGTCCTTTTTACTATTTAACCCATCCATGTAACACTATTCTAGCGTCGAGGTGAAACTGTACACAGAAGAAATTGAGTGCGTAATATATTTATGCAGCACCAGTATCGGGTGCTAACGGACACATACAGAAACACAGAACAATAAGTTACAAAACAATTAACAAGACAACGTACAAGAAATAGAGGAGGGTCAATTGCAGTATAGTCAAACGCAGTAAGATCAGTCCGAATATTAATCAGCTTATTAATCCACTGTTGAACTTCTTAAAAGTAGACTATTTAAGGCTATGAGCCAGTCCATCTGGTAGAGTGCTGAAGGGGTACTAGGTACTCTACAACAGACCCTAACAGGTACTACGAGTCAGGATCAGAGTGGACCTGGGTGTAATGGCTCTGGATGGGTACTCCACATTCTCCAGAGCTCCAGAACTGGAACTTCACTATCAGATAGAGTTTAACATCATACCCATGACATTAAGACCCTTAGAGTGGATCTGGAAGTAATGGTGATGAAGGGGTACTCCACATTCCCCAGAGCTCCAGAAATTGAATTTCACAATCAGATAGAATTTAACATCATACACCATTAGATACAGTTTAAATGTATATGTAGGACACTAATACCCCGAGCCACTGCCTTCTAGCACATATATGATAAAAAGGGTTGGGGGGTGAAAAGATATATCTTTTAACTTCTACCCATTGTTAATGTCAAAAGATATGAGCCAGATATTGTTTGGAAATAGCTCAAGATTTTCGTATCTTCCAACTTTGTTGCTGTTGAAAAGTGGGTCCTCGGGTTGGTCCTCGGGTAGGTCTGAGGGTGCATCGATTATGTCATGCAACTGAAGGGTTCTCAGATACCCATGGAACTTTGTCTCCCAAATTTCGTAACTCGACTCGTCCATTGAAGAAGATCCGAGCGTACCTTGGCCTGTAATCTGTTGAGTTTTTAAATGCCATCCTTGGCCAGTTGACAAGGGCTTAAAGAAAGTCCTGTGTTATTGAATCGTTTGGTAAGCGTATAAGTCCTATCCTACGTACTGGGAGCGGGTATCTAGCACACTCCTTATATACTGGAAATTCTCAACAGTTGCATCTACCTTTCGTGGTGGTTTAGCTCTGTTGTTTAGAACAGGTTTCCTTATATGAATGCCAGTGCAAGCGTAAACAATCTTGTGATTTGACCAACATTGTCCAATAGCTAGTGATCGAGTCGTTAATGACGATACAGGGATGTGTATTTGTGTATGCATTCATGTGTATGTGTGGGGAAAGAGTTTGAGAGAGAGAGAGAGAGAGAGGTAGTATTCATTGTTCTGTCCGAAACATGATATTGAACAGTGGGGGTGATTGATATGCATCAGGTTTCCATAGCAACAGACGACATCTTCAAATTCCATATTCTGATTTTTACCAAACATTAAATACTTATGCTGAACACAACTGATGAATACACCATTATCGCATCTTTTGCGTAGGACGACATCTATCGATATATTTCAAATAAATAATCAAGGCAAGTATTCTAGGATTAATATTTAATACTTATTTTCTTGAGAAATTCTATCTGTCCAAGTGAATGATATCACCAACGCCACATTATTTATTAAGTTGAAATTTCTATTAAAAACTTTGGGAATTTATACGCTATTGCAATTAGAAATATATCGCTGCGGTGTGTTATTTCTGCTTGATCATGATCACAAAGTCCGTGTTATGTCGGAGGGTTAAATCGAACTTGACGGACCTAAATTCCACCATTGTATGTCACCATGCCGAAAGAAAAAAATACCAAAAATCAGGGAATTAACCAAATTTAATGAAATTTTCAGTGTTGATATATTCATGAATAAAAGATATAATGCACCAGTCATTTTATTTAAAAACTTTTACATTTTTCTGGTCAATTAACTTGGAACCACGTATCTTTGAGGCGTAACACAGATTCTCAAAGAATTTAGATCTGTGACAACACTCAAAAGAAATAAGAAGTCATCGGATAAGCAATGCCAGATAATCAGGATTTTATTTTTGTATTTCATCTTGGACGATTTGGACGGTCTCATTTTCAACTAGAGGGTTTTGCAAGATAATAAAGGTCGTACAAATAGGAAACACGAGTGTTAATGCATAGATATGAACTAAATGTATTACTAATGATTTTAAAACACACAAATACACAAACGCGCACACACACAGATATATATATATATATATATATATATATATATATATATATATATATATATAGGGATATGTGCTGTAAAAAGGGGAGCTGATGGAGGAGGGGGTGCTCCGCTTCAGACGCCAAAAATCTCCTTGGTATAGCGCTAGTGAAAAGGGGATAGACTTCCTTACTGTCGAGCTGATACCCACTTTAAACCACTCAGACGACTTTACTTTTACTTTATTTATATATATATATATATATATATATATATATAAGTAGTGGCTTACCGGTGGGTACGGGTACGATCGTTGGCAGCGCACAGGATCCAGGGGTTAAGACTGTGAAAAACAAATACAAAGTGCTCAATACAATGTAGAGCAAAATTTATTTAAGAAATGGATATAAAGTAACCTACTCGAGTTTCATGAAACTTGAGTAGGTTACTTTATATCCATTTCTTAAATAAATATATATAAATATATATAAATATATATTGGTTCGATACCGGCGCTTGCCAACTCAGCGTACTAGTAGCACAGGGATCTGTGCGGTAAAGTGAGGAGCTGATGGTTGGTATGGCGCTCCACCTCAGATGCTAAAATAATCTCCTTGGTCTATCGCTAGTGAAAAGGGGTAGACTCCCTCGCTGTATGGCTGATATCGACTTTAGGCCACCCCGACAACTTTTCTTTACTTTATATATATATATATTTTGGGGGAATATGTGCTTAATTGAAGTCGTACCTAATTTTGAAAACTAATCAATTGATAATTAATGAATTAGGCGGACATACCTGTTCAAATGTAAGGCTAAACAAACCGAGAAAATGTCAATCCCTGTATGTACATTTCAGCCCATTAGGCCTCATCAGCAGAGCTATAGACAGCCTAATGGGCTGAAATGTACATACAGAGATTGACTTTTTCTCGATTTGTTTAGCCTTACATTTGAACAGGCATGCCCGCCTAATTCATTAATTATCAATTAATTAATTTTCAAAATTAGGTTCGACTTCAATTGTCGACTAAAAGCCATACCAAACACATTGTTTGTTTGTTTACTTCTCATATATATATATATATATATATATATATATCTTATTATAATGGAGATTTTGGGTTTGTCTGTATGTAACCGAAACTATATTACTACAAGTCACAATTCCCTTTGTTATTTACACCACATTCTCCATGATTTTATTTTTATTTAAACCTCAATTATTAGTAAAATTGTTTTACATCATTAAGACTGTGAACCATATCTACATACTAATAACATGCAATTGTATTTATATATACAACAAAATAGCGGTTCACAGTGTGAATGGGAAGGCTAATTTGCATGTTGATCTTAAAAATTTGATTTTAATAAATATATGCTTAGTATTATTGCTTTCTAATTGTTTGGTTTATATCTTATTGAATATGAGCAAAAATCTCGGGGATAAATCTTAAAAGAAATCCATTAACAAGAAGAAATGACTGTAATATTATTCTTTACTTCATATTTTAACTAAATAGTTGAATTAGGAAAATTTATCAATGAAAGACGGGAGTAACGGAAAATGATGGAAGAGTTAGTTTCAAAGTTGTTCTATTTTTCAATCATACTCCTTCTGTTCAAAATCTTTTTATCTGCATACTTATTCAGTTTCATTAGCCTTTCTAATTTAATATGATATTTTATTATATTAAAACTTAAATACTTGCACCCGGAGGGTGCATATATTTGCTAGTATATATAACAGAAATGTTATAAATGAAGTGATAATGAAAAAATGATAAAAGAATAAGTTTATGAAAGAATGAAAGAAAAATATCAAAGTAAAAAGGAATAAAAGTAAGCAAAAAGTTCTTTTTTTTCAAAAATGGTTAAAATACTAATAGAAATTAGAAACTGTATAGCGGAATGAAGAAGGTTTGTCGTGCGGAAATAAATCAATACTAGCTTACTAAATAACCAGCTTTAGGGCGTCCGAGTTGAACAATGCAATCAATAAATAAATAGCAAGATAAAGAGGTGGCATTTTCAAGGAGAAGCTGGCTATTGATTCCAAGAATGGGCAGTAAATCTCACTCTCTCATAGTAGATAGGTCTCTTTCGAATTCTGTCTGAGGTAATGCATACCAAATGACCTTTTGTGGTTAGATAACATTAAGACCCTTTGGCTTTCAGTCCAATGCTCTATCTGCATAACGCTACAGTTAATACAAGTATACTCATTCATTTTGAAGCATACTGTTTCATTTTGAAGCTTTTTTACTTCGTTGGATACACATATAAAAATTGTGGAGGCGCTTGTTTCTTGACGGTTATTATCGTGGAAAATGTACAATTTGAAACCATTGACAAAGTATAAATCCAACTATTTTTCCTTGTCCTGGCTTTTCTATTTTTCTGAACCCGATTTCATATCTAATCTACTAATACCATCAACTCCTCACTTTACTGCGCAGATCCCTGTGCTACTCATATATTGAGTTGGCGAGGGCCGGTATCGAACCCGGAACCTTGCGGTTCCTAGTTGGACGCTCTACCAACTGAGTTAAACCGAATCGGCGAAATTCTTAATAATCTATTTATAATGGAGATTCGTTTCCGGTTTTTGTATGTAACAAAAATTACGTCACTGCTTACGTCACATTAACCAAAATCGTCATAACATAGAATGAATACACTCAAAATTAGAACATGCAACATTAGACAGTCCTCGTTGTTTTTTAAAACAAGTTTTAATAAATACATCACTGGTATTATATATCTATATATAGTTTGTTTTATTTTAATACATATTTAAAGTTTACATTTCAAATTGTTTTATTTTTTAATCCTTTAATGAATTTGGTGGTTTTACTTACTTAGGGTACAAACCCCTCAGGCAATATGTTTCAAAATTTATATTATATAATATATATATAAATTCTATTTTTACATCGCCCGGGAGGGTGTTTTTTTATTTTGTAATAGTACACATCATTTTCTAACATATCAATTTGAATCATAGATAGGACTCCAACAGTTACTACTGTTACGACTTTTGTGGCCATTTATAGGCTTCAAGTGAGAGCACAGTAGAGATCCCTTGTATTAAGCAGAGACTGATCTTACTGTAAAATCCTTTGGTTCTTCCTTGGTGTCCCTTAGTGTTGGGTATGATCCTTTGGTTGTTCAGAGCGTAGGCTACAGATCCGTTCGTCAATGGCGCATACGTGCAAATGAACGGCTTTCAAGATCGGCGATTAAATATTTAACTAACCAGGTATTCGAGCTGTTTATTGGCTGGCCTTAATCCACGCGCCCCATACAGAGTATATAAGTTTAAGTGGTGGATTCCAGCACACGTTATATCCGAAAATATTCCACCAACTACCACTGGGTCCGTGGGGGCCTTCAGGTAATAGCAATGAAGGGGTAACTCCACAGTCCCCAGATCTCCGGGACTCGAACTTCAACATGAGATGCTTTTTAGTGGCAATCTAATACTTAATCCTCTTTAGGGAATACAGTCAACGTATTCTAAGCCCGTCGATTGGGCGGTTTGTCAATCGAGAACATTTCCTTGTCTAAAAGCCCGAATAAGTACTGTAGCAAAAACATTGTGTTAAAAACGAACTAATAAGTGACGTTCTCCTATAGAAACCAGCACATGAGCACGCCAGTGTGGCTACCCGCAGTAACTACATTGACTAGCTCGGTGCAGATACTTGGATGCTGCGCAGAAGACTTCTCGAGAGCAATGAATGATAGGGATGGTTGGCGAGAGATTATCATGGATATCCGTGCTACTAGCGTGACATGATGATGATGATGATGATGATGATGTCGACGTTCCAATTGGGCAGCTCTGGGTATGGGAAGTATCCCTTTAACGCCATTACTCCCAGGTCCATCCTGTGCCGGAGTGTTAGTACCTGTTAGGGTCCCATCTATGTATTAAATAGAAGAAAATAAGTTCAAAATGTGTTTTCAAAATGTCGAGTTAAAAAACAATATTTTTCCATACCTATAAAGAATGAATAAAACAAAAAGCATTCGGCACAAAATAACTCACAAGGGTTGAAATGCCGTAAAATCCTCACCGAAAAGGAAAAAAATTGTTGCAGAGCTTAGATAAATTGTTGGCATGCATACATGTGTGTCTGAGTGTTCATGTGTTTATATATATATATATATATATATATATATATATATATATATATATATATATATACGCTGAACAAATACAGTTACACAACAAAAAAAATTTATAAAGATTTTTTTATCTCCTGTTATCTATAAAACATCCATCAATTTCTTCACACCGTAATACATCCTGATGAAGGTTTAAAGAAACCGAAACGTTTAAGCGTCGATAAATAAATTCATCTTATTTTTGGAACACTTTTTTTTTCAAATTTCTTAATATATATATATATATATATATATATATGTGTGTGTGTGTGTGTGTGTGTGTGTGTGTGGGCATGATGGTGACACTCTTCAAACAAATGGTATAAAGATTAACCCTGTGGTGTCTTTCTCTCTGTCTCATTCTACACTGTCTAAATATATAATGTTTCTTTATCTGTCGTCTGTCAGTATTAATTAGTGTCCGTTTTCCAAGATGCAAGCGCAATCAAACACGTTGTCCAATCTTATCTTAGAAAATTCTTGACACCAAGAAGTTGCTGTATAAACACTGGTAACTGGCGGCGAATGCAATTAGATTAGTGTTGTTGGTTGGTTGGTTGTTGGTTGGTTGGTACTACGGCATGTCAACCCTTGTTGAGTCATGCAATGCCAAAGTTAATATTTTCCTTTTTTGTTTTTTGTTTTTTGAAAGCAATTATAAAGTTTCTAATACCTAATGATAACATCAATTGTAAACAATTATAGCTTTAACTCTTTGCCTGCGTTAAACCGCTCACGAAGGCTCCCCATCACACTAACGTAAAGTACAATCACCTATGATTAATTCATTAATATTAAACAGAAGAAGTCCAGGCGCTGTAAGCCCCCTCCGATCAATCGGCTGGTCAAGTCAAGCCCTAGCACCTATATAATGGCCCCAACCTATTACCTTTATGGCAAGCCCCAACCATTTTATCATATGGGTGCTAGAAGGCGGTGGTTAAGGGTCTACATCTTCTGGGAAGTACGTTAAACTCTATCTGATGGTGAGGTTCCAGTTTTGGAGGTCTGGGAAATGTGGAGCATCCCTTGATCACCATTGCTTCCTGGTCCACTCTGACCCGGACTGGTAGTACCTGTTAGGGTCCCATCTATGGGTTAAATAGAAAAATGTATTTATAAAAAAAGTGTGTATCCATTAAGAATGAATTTATTTCAAAACTTAATCGTCATTAAATGACCCACTGAGGTTGATATGCCGTAAAACAAAACAAACCAAACCAAACCTTGTACCATTACCAAAATTGTCATGTCAAACAAAAGCAGTCTGTTTACAAGAAAGTATAAAACCTGTAAACTCTCATAAAATATGTTATAATGCGTCAGTTATTTTATTTCAAAACTATAATTTAGTATTTTTGCTATAAAAAATTAATATATAAAATTCATTTAAAATATGAAAATCCTGATGTTAAGTTTAAAATCTTATATTTTTAGATTCTAAAAATAAATATCTACTTAATGCAAACCTTATTTTAGGCGCCAAAAGTAATAAGTTTTGAAGAAAAACTCGATTGAAAATGTACCTCCTCCCCCTTTTAAGCAGAAAAAACATCGATGTATAATTTTTTTCTTTTATAAAATAATAGCCAATTAAATAATTATCGAAATGAGTAAAAAAGAAATCTCCAAAAAATTAATTATTTTTTACATTTTATTTTTCGATTTTCGGTACTTATTTTCTCATAGAAAAGCCATCGTAATTTTTTTTTTTTTGTTTCTATTCATAACTTCGGTCTTTTATCTCATTATTTATACTGTAATTAGTATCGAAAATGACCAACTCGCAAAACATTTTACGCCCCCAACATAAGGGGGGTCAAAATTAAGTGACCTGAAAAAATGTAAGAGGGCTGATGATAAAACAAAAATACTATTCTCTTACTAAAATAAAACTTTTGACTTACTTTTTGACTATTGCACAAATGTTCATGTCAAGCAAAAACAGACTGTTTACAAGAAAATTTAAAACCTTTAAACCATCATAGAATATTATGCTTATCACACGTGTTAAAACAAAAAATACCATTCTATACTGCAGGATATCTATCGTCTGTATCCGAATCATCGTGAACAAAATTGATTTTGTATTCACTAATCATAGTCAATTCTGAATCATGCATGATTTCATCCTGCTCAGTATCAAGCGAATCATATTGATTATGTCTACAAGGTCCCATGGCAACATTATTAATGAGAAAGATGGCAAAATAGTCAAATTTGGTGCGTCAAAATACCGAGAAAAATTCTCTTCAATATGCCCCAGCAGGTAGAACTAACAAAGCAAGTGTAGTTTGAAAATCGACAAGATTTGCATAAACCAGAACTTTACAAATTCAGCTATTGTTTAACTAGCAAACAAAAGATAATATAACATTCTACCATCTTCTATAAATATATAAAGGGCAATTGTGTGTATATGTATGTCCAGATGAAACTTAACAATTAACGACAAAGTAGATATATATACACATTAATATCACCAGGGCTTGGTTTTTCTATACATAATAAAAGGCAATTGTGTGTATATGCATTTCCAGAGGAAACTTAATAATTAAGACAAAGTAGATATATTACACATTAAATATCCAGGGCTTGGTTTTCTATCATTATATAAAGGGCAATTGTTGTATATGTATGTCCAGATGAAACTTAACAATTAACGACAAGGTATCATATATACACATTAAATATCACCAGGGCTTGGTTTTCTATACATATATAAAGGACAATTGTGTGTATATGTATGTCCAGATGAAACTTAACAATTAACGACAAAATATATATATATACACATTAAATATCACCAGGGCTTGGTTTTCTATACATATATAAAGGGCAATTGTGTGTATATGTATGTACACGATGGCTGCACCACCTGGACCCTAACTAAACGTCTTGAGAATAAGCTAGATGGGAGCTGCACAAGGATGCTGCTAGCAGTGTTGAACAAGTCATGGAAACAGCACCCCACAAGGAAACAGCTGTACGATCACCTGCCCCCATCTCACAAACTATCCGAGTGAGACGGACAAGGCACACAGGACACTGCGGGAGAAGTAAGGATGATCTCATAAGCGACGTTCTCCTGTGGAAGCCAACACATGGTCATGCAAGTGTGGGGCGCCCAGCAAGGACCTACATTGACCAGCTATGTGAAGATGTTGGCTGCTCCGCAGAGGAGCTTCCAGGCGCAATTAATGATAGGGAGGGTTGGCGTAAGATTGTTGTCGATACCCGTGCTACATGCGCGATATCATGATGATGATGAGATATATATATACGCATTAAATATCACCAGGGCTTGGTTTTCTATACATATATAAAGGGCAATTGTGTGTATATGCATTTCCAGAGGAAACTTAATAATTAAAGACAACGTAGATATATACACATTAAATATCACCAGGGCTTGGTTTTCTATACATATATAAAAGGCAATTGTGTGTATATGTATGTCCACAGGAAACTTCGAAAATAAAACAAATAACGACAAAGTATATATATACACATTAAATATCACCAAGGCTTGGTTTTTGAGCAAAAATAATAGAGATTTGATTTATATTCATAAAGATAATTTTAAAATAAAATTTAAATGATAACAGCATGGATTTTTTTCATTTTTATATTTTAGATAATAGACATTAACATTTCTTTTCCGAGTAGCTGGATTAATGCAAGGTCTATTTTTTACATAGAGATTTAAATGAGGCATCCCACGGGGATTCAACTCATGATTCAGTAATAATGGATTTGTGGGACTAACTTATTTTTAAAAAAAAACCTCAACCCAGGCGACGCCAGGTAGCTGCTGCTAGTGTTGGCATAAATCATAACTTTCGAAACAAAACATTCAACCACCCTGTCTGCTGGGGCTGTAAAATACACCGACTGCACCTCTGCAGGTTGCTGTAATCCCCCCAATGGGGCCACCTGTTAGGCATGGGTGGTGACCCGTGAAATTTAAGGATGGAATTCTGGGGGCTGAGTAGTCCATGACATGCAACACTCCAGTTTTGCTCTTACTTAGGCTAGAAAGGCAGTCTGAGAGCCCCATTCTGATCAATCAGCTGGTCACGTTAAGCCCTAGCACCTATATGATTGTTCCAACCCTATTGCCCTTATGACAACCCCCAACACTTTTTATCATATATATGCTAGAAAGTAGTGGCTGAAAGTCTTAGAGTCCCTTCTCGCTATCTTTCCCCTACTCTCATTCTTTCTTTTTATATTTTTCTGTGTAGCATATCCTATTTCTTCCCTTCTTTATAATAAAAACGGAATGGTCCACCATTTAGCTAAGGTGATGCAATTAATAAGAAATAAGAATTCGGCGGATAAGCAACACCATCTTATCAGGATTTATATTTTTGCATTTCATCTTGGACGATTCGGACGGTCTCATTTTTAACCAGAGGGTGTTGCAAAATGATAACGGTCATAAGTTTAAGGAACAAGTGTATTAATATATAGATTAGCCTATCGGAGGTGATAAGAAACACAAACATGTTGATTTCCGAGATTGAATGTCTGAAACTGTATAACTGATAGACGCCAGCAAGTGTGAAAATAAAAAGACTTCCAAGAAAACGTGTGTTGATGGTGTTAGATCTAATCGAGCTAAAACGCGAAAAGGATTAAAAAACAAAAACAAAACAAAAAAAAAAAAAAATAACAGAAAAACAAAAAAAAAAAACAAGACGTAAACCTTTTCGGAATTAATCTAATACAATTGTCAGATTTTCATCTTGAATCCGTTCCATCGCAATAGAATATTTTTAGAGAGAAAATAAAGCAAAAAACAAAAACAGAATAAAATTAAACAAAACCTGATTACTTTGCCGTGGTCTTTGCCATGAGCTGACCAAGCCAATTTTCTTCGCCTGTGAGAACCGTATTCTTAAGAAAATCAATCTTTTCGCAAGAACCATTCAGGAAAGCGAAGTTCAGAATCAGCGATTCTTGATAGTTTAGAAGAATAAATATTTTGGTTCAATCTCAGTGCTAGAATCGAGATTCAACAGACTTTTGTTTCATACTGTATTTATGTTATATACCTATAAAATTAATGGATATGTCACAATCCTCATAAATACGAGAGGATTATGCTGACTGAGTAGTCTCATACCACTAGCAGTGGTTTACCTTTCTTCACGCCGCTGGCGAGTATTATATTTTATCAATTTATAAAGATTCCATTTCATTTCCAACCTTCATTTGGTTATTTCTCATTTAATAACCTTTGTTAGGTTATAACAATGTATTTGCCTGGCGTTTGGATAACGTTATACGAAGTTCAAGAAGGTTGGTTGATTGATTGGATTTTACGGCATATCAATCCTTGTTGGGCTATTTTATGCCGAAGATATTTTGTTTTATTCATTCTTGATGGGACTGAAAATTCTATTTTCGAATTCATTTTTTTTAACAAATTCAGAAAAATCAATCTTTTCGCAAGAACTATTCAGGAAGCTTAAGTTCAGTTGGTTGGTTGGATTTTACGGCATGTAGAATGTGCCAGGATCGAATGGCACAGGCCATGGTAGATTTTTACCATAGTCTACCTATTCTCCGGTCGTATTTATTTTTTAATTTGATTCTTTTTGCAAACTAACTTTCTTCCTGATCACAAATATCTACCCAGAGCTCAATGGTAACTTTTTTTTCTTTTTTTTTTTTTGCTAGTTCTATAATTAAAGAGCCAATCGATTATAAAACCGTTGTGTTTAATTATTCATTTTTCTTCTTCAGGAATAGTAAGATGAAATTAAATGTGTAGTTCTTTAATAAGTAAAGACTTATTGAAGACGAGTCAACTCCCGGGTGACTATGTGTTGTAAGGGAAAATATTTCCCCTAGAAGATAGTTGGACTCGTCCAACGGAATACATATAAAGATACGGATAAGCAAGGTTATTCATAGTCGCGTTATGTAGTAGAATTCATAGTCGGGTCACTATTGGTAAAGTTGCGAGTCATACTGTTGGAGAACTGTGCGTTGATTTTATTATATATATTCCTGTGTAAAAAGCAATTCAACTTTTTTTGGATTATCAATGGTGTATTTGATTAATTCAGTCACAGCGCTATGGGAAATAACCCTAATCCCAGTGGAGATTTCAAACCGAACAACAGCAGGTAGACCAGCAAGAATTTCGAGCGGAGAAGCTCATTTCTCAAGGGAAGAATTTGGTTTAGCTCCCAAATTATATATCCGGATAAGGGATATATTAGTAGAAGTAGTGAGGCACACTCGTAGGTAAGTATGAAGCTGGTGCGTCGTAGTAGTAATAGTAATAGTAGGCGTCAGAGTAGTATGCGTTTGTACCTCTACATTGTTCAGTATTTATGGCGGACACTAACCAATCAGATTACTGTGACAGGGTTACCTAGGTATATGCATATTCATTACATCACCAAATCAAAATAAACAATAAACATTTCAAACTTTTTGTTTTAATAATTCAAATGACCCAGAAATTTTCATCGACTGTGACTTTTAATTTGACCTTAAAATGAAACAGGTGCGAACCCCCAAAATTATGTTATTCTTTTTTTTTCTTTTTTTTTTTTTTTTTTGCTTTCTCCGCTACCTTTATCAAAAGTATTATAACTGGAATTTAATAAAAGTAAAAGTCGGTCAGACAGCGAGGGAGTCTATCTCCTTTTTACTAGCGCTAGAGCAAGTAGATTGTTTTTTGCCTCTTAGGTGGAGCGCCCCATCCACCGCCAGCTTCTTAACTTTACCGCACAGATCCCTGTTCTACTCATACGCTGAGTTGGCGAGCCGGTATCGAACCAGGAACCTTGCAATTCCTGGGCAGGTGCTCTACCGATTGAGCTAAAGTCAACTAATAACACACTGATAATGTTGTAATGGGAAATAACCCTAATCCCAGTGGAGATTTCAAACCGAACAACGGCCGATAATCTTGCTGGAATTCCTAGCGAAGAAGCTCATCTATCAAGCAACTTTCCTCGTGACGAACCGGCTGAATGTCGATAGGCAAGATCAAGCCCCCGTCGTGTTTGGTACTAATTTTCAAGTTGAAGCACGTTTCCCCATTGGAGATGAGTTATTACTCGGCTTTATTTTAAGAAACACGCCAGCTATGAACTTTGACCCCGGAGTTGCAGACCGAAAAGCAGAAGAACGTTTGTCGAGAAAAAGAAATTACTTCTCAAACTGATGACTTTTACCTTGGCTCTGGGCTGTACCAATGTCGGAGTTATTTTCGACTTGGTTGCCAAAAACCTCATTCATCTAAATGTGATTTATACTCACTCTAGTTTAAAGATGACACCTGGCAGACAACAAAATTCACTTAATGATATCTAGAGAGTTTTTTGTTTTGTTTTTGGGGTTAGATTTTATGGCATGTCAACCCTTGTTGGGTTATTTTATTTTGCTTGATTCCTTCTTTATGAGTACTAAATTTTTCTTAAACTCTATTTTTAAACACATTTTTTCAAACTCATTTTTCTATTTAATCTATAGAAATGACCCTAACATATACTACCACTCAGTGTCAGTGGACCTAGGAGTAATAAATGGGTACTCCATAATCCTCAGAGCTCTAAATGAACCTCGTTTATTTCCTATAGCTCCAACATAAACAAAGGGGAACCACTCTTGACTGATAAATTATTTATTTTTCCATTAAACTAAACATAACCCTAACCCTAACCCTAACCCGTCTTCTTATTTCCTAGTAGATCAATAAATAAATAAATAATTTATCAGTCAAGAGTGATTCCCCTTTATTTATGTGGGAGTTATTGGAAATAACCCGAACCTCACTATAAAATAGAGTTTAAAAGCATACCCAGGATATAAAGAACCTCAGCCACAGCCTTCTAATTCATATATGATAAAAAGGGTCGGGGCTTGATTAAGGGCAATAAGATTGGGACAATCATAGAGATGCTAGGGCTTGACGTGACCAGCCAATTGAACGGAAGGGGCGTCTCTGACCGCCCGTCTAGTCTACGTAAGGGCTAAAGTGGAATTTTGCAACTGATGGTACCTGGCAGACAACACAATTTAGCTAATGATATATATAGAGTTAGTTTGGTTATTGGTTGGATTTTACGGTATGTCAACCCTTGTTGGGTTATTTTATCTCGAAGACCTATTGTTTGATTCCTTCTTGATGGCTACTCAGTTTTTTAAAAACTCAAATAAGGATAAGCTTCGTGAATGACACCGAAAGAATTTCTCAGAAAAGACTTAACTAAGAGCGAGAGGAGAATGAAGGCTAAGGTTGGTTGCTTGTTTGGATTTTACGGCATTTCAACTTTAGTTGGATTATTTTAAACCGAAGACATGGTTATATTTATTGTTGATAATGTTTTAAAAACACATTTCTTAAAAACATTTTTCTATTTACATCATTGATGGAACTTTAACAGATACTACCACTTCGGGTCAGAGTGAACCAAGGAGTAATGTCGATGAAGGGGTATACCACACTCCCCAGAGCTCCAAAACTGGAACCTCACCACTAGATCCACTCTAAGGTCATAACCAGGACATTAACACCATCAAACACCACAGTCGAGTATATGTATAATAGAATAAAAACATAATAAAAAAAGAGTTGGGGATTGCAATTAGGGCAATAGGGTTAGGACAATCATATAGGTGCTAGGGTTTGACGTTAAGTCGATTAATCGGAAGGGGCATCTCCGAGCACTTGTCATGTCTATGTAAGAACCAAAGTGGAGTGATGCAACTGATGAGTTTTTTTGTGTTTTTTTTTTTGTTTTGTTTTACGGCATAGTAACCTCAGTGGGTCATTTAATACCGATAAAGTTTTGAAATAAATCAATTCTTAATGGATAATACAATTTTTTTATAAATACATTTTTCTATTTAACCCATAGATGGGACCCTAACAGGTACTACCACTCCGGGTCAGAGTGGACCAGGGAGCAATGGTGACGAAGGGGTGCTCCTCATTCCCCAAACCTCCAAAATTAGAACCTCACCATCAGATAGAGTTTAACGTCATTCCCAGGACATGTAGACCCGCAGCCACCGCCTTCTAGCATCCATATGATAAAAAGGGGTTGGAGCTTGCCATAAGAGCAATAGGGTTTGGAAAATCATATAGGTGCTAGGGCTTGACGTGACCAGCCGATTGATCGGAGGGGGCCTCTCCGACCGCCCGTCTAGCCCAAGATATGATGATTTTTTCTTTGGCTCTGGGCTGTACCACTGTAGGAGTTATTTTTTATTTGGTTGCCAAAAACCTATTCATCTACGTGTGATTTACGCACACCATGGTTTTAAAATGAGACCGTTTAAATCGTCCAACCTGAAATGCAAAAATGTAAATCCTGATTATCTGGTGTGTCATATCGACCGAATTCTTATTTCTTATGAGTGCCGTTGCCTCGGCTAAATAATAGACCATTCCGTTTTCTTCATAAAGAAAGAAAGGGAAGAAAATGACAAGCTACACAGAAAACTATAATAAAAAAGAAAGAAAGAAAGAAAGAAAGGGGCTAAGATAGAGCTAGAAGGTGATCGCGTGAAAGCGATAACACTAATCTGTTTCAATCAAATATAATGAAAAGATAAAAAGAAGGAAAGAAAGATTTTTCAAAAGGTGAAAGATAGAGAGTTAAATGAAGATTATTATACTTTTTTTTTTACATATTGAACAATTTGCAATAGCTCCTACGTAAACATATCAAACGTTGTAATAATTAGATTATTACACTGTGGTATATTCACAGGTCCTGCTAGTAAGAGAATAATTGTTTAGGATTAAAAGGAAAACACAATTTGTAAGATTCTTTTCTTTTGAGAAACATGTTGAACATGAAGTATCACTTAAATTTAAATCTTGAGTACTTTTGTCTTTCGAAGTTTCCTTACAATATTCAATGCTTATTGAAAGTGTTTAATTAACTTGAAACTAATAAGTGTATACATAGTTAATATCGCGTGTATACACATCTAAAATCTTCTCTATAAACAAATACACACTTTCGCACATGAACAAACACATAGAAACATAGATCTTTGTTTATTACTATGTCTATTGTTTAAATTGCTTTTTCAAAATATATTGTATTCAAAGCATATTGTGTTATTAACAGCTCGGATCTGCAAGTGAATTAAAACCATTGATAACAAAAATTGAATGTTATAATTAGATTTTAAGCATCGAATAACATTTACTTTAATACTCGTTTAATTATAAGAAATTCCTATTGAAAGATGATTCTATTGTTTATAGTTTTGTATCTTTATTTTTATAAGCAATTATAAACAGATCGAATAGAATCCTTCATGCAAATATATTAAATGTTCATTACTCATTACTTTAGTACAACAGAGCAGAGGAGTCATTGTGGCGTGGTGGCTAACGTGCATGACTCACACATCGGAGTAAGAGAGTTCGAACCCTGTAGTTCCAATTGGAGTCTGTTGATCCTCTGTACTTTCGGCTCTCCGAAGTGTCATCTCTTTTATACTTTGTTTTGTTTTACGGCACATCAATCTCAGTGGGTCATTTAATGCTGATAAAGTTTTGAAATAAATTCATTCTTAATGGATACACATTTTTTTATAAATACATTTTACTATTTAACCCATAGATGGGGCCCTTATAACTACTACCACTCCAGAGTAGACCAGGGAGCAATGGTGATGAAGGGGGGCTCCACATTCCTTAAACCTCCAAAACTGGAACCTCACTATCAGATAGAGTTTAACGTCATTCCCAAGACATGTAGACCCTCAACCATCTTCTTCAAGCACCCATATGATAAAAAGGGTTGGAGCTTGCCATAAGGGCAATAGGGTTGGGACAATCATATAGATGCTAGGGTTTGACGTGACCAGCTGATTGATCGGAGGGGCGCTCTCTGACCGTCCGTCTAAGTAGGGGTCTAAGTGGAGTGCTGCAGGTCATGGACTGCTCATCCACCAAGACTCTGTCCTTAAGCATCACGGGTCGCCATCCACGGCCAACAGGTGGCCCCATTTGGGGGAGTCTTAACCCTCTGCAGATGTGTAGTCGGTGCATTCGAACGCCCCAGCCGACAGGATGGGAAATGTCATCATCAGGGGTATCAATACTATAACACTGCATCTAAAAGGTTGTTTTCATCCAGGTCATCCAGGTGCCATCATTCACCCGGGTAACAGCGTACAACTACAACGACTTTATTGTTGTTTCAAAAGAAAACGAGACTCATTGGACGAAGCGACCTTTCTTTCTTTCAGATAAGATCTCATTCTGATGCCTGTAAGGCCTAACGAAGATGCTTTCGGCAAGAGACATTTGTTAGTAAGGGTACTATGAGTGGCTGGCGGCTAAGTAGCCCAATGAGGATCGATGTAATTTGTTTTGGGCAGAATTCCTTCATTTTCCCTTGATTAAAGTACAAATTACACGGATATACACAATAAACTTTACTTAGATGCCCAAAACTTTTGTATAGCATATATATGTATATATATATATAAGAATTTTGTAATTTGCTTGAAGCATTGTGTTTATATTGGTTTGTTGGTTGGTTTTGAAGGCTATCACAATGCAAGTGTAAAGAAAAATAAAGCAACACTGGTGTTGTTTGTTAACCAGTCATTTATTCTTGATATTTCGAGATAAAAGATCTCTTCTACAGAAGATTTTCGAAACTCAAGCTTTTGCTAGCGACCGTCCATTTTTGTTTGTCTTATATATTCCAAATTCTCTGTGCCCCGTGTGTGTGTAGGTATGTTTTTAATATATTATATATATATATATATATATATATATATAGTAAAAAGTAAAGTCGACGGGGCGGCCTAAAGTCGGTATCAGCCAGTCAGCGAGGAAGTCTATCCCCTTTTCAATAGTGCAAGACCAAGGAGATTGTTTTTAGCATCTGAGGTGGAGCACCACACCTACCATCAGCTCCTTACTTTACCGCACAGATCCCTGTGCTACTCATACGCTGAGTTGGCGGGGACCGGTATCGAACTAGGAACCTTGTGATTTCTAGCCGAACGCTCTACCGACTGAGCTAACCCGGCCCACATTGTTTTCTTTAAACAACAAAAAATATAAAGCACTATTCCAGAAATAGAGAATTGTGAGATTTGTAAATATCTAAATAGCATCCCCTGATTTTGACTAGTAGTCTGTATTCTTAGAATGAATGTTTTAATTGTAAAAAGACATCAGTTTTCCTATCTTATCTACAAAAATTCCCCTTTAGAATTATAAACTATGATTATCTGCTATTAACTGCCAAGAATAAAAGTAAAGAGAAGAATATATTAGCAGTGTTTGAGAAACCTAAAATCTGACCTTCTCTAAAAATTTGGAAGAAGAAGAAAGAAAAAAGAAAGAAAAAAAAAAAAACTAAATAGAAATATCACCTTCCACAAAATCTATTATATATTTCTATTATATATATATATATATATATATATATATATATATATATATTATATATATATAATAGAGGTAAAAAAGGGTAAAAGAATAAGGAAATATAAAGAGACTTGCTGTCACATGTTTTCAGAGGGTAAATTATCCTCGTGATTAATATTACAACTTTTTGTGTTTTGATAAAATAAAGTTTGTTATTAAGATATGTAATCGGATTATAAATTTAATTTCAGTTTAAATTTGATAATTAATATGTTGTTAATAAATGCTTAAATTTGTTTATTAAATAAATGAATACATGAATTAGTATTGGTAATTTAATTGTTTGTTTGTTATTGATATAATTTTGGAGATCAATGTTGGAACTTTGTGTCAATATAAAGTAAAATGCGTTGGTATTTATTGTTTTGGGGTAAAAGGATCAGGAAATATAAAGGGACTTGCTGTCACATGTTTTTTAGAGGGTAAATATAAAAGTTTTTTGGTGGGGAAAATATATATACAATAAAAAATTATAATAAAAAATTATATGTATAAAAAAGTTAAATTAAGTAAAGTTGTCGGAGTGGCCTGTTTCGGTATTAGCTGGACAGCGAGGGAACTTATCTCCTTTTTGCTAGCGCTAGACAAGGGATATTGGTTTGCTAAGTTGGAACGCCACACCTACCATCACCCCCCTTACTGCACAGATCAGATTACCCAATCTGTGCTACTCATACGCAGAGTTGGAGGGGACCGGTATCGAATCAGGAGCCCTGCCAAACTTTCTCCTATCATTCATACTCTCCATCCCTGGTGGATTGAGCTCTCTTGAAGGGAATTTCACAGAGGGCCGCTGCTTACACTTAAATTGCACGGCTCTCCTTAAACCGGATAGAACGCTCTAGTAGCCTTTACATGTGTATGTATTTATCAGCAAAAAGTTCTTTCCTGCTAGTGGGTGTGCCGATAGCCCAGTGGTCAGAGATTCTGATTGATGAAAAGTCTGTCGGGTTTAGATCCCCGCTTAAAGTAGCCGAGTTTTGATACTTCAAATCAGGACTGTCTGGGGATTACTATATTAATATATATATATATATATATATTATGTGTGTGTGTGTGTGTGTGTGTGTGTGTGTGTGTGTGTGGGTGTGTGTGTGTGTGTGTGTGTGTTAGGTATCCAAAACTTGGTAGTAAGGGATGATTCTATATGTGATTTCTAAGACACACTGTATTATTATTGTATGATCCAGTATGTATAAATACAGTGAATCTTTAAATCCCTACAGAGAGCTCAATGTATAATAAACATTTTAAATTATATACAGAGCAATATTTATCTTTGAAATGAAGGAAAAACTCAACACCGTTATTTCATAATAAATTTATTTCGACCAAAATTGGGGCCTTTATAAATCTAAGTTGATTTAATAAAGCTCCGCAAAATCAAGTCTCATCAGATGGAAAATCAACAATAATTTGAATTGCGTAACAGAAAAATTTACTCGCGAAAAAAAAATTTCTTTACAAAATGTATACATTAAAAGACTGTCACCATGGCGACAGGAAGTCAAATGAAAAAAAAGAATACTTTTCAGGGCAAAGTTTGTGTATGGGGATAGTAGTCAGTCAAATTAACAACTATGAAAATTAAATAAGTCTGAAAAAGTATGAAGCAAGGATAAAACAAAAAATATTTGTTTTAAATATATATATATATATATATATATATATATATATATTATATATATATATATTATATATATTATATTATTAAATATTATGATATATAAAAAAATTATTACTACTATTATTATATATATAAAAAAAAGTAAATTGATCCCCATCTGATGAGACTGAATTTTGGGGAGCTATATTAAATCAACTTAGATTTATATAGGCCCCAATTTTGGTCGAAATAAATTCATTATGGAATTACGGTGTTGAGTTCTTCCTTCCTTACTATGATAGATATTGCTCTGTATATAATCTAAAAGGTTTATTATACATTGAGCTCTCTGTAGTGATTTAAAGATTCGCTGTATTTATACATACTCGATCATACAATATTAATACAGTGTGTCTTAGAAATCACATATAGAATCATCCCTTACTACCAAGTTTTGGATAAATCTCATATTACATATTATATCTATATATATATATATTATATATATATATATATATTCTCATCTACGATTTTTCCTATCTATCTGTCTGAAATTGGTTCGTTTGATTTTACTGCATGCTAACCCTTGGGTGACTTTATGCCAAAAAAAAATTTTGTTTTATTCACTCTTCTTAGATATTCACTTTTTAAAAACTAATTTTTAAATACATTTTATAAAAGCATTTTAAAAAATCCCATAGATATAACCAAAACAGGTACTACAATGCGGGGGCCGAGTGCTCTTGGGAGTAGTGGCAATAAAAGAGTACTCTACACTCCCCAAAGCTCCACAACTAGCACTTCATCTTAATATCCCACCTAGGACATGTAGACCCTCAAACACCGCATTCTCGCAGATATATGATGAAAAGATAGGTGGGATTTGCCATAAGACTTACAGAGGAATAGGTTCGGGGCAATCATATTGGTGCTAGGGCTTGATGTGACCAGCCGATTGATCGGAGAGGGCCTCCCCGACCGCTTTTCTAGCCCAAGTAAGGGGGGCTGAAAGTCATAGACTGCTTGGCCACCAAGATTCCGTCCTTAACCAACACATGTCATTATCCACAACCAACAGGTGGTTCTATTGGAATGAGAATCTTACCCTTAAGTGCAATCGGCATATTGCACTGCCCCACCGACACGGCTGTTCACCCGGTGAAGTAACCCAATCATTGTCATAGGCAATTTTACTACAAACCTAGCTTACGAACACATTTCACATTGAAATTTATCTATCTATCTATCTATCTACCAATCTATTTCTGTCTGTCTGTCTGTCTGTCTGTCTCTCTCTCTCTCTCTCTCTATATATATATATATATATATATATATATATATATATCTTATTATAATGGAGATTGTTTGCTTTTCTGTCTGTAACCGAAACTATATTACTACTCATATCACTATTCCCTTAGTTATTGACATCACATTTTCCATGATTGTATTTTTATTTAAACCTCAATTATTAATAAAATTGTTTTACATTATTAATACTGTTAACCATGTCTACATACTGACAACATGCAATTATATTTATATATACAACAAAATAGCGGTTTACAGTGTGAACGGGAAGGCTAATTTGCATATTGATATTAAAAATGTGATTTTATTAAATATGTATTTAGTATTATTGATTTCTAACTGCTTGGTTTTATTTTAATGAATATAATCAAAAATCTCTTCAATAAATCTTAAATTAACAAGAAAAAATAACTGTCATTTTATTCTTTACTTCCTCTTTTAACTAAATACTTAAATTAGAAAAAATAACAATGAAAGACGAGAGTGATGGAAGAGTAAGTTTCAGTTGTTCCATTTTTTATTATACTCCCTCTGTTTCAAATCTTTTTATCGGTATTCTTATTTAGTTTCATTAGTCTTTATAATTTAATATAATATTTAATTACATTAAACTTAAATACTTGCACCCGGAGGGTGCATATATTTGCTAGTATATATAATTTTCTTATCTATCTAAGATTGTACATATCTGTCTATCTGAAGCGTAGCTTAATATTTTATGTCGTAAAGTTGCTGAGTTGCTCTGGTTGGAATATTCTACAAGACTAGTTTACAAATATACATTTAACATTGAGATCTATCTGAATCAATTCTTTTTTTTTACTATATATATATATATAAATATATATATATATATATATATATAAATATATATATATATATATATGTGTGTGTGTGTGTGTGTGTGTGTGTGTGTGTGTGTGTGTGTGTGTATGAGGTAGGTGAAAGGATAGTGAACAAGAAATGATAACTCAAAACAAATCTAAGAGTTGAAACGTTTCGTCCGATTTATACGGACATCCTCAGTCAAAGATTTTTTATTGAAAACAAAATTACGTGCAAGTACATGTGATGTGGTGAGTGGGGTGAGTTAGTAGCGGAAGTGAAGGGAGGGAGGATAGGGGCTGACCGTATAAATCGGACGAAATATTTCAACTTCTCTGATTTGTTTTGAGTTATCATTTCTTGTTCACCATCCTTCTACCTACCTCATACTGTCGGATTCTACTACATCCATCCTATCTCCATATATATATATATATATTATATATATATATATATTATATATATATATAGGAATTCTTTCTTTCATTCTATCTATCTAAATCCATTTCTCTCTCTCTCTCTCTCTCTCTCTCTCTCTCTCCCTCTCTCTCTCTCTCTCTCTCTCTCCATATATATATATATATATATATATATATATATATATATATAGAGAGAGAGAGAGAGAGAGACAGTTCTATATATCTATCTATCTTGAATTTCTTTCTCTAAACGAAAGGGAGGCCGTAAAATTTCAGAATTATGCCCACCATTATTTCGCACAAAATTTAAATCACTAATTCGCTGTCTCTCTTTTCTTTTGGCGGGAATACTTATCTGATTTATACTAAAGACTTGGCTATTTCGCTGATTAAATTAAGAATTATCGAGGAATTTCTTTGCGAATAAAGTCCTTCATCAAGCAAAGAAGAATACGTTTTTCCTTTTTGCTTTTTGAATAAACGGTGAATATCAAATTCATTTCACATCAATGCAAATATCGTTTTGTTTTTATTTTGTTGTTATTTTTTTTTGTTTTTGTTTTTTGTTTTTGTTTTTTTGTGTATTTCCAATGAGATAGACGTGAAAATCAATGAACTCTCGTAAATAAGTTATTCAATGATGGATAGAATGAAGTCGGAGCTAATGCGAAGCCAACGTTGCGGGTGTTGGGAGTGGGGGTTTAAGGGAGGGGATGGGTAGCGGGAAAGGTGTAGACCGAGTAAGAAAGTTTCTTTATAACAAAAATAAGACAAAAAAAAATACAAATAAAAAAAACAAGTACAGAATCACTTGAGGAGTTAGGATGCGATGCTGAATTTGATATATGCGAAATAAAATGAAAATATGAAATATGAAGAGAAAATATTTGTATAAGTTCCAAAAGGGAAAGCGAAATTTCCTGAGCTGATAATGAAAATTTAAAATCTCATTTTATCTCCAACTGAAGAGAAAATAAAAATCTGAAAAAAAAAATAATAATAAATAAATAAAAATTTAAAATTTAAAAAAAATTAAAATGATGTGTAAAATGTCGAATGAAATAAATAAAATTTTGTTCAAACAATAAATAAATGTTTATTGAGATGAATTGAATAATTTCAGGAGAGATTAAAACCGTTTGAATCTGGTAAGATTACTTATGTTGAAGGCATCAATAGAGGCAGATATCAATCTGTTATTTGAGCACACTCGAAAAACTTTCTTTGACACCCTCACGTGTAAATCTTTTCACTCCCACTGCAATAGAATAAACTTGACACATAGTTTATATATATATATATTATATATATATATATATATATATATATAGTATCCAATTGCCGCTTTAACTTTTTCGTCGCAGTGACATCAGTAAATAATCCAAAAGTGCTCAATATATTAAAAATACAGAGCAGAAATAATACTAATAATATCATTATTAGAGGAAAAATAAAGGTTTCAATCAAATTGAAATTATTTCTTCAGGACCCTACCTTATGTCACATAAGTAATTACATCGACTTAGTTAACGTAAGGTAGGGTCCTGAAGAAATAATTTCGATTTGATTGAAACCATGGTAGACCCTTTATTTTTCCTCTAATAACGATATTAGCAGTATATATATATATTATATATATATATATATATATATATATATATATATATATATGTTGAAAAAATGAATAAAGGAAAGAAAGTATAGAATGGATATTATAGGATATTTTAATCAATTTTTCTTATACGTGTTTCGGTCAGGAGTTTATCCATATGTACATTATTCAAACTATTATTATTTTTAAATAACCAAATGAAATGGAATAATAATAATAATAATAATAATAATAATAATAATAATAATAATAATAATAATAATAATAAAAAGACAACAGCAAATTAAGTTGGAAGAAGTAAAACAAAAGATATCGGCTATAGAAGGAAGACTCAAAAGATATCGAGAGAGAACTAAACAGTACAAACAAAATAGGACCTTCCAAAACAATGAAAAGAGATTTTATGAACAAATTAATGGAGCAAAAACAAACATTAGTGAACACCCAAATGCAACAGAAGCAGAAAAGTTCTGGAGTGATATATGGATGAGGAAAGAACATAATAAGCAGTCAAAGTGGATAAGTGATATCAAGAATGAACTGATGGAAATTGAGGAAGACCTGTTGCCAGTGTTCATGTAATTACGCTTAAATCAGTACTCAAGAAAGTAGCAAATTGGAAAACACCAGGCCATGATGGCATACATGGATTCTGGTTCAAAAAATTTACGACTATCCACAAAAGAATGGCCCAGCAACTGAACAGATGCCTACAAGAAACGGAAGTACCCGAATGGATGACAAAAGGAATAACTACACTAATCCAGAAAGACCCACAAAAAGGAAATGTCCCCAGCAATTATAGACCAATAACTTGTCTACCCATGATGTGGAAAATTCTAACTGCTGTTGTAAGAGAAGAAGTATACTTTTCACTCAATTGGCGGAAACTTCTCCCAGAAGAACAGAAAGGATGTCGCAAGGGAAAAAAGAGGAACCCACGACTTACTCTATATAGACCAATACATTCTTAAAGAAGTCAAAAATAAACGGAAAATATTGCAATTGCCTGGATCGATTACAGAAAAGCCTATGACATGGTCCCACATACCTGGATTTTAGAATGCCTACAAATGTATAAAATTTCCAACAACATTATAAACTTCATTAAAAAAGCCATGGAAAACTGGCGAGTTCAATTAAAAGCTGGAAAACAATCCCTGGCAGAAGTAAAAATCCAAAGAGGTATCTTCCAAGGAGACTCATTATCACCACTACTCTTTATTATTGCAATGATGCCGCTAAACCATATACTGAAAAATGTACCGGGGGATACAAATTTAGTAATTCACAAGAAAAGATCAACCACCTTATGTACATGGATGACATTAAAATTTTTGCAAAAAATGAAAAAGAATTGGAGAGCCTAATACAAACTATTAGAATATATAGCCAGGATATAGGGATGGAATTTGGAATCGAAAAATGTGCTATGCTTGTAATAAAAAGGGGTGAAAGAAAACTAATGAATGGAATACAACTACCAAATCAGGAAACTATAAAATCTCTTGATGAAAATGAAAGCTACAAATACTTAGGAATTTTAGAAGCGGACAATATCATACAAGCAGAAATGAAAGGAAAAGTTAAAAAAGAATATCTCAGGAGAACTAGAAAACTTCTAGAAACGAAACTTAACAGCAGAAATCTGATCAAAGGAATTAATACCTGGGCTGTCCCCATTATAAGATACTCAGGACCATTCTTAAAATGGACAAAAGAAGAACTCAGACAGATAGACCAAAGGACGAGAAAATTAATGACCATGCACAAGGCTCTCCACCCTAGAGATGATAGAGATAGATTGTATGTGTCAAGAAAGGGAGGGGGAAGAGGTATTGCCAACATAGAGGAATGCGTAGAAACCACAATCCAACAACTTGAAGATTACACAAGGAAGAGCAAAGACAAATTACTTATGGCGGCCAACAATAGTAGAAACGGCAGATGGACAAACAGAAAAACGACAAAGAATAGAAAACAAAAATGGGAAGAAAAACAATTATATGGACGCTTCAAACGACAAATAGATGAGGTTGCACATGGAAAGACTTGGACATGGTTAAGAAAGGGAAACCTCAAAAGAGAATCACTTATAATTGCTGCACAAAATAATGCCATAAGGACAAACTACATCAAAGCGAAAATTGATAAGACCCAACAGAATAGTAAATGTAGACTTTGCGGTAATAGAGATGAGACTGTTAACCATATACTCTGCGAATGTAGCAAACTAGCACAACGAAAATACAAAACTAGACACGACTGGGTTGGGAAGGTGATCCACTGGGAATTATGCAAGAAATTAAATTTTGACCACACAACAAAATGGTATATGCATAAACCAGAATCTGTTCTTGAGAACGAAATGCACAAAATTCTCTGGGACTTTGAAATTAAAACGGATCACCTTATCCCAGCAAGAAGACCAGACCTAGTGTTGATTAACAAAAAAGAAAGAACTTGTCAACTGGTGGATTTTGCAGTGCCAGCGGATCACAGGGTGAAGTTAAAGGAAAATGAAAAAATTGACAAATATCTGGACCTTGCCAGAGAACTGAAAAAGTTATGGAATATGAAAGTGAAAGTTATACCAATTGTAGTTGGTGCACTTGGAACAGTCCCAAAAGGATTAGAAAAGGGTTTGGAAAGTTTGGATATCAGAGGAAGGATTGAAACCATTCAGAACACTGCACTGCTGCAATCTGCCAGAATACTCAGAAGAGTCCTGGAGACCTGAGGAGACTTGCTGTCACTCAGACTCCAGTGAAAGACCATCAGCTAACACTGATGTGAAAACTCAAAAGGAATAATAATAATAATAATAATAATAATAATAATAATAATAATAATAATAATAATAATAATAATAATAATAATAATAATAATAATTTGAAACCATTCAGAACACTGCACTGCTGCAATCTGCCAGAATATTCAGAAGAGTCCTGGAGACCTGAGGAGACTTGCTGTCACTCAGAGTCCAGTGAAAGACCATCAGCTAACACTGATGTGAAAACTCAAAAAGAGCAAATAATAATAATAGAAAAAATGAAGAAATATTCCGCCCACAAGGAAATTTTGAACTTCATCAGAGTAAATCCTTATTTTTTAAAAATGAAATTCGTTGGAAAGCGGAGAATTTTTTAAATGTTCGAAAAAGAGAACTTTTTTTAAAAAAATCACGTGAAGAGAGTTGATCAAACGCGATCGAGAAAGATGGTTAATGACGTCATGTCGCATGCGACGGATTTTGACATACCGTCCGATTCACTTCCATTTTCATTTCACACACACACACACACACACACACACACATATATATATATATAATATATATATATATATATATATATATATATATATATATATATATTCATTCAAGATTTTACATTAAATAATCCACAAGAGTTGATATAACATTAAATCAAATTACCATTATTCTGAAAATGTGCCTCAGAAAAAAAAAATTGAAAAACTACTGATCTAGTCTTAAACATAGAAAATCTTATTTTCTAGAACGAGACGTATTGTACTTGATATACTGACAATAAAAAAGGGTGTAGCTGTCAAAAGTTCATCGACAAAGACTGACGATGTTAAAATATAAAGAAAAGACTCTAATTAAACGATTGAATCTTTAACTGACATTTCAATAATACTGAGTCAATAAATAATATCTCTAATTACTTCAAATGCCCAATTAAGAAGTATTTTACAAGTACCAAATCAGATATAAAAAAAAAGTGCTGTCGACTAGGGCTTTTGAATATATCGACTGCACTTCTACAGATGGGTAAAATCCTCTCAATAAAATCGTAAAAATAAATAAAAATAAAAAAAACAAATCTATTCGTGTTGCTCCTCTTAGGTAAACGCATTGACTTTGGAATAAAATAATATAAACGAAAAATATTCAAAATGTATCTTGAATTAAAAATGTATAAGAATAGTTAAAAGGGTAAGAAAGTTTGAGCACATGAACTCAGGGATCAGTATAATATTTTGTTTCCAATAAATTGAGAAAAACAACCAAAAAAAAACAATGTAAACAAAAATATGAAATGAAAATATTCTGAATTTCTATTAACGTAACGGTTATCGCTGTAGAAAATGAAATTGGTGATTCGTTCAAATCGAGGCTGTTTGTGTTTCTCTTCTTATAAATTATAAGAAACATTGTTTTGATTTGCATGTTTTTTATTTTAATTTAAAAAAAAAAGACCTGTAAAGGCAGCGTTGAGGTACATAAAAAAACACATGCCATTACATTAAACTTTAATAACTAAAATTCGTTCATAATATATATTTGTTTGGAAGAAGCATAAACCAAATTATTTTCCATGTATGGGTAAATAGTATGTATTTACCAACCTTTCAACCAGTCTGTCGGCTGGTGCTTTAGAATACACAGACTGCATCTTTGCAGAGATGTATATTTGGCCATGGGTAGTGACCTGGGATGCTGAACGATGGAACCCTAGTTTCTGAACAGTCTTTGACATGCAACACATCACTTTTTGTCCTTACTTAGGCAAGAATTCTTATTACTGTAGTTTTTATATCATTAATAACTGGATACCATATAACTATATGAAAATAAATGTTTATCATTATTAAATAGAAATAATTACTTGAAACTAAATAATTGTGTACAAAATATTCTGCATATGTTATTGGGCTGGCATTTTATTTTCCGATTTTCGGTTCTTATTTTCTACCAGAGTGGGATCCTTGAAATTTATTTTTTCTGGTCACACCTTCAGTCTTTTGTCTTTTCATTTATGTAGAAAAAAAGTTTCAATCATATATAACCCCCCAACGATATTTTAGGCCCCAAGAATAAGGGGGCATCAAAGTTAAGTGACCTGAAAAAAATCAGAAAGTTTTGAAATAAAAATAACTGATGCATTATAAAATCCATTATTACCCAGTTATAAAATAACCCCAGACGGTTGATATGCCCTTAAAATCAATCAAACAATCAATCATTCAAGAATCTTACCTGCCTTCGATTCTTGCCACCATTTTTAGTCCTTTGGTAAATCTGATTATTGAAAAAGGGTGTAGTCTTAGCAGTATACAGTCCAATTATAATCCTTGCAATCCTTGGTAGAACAATGGTGTACTAGTAGCAGAGAATCCAGTCGTCATAGATCTGGTACTAAGTCCAGTTAGCAAATGACGTTAGGTCAATTTACCAACGGCCTTAAATGTAGTCTTTGTCGTTTTTGATTGGCCAATGTCTGCTCTTACTATTGGTAAAGTCCCTAAATATAAGTGGTGATTTTTTCGTATAGCTTATACCCACCCCTTAGGGGTACTTCACGTGATGTAATGGTCAGCAAGGTAAATTTGCAGACCATTGTTAGTGAGTTCGATTCTCATTGGGCGCCCCATACATCTGGCCTTGTACCACATCTAATCTAAGCTTAGTCAATAACTATAACTATATCCAGCAGTTAGTCCAACAGTATTTGTCCCGGATATTTGAATATAACATTCCTAATTGGTTTAGAAATGATCAACACTAAGAGTTGAGTTCCCTGCTATGGTGCCATTATGGTAACGAGTTTTATCTTTATTGAGTGTTTACAATTTTATGACCTCGTGTCAGGAGAAAGTTAACCCCTTAAAGGCAGATCGGTAAACCAGTTCACTTGTCTGGGATTTCGCAGAGCATACAATAAATTCTTCCAGTCGTGCTGTTACATTCAATTTCGGACTAATACCCTTGGGAAAGGTATGAATCTTTTCATTCCCCATCTAAGTGATAAATGGTACAACTACTGTTCTTCTACAAGGACGGCTTTAAATTTCTTACGAAGGTTGATATGCCCTTAAACAAAGAAAGCAAACCAAACAATAAATTCAAATTCTGATATCTATAGTGCACATCCTTAAACCCCTGAAACCCTTCGGTTAACTTAATGTAACATTATAAGCATATATGTATATATATATATATATATATATATATATATATATATATATATATACATGTGTGTGTGGGTGTATGTGTGTGTGTTTATGTGTGTGTGTATGTGTGCCTGTCTGTCTGTGGGGAAACATGTTAAGAAGTTGAATAACGAACACAAAAAATACACTTTTAAAAAGACCTGAGTAAGTAAAAGATTTTGAAGAAAGGTGATTTTTATTCAAAAATCAATGTATGCTATCTTAATACAAACTAGCTGTGTGCTACTTTCTGTAAACTAGCAATGTGCTATTTTACTAGAAATTAGCAGTGTGCTACCTCTTTATCAACTAACTGTGTCTCTTTTCGTGTATGTGTGTGTGGGGGGTGATATGGAGAATTTTCTGGATATATTTTCTTGATTTTTTTCCAAGAGAATCCGAGAGGAACACCATATTTTAAATACAATAGGTGATGCTGGTGAATGAAGATGAAAAATTAATTAACTAATTAGCAATTAGTAGTATTTATATTTTCCGGAAATAATGGCGGAAATGAAAGAAATGGAAAAATGAATGGCGGGAAAATCCAGCAATGAAGAAAGCCAAGACTCGAAAAGAGGAATTACTTCATTATGTTTCTTCATAGACTTATTAATGAGTATAAGCTACTTAAATAAGTATTGTATATAATAATTTTTTATTTTTTATTTTTTTATTTAATATATATATATGTATTTTTTATAATGTTTTATTTTTTTATTTATTTGATTTTTGAGGAAGTCAGTTGAACAGGAAATTAGGATATACATTGTATATTTTACTTAGACTTAGAATTTTTAACTTTATATCTGACATAAATTTTGTGAATATTCTGGTTATATAACTTCTTTCTGTGAATCCCAATTATTTTTGTAAAATCCGTCTGATGGGCTCTTAAGAATTAAAAATAATTTTTTAAAAATCTTTTGAGTTTCTGGTCGAAATAAATTATTATTGAATGACGGTTTCTTAAGTTTTTCTTTCTTTGAAAGTTATCATATATATATATATATTATATATATATATATATTATATATATATATATATTCATTGAGCAATTGATAATTTCACGAAAAGTAAAACCTTGATAAACGACTATCTGCCTATCTTTTTTAACCCTCAGTAATATTGTTGCATAATCTATGCGGTTGCATAGATTATTGTCAACCCCCTGTATTTCTGAAGGGATGGCCCCTTTTTATATCACGGGCGGGACTTTCCATGGAATATTACAGAAAGCCCGCGAAATACGTGAAGTCACGTGGGACCATGTTAACCAGCTTGGACGTCAGGCAGAAAAGATGTCTGCCTTAGCATGGGCTCATTATGCACACGCGCGTTGTGTTAGTTAGAAGAAGAATTTTAGTTAAGTAAATAAAAGTTTAAATAAATAATATGGTGTTCTTGCTTGATGAATGTCTTGGCAACAAGAACAACCAAGAAGAAGGAATGCATCAAAGACGAACAGCCAACAAGAATCTAGAAATAGAATTCAACATGGAGAGAAAGAATAGAAACGACTAGAGATCACCAAATGGCCAAAGATGTAAGTAATGCATACGCATCCCTCTGTCTACCTGTGGCTATCTCTCTCCTCTCTCCAGTAAAAGAACATTTGTGTATATACCCAACATGGGTATATGTGTATGAGTATGTAACAATATTTTATGGACACTGGTTGAGAACTACTGAGTTAGATGAAGGTGTTGTAATTTACTAAGTTTAGCTTAGTTTTGGCACAAGGCCAGACGTATGGGGGCACCTAGTGAGAATCAAGCACACTAACAATGGTCTGCTAATCCAGCTTTTTAAACATTATACCATATGAGGTGTGTTAGATGTTTAATGGTTTGCTTAGCTTAGTTGGTGCACAAAGCCAGAAGTATGAGGAGCACCCAGTGGGAATCGAACTCTCTAACAATGTTTGCTGTTCCACCTTACTAAACATTACACTATGTGAGGCCCCCTGTTATTTACTAAGCTTATATATACATACATTTGAGTAGACATTTTCCAGTTTATTGCTCTGTATATAAATTTCTAATGTATTTCATTCTGTTTAAAATTATTATAAGCTCTTTTTATTCTTAACTTTCATGTATTCATTTATTTTCAAGAAAAAAATATTTATTTCAAGTTCTTTTAATTGTACAAATATATTTTTGCCTTATAAACATTACTGTCATACTACATTGTAGCACGCGCATCGGATGGCCAGTTGAAGCAAAACAAAACTGCTTGCTATCGCAAGACGATAATCGATCCGTGTTATTTCCTAAGTTGTGGCACAAGGCCAGAAGTGTGAGGAGCACCCAGTAAGAATCGAACTTACTAACAATGGTTTGCTATTCCAGCTTACTATTCGGCTTTGCTTATATTTACAGTGTTAAGAACATTGATGTCTTATGATGAAGACGTTCTGTGTTAAACTGAGAAAGTATTGAGGCCTTTATTTGAGAAGTATTCAAGCTGGATTAGATGATTACGAAAGTTGATACGTGATTTGACAATATACTGTAGAGAAGTCAGGACAAAAGCTTCATAAACATTGTAAAAACAGACTGTTTACTATTTCTCTGACTGTTTTTAGATGAGGTTTGATAATATGTATTATTTGGATTGTATAACGACTACATCCACTATGCCATATGTTCAATTAGACACATGGCGTGGTGGATAAAGACGTTAATACAGTTCTAAGTGACAATTATCTCTGGGCAGCAGGTTCTATCCTGGTCAAGGGCAACAGAAAGATAGAATAATTAACACTTGTGCCCAGTCCTGGTTAACGGAATGAGAACAGTATATCCTTGTGGATTGAATAAAGGGTTGAAGTTCCGTGCAGGCTTCCAATTACGAAAAGAAGATTCCAGAGTTCGAAGAGAAGGTTCTCAAGTTCAGGGAAGGTCCCTGGGTTCGACAAGAAATACATGAATAAGGACGGAGGTGTATAGGTCGAAACGTTGTGCATATAACAATAAAGATGAGGACAATAATCCGAATAATACAAATAAAACAAAGGCAGTATAGTTTTAATCTTATACGGCTTCAGGTCTGCACAATATCTATGAAACAATCGATAAGAAAGTTACTATTTATTGTGTTTGAGCGGTATGTGACTGAGCTATTAGGTGGTCCCGTGACATGTTACTCCCCACTTCCGGTCTTTGGGCTAGATGTGTGGTCAGAGAGGCTCCAGTCATGACAATCTCTGGCAACTATATGCTTTACGATTCTATTTTTAAAAATTTCTCTTGTGGCAAATATCCACCCCATTTTATCTTTTAGGTACAAGAAGGCGGTGGTTGAGGGTCAAAATCAATATTCATTTATGCACATGAAGTTAATAAAAATTAGAGAAAAAAGTTTACATATAAATGAAAAAAAAAGGACCCTCCCGTCGATTCCGACGCATGAGAGTTCATCCAATGAACAACCTACCGAGAATTTTGTTAATAGTGATGAAAGCTTGTGTTGGACTATTCGCATTTTTTGGCACAGTCGATAGGAAAGAATTGGTGCACAAGGAATACCACAAACCCAATCTACGACTGACCTCATGTTTTTCAAATTCAGTTTTTCTTTCTCCTAGGATGGTTACGTACCCAAGGTGGAAGAGCCCAGTCTGTCCTACTATTTTACCCATAGCTGGGCGGAGAATAATACAGGGGTATTAGTGCTATGTGAAATGTAAACAGCCTTGTCTAAGATTTGAACTCCGGTCGACGAGTTCATTTCTTACGACTCTAACCATTATGCCACGTGCCTCCATATATCAAATAAATAAATAAATAAATGTGTAATATATTAAAAATAATAATTTATGTAATAATTAATAGAGGCACACAATATGTTATTTGAGGGGAACAGAACTGTTTCCATTTGAATTTTTTTTTACTCCTTTAATAAATTTACTTATGATACAAACCCTCTAACATTGATTTTTTAAACTCCCACACACCCCCAAAAGTATATTCCAAAAATTAACTTTTACACCGCCCGGAATGTGTTTTTTGCTAGTAATTCTGTTTTCTATATCCAGTTTAAGGAAATAATGTCTATTATGATGAGATGAGCAATTTTTATGACCTCTCTAACATCCTAATACTGTAATTGAGCAACTGGAAAAAATTGTAATCTGGCTGAAGAAGATTAAGAGCTTAGAAGGGATAACACGTGAGATCTTTGCTCTTTAAGACAATAGACTTAGTGGAATCTGTCACTGGTAAGTTTTATTTTCCGGGCTTCCCGCCAGGCCGGATTACCATAAAGTCATTTTATGTGTGGATCCACACACGAAGAAGAAAATCTTATGCGTGGTCAGTGCAAAAGCAGGGTCCCGTAGACATTTCAATTTCTGAGGTGCCTTAAGCATTGGTCTATGAACCTGACTCATTGCCCTTTTTAAAGAGCCAATGGGGCCACGTGACAAGTGTGGGCGACAAGTGATATTTAAGGATGGAACCCAAGAGACTGAGTAGTCCATGACACGCAACACTTCACTTTGATGCTTGGGTTAGACGAGCGGTTGGAGAAGTCCCATCTGTTCAATTGGCTGGTGATACCAAGCCCTAACTTATATTTGATTATCTCAATCGTATTGCTCTTATGCCAAATTCTCAACACTTTTTATCTTAATATGTTATTTCGGCCGTAGCTGAGTGTGCTGATGTGATCTTAAACTACATCAAGTAGTGAGGTTCCAGTTTTAGGGTTCTGGGGATTCCATGCCATTATTCCCATGTCCACTCAGACACTTTGCTGGAGAAGTAGAAAATCACTCATGAAATAAGCTAATGACTGCTATTCCATAAAATCCAACCAGCAAACCAACCAGCCAGCCAACCAACCAGCAAACCGATCAGCAAACCAACCAACCAACCAAAT
Source organism: Doryteuthis pealeii (assembly GCA_023376005.1). Taxonomy (NCBI): domain Eukaryota; kingdom Metazoa; phylum Mollusca; class Cephalopoda; order Myopsida; family Loliginidae; genus Doryteuthis; species Doryteuthis pealeii. The sequence goes on along the minus strand of CM042147.1, from coordinate 14,191,754 downwards.
AACCAACCAACCAACCAAAAAACAAACAACCAACCAACCAACCAACCCAACCAACCCACCAACCACCCAACCAACCAACCAACCACCACCAACCACCACCAATCAACCAACCAACCAACCAACCAACCACCAACCATCCACCCAACAACCAACCAACCAACCAACCACCAAACCATCCAAACACCACCAATCAACCAACCACCAACCAACCAAC
>CM042147.1:14184040-14189040 GCA_023376005.1 Doryteuthis pealeii | reverse complement strand
TTTCATATTTAAAAAATAATGATGAAGGTCGAATTTTCTTTGTGTGCGGAACATTTCTACATTTTTTCTATTATTATTATTTCATTTCATTTGGTTATCTAAAAATAATAATAGTTTGAAAAATGTACACATGGATAAACTCCTGACCGAAACACGTGTAAGAAAATTGATTAAAATATCCTATTTTATCCATTCTATACTTTCTTTCCTTTATTTCTTTTTTCAACATGCCGTCGGATTCACTTCCATTTTCATTTTACACACACATATATATATATATATATATATATGTGTGTGTGTGTGTGTGTGTGTGTGTGTGTGTGTGTGTGTGTGTGTGTGTGTGTGTGTGTGTGTCTGTGTCTGTGTCTGTGTGTCTGTGTGGATAGATAGATAGATAATTTTAAGAGATATAAAAACAAACTATATGGCTATAAAAGCTTATTGAAAAGTTATATCAAAGCTACACAATTCGTTCTTGTGGTAGTCAGATAAGTTCTTTTCGGTCAGGGCAAACCTCGTATAAAATGTTCATACGATTTATATTAATCCAACTAGAATACACAGCCCATAATAAAAGCTACGTCAAAGTAGATCTTTATGATGTATCTTTTGAAATGTTTTTTTCTAATCGTCTGACCTGTAATAATAATGTCTGGCTGAGGTGACGAACCAATAGAATGGGTACGTTTCTCAGATTCACCAATCATTACGGACATCAAATCAGATTAACAATAAATGTTGATGCTAATCACCTTTGCGCCAAATATTTGGCGCCGATTTTTTTTAATAGAATTAATTTTACTCAACAATTGAAATTCAGTAAATGCGAAATTGTTTTTTTACTTTCCTTACCAGCAATATAAATAAATGAATAAACAAATAAATAGAAATATTAAAAAAAAATTATGTTTCTGTCTTTTATTCTGACAAAGCCAAAATTCCTCACCATTCATTGTCAAGATGGAAGGTAGATGGTTCTCAGAATAGCAATCCAATATAAAATGAATATATTTCGTTTAGAATATATCTATAAGTCATAAGTGTATATATATATATATATATATATATATATATATATATATATATATATATATTGGTTAGGAGGTTGATTTAGAAGGCTATCACAATGCAGTTTGGAATAATAAAAAATAATAATACGGTAACAATGGTGTTGTGTGTTGACCTTTATTTGTTATTATTTCTTGAATTTTCGAGGTAATACCTCTTTATCAAAAGAATTGAACTGAAGCAGTACAGCTATGGCATTTCTTCCATTTTGTTTAAAAAAAAAAATTCATTTAGGAAGAAATGCCATAGCTGTACTGCTTCAGTTCAATTCTTTTGATAAAGAGGTATTACCTCGAAAATTCAAGAAATAATAAAAAATACAGGTCAACACACAACACCATTGTTACCGTATTATTATTTTTTATTTATTCCAAACTGCATTGTGATAGCCTTCTAAATCAACCTCCTAACCAATACATACACAATGCTTCAAGCAAATTATGAAACTCTCTTATATATATATATATATATATATATATATATATATATATATATATATATATATGATTTTTTTTCCCTTTTTTGAAGGCAAAATAATGCAGATTCATGTAGAAAAACATATTTATTCCTGTGCTCTTAATTTTCGGATAAAATCCATCTTCAGAGAGTTTATTATAGAGTTGAAAATGTTCTACTTGTGTTTTTTAAAGTCAACTTGGTTCTAATTACGTTGAGCTTGATGGAGATTTGAAATTTGGAAGAGATCGTAAGCTTCCGTTAAGATTTCAAATTCGGTAGAGATCGCGCAGTTCCGTTAAAAACCCGTGAGTTGTTAAATTGCGGGACGTTTGAAATCATCTAAGATATTATTTTTTTTCTTTTAAATTTATTTTCTTTAATTTTTTTTTATATAAGGAATTTTTTTTTTTTTTCCTTTTTAATACTATAAAAACAATTCTCCGCTCAGGGCATATTGAAATAAAAAAAATTTTGTTTGTTTTTATAGTGTGATAGAAGCATTATTTATAAATGTAATACGATATATATTTTTTTTCTTTTTTTTGAAGGCAAAATAATGCAGATTCATGTTGAAAAAAAAAATCGTATTACATTTATAAATAATGCTTCTATCACACTATAAAAACAAACAAAACATTTTTTATTATATATATATATATATATATATATATATATATAAGTGTTTTTTCTTAGATTGTTTGAAGCATTGTATGTATGTGTAAAATATAAATTTGAAGGCAATTTACAATGCAATGTAATATGTGTTAAATGATGTTTATTTACCTAAATATTTTCGAGAAAAATTCTCATCATCAGAGGTAGAAGTACTTATGCTTTTTAGTACCCATCCCACGGCGCCGGCGTAATCGTTTGTTGTTATTAGGTTGAAGCAACGCCAGGTATTTGAAATGTTCGGGATTTTCCGTGATGGAATGTCGGTCCGTTGTACGCGCGCTCGTGCGGATTCTTCGAAATTCTTTTAGTTTCTTTTGTTGTTTTTTTACTATAAATTAAGCCTCGCTCAGGCGTGGTGAAATAAGTGTTTTTTTTAATAGATTGTTTGAAGCAAAAAAAACAAAAAAAAACTAAAAGAATTTCGAAGAATCCGCACGAGCGCACGTACAACGGACCGACATATGATCACGGAAAATCTCTAACATTTCAAATATGGCGTTCCATCAACTTAATATCAACAAACGATTACGCCGGTGCCGTAGGATGGGTACTAAAAAACACAAGTACTTCTACTTCTGATGATGAGAATTTTTCTCGAAAATATTTAGGTAAATAAACATCATTTAACACCTATTACATTGCATTGTAAATTGCCTTCAAATTTATATTTCATATATATATATATATATATATATAGAGAGAGAGAGAGAGAGAGAGAGAGAGGAGGGGATAAAAGGGTATGAAAACACACAATATTGTTAAAATGAAAATATTTTATATCTTTTTCATAGCTAGTATTGAACAACATTTCGATTTATTAAAAAATCAACATCAGAGCACGTTTTTAATCCAGACTCATCGAGAGAGAAGCAAAAAATAATTTAAATTCAAACCGGTCGCATTGTTGTTCCAAAAGGCGTGTAAGCTGTGCGATCGTTTCATCATTTGTTACTCCGCTGCATGTTTTTCGCTAACGTCATGAACATGTTGCTACATTGTATTTCTTCAGTGTAACAGTTTTGAAAGAAAAGACATACTTCAAATTCAAAAATAGAAAAATTCTCTTTTCCAAAAAAGAAGAGTTTTAACCCATTCATGGTCGGTTAGTAACGGATTTTTTTTTTTTCAGAAAAGAAATGTTTATTCAATTATTTAAAAAAATGACTTTTTATGTAGAATATGAATGATGTAAGGGTTTATTGAGATAATGTGAAATTTAAATTTGTTAGGAAGTATATGTCTAAAATGGTTATGTGAAAGGGATTTTATGATTTCTGAGTACAAGTGTCGCTAAATAAATTGAACTATTGTTCAATATTAGCTATGAAAAGGATATAAAATATTTTCATATTAAGAGTATATATATATATATATATATATATATATATATATATATATATTATGGAAAAGATGACTTACCGGTGAATATGGTCACGGTGGTTGATGTGAAGTTCATAAAAGGTAAGGCAGTGATATAACAAATAAAAAAAGTGCTCAATACGTTAGTAGAGCAAATCTATTTTAATATAGGTCCAAGTGATAACCTACTCGAGTTTCACCATGTTGAGGATCTTCAGCGTTAACCACTGTGTAAATCAAGATGTTAGTTGATTGTAGACAATTATATGTATGTGTCTTTTGCTATGAACGGTACATTATGCAACAGAATCATATAAACGCTGTTTTGGAATTTAAATTTTCGAAATGTACCGTTCATAGCAAAAGACACATACATATAATTGTCTACAATCAACCAACATCTTGATTTACACAGTGGGGTTAACCCTGAAGATTCTCAACATGGTGAAACTCGAGTAGGTTATCACTTGGACCTATATTAAATATATATATATATATATATATATATATATATATATATATATGAAGTTCTGTTTCTGGAGCTCTGGGAATGTGGAGTACTCCTTGGTCACATTTTACTGGCACCCCACCACAACAGTTCTACACAAGGACTATGAACATGGGGACCATGCACAAACCGAAGCTGGTGTATTGCAAGTAAAAAAAAATTCCTTCGGCATTCTTCCACTGAGGCGTGTCAAGCACTGAGCAATAAACCTAACCCTGTCCCTTTAAATTAAGGGCGCAGGTGTTGCTTGGGGGAAATCGACCCCTGGGATCACGCTAATTATTAGATATCTTACCGGTCCAATAGCCAGAACCACTAAGACACAGGCTTCTGCGGAAACAGGCTAATCATTCATTTACTGGCACCCTACTATGCCAGTTGGACACAAGGAAAATTAACGTGGGTATCCACACACAAACCGAATCTCATCCGTAGCTAGTGTTTAAAAATTGCGTGGATACCTTCGGCATTTATCTATTGAGTCGCATTAGGGACTAAACAATAAACCTAACCCTGCCCCTTTAAATCAATGGGGCAGGTGTTAACTGTGGGGATATGCCCTGGGATTATGCTAATTAAATATGTTACTGGTCCTTTAGCCGAAGCCACTGGACACAGGTTTCCGAAGAAAGAAGTTAAGTATTGTTGTATATTCTATCTGGCTATCTACACGTGAGGGTGACTTAGTTGTGTATTAGAAGATAAGAGGTATCCGTGGTTATATCTCCCATATAAAATCTTACTTTTTGAGTAGCTGGGTTGGTATTTCTTATAACCGTACTTCTGTTTCTTGTGTAGCTTTCTTGTGGTGTGTAATTTCTTTCTCGTAGTCTGTAGCTAGCTTCATTACTTGGTCTTATTTTGGGCCGGTATTTCTTCTAACTTCTGGTTATATTCGTCGGTGGATGGTTTGGTCTTTTTTCTTATTTCT
>CM042147.1:14159040-14169040 GCA_023376005.1 Doryteuthis pealeii | reverse complement strand
ATAGATCAGTGGAAGAATAAAGGTGAAATAAGCATCCTTTTTCGTGACAAATACCGAATGTTTTTTTCTTCTCAGAGAATTCTATCTGCTTTTTATTCTCACAATGGAAAAGTGACGAATTATGTAGCAACTATAGCGGCCATCTTGCTCGATACAGCTTTCATGTTGTTCCAACAAAAAAACAGCGCCATCGTCAAAGGACGACGAACGGACTTTTCAATACTCATCACGTGATCCATTCTTTCAAAGAAAGGAACTTTTTTTTTTCGGTATTTTATTTTTTCGAATAGTCTTTTTGTAAGTCTTCCTTTTTTTCCCCCTTTGTTCTTACATCTTTAAAATTGTTTCCCTCTACTTATAACTTTCATCTCTGTTTTTATTGTTTTTTCCCCTTTTACTACGCTTGCTTTTTTTTTAAAGAAAATCCCTCTACCTACAACTACTATCTATATTTCTTTCTTTTTTTCTTTATTTTTTTGTTTATTTTTTGTCTATTTTTTATTGTTTTGCGCCCTCCTTTCTTACGTTATTATATATTTTTTATTGTCTTTTCCCTTTACTCCTACTTTGTCATTAAAAAAAAAGAAAATTCGCACTACGCTTGCCATTTTTTAAGAATTTACCCCTCTACTTACTACTACTATCTTTGTTTTTTTTCTTTTTTTGTTTTGTTTATATTTTGTTTGTTTTTTATTTTTGTTTTGTGTGTCCTCCTCTTTTACTTTATTATATATTTCTTATTGTTTCTCCCTTTACTTCTAATTTGTCGATTTTTTTAGCGCGCTACTCCTGTTTTTTTTTCCAATTTTTCCTTCTACCTACAAATACCATCTTATTTTTTATTTCGGTTTTGTTCCCTTTCTTCTCCATTTCTTTTTTTTTTTTTTGTTCCTCCTTTTTTGTATGCTCTCATCTCTTACTTAATTGTTTTCTTCTTTTTTTTCGCACTCCACTTGATTTTTTTAAATTCCATCTACCTACCACTTTTTTGTTTTTTTTTTTTTTGTTTTGTTTTTTTCTGTTTTTTTTTTTTTTTTTTTGTCTTTTCTCCATTCTTTCTTTTTTGTTACTCATTTCTGTTCGCCTTCCTTTATTATTCTTTTGTTTTCTTCTTTTCCTCTCTCTGCTAGTTTCGTTTTTTTATTCTTTTTAAATTACTTCTACCCACAACTTCCATCATTGTTGTCTTTTTTCTCTTTCTTCTACTTTCTTTTCTTCTTTTATTTCAATTCCTTTCGGTGCCAACTATTCCATTTCTTTTTGTTCTTTTTCATTTTTTCCTTTTTTCCTACTTTCTTTGTGACTCTCCTTTCTTTGTGTAATTATTTGACTTTACTTCACTCTCCCTCGTCTCTCCTTTAACCTCCCCCTTTTAAAAAAAATATTTCTTATCTTTTCTTCCCATTGATACTATTTTCGCCACTTACCCCGTCATTTTGTCCTTTTCGTTTTTTCCACCTAACTTCTACCTACTCTCTCTTTTTATTCTTTTTTTTGGGGGGGAGGGCCTTCCTCTTTCTTCACTCTCTCTCATATCTTCCTTAACTCTCTCTCTCTCTCTCTCTCTCTCTCTCTTCTCTCTCTCTCTCTCTCTCTCTCTCTCTCTCTCTGTCTTAAAAACAAAAATCTCTCCCTCATCTATTGTCTTTCCTCTCCCCCTCCCCTTGATGCACTTTCGTCATTTACCCCCACCAAAACTTCTATTTTTATTCTCTTTTGGTTTTGCGAGTGTTCCCATTTCTTCATTCCCTCTTCTCTATCCATTAACCCCTCTCTTCATGTAAAAAAAAAAATTTCTTATCAATTTCTTCCCTCTTTCTCCTTGATCCTCTTTCGCCATTCACCCCGCCATTTTGTTTGTTTTTTTCCCGCTTCTTTTCAACCTACCCACTTATTCACAAACTGACGGCTCTTCTTTTCCGTCTTTATCACTATCAGGTCCGGTTTTTCTCGCTTCGCTGGAACGGTCTGTCTGAATTTCACTGACCCACATAATCTTATGCTATTTGTTTTCCACAACGGCCTCTGCTCTCCGCTGATATTATTTGTTTACACAGTTGAATCCAAGTTCTTTTCAACAATCTATCATCATCATCATCATCAGCAGCAGCAGCAGCAGCAGCAGCAGCATTATTGCTGTACTCGTTGAGTTTTAACGCTACCTGGTAACAGAGATTAAGTGATCTTAATACTCCAGCGTTGTCTTTAGTAACATTTAGTTTTTTTTTTTCCGAAAAAAATAGCAGGGCCTGTGGATATATCACAGTAGAATAATCTAATTATTATATCTGTAACAGGTAACTGAGTTACCTCCCCTACCCTTCTAATAACTATATAAACTGTTCAAAAATCTTCCACTGTATTCTATGTAGAATAAAGCTTCTGCAAGTCCGACCGTGTTTGTTTGCTTATTACCACAATATCGTTTTATATTTTTATTAAAGAATTATTAATAGTTCAATCTTACAAAAAAAAAGTATAATAATCTTGATATAACTTTCTCTCGCTCTTTTTTTTAATCTCCTTCTTTTCATTATGTTCGATTGAACCAGATTAGCGTTATTGCTTCCACGCTCTCACAAACTCTCTCCATCTTTCCCCTACTTTCTTTCTTTTTTTTTTATTTCTTATTATATTTCTGAGTAGCATGTCATTTTTCATCCCTTTCTTCTTTATAATAAAAACAGAATGGTCCATTATTTAGCTTAGGGGACAACATCCATAAGAAATAAGAATTCGGCGGATAAGCAACACCAGATAATCAGGATTTAAATTTTTGCATTTCAGTTTGGATGAATTGGACGTTCTCATTTTGAACCAGAGGGAGTTGCACGATGATAACGGTCGTACAATTAAGAAACACGATTATTAATATATAGATTGGTCGTTTAGAATGTTTCAAGACTTCTTTGGATATATATAAGTAAGTAAAGACGTCGGAGCGGCCTAATGTCGGTATCAGCCAGACAGCGAAGGAGTCTATCCCCTTTTCACTAGCGCTAGACCAAGGAGATTATTTTAGCCACTGAGGTGGAGCGCCACACCTATCATGACTTTTCGGCGTTTCACGCCTCTTCAGTGTGGCTAGACACAACTATCTTTGGCTAGGGTTGAATTCAGACTGGCCGTTTGGCAGCCTGATATCTTATCCCCTCGTCCACAGACAGCTGTAGAGGGACTGGTGTTTTTAAACTATTAAGTACATAGGTTTATTTATGTATTTTACGGTCACAGAGAGATCAAATTTCTGGGGAAACGATAATTGCTTATATGCTTAGTAGTGAGAGTTAATTTAAATTACCAATTTATGGGAGCATATTTATATTTATACGTGTAGGATGCGACACAGCGTCAATTTCAAAGCGGAGTTTAATTCGGAGTTTAACTCGTTTGAATTCAGAGTTTTCCTTCTCCAAGACTAGTTGTTCAACCATGGTTCAACCCTATTATTTACCTATTGCTGGAAGGGGAGGAGTTGGATTCATTCCTTTTCCCAGGGGTATTAGTGCTATGTAAAATGCAAACAGCCTCGCACAGGATTTGAATAGAGTCTGAGATCAATAGAGGTGAAATATTAACTGAATTTAATTGTTTGTGTTCGTTTTTCTCTTTTCCTACCATGTCGGCTGGGTCTTTACAATACACTGACTGCACCTCTTACAGAGGGGTCAGAACCCCTCGATGGCACTAACTGTTGGCTGAGATTGGTAACCCGCGATGTTTAAGGATGTGGTATGTCCATGACATACCACACTCCACTTTGGCCCTTACTTGGGCTAAAAGGGTGGTCGGAGGGTACGATCAATCGGCTGGTTAGTTCAAGCCCTAGCTTCTATGTGATTGTCGCAACCCTATTGCCCGTATGGCAAGCCCCAACCCTTTTTATCATATATGTGCTAGAAGACGGTGGCTGAGGGTCTTATTGTCCTGGGTGTGATGTTAAACTCTATCAGATGATTAAGTTCCAGTTCTGGATCTCGGGGAATGTGGAGTACCCTTTCATCATCATTACTCCCAGATCCACTCTGGCCCAGAGTAGTGGTACTTGTTAGAGTCTTATCTATGGGTTAAACAGCACCGAATGAGTTCTAAAATGTGTTTTAAAAATTGAGTTTTAAAATTGAGTACTCATGAAGAATGAATCAAACAAAACGTCTTCGGCATAAAATAACCCAGTAAGGGTTGACATGCCATAAAATCCAACCAACCAACTAACCTGAGTATTCATGACACAACTTTTTTTTCTTATATTTTGTAAAAAGAAATTAACTACTGCTAATACCACACTTTCGCCTTTTCCCTCCCCACCTCTAGATCTGTCCACGACACCAAGAGGTGGTACCGACCACTTTGGGAAGCACTGCTGTAGACAATCCATATCTTAGTCGGTTCGAGGACTTTTCAACCACCCACTCATAAAATCAAATATTCTCCTAAAAAATAAAACAAAACATCTTCGACACAAAAGCACAAAATGCCCAATGGTTTGATGTGCCGTAAAATCCAACCAACCAACAAATATTCACTTTTCCATAACTTGCCGTCACATTCAGTTAAATAGTAAAACGTGTTTGAGTTAAAAGATAACGTTAACTTGTATACATGTGAAAAATAAATCACAAAAGAAAAATAAATATTCATTTGTCTGGATTCTTCACAAATATTTCCCTTTCCCCTGCAAGAAATCGTGTTCACCAATTTCTGTCGGCATTTTATCAGAATCCTCCCCCCCCCCAATCTCAAGCCGCCATTCTTTCAACCTGTGATGATTATTCCTCACATGCCAAAATTCACAGACATGCCAAAATTTTAAAAGCTCTCTGTCACGAGAATCTTTGATTTCCTAAAGGTGAAATTCTAAAGAATTCTTTTGTCTTTTCAACTTTATAGAATGAAACAAATAACCAGCGTCAGTTTCAATTTTCTGATGACGAACACATCACAATGGTAACAGTGCGACATTCTTCTTTAATATTTAAAAGTGAAAATTGATTCTCATTATTTATAAATACAATTCTCGTTATCCTTCGAGGTTTGTGTGCAACCGTATCTCAACTAAAACAGCAGAGCTTAGCGAAAGTTTTTTTTATTATTATAGCAATGCAATTAAAATAATCTCACCCATGAAATATACAAAGTTGAGTAAAAAAGTAATGCCATTTTGTTTAGGACAGGTAAAATCACCAACACCGGAATATGTATCATACATCATAATGAAGCTGATCCTCTGTAGATTGCATCCCTACATCTCCATATAGTCACCGTTTCTCTCAATAACAATGTTTCACCTTCGAATGATAGCATATATCCCTTCCCCATAAAATTCTGTTGACTGTTCTTTGAGTCACTTCTTCACTACAGATTTTACTTCCTCGTCACTGGAATAACGTTTTCATAGGGCCAAAGAGATGATAGTCTGAAGGTTGTAAATCTGATGAGTAGTCTGTAAAATCCAACCAACCAACCAACCAAACCCCTTTCTTGACTTAGCCTATTCGTACTATTTTCTTGAATTTTATCAATTTTAACTTTTACGTAGTGTTGGAATATTTTGATATATATATATATATATGGTGTGCTACAATACACCACTTAAATTTATAGACTAGGTGAGGTCACGTGGTTTAAACCTCAGCCAATTAACAGCCCGAATGCGTGGCTGGTTGACTACTTAATCACTGATACTGAGAGACGTCCATTTGTAATTATTCATGAAGGACTTGCAATACTGAGGAGCACCAAGGAACAACCAAAGGATTTTTACCATGGATTTCCGCTTGACAAGCGCTCTTGCTTGGGGCCCATAAAATCGTAACAAATAGTCAGTTCTGATGACTACTATTAAGGCTTGTTTATTGTATTATTATGTTAGTAAATACGAGTTTTTCACTTTTAACTGATCACTAAATTTTGAGTGACAGAATGTTCATTTAGGTATCCAAGACCCTTTTAAGTATTCTAGAAGTTATGAAGTACTCAACTGTCCATAGAAATGTTATTGTTATTCTACGGTGAATCACATAATGTTAGGTCATTACTTGTCGCTCTCCTGGTAATTAACTGATTGATACTTTTAAAACAATCGCCCAAGTCTCGTGTGTGACCGTCTCTTGCTCCTAAAACGAGAGATCTCGTGATTTAGCTCATGTTGTTGTTCACACCTCTACATTATAGGTTGGTCAATTCTATTCTATTCTATTACTATACCGAGCTATTTATATATTCATCCTGTCATCTACTTGTTTTAAGGGTATATCGTTAAAGGTTGGTTGGATTTTACGGCATGTCAGCCCTTATTGGGTTATTTTACGCCGAAGACATTGTTTTATTCCTTCTTAATGGGTATTGAAAATCAATTATTTTAAACTCAATTGTTAAACATATTTTTACTATGTAACCTATAGATGGGACCCTATTAGGTAGTACCACTAAGAGTTTGAGTGGACCTGAGAGTGTTGTATACTCTCTTTAATTCTATTATTCTTCTGCTCATCTTTGGTATGTTACGTTCTTCTAGCGTCTGGACTTCGTCTTGGGGACTTCGTCTTGGGGACTTCGTGTCTGGTCTTCCATTGGGGATTTTTCTTTATCAGAAGCCCTGTGTCATTGGTAGTTTTTAGATAATAACACAAGACTTCGATTTGCTTTAGATCATATTTTATTCCGAAATCTCCACCAGACCACCTGCGCAGATTGAGTCGGCAGTACGCTTAACACGACTTACCACTTTCGTGGTTTGGCCGATACTGAACTAAACTCTCTTTCTAATCTAAACGGGAAGAGGGTCTTCTCCACTGATTCTCACGGTATCCTCCAGAAGGAGGATCAGACTGAGGTCAAGCCGAGTCACTTAATCCTTCAAGGCCACCGGCTGCAAATTATAACAGCCATTTTGGTTTCTACACTAATGGTACATAAGTGTTAGGAATCTAATAATTATGTAACAAGAGTAATGGCAATGAATAATGAATGGTACTCCAGACTCCCCAGAGTTCCAGAACTGGAACTTATACATTCATACTTTCATCCACTGGTATTAGGCGGTGGTTGGATTTTACGGCATGTCAACTCTTGTTGGGCTATTTTATGCTGAATACATTGTCTTATTCATTCTTATTAGATATTGAAAATTGTTTATTTTAAACTCAATTTTTAAACAAATGTTCACTATTTAACCCATATGTGGTACTCCAATAGGTAGTACCACTGAGGGTTTGAGTGAACCTGGGAGTAATGGCGATAAATGGATACTCCACACTCCCTAGAGCTCCATAACTGTAATTTGTCCACAAGATGCAGTTTATCGTCATACTCAGGACACATTATACGCGTGATATATCCAATGAAAATCCATGAGGACATGGGGGGGGCGAGATTAAAAGGGTGCATCTCACAAAATGTAATGAGAAATTGGGAATGTGAATGATTGATAGCCAACTGATTCTCTGGAACCATTAATGGAAAGTTCTTCTCTTAAGGGAAATGGTTTATTTAAATTTCTAATGTATTTTTAATCGACAAATCTAAAATAAGAATCTCTAGAGAATCTCTCTACGTTTTATTATCTATTTGTTTTGTATTTGATATTTTCGTTTACTTTCCACTGGGACAATTTTTCTTACTTATGAATCTAATAAAATGAACCGATTGCTATGTTTCTATTATAACGATTGTTTCCCTATCTATCTATCTATCTATCTATCTATCTTTATTGTTTCTTTCTTTCTATCTTTCTTTCTTTCTTTCTTTCTTTCTTTCTTTTTCTTTCTGTTTCCTTCTTTCTTTCTTTCTTCTTTCCTTTTTTTCACTTTCTCTTTTTCTCTTTCTGTGTCTGTCTCTGTCTCTCTTTGTTTATCTGTCTGATTAGTAGCTCAGTCTGCATCTATCACTGTCTGTTTGACTCTTTTTTTGTCTATGTCTGTATACACACACACACACACACACACACACACTATATATATAATATATATATATAATATATTATATATATATATTTTGTATATGTATAAGTATTACTTACCGGTGGTATAGAACGATCGTTGGAAGCGCACAATATCCAGAGGTTAAGGTTGAGAAAAAACAAATACAAAGTGCTCAATACAATGTAGGCATAAATTTATTTAAGAATGAAATGAGTAACCTACTCGAGTTTCATCGATAGATTCTTCAGGGTTACTTTTAAATAATCGAGTTTACGATTAATCTTTGGTGTTATAAACATGCCCGTTGGAATGGGACTTAAATTTAGTACTAATTTAAGTCCCATTCCAACGGGCATGTTTTATAACACCAAAGATTAATCATAAACTCGATTAATTAAAAGTAACCTGAAGAATCTATCGATGAACTCGAGTAGGTTACTCATTTCCATCTTAATAAAATATATATATTATATATATATATATTCAAGTCGCATTATATTATGTATTTGATATTTTCTTTTCTTTTAGACTTGTAGAAGTTCTTACTGATTACTCTCTCTCTCTCTCTCTCTCTCTTCTCCTCTCTCTCTCTCTCTCTCTCTCTCTCTCTCTCTCCTCTCTCTCTGTTTATCCGTCTGTTTAGCTAGGTCAATCTCTAAGTAGATACCTTGGTTTCGATATATATTCAAATCTATTTAGATTTTTTTTCTCCACATATTCCAAAGCTTCACAATTGGAACCTCAACGTCAGAATTTAATTACATACCTAAGAGATGAAGTCACCGCCTTCTAGCACATATATGATAAAAAGGGTTGGGGTTGCCATAAATGCATTAGGGTTGACACAAAAGTATAGGTGCTAGGGTTTGACGTGACTAGCCAATTGATGGGAGAACGCCTCTCTAATAGTCCGTCTGTCTAATTTAAGTAAGGGCCTTTGTGGAGTGTGATATGACATGGACTGATCAGCTACCAGAATTCCATCCTTGTGCATCACGGGTCACTATTTCCGGCCAACAGGTGCTCCAATTGTGTGTGTGTGGAGGAGGGTTCTTACCCCTCTGCAGAGGTGCAGTCAGTGTATACTAAAGCCTCAGCTGAGAGTCCTAACAATTGCTTTGGAATTATCTGCGTTATTCGGACTATTGTCCCCATCTTCATTGTTATTTGTACAACGTTTTGGCCAATATGCCCTCCGGCCTTCTTCGGGTATTTTTTGTCGGACGCGGGAACCTTCTCGGACTCGGGAAACTTCTTTTCGAACTCGGGAACTTTCTTGTCGTAATCGGGAGCCATCACGGAACTTTGAACCTAACCCTTTATTTAGTCCACGGTGGCATCCTGTTCTCATTCCGCTAACCATAAACCAAAAGAAGGTTCCAGAGACCGGCAAGAAATACCTGAAGAAGGCCGGAGGGCATATCGGCCGAAACGTTGTACAAATAACAATAAAGATGGAGACAATAGTCCGAATAACGCAGATAATACTAATCATCAAGCCTCATCTCAAACATTCAGAGAAATTGCTTTGGAGTCTTTCACAATTTGATTTCAAATCATTGCACTGGTTATAGCACGTCTTTAATAAATATTTAAATTCATCACTAGGCTGATATAATAAAATAAAATTTAAAAAATCTCATTCCATTGGGAAATTAAATGGCCACTAATATATAAAGAAAATAAATATGAAAAAAAACCATCCAACTTGTTGCATTCTCTGATGACTCCAAACAACATCATAATACGATCTGTTTCCCGCCATGAAAAAAAGAGAAAAAAAGATGAAAAGATGAATGGAGAAATATTAACTGCTATTTAATCTAACTCATTTTAATAGTTTTCTTTTTTGTATTATAAACAACATAAATAGATGAACTGGAGAATTGAAATTATTTTAATACTTGATAAGAGTATTGATTTCTTCCACCTTCCAAAAAAAAAAGACAAAAGAAATACAGTAGAATATTGAGTAGACTAAGAATTGATAAATATTGGAGTTTAAATTCTGAGGGAGGTTCTTATATCATTCTTTGTCACTCACACCTGTCTGTCTGTCTGTCTCTGTCTCTTTCTCT
>CM042147.1:14134114-14154114 GCA_023376005.1 Doryteuthis pealeii | reverse complement strand
CCACGTGTAAATCTTTTTACTCCCACTGCAATAGAATAACTTGACACATAGTTTTTATATATATATATATATATAATATATATATATATATATAATATATATATAATTCCAAATTAATATAATATATATATATATATATATATATATATAATTCCAAATTAATATATATAATATTATATATATATATATATACATTCAATTTAATATATATATATATATATATATATATATATATATATATATATATATATATATATCTAATTGCTGCTTTGACTTTCGCAGTGGCATCAGTAAATAATCCAAAAGTGCTCAATATATTAAAAAATACAAGAGCAGTAATACTACTACTAATATTATTATTAGAGAAAGAATAAAGGGTCTACCATAGTTTCAATCAAATTGAAATGATTTCTTCAGGACCCTACCTTACATTACATAAGGAATTACATCGACTGAGTTAACGTAAGGTAGGGTCCTGAAGAAATAATTTCAATTTGATTGAAACCATGGTAGAAAAACCATCAACCATTTCCGTGATGTTAGCTGTCGGTTCGACTGCTCCTGCGCTCGTGGAGAATTGGGTTCGAATTCTTTTTATTTTTTTTATATTTTTTTTTTTTTTTTTTTTTTTACTATAATTTTTAGCCTCGCTCAGGCAGAGTGAAATAAAGGTCTTTTATAGTATGTTTGAAGCATTGTGCGTATGTGTAATATAGAGATTTTTGAAGGCAATTGACAATGCAATGTGTGTTTGAAAATTTATATTTATTTAACTTTTTTTTTTAAATTCTAAATATTTTCGGAATAAAATTCCCTATCAGAGTTAATTTAAAAGTACTAGGTGTTTTTTATTGTACTTATCCCCGGTGATGGTGTAATCATCTGATGTTTTAAGAAGTTGAGGAACGCCGTATATTTGAATTTTTTTTTTCTTTTTCGGTTAACTTCCGTGATGTTAAAATGGCTATTTTCCGTGATGTTAAGTCGGTTCGGGGCTGCTCCTGCGCTCGTGGAGATTGTACGAAATTCTTTTAATTTTTTTTTTCTAGGAAAAGATGAGAAAGGTGAAGGAACAACCCAGAACTACACTGCAAGAGTTTGATACTACAATCACCAATATGACCACTATTAACACAGTACGTCGTAGTGGACTGAAATCATCTAGTGCCCGCAAGGTACTCTTACCCAAGAAGGAACATGGAAACGCTTGTCTGAAGTTTGCAATTGAGTACCTGGATGATTCAGAGGAGGGTTGGGAGAAAGTGCTCTGCTCAGATGAGTCTAAAATTGAGCTTTTTGGTATCAACTCGATTCGCCGTGTTTGGAAGGGAAAAAGCTGACTTGGACTCCAAAAACACCATTCAAACCATTAAGCATGGTGGTGGGAACATTATACTTCCGGCTTTGTCTCAGCTAAGGGGACAGGAAGACTTCACGTGGTCGATGGAAAGATAGATGGGGCCAGGTAGAGGGATATTCTGAGAGAAAACTCCCTTGCCTGAGCCAGGACTCTGAAGATGGGTAGTTGTTGACCCAAAGCATATGGCCAAGGCAACAAAGAAGTGGCTCAAGAAGAAGCACACTAAGTTAATAGGGGTCAAGACAGTCTCCCTTAACCCTTGAGAGAATCTGTGTAGGGAGCTGAAGTTTCTAGTTGCCGAACGATAATCTACAAACCTTAAGGATTTGTAGAGGATCTACAAAGCGGATTAGGTTAAAATCCCCCTTAGGATCTGTAGAAACTTGGTAACCAACTACAGGATACGTCTGGCAGCTGTTCTTGCCAACAAGGGTTTATTTACCAAGTATTGAGTTATATTTTGCTATGGGGTGAAATACATATTTTACAAATACAAATAAATGTTCAAAAATTAATATTACTAGCAAATATATGCACCCTCCGGGTGCAAGTATTTTAGTTAAATTTTATAATAAAATATCATATTAAATTAGAAAGACTAATGAAACTGAATAAGAATGTAGATAAAAAGATTTTGAACAGAGGGGTATGATTGAAAAAAGAGAACGACTTTGAAACTAACTCTTCCATCATTTTCCGTTACTCCCGTCTTTCATTGGTAAATTTTCCTAATTAAACTGTTTAGTTAAAATAGGAAGTAAAGAATAATATTAGTTTATTCTCTTGTTAAGAATTTCTTTTAAGAATTTATTGAAGAGATTTTTGCTCATATTCAATAAGATAAAAACCAAACAATTAGAAATCAATAATACTAAGCATATATTTATTAAAATCAATTTTTTTTAATATCAATATGCAAATTAGCCTTCCCATTCATACTGTAAACCTCTATTTGTTGTATAATATAAATACAATTGCATGTTAATAATAGGTAGATATGGTCAACAGTATTAATAATGTAAAACAATTTTATTAATAATTGGGGTTTGAAAAAAAATAATAATCATGGAGGATGTGACGTAAATAACTAAAGGAATTGTGACTTGAGTAGTAATATAGTTTCGGTTACAGATAGACAAACCCACAATCTCCATTATAATAAGATGTGATTTTCTATATTTTTAAAAATAGTCTATCTTTCACTTTCAAGACAGACCTACCCTGAAAATTATAGACCGTTCCTAACTTTGTAAAGTGGCTAACCCAGAAATTCAGCAAGGTTGAAATACTTATAGATATATACAGTCATTTTTATTAGCCAATGAAGTAAAATCGCTAATTTAAATTTTTAACACATTCACCACCTATACCATATATATATATATATATATATATATATCGTGGATATGTGAGGAACAAAAGAACAAAACTCAGACAAGAGAGTGTAGGATATATTTCACTAGAGCGTCGAGCTCAGCATCATCAGTCGTTTTAATGAATTATCAGGTTATCATACATTATCTCTATCTCTCTCCCTTTCTGATTTCCTTCTCTTCCTCTCTAATGATTCCTGCTTGACCATTCAAAACCCCACATTACCAACGCTTACCTATTCACCTCCTCCCGCCACTCTACCCCTTCTATAAAACACTTGTATGCTAACCTGATGATTCATTAAAATGACTGATGATGCTGAGCTCAACGCTCTAGTGAAATATATCCTACAGACTTTTGTCTGAGTTTTGTTCTTTTGTTCCTCACATCTCCACCCCAACCTGTCGGATTCATTCCAATCATCTTTTCTCTCTTTCTCTCTCTCTCTCTCTCTCTCTCTCTATAATATATATATATATATATATATATATATATATTATATTCATTCAAGATTTTACATTAAATAATCCACAAGAGTTGATATAACATTAAATCAAATTACCATTATTCTGAAAATGTGCCTCAGAAAAAAACAAATTGAAAAACTACTGATCTAGTCTTAAACATAGAAAATCTTATTTTCTAGAATGAGACGTATTGTACTTGATATACTGACAATAAAAAAGGGTGGGTTGTCAAAAGTTCATCGACAAAGACTGACGATGTTAAAATATAAAGAAAAGACTCTAATTAAACGATTGAATCTTTAACTGACATTTCAATAATACTGAGTCAATAAATAATATCTCTAATTACTTCAAATGCCCAATTAAGAAGTATTTTACAAGTACCAAATCAGATATAAAAAAAAGTGCTGTCGACTAGGGCTTTTGAATATATCGACTGCACTTCTACAGATGGATAGAATCCTCTCAATAAAACCGTAAAAATAAATAAAAATAACAAAAACAAATCTATTCGTGTTGCTCCTCTCAGGTAAACGCATTGACTTTGGAATAGAATAATATAAACGAAAAATATTCAAAATTTATCTTGAATTAAAAATTTATAAGAATAGTTAAAAGGGTAAGAAAGTTTGAGCACATGAACTCAGGGATCAGTTTAACATTTTGTTTCCAATAAATTGAGAAAAACAACAAAAAAAAAACAATGTAAACAAAAATATGAAATGAAAATATTCTGAATTTCTATTAACGTAACGGTTATCGCTGTAGAAAATGAAATTGGTGATTCAAGTTCAAATCGAGGCTGTTTGTGTTTCTCTTCTTATAAATTATAAGAAACATTGTTTTGATTTGCATGTTTTTTTATTCTAATTTAAAAAAAACCCTGTAAAGGCAGCGTTGAGGTACATAAAAAACACATACCGTTACATTAAACTTTAATAACTAAAATTCGTTCATAATTTTATTTATTTCAAATTTGAAAACAATTTTTATAAATTATAAGAAACATTGTTTTGATTTGCATGTTTTTTATTTTAATTAAAAAAAAAACCTGTAAAGGCAGCGTTGAGGTACATAAAAAAACACATGCCATTACATTAAACTTTAATAACTGAAATTCGTTCATAATATATATCTTGTTTGGAAGAAGCATAAACCAAATTATTTTCCATGTATGGGTAAATAGTATGTATTTACCAACCTTTCAACCAGTCTGTCGGCTGGTGCTTTAGAATACACAGACTGCATCTTTGCAGAGATGTATATTTGTCCATGGGTAGTGACCTGGGATGCTGAAGATGTTAATACAGTTCTAAGTGACAATTATCTGGGCAGCAGGTTCTATCCTGGTCAAGGGCAACAGAAAGATAGAATAATTAACACTTGTTCCCAGTCCTGTTGTCTGAACAGTCTTTGACATGCAACACTTCACTTTGGTCCTTACGTAGGCAAGACTTCTTATTACTGTAGATGTTATATCATTAGTAACTGGATACCATATAACTATATGAAAATAAATGATTATCATTATTAAATAGAAATAATTACTTGAAACTAAATAATTGTGTACAAAATATTCTGCATATGTTATTGGGCTGGCATTTTATTTTCCGATTTTCGGTTCTTATTTTCTACCAGAGTGGGATCCTTGAAATTTATTTCTTCTGGTCACACCTTCAATCTTTTGTCTTTTCATTTATGTTGAAAAAAAAGTATCAATCATATATAACCGCAACGATATTTTAGGCCCCAAGAATAAGGGGGCATCAAAGTTAAGTGACCTGAAAAAAATCAGAAAGTTTTGAAATAAAAATAACTGATGCATTATAAAATCCATTATTACCCAGTTATAAAATAACCCCAGACGGTTGATATGCCCTTAAAATCAATCAAACAATCAATCATTCAAGAATCTTACCTGCCTTCGATTCTTGCCACCATTTTTAGTCCTTTGGTAAATCTGATTATTGAAAAAGGGTGTAGTCTTAGCAGTATACAGTCCAGTTATAATCCTTGCAATCCTTGGTAGAACAATGGTGTACTAGTAGCAGAGAATCCAGTCGTCATAGATCTGGTACTAAGTCCAGTTAGCAAATGACTTTAGGTCAATTTACCAACGGCCTTAAATGCAGTCTTTGTCGTTTTTGATTGGCCAATGTCTGCTCTTACTATTGGTAAAGTCCCTAAATATAAGTGGTGATTTTTTCGTATAGCTTATACCCACCCCTTAGGGGTACTTCACGTGATGTAATACTCAGCAAGGTAAATTCGCAGACCATTGTTAGTGAGTTCGATTCTCATTGGGCGCCCCATACTTCTGGCCTTGTACCACATCTAATCTATGCTTAGTCAATAACTATAACTATATCCAGCAGTTAGTACAACAATATTTGTCCCGGATATTTGAATATAACATTCCTAATTGGTTTAGAAATGATCAACACTAAGAGTTGAGTTCCCTGCTATGGTGCCATTATGGTAACGAGTTTTATCTTTATTGAGTGTTTACAATTTTATGACCTCGTGTCAGAAGAAAGTTAACCCCTTAAAGGCAGATCGGTAAACCAGTTCACTTGTCTGGGATTTACACACATCCTGTATTGGAAATTTCGCAGAGCATACAATAAATTCTTCCAGTCGTGCTGTTACATTCAATTTCGGACTAATACCCTTGGGAAAGGTATGAAACTTTTAATTTCCCATCTAAGTGATAAATGGTACAACTACTGTTCTTCTACAAGGACGGCTTTAAATTTCTTACGAAGGTTGATATGCCCTTAAACAAAGAAACCAAACCAAACAATAAATTCAAATTCTGATATCTATAGTGCACATCCTTAAACCCAAGAAACCCTTCGGTTAACTTAATGTAACATTATAAGCATATATGTATATATATATATGTATATATATATATATATATATATGTGTGTGTGTGGGTGTGGGTGTATGTGTGTGTGTTTATGCGTGTATGTATGTGTGCCTGTCTGTCTGTGGGGAAACATATGTTAAGAAGTTGAATAACGAACACAAAAAATACACTTTTAAAAAGACCTGAGTAAGTAAAAGATTTTGAAGAAAGGTGATTTTTATTCAAAAATGAATGTATGCTATCTTAATACAAACTAGCTGTGTGCTACTTTCTGTAAACTAGCAATGTGCTATTTTACTCGAAATTAGCAGTGTGCTACCTCGTTATCAACTAACTGTGTCTCTTTTCGTGTATGTGTGTGTGGGGGGGTGATATAGAGAATTTTCTGGATATATTTTCTTGATTTTTTTCCCAAGAGAATCCGAGAAGAACGCCATATTTTAAATACAATAGGTGATGTGGTGAATGAAGATGAAAAATTAATTAACTAATTAGCAATTAGTAGTATTTATATTATCCGGAAATAATGGCGGAAATGAAAGAAATGGAAAAATGAATGGCGGGAAAATCCAGCAATGAAGAAAGCCAAGACTC
Source organism: Doryteuthis pealeii (assembly GCA_023376005.1). NCBI lineage: Eukaryota > Metazoa > Mollusca > Cephalopoda > Myopsida > Loliginidae > Doryteuthis > Doryteuthis pealeii. The sequence continues at coordinate 14,147,447 of CM042147.1, read as the reverse complement.
GAAAAGAGGAATTACTTCATTATGTTTCTTCATAGACTTATTAATGAGTATAAGCTACTTAAATAAGTATTGTATATAATAATTTTTTATTTTTTATTTTTTTTATTTACTTATATATATGTATTTTTTATAATGTTTTATTTTTTTATTTATTTGATTTTTGAGGAAGTCAGTTGAACAGGAAATTAGGATATACATTGTATATTTTACTTAGACTTAGAATTTTTAACTTTATATCTGACATAAATTTTGTGAATATTCTGGTTATATAACTTCTTTCTGTGAATTCCAATTATTTTTGTAAAATCCGTCTGATAAGCCTGGGCTCTTAAGAATTTAAACAATTTTTTAAAAAATCTTTTGAGTTTCTGGTCGAAATAAATTATTATTGAATGACGGTTTCTTAAGTTTTCTTTCTTTGAAAAAGTTATCATATATATAATATATATATATATATATATATATATATATATATATATATATATATATATTCATTGAGCAATTGATAATTTCACGAAAAGTAAAACCTTTGATAAACGACTATCTGCCTATCTTTTTTAACCCTCAGTAATATTGTTGCATAATCTATGCGGTTGCATAGATTATTGTCAACCCCCTGTATTTCTGAAGGGATGGCCCCTTTTTATATCACGGGCGGGACTTTCCATTGAATATTACAGAAAGCCCGCGAAATACGTGAAGTCACGTGGGACCATGTTAACCAGCTTGGACGTCAGGCAGAAAAGATGTCTGCCTTAGCATGGGCTCATTATGCACACGCGCGTTGTGTTAGTTAGAAGAAGAATTTTAGTTAAGTAAATAAAAGTTTAAATAAATAATATGGTGTTCTTGCTTGATGAATGTCTTGGTAACAAGACTGACCAAGAAGAAGGAATTCATCAAAGACGAACAGCCAACAAGAATCTAGAAAGAGAAGTCAACATGGAGAGAAAGAATAGAAACGACTAGAGATCACCAAATGGCCAAAGAAGTAAGTAATGCATACGCACCCCCCTGTCTAACTGTGTCTATCTCTCTCCTCTATCCAGTAAAAGAACATTTATGTATATACCCAACATGGGTATATGTGTATGAGTATGTAACAATATTTTATGGACACTGGTTGAGAACTACTGAGTTAGATGAAAGTGTAGTAATTTACTAAGTTTAGCTTAATTTTGGCACAAGGCCAGAAGTATGGGCGCACCTAGTGAGAATCAAGCACACTAACAATGGTCTGCTAATCCAGCTTTTTAAACATTATACCATATGAGGTGTGTTAGATGTTTAATGGTTTGCTTAGCTTAGTTGGTGCACAAAGCCAGAAGTATTAGGAGCACCCAGTGGGAATCGAACTCTCTAACAATGTTTGCTGTTCCACCTTACTAAACATTACACTATGTGAGGCCCCCTGTTATTTACTAAGCTTATATATACATACATTTGAGTAGACATTTTCCAGTTTATTGCTCTGTATAAAAATTTCTAATGTATTTCATTCTGTTTAAAATTATTATAAGCTCTTTTTATTCTTAACTTTCATGTATTCATTTATTTTAAACATATTTTCAAGAAAAAAATATTTATTTCAAGTTCTTTTAATTGTACAAATATATTTTTTCCTTATAAACATTACTGTCATACTACATTGTAGCACGCGCATCGGATGGCCAGTTGAAGCAAAACAAAACCGCTTGCTATCGCAAGACGATAATCGATCTGTGTTGTTTGCTTAGTTGTGGCACAAGGCCAGAAGTGTGAGGAGCACCCAGTAAGAATCGAACTTACTAACAATGGTTTGCTATTCCAGCTTACTATTCGGCTTTGCTTACATTTACAGTGTTAAGAACATTGATGTCTTATGATGAAGACGTTCTGTGTTAAACTGAGAAAGTATTGAGGCGTTGATTTGAGAAGTATTCAAGCTGGATTAGATGATTACGAAAGTTGATACGTGATTTGACAATATACTGTAGAGAAGTCAGGACAAAATCTTCATAAACGTTGTAAAAACAGACTGTTTACTATTTCTCTGACTTTTTTTTTAGATGAGGTTTGATAATATGTATTATTTGGATTGTATAACGACTACATCCACTATGCCATATGTTCAATTAGACACATGGCGTGGTGGATAAAGACGTTAATACAGTTCTAAGTGACAATTATCTCTAGGCAGCAGGTTCTATCCTGGTCAAGGGCAACAGAAAGATAAAATAATTAACACTTGTGCCCAGTCCTGGTTAACGGAATGAGAACAGTATATCCTTGTGGATTGAATAAAGGGTTGAAGTTCCGTGCAGGCTTCCAATTACGAAAAGAAGATTCCAGAGTTCGAAGAGAAGGTTCTCAAGTTCGGGGAAGGTCCCTGGGTTCGACAAGAAATACATGAATAAGGACGGAGGCGTATAGGTCGAAACGTTGTGCATATAACAATAAAGATGAACACAATAATCCGAATAATACAAATAAAACAAAGGCAGTATAGTTTTAATCTTATACGGCCTCAGGTCTGCACAATATCTATGAATCAATCGATAAGAAAGTTACTATTTATTGTGTTTGAGAGGTATGTGACTGAGCTATTAGGTGGTCCCGTGGCATGCCACACCCCACTTTTGACCCTTGGGCTAGATGTATGGTCAGAGAGGCTCCAGTCATGACAATCTCTGGCAACTATATGCTTTACCGATTGTATTTTAAAAAATTTCTCTTGTGGCAAATATCCACCCCAGTTTATCTTTTAGGTACAAGAAGGCGGTGGTTGAGGGTCAAAATCAATATTCATTTATGCACATGAAGTTAATAAAAATTAGAGAAAAAATTTTACATATGAATTTAAAAAATGGACTCTCCCGTCGATTTCGACGCATGAGGGTTCATCCAATGAAAAGCCTACACAGAGTTTTGTTAATAGTGATGAAAGCTTGTGTTGGACTATTCGCATTTTTTGGCACAGTCGATAGGAAAGAATTGGTGCACAAGGAATACCACAAACCCAATCAACGACTGACCTCATGTTTTTCAAATTCAGTTTTTCCTTCTCTTAGGATGGTTACGTACTCAAGGTGGAAGAGCCCAGTCTGTCCTACTATTTTACCCATAGCTGGGGGGGGGAGAATAATACAAGGGTATTAGTGCTATGTGAAATTTAAACATCCTTGTTTAAGATTTGAACTCCGGTCGACGAGTCCATTTCTTACGGCTTTAACCATTATGCCACGTGCCTCCATATATCAAATAAATAAATGAATAAATATGTAATATATTAAAAATAATAATTTATGTAATAATTAATAGAGGCACAGAATATGTTATTTGAGGGGAACAGAACTAAGTTTCCATTTGAATTTTTTTTACTCCTTTAATAAATTTACTTATGATACAAACCCTCTAACATTAATTTTTTAAACTAAAATATCTTCCAAGAATTAACTTTTACACCGCCCGGAGTGTGTTTTTTGCTAGTAATTCTGTTTTCTATATCCAGTTTAAGGAAATAATGTCTATTATGATGAGATGAGCAACTTTTATGACCTCTCTAACATCCTAATACTGTAATTGAGCAACTGGAAAAATTGTAATCTGGCTGAAGAAGATTAAGAGCTTAGGAGGGATGACACGAGAGATCTTTGCTCTTTAAGACAATAGACTTAGTGGAATCTGTCATTGGTAAGTTTTATTTTCCGGGTTTCCCGCCAGGCCGGATTACCATAAAGTCATTTTATGTGTGGATCCACACACGAAGAAAATCTTATGCGTGGTCAGTGCAAAAGCAGGGTCGCGTAGACATTTCAATTTCTGAGGTGCCTTAAGCATTGGTCTATGAAGCTGGCTCATTGCCCTTTTTATGAAGAGGCAGGTGCTGTCTGGGGTTAAAAAGAGTCAATGAGGCCACGTGACAAGTGGGGGCGATAAGTGATATTTAAGGATGGAACCCAAGAGACTGAGTAGTCCATGACACGCAACACTTCACTTTGATCTTTGCTTGGGCTAGGTGAACGGTTAGAGAATTCCCATCCGTTCAATTGGCTGATAAATATAAGATAAATGCATTTATATAAGATATAAGATAAATGCATTTTAAAGTTTATTAGACTGAGAAATTTATTTTTCTCTTCGTTTTTTCTTTTTCTTTTTGCTTTATCTTATTTATCTTTATCATATTTCCAACTTAAAGATATAAAAAAGGAGCTTTTATTCTCATTCACTATTGCACATCTATATATAATTGAGATTCAGTGTCTGTCTGTCTGTCTGTAACTGAAACTACTTCATAACTTACGTCACAATACCCTCAGGAATTGTGTCAGTTTATCAATGAGTACTTAATTTATATGTCAAAATCATTAATATATAGAAAAGAATAAATTTTATTTATTAACAATGTCTCTATGAAAATCTGAGTTAGTTTTACCTCAAAACAGCCCATGTTATTTGTTTGTTTATATATACTAGCCTATATTTGATTATCCCAATCGTATTGCTCTTATGGCAAATTCTCAACCCTTTTTTAATCTTAATATGTTATTGTTAGCTGAGTGTGCTGATGTGACCTTAAATTACATCAAGTGGTGAGGTTCCAGTTTTAGGATTCTGGGGATTGGGGTGTACCCCTTCATTGCCATTATTCCCATGTCCACTCTGACACTTGAATAAAACATGTTGGGCTTTGCTGGAGAAGTAGGAAGTCACTAATAAAATAAGCTAATGACTGCTAAGCCATAAACTCCAACCAACCAACCAACCAACCAGCCAACCGAGCAGCAAACCAGCCAACCAAACTACCAAACAACCAAACAACCAACCAAAGAACCAATCAAACAACCAACCAATCAACCAGCCAACCAAACAACCAACCAGCAAACCAGCCAACCAACCAACCACCCAACCAAACAACCAACCATCAAACCAGCCAACCAACCAACCACCCAACCAAACAACCAATCAGCAAACCAGCCAACCAACCAACCGACCACCCAGCCAACCAACTAACCAACCAGCCAACCAACACCCAACCAACAAGCCAACCAAACAAACTAACAAACAACCAGCCAACCAACCAACCACCAAACCATCCACCCAACCAACCAACCAACCAACCAATGATCACGTTACTTCTAATGAATCATTTGTTTTCTTGGGTTTTTTTTTTATTCGAGTAAAATTGGCAGGTGCGAATTTGACACAGATGCGAAGATCGTTGTTGAGTTGTTCGAAAAATGAAATTAGTTTTTGTTTCTCGATGTCAAAACTGCATTGCATAAAAGATCAAAATCAATTTGATATTGTCAAACGAGCACAAGAGATATAAAATTTAAAAAAAGACAAAAAGAAATAAAAGAAAAAAATCAATGACCAAAAATATAGTCACTTAAATATGTTGTCTTTATTGGGAAATTAATCTCTACGAATTTCGTCGATGAAGAATCAAATGAAATATTCGTAATGATTTGCTGAGGAAAATGTGTGGCTTTTGTGGCTTTGAAATTATCGACAAACCGAACAGCAAATTAGCAAATTGCTTTAACCAATTGACATCATTTCGTTCAATTTTTCTTTTTTTATTTTCTTGTCGTTTTTGTGTAACAAAAGGAAATCAATAAATGTAAATTATTAATGAGTAGTGTAATGATAAAAATTGGTGCAGAGTTGATTAAAAACAATCAATCGATACGAACAGAAATATATATATATATATATATATATATATATATATATATATATATATATGGATGTGTATGTGTGTGTTAAGATACTAAATAGCCAAGAAGAGGATATATATATATACATATAAATATGTATATATATATATATATATATATATATATATATATATATATATATATATATATATATTGATGTGTTTGTAAAGATAATGTATATCTCAGAAGAGGATATATATATATATATATGTATATATAAAAATATATATGTATATCCTCTTTCAATATTAATAGCAAAGAAGAGGATATATATATGCATGTGTGTGTAAAGATACTAAATACCTAAGAGTATATATATATATATATATATATATATATATATATATATATATATATATATATATATATATATATATTATTATTATTATTATTATTATTATTATTATTATTTATTATCATAAATTTTCGGGATCGTTAGATTCCCTTCCTCAGATGAATGTCGCTCCAGAAGCATACGGAGACCCCTAAACTACAACACACACACACACACACACACACACATACACACAGATATATATATATATCTGCAAGATAGCCTAGAAGAGAATATATATATATATATATATATATATATATATATATATATATATATATATATACTCTCTCTCTCTCTCTCTCTCTCTCTCTCTCTCTCTCTCTCTCTCTCTCTCTCTCTCTCTCTCTCTCTAGCTATGGGTAAATACTAGGGCAAACTGGGCTTTTTAACCTTATCTACGTAATCTGTCTAGAAGAAAAACTTTCAAGTCCAACCTATCAAAATTCGGGTTGCAAAGTCAATGGTTCTTTGTAACTGTGTATGGGTGTGAGTGGGAATGATATCAAGTATTTTTGTGATAGGATTCAACCCCAGTAGAGAACTCAAACGTATATATATATACAAAAACGGTGCGTACATAATAATATAGGTATATGCCTATATATACAATATATGGTCGTTTAAAAAAAATGAAAAAGATATTCATATTTAAATTAGACGCGTGGTATAATTGTTAACGTCGTGGAAAATAGACACGACGAGACGAGTTCAAATCCTGAACGAAGTCGCTTGCATTTATTATAGCACTAATACACTTGGGAGAAGTACATCTCCAGCTATTCTACCTCCAGCTATCGGTAAATTGTCTGACAGTCTGGGATTATAACCTTGGTTACGCAACCAGTGTAGGGGAGGGAAAACTCTAAATTCAATACCTAGTAAATTACGCTTAAGAAATTGATCTATTGTTACATCCTGCTCGTGCGAAAGGGTTGGTAAGTATATATATATTCATATTCAAATCAAGGCGATCTGTAACTCTTATCCATTCTGAAATCAGATTTGAAGAAGCTATTGAGGGCGAAAATAAATCTATATCTGATAAAATAGGGTCATTTATATATATATATATATATATATATATATGTGTGTGTGTGTGTGTGTGTGTGTGTGTGTGTGTGGTGAGTATATATATATATTGTTTAACAATAACAATCTATATATATATATATATATGTGTATGTGCGTGTGTGTGTGTGTGTGGTAAGTATATATATATATTGTTTAGCAATAACAATCTATATATGTGTGTGTGTGTGTGTGTGTGTGTGTGTTGTCGTTGTGAAGTCTACGTATGCTTCTTTGTTGGTATATCTGGTGAGTCTTGTTCTCAGTGTGAATATATTATATTTGTGTATATATTATTTATATATACCTATAATATTTGTATATATGTATTTTTTATATACAATCCCCAAAAATGAATATTATATGTATATATTAATAAAATATATACAAATGTAATATATTCACCTTGAGAACAAGATTCACCATATATATATATATATATATATATATATATATATATATATATATATATATATATATATATCGACCGCGTTTGATTACTCTCTTCACGTGATTTTTAAAAAGTTATTTTTTTCGAACATTTCAAAAATTTTCCGCTTTCCAACGAATTTCATATTTAAAAAATAATGATGAAGGTCGAATTTTCTTTGTGTGCGGAACATTTCTACATTTTTTCTATTATTATTATTTCATTTCATTTTGGTTATTTAAAAATAATAATAGTTTGAATAATGTACACATGGATAAACTCCTGACCGAAACACGTGTAAGAAAATTGATTAAAATATCCTATTTTATCCATTCTATACTTTCTTTCCTTTATTTCTTTTTTCAACGTGCCGTCGGATTCACTTCCAGTTTCATTTTACACACACACACACACACACACACACACACACACACATATATATATATATATATATATATATATATGTGTGTGTGTGTGTGTGTGTGTGTGTGTGTGTGTGTGTGGATAGATAGATAGATAGATAATTTTAAGAGATATAAAAACAAACTATATGGCTATAAAAGCTTATTGAAAAGTTATATCAAAGCCACACAATTCGTTCTTGTGGTAGTCAGATAAGTTCTTTTCGGTCAGGGCAAACCTCGTATAAAATGTTCATACGATTTATATTAATCCAACTAGAATACACAGCCCATAATAAAAGCTACGTCAAAGTAGATCTTTATGATGTATCTTTTGAAATGTTTTTTTTCTAATCGTCTGACCTGTAATAATAATGTCTGGCTGAGGTGACGAACCAATAGAATGGGTACGTTTCTCAGATTTACCAATCATTACGGACATCAAATCAGATTAACAATAAATGTTGATGCTAATCACCTTTGCGCCAAATATTTGGCGCCGATTTTTTTTAATAGAATTAATTTTACTCAACAATTGAAATTCAGTAAATGCGAAATTGTTTTTTTCTTTCCTTACCAGCAATATAAATAAATGAATAAACAAATAAATAGAAATATTTAAAAAAAATGATGTTTCTGTCTTTTATTCTGACAAAGCCAAAATTCCTCACCATTCATTGTCAAGATGGAAGGTAGATGGTTCTCAGAAGAGCAATCCAAATATAAAATGAATATATTTTGTTTAGAATATATCTATAAGTCATAAGTGTATATATATATATATATATATATATATATATATATATATATATATATATATATATTGGTTAGGAGGTTGATTTAGAAGGCTATCACAATGCAGTTTGGAATAAATAAAAAATAATAATACGGTAACAATGGTGTTGTGTGTTGACCTGTATTTGTTATATATTTCTTGAATTTTCGAGGTAATACCTCTTTATCAAAAGAATTGAACTGAAGCAGTACAGCTATGGCATTTCTTCCTAAATGAATTTTTTTTGTTTTTTTGTTTTTTTTTGTTTTAAAAAAAAATCTTTTGATAAAGAGGTATTACCTCGAAAATTCAAGAAATAATAACAAATACAGGTCAACACACAACACCATTGTTACCGTATTATTATTTTTTTATTTATTCCAAACTGCATTGTGATAGCCTTCTAAATCAACCTCCTAACCAATACATACACAATGCTTCAAGCAAATTATGAAACTCTCTATATATATATATATATATATATATATATATATATATATATATATATATATATATGATTTTTTTCCCTTTTTTTGAAGGCAAAATAATGCAGATTCATGTAGAAAAACATATTTATTCCTGTGCTCTTAATTTTCGGATAAAATCCATCTTCAGAGAGTTTATTATAGAGTTGAAAATGTTCTACTTGTGTTTTTTAAAGTCAACTTGGTTCTAATTACGTTGAGCTTGATGGAGATTTGAAATTTGGAAGAGATCGTAAACTTCCGTTAAGATTTCAAATTCGGTAGAGATCGCGCAGTTCCGTTAAAACCCGTGAGTTGTTAAATTGCGGGACGTTTGAAATCATCTAAGATATTATCTTTTTTTTCTTTTAAATTTATTTTCTTTAATTTTTTTTTTTATATAAGGAATTTTTTTTTTTTTCCTTTTTAATACTATAAAAACAATTCTCCGCTCAGGGCATATTGAAATAAAAAAAAATGTTTTGTTTGTTTTTATAGTGTGATAGAAGCATTATTTATAAATGTAATACGATATTATTTTTTTTCTTTTTTTGAAGGCAAAATAATGCAGATTCATGTTGAAAAAAAAAATCGTATTACATTTATAAATAATGCTTCTATCACACTATAAAAACAAACAAAAACATTTTTATTATATAATATATATATATATATATATATATATATATATATATATATAAGTGTTTTTTCTTAGATTGTTTGAAGCATTGTATGTATGTGTAAAATATAAATTTGAAGGCAATTTACAATGCAATGTAATATGTGTTAAATGATGTTTATTTACCTAAATATTTTCGAGAAAAATTCTCATCATCAGAGGTAGAAGTACTTATGCTTTTTAGTACCCATCCCACGGCGCCGGCGTAATCGTTTGTTGTTATTAGGTTGAAGCAACGCCAGGTATTTGAAATGTTCGGGATTTTCCGTGATGGAATGTCGGTCCGTTGTACGCGCGCTCGTGCGGATTCTTCGAAATTCTTTTAGTTTCTTTTGTTGTTTTTTTACTATAAATTAAGCCTCGCTCAGGCGTGGTGAAATAAGTGTTTTTTTAATAGATTGTTTGAAGCAAAAAAAAAACAAAAAAAACTAAAAGAATTTCGAAGAATCCGCACGAGCGCACGTACAACGGACCGACATATGATCACGGAAAATCTCTAACATTTCAAATATCTGGCGTTCCATCAACTTAATATCAACAAACGATTACGCCGGTGCCGTAGGATGGGTACTAAAAAACACAAGTACTTCTACTTCTGATGATGAGAATTTTTCTCGAAAATATTTAGGTAAATAAACATCATTTAACACCTATTACATTGCATTGTAAATTGCCTTCAAATTTATTTTCATATATATATATATATATATATATATATATAGAGAGAGAGAGAGAGAGAGAGAGAGAGAGAGAGAGAGAGAGAGAGAGGGAGGGGATAAAGGGTATGAAAACACACAATATTGTTAAAATGAAAATATTTTATATCTTTTTCATAGCTAGTATTGAACAACATTTCGATTTATTAAAAAATCAACATCAGAGCACGTTTTTAATCCAGACTCATCGAGAGAGAAGCAAAAAATAATTTAAATTCAAACCGGTCGCATTGTTGTTCCAAAAGGCGTGTAAGCTGTGCGATCGTTTCATCATTTGTTACTCCGCTGCATGTTTTTCGCTAACGTCATGAACATGTTGCTACATTGTATTTCTTCAGTGTAACAGTTTTTGAAAGAAAAAGACATACTTCAAATTCAAAAATAGAAAAATTCTCTTTTCCAAAAAAGAAGAGTTTTTAACCCATTCATGGTCGGTTAGTAACGGATTTTTTTTTTTCAGAAAAGAAATGTTTATTCAATTATTTAAAAAAATGACTTTTTATGTAGAATATGAATGATGTAAGGGTTTATTGAGATAATGTGAAATTTAAATTTGTTAGGAAGTATATGTCTAAAATGGTTATGTGAAAGGGATTTTATGATTTCTGAGTACAAGTGTCGTTAAATAAATTGAACTATTGTTCAATATTAGCTATGAAATGGATATAAAATATTTTCATTTTAAGAGTATATATATATATATATATATATATATATATATATATTATGGAAAAGATGACTTACCGGTGAATATGGTCACGGTGGTTGATGTGAAGTTCATAAAAGGTAAGGCTGTGATATAACAAATAAAAAAGCGCTCAATACGTTAGTAGAGCAAATCTATTTTAATATAGGTCCAAGTGATAACCTACTCGAGTTTCACCATGTTGAGAATCATCAGGGTTAACTCAACTGTGTAAATCAAGATGTTGGTTGATTGTAGACAATTATATGTATGTGTCTTTTGCTATGAACGGTACATTATGCAACAGAATTATATAAACGCTGTTTTAGAATTTAAATTTTCGAAATGTACCGTTCATGTTTCTGTTTCTGTTTCTGGAGCTCTGGGGAATGTGGAGTAATCCTTGGTCACAATTTACTGGCACCCCACCACAACAGTTGTAAACAAGGACTATGAACATGGGGACCCAGCACAAACCAAAGCTGATGTATTGCAAGTAAAAAAAAAATCCTTCTGCATTCCTTCATTGAGGCGTGTCAAGCACTGGGCAATAAACCTAACCCTGTCCCTTTAAATCAAGGGCACAGGTGTTGCCTGGGGGAAATCGACCCCTGGGATCAGGCTAATTATTAGATATCTTACCGGTACAATATCCAGATCCACTAAGACACAGGCTTCTGCGGAAACAGGCTAATCATTTATTTACTGGCACCCTACTATGCCAGTTGGACACAAGGAAAATTAACGTGGGTAACCACACACAAACCGAATCTCATTCGTAGCTTGTGTTTAAAAATTGCGTGGGTACCTTTGGCATTCATCTATTGAGTTGCCTTAAACAATAAACCAAACCCTGCCCCTTTAAATCAATGTGGCATGTGTTAACTGTGGGGATATGCCCTGTGATTATGCTAATTAAATATGTTACTGGTCCTTTCGCCGAAGCCACTGGATACAGGTTTCCGAAGAAATAAGTTAAGTATTGTTGTATATTCTATCTGGGTATCTATACGTGAGGGTGACTTAGTTGTGCATTAGAAGATAAGAGGTGTCCGTGGTTATATCTCCCATATAAAATCTTACTTTTTGAGTAGTTGGGTTGGTATTTCTTATAACCGTACTTCTGTTTCTTGTGTAGCTTTCTTGTGGTCTGTAATTTCTTTCTCGTAGTCTGTAGCTAGCTTTATTACTTGGTCTTTTGTTTTGGGCCGCTATTTCTTCTAACTTCTGGTTATATTCGTCGGTGGATGGTTTGGTCTTTCTTCTTATTTCTAACTTCTTCAAAGTTCTGATGTCTTAAGATATGCCAAGGTTGGCATAGTTTTTAGAGACAAACTCAAGGCATATATTTTTGCGATCACATTTTATTAACCTTAAGATTTCTCAACCACTGCCGGAGCCCTTGCCAGGCACGTCCTTACATTCAGGCGTCTAGCGGCTGACTGCCAAACTAAAAGCCTTCTATTCCCACCGTTTGCGTAACGAGAAATCAAGCTTAAGCTAAGGCTATTGCGTGCCAATCACTCTAACGCTTCAGATTTTATTTAGCGTATTTGACGGCATATAAGACGCACCCCGATTCCAGCAGGTCAGATTCATGAAAAATAAGTTTTTAGTGTATATAAGCATATATTGTTGAAAACAGTCTAGCTGTGCATTACACAAACAGAAACATAGCTGTATAAAAGCAATTTGGCAGTTTAGGGTAGGTAAAAGTACTGAGCCATAGAGAAGATTAGCCTTGGCCTACGTAAGGTTTCAAACTTAACCGTCGATGTATAAGACGCAGGGCAATTTTTTGAGCCAACATTTTGGGGAAAAGTGCGTCCTATATGCCGTCAAATACAGTAATTCTATTTCTACATTAACCGTCTAAAAACGACGGTACGCCCATCAGTATATAACTGTACGCCTGGTGCAAAAGAACTTTCCTATCAGTTATCAAATTTTGGTTTGTAGTGTACTAATTAGAGTTGGTAAATATCTACAAGCGAGATCGGACGCCATTTTTGTACGATAATCAATTAATTAATATTTAATTGACAGTTTAATGAAGAAATCACTAAGCCATTT